>CM038223.1:120375120-121575120 GCA_021442155.1 Cymbidium sinense
TTATTTAGGTTGCTCAGTTTAAGCAGATTGAAGATTACATATATTTTTCCCTGAGAAACGTCTGAATTTTCTGTACGTATTCGCCTGCTGAGAGAGCTTTACATCCTGTCTAGGAATCCAGAGATAATATTAAATTGGATTGTGCGGGAAAATCATTGTAGCTGTTTTTTTTTCTTTTAAGAGAATATATTAAAGAAGCTCAATTTAAAAAAAAAAACAAAATAAAATTATGCACTGTCCGCATGTTGTAGATTGGTTTCAATGTTTCATCATTTCATGCACTTCATAGCAGTTATTTTTTTAAGGTATGGTGGTAAGCATATGGATTTAAAGGGATAAGGAGTCACATCTTCTAATCAAATTTAGAGATATTTTAATATATATTTTTTAATTTAAGTTTCATGTATAAAAAAATGTCATATTATGCACCTCCAAAATTATAAGATTTATTTATTAAGATTATTATAAAAATTAAAAATTTTATTTATTTTATATATTTCTTTTTACTCATAATAAATATATATATCAGATACCAGGATAGATTAAAACAAATGAGAAACAATCGAAGATATAAAAACTTACTAATTTATTAAATACTTACTCAATGATTATCAGGATAGATTATCATATTTATGAAGTTATAATTGTAACTTGATAGCTTAAAAAAGATTTATATAAGTTAAAGATAAATTTAAATTTAGAAAAATATTAAAGTAAACTGGTGAGTGACATAGAGGTTTGATAACTGAGTGATTGAAAAAACATGGTCATCTCTTAAATAAGCAAGGATGGAAGCATTTAATGCTTTTAAAGTCAAATTTTTAAATGCTATTTGGATCATCCTAATATGAATATACTTATAATCTTGCATATATTTATGCAAATTTTTTGATGTTAATAGATAAATGATTATATCTATTTGATCTATAGTGATTGTTTTTTCTACTATTTAATGGAGGTTTTTTCCTTTGAAATCAAAACTACTAATTCAATAAATTAGAGATTTATCGACTTTGGGTAAATACCATTTATTTAGGCCTTATTCGTTTAGAGGAAACTCCGTTAATTCGGCATTTTTTATTAAACTATTATTTCTTCTAATCATAAGATGTGGGCTCCGAAAATTCGTCACCGATCTCTCACATTGAAGAGAGTAGATATGTGCCAGTCTAATTTTCAGAAAGCAAATGGAATAGTAGATAAGACACTACTCAGAGATTTCAATCTCATTTTATGATGTCCTTGGGCGTTACGGGTTTCCTAGGCAAAACATAATTAATTACCCCTCCCAATCGAGAGAACTTTAAAAAGCTAGTCATTAGATATCATGGCGTATAATAACATCATGTGGAGTTTAAAATTTAAGATTATAAAATTCATCATTTTAACTTAAAGCAGATGATTGGGGGGAATGATATCGTGCATGATCTAGATCTCATGGTTCCATCATCCGTTTGTTGTGGTCACTACCACTAGAGGATGTATTAACTTGGCCAAAAGGATCCTGTCGACAATACATGGGTTTATGGTCAAGTAATCCTTGTAGACTTTGGGTTGTGTTTGTCTAAGGAAACAATCTTAAGTCTATCTTAGCTGACAAAGAGTATTTTGTTCTATTAGGTGTACCATATGATTCACATCTCAAGATATAAAGCCATTAGGAAGCATAGAGGCTACAGTCATGATCGTAATATAATGGTGTCATTTGGCTCTACTTGATCAGACTCAGTGATTAATCATGTGGAACTAATGGCCAAACCAGGAGGAGTCACATCCTTCCTAGCATGAGATTGATTGAGAGTGAATATAGAAATACATTTGATTTGACATTAGCTTCTTTGTGAGCTAGAGTTTTCTTAATTTATCACCCTCAACAAATAATTAAGGAAAGTGGATTGAGTTTTAGTTTTAAATTCTTTAAAGATTAAATTTCATGTAAGCATTTAACACTTAGTAATTTATTCGGATTTTTATATTTGTATTGATACTTGATTTTAATTAATTCAATTTAAGCTTGCAAGCATATTTTGATGGTAAGTATCCCCTCCGGTTGAAATCTTTATTCAACACAATCATCATTGGGGTTTATGAATTTGCTTGATCATTTAATTTATTTTTTCAAATATTGTCGACTCTATTAGTTTAATAATAGAGGAGTAGATCTACCATTATATGACAGAATTAGCTTCTCAGATATTTTAATAAGTTAAAATTGTTATAATAATTGGATTTTTTTAAGTTTTGTTAACCGGGCCGGTCTAAGACCAAAGAAGCAACAAGCTTACATCTAAGTTTAAGCATTCGTAATATGGGCCCATCGGTGTAAGAATCTTATATAATTTTAAGGTATTGAATTTGAGTTTTAGTCATACTTTATAATATGCAGTGTTGATTAAGTCATAATTTTAAGAATGGGCCGTGACGCTCATCATGGCATAGCCGTAACAGTATCCGACGTGGCCGGACTGCTCAACATGAGCCGACCATCCGCGTGGCTACGGTTGCCGCGGTTCTGTAGCATCCCTATTTGGCTAATAGCCGCAGCGAGCGTGGCCATGCGCTAAGCCAGGCTTCATGGTATAGCCTCCGCGGACGCCATGGCTCTTGGCGCATCCCTGTGGCCATGAGACGCATCCGACCGGGTCGCATGCCGCTTCGATTCGGATGGCCGCGACATGTCGATGGTATGCTCGACCGGGCCGACGGTGACTCATGGCCAGCTAAGCCGAGCGAACATGGAATGCTCCGCGACATCCGGCGTTAGCGGCACTTCGCCCAGGCCCGTGCAAACTCCGTAGTTCCGGACCCGATCTTCAGCGACTTTGGCGGCCAGCGATCGCGAATAATCACGACCGCGCGTCCGTTCAGCGATACCGGCCCGCGTCAGTTCAGCGACCATGGCCCGAGCCAGGAGCCAGGCAGCGTGCCGTGGGAATGCGTCGTGGTGGCATCAGTTAGCGTGAGCTCTGTGCACCCGGATGGACCCGGAACCTCAAAATCTCACACTGCATACACACATTTTGCGATGATTTCATAGTTATAATCTTGTGCTTCTATGAAGATTTGTTCTCTCAAAATGTGTAGTTAATGGATCCTTAAATTTTATTAAAGAATTTGTTATTTTCAAGTATTTGATATATATTTTTGGATGATTAAGATAATGTCATCTAAAAATAGAGAACTAATATGACCAAAATTCCTCTATGAAGCACGAATCTTGATAGAAAAGTATGAATGAGATCAAGCGCTTAAAATATTATTGGAAACTTTGAGACATATAAAATTCCTAAAAGCTCTCAAATATGAGTGTTTATAGTCAAATCGTCTCAAAGGCGGTTCCAACAAGCCAATGATCTTACAATTTCGACTTCATTTGGGCATTCAAATGCACAAAATACATCATATGATCAGGGGATCATTTTGAGCCGTCCAGATGAAGTGGAGTGATGCGGGTTTTGTATGTATTTACAGACGTCCTCCTCCATATAAATAGCGTCGTTATCATTATGAGGGGAAGGGAAGGAGAAGGGGCCAAGCGAGAGAGGAGAGAAAAAGATCCTCCAAGCACAATCGTCGCCACTCGGCGGTCATCACCTCGACCATGTCGATCACCGGCCTCCTGGCGTAAATCGACGTATTTGAATTATCATCATGCGTATTACATATTGGTCGCCACATCAACATATTAAATGTCATCGTCCTTGTCGTCGTGAGCCATGTACTCTTGTTTCCATTTTCTGTTTATTAATAAATTATGGGAAGATTGAAAGAATCAGGTAAAACTTTTTCCCACTTTTTTTTTTTTTAAAATAATAAATAATTTGATTTAAGTTCTTAAACATAAGATTAAATTTGTACCCAAACTCATTTAATTAGTCACCCTCAAATTAAACTAGAATATATATCAAATTCTACTCCACTCATTTACACTTATCATCAATGAGCCAGCCTATATACTCGATTCTTCTTGCAAATCTGACATGTAGGAATATTTTATAACAAAATTCTTAGCATTTTTGTTTTGTTCTTATAAAAATAAAATAAAATAAAAATAAAAAAAATAAATAAAAATAAAAAAAAGTAAAAAATAAAAAATAAAAAAATAATAAAATAAAATAAAAATAAAAAAATAAAAAATAAAAAAAAAAAGAAGAAAAAAAAATAATAAGAAAATTCAATTTTTATGATATAATAAGGCTTGTTTTCTTATAAAATTCACATGCTCTCCATCTTATCGCTCTATGCCATAAGTTAATTTAATCAGCCAAATTTGGCAAAAATGCACCTCCCCAAATGGACTAACTCTTGGAACAGAATTAAATATAACTTTGAAATCAACCATATTTCCATTACAGCGAACACCCTCCAGAATTTGACTCTTAGAATCTTCACCAACCATTATGCGCATGCTCAGCACGTTGCATAATCACGTGAGCGTCAGATCGCTTCACTCCTGACCGAAAAAAAACCCAATAATTTTTCTGCTAGAACTTATAGTGCACTCATACAAATATAAAATTATGAATTATATTATTATTAACAATTTAAGAATATATTTTTATATGATATTATACATATATTTAATTAAATTTACTTAAATATTTAAAAAAAAATACATATCTGCTGAATATGTTAAATATTGAATACTGTTTAATAGCAAAATATTTGTACATCATAAGCTGGTATTGAAGTTGAACCCTTACGCTCTAATTGGGAATGTGATTATACTTCTCAAATAAATTTTGATTAATTTAGGTTGCGGATTGAAGATTACATATAGTTTTCCCTGAGAAACGTCTGAATTTTCTGTACGTATTCGCCTGCTGAGAGAGCTTTACATCCTGTCTAGGAATCCAGAGATAATATTAAATTGGATTGTGCGGGAAAATCATTGTAGCTGTTTTTTTTTTCTTTTAAGAGAATATATTAAAGAAGCTCAATTTAAAAAAAAATAAAATAAAATTATGCACTGTCCGCATGTTGTAGATTGGTTTCAATGTTTCATCATTTCATGCACTTCATAGCAGTTATTTTTTTTAAGGAATGGTGGCAAGCATATGGATTTAAAGGGATAAGGAGTCACATCTTCTAATCAAATTTAGAGATATTTTAATATATATTTTTTAATTTAAGTTTTATGTATAAAAAATGTCATATTATGCACCTCCAAAATTATAAGATTTATTTATTAAGATTATTATAAAAATTAAAAATTTATTTATTTTTACTCATAATAAATATATATATATAAGATACCAATTAAAAACAAATGAGAAACAACAGAAGATATAAAAACTTACTAGTTTATTAAATACTTACTCAATTATTATCAAGATTGATTATCATATTCATGAAGTTATAATTGTAACTCGATGGCTTATAAAAGATTTATATCAATTAAAGATAAACTTAAATTTAGAAAAATATTAAAGTAAACTGGTGAGTGACATAGAATGGTTTCAATAACTCTCATGAGTGATTGAGCCCAGTGAAAATATCGGTCATCTCTTAAATAAGCGAGGATGAAAGCATTTAATACTTTTAAAGTCAAATGTTTAAATGCTATTTGAATCATCCCAATATGAATATACTTATAATCTTGCATATATTTATACAAATCTTCTCGGGTTAATAGATAAATAGTTATATATATTTGATCTATAGTGATTCTTTTTTCTACTATTTAATGGAGGTTTTTTCCTTTGAAATCAAAAGTACCAATTCAATATGTTAGAGATTTATCGACTTTGGGTAATACCATTTATTTAGGCCTTCTTCGTTTAGAGGAAACTCCGTTATTTCGACATTTTTTATTAAACTATTATTTCTTCTAATCATAAGATGTGGGCTCCGAAAATTCGCCACCGATCTCTTACATTGAAGATAATAGATTATGTGTCGGTCTAATTTTCAGAAAGTAGATTGAATAGTAGATAAGACACTACTCAGAGATTTCAATCTCATTTTATGATGACCTTAGATCCGGTTACAGGTTTCCTATAGGCGCAAGCACCTATAGTTAATTACCCCTCCTAATGCTGAGAGGGAACTTTCGATTAAGGCTAGTCATTAGATTGGTAAATGCATAGCGTATAATAGCAGCATGTGGAGTTTAAAATTTAAGATTATAAAATTCATCATTTTAACTTAAAGCGGATGATTGGGGGGAATGATGTCATGCCCGATCTAGATCTCATGGTTCCATCATCATCCGGTCGGTATACACTTAGTAGAAATAGTTGACGGCCAAGGATCCTTGTCAGCAATATATGAGTTACGTCGTCCAAGTAATCCTTATAGATTTTGGGTTGTGCTTGTCTAAGGAGACAATCTTAAGTCTATCTTAGCTGACAGAGAGTTTTTTATTTTATTAGGTGTACCATATGATTCACATCTCAAGGTACGGAGTCATTAGGGAGCATAGGGGTTACAATCATGATCGTAATATAATGGTGTCATTTGGCTACTGATCGAGGACTCTGCGTGCATCATATGTGAGTCAATGGCCAAACTCCATGAGAGAGGACACATGTCACATCCTTCCTAGCATGAGATTGATTGAGAGTGAATATAGAAATACATTTGATTTGATATTAGCTTTTTTGTGAGCTAGAGTTTTTTTAATTTATTACCTTTAGTAAATAATTAAAGAAGGTGGATTGAGTTTTAGTTTTAAATTCTTTAAAGATTAAATTTCATGTAAGCATTTAACACTTAGTAATTTATTCGATTTTTATATTTGTATTGACACGTGATTTTGATTAATTCAATTTAAGCTTGCAAGTACATTTTGATGGTAAGTACCCCCCTCCGGTTGAAATCTTTATTCAACACAGTCATTATCGGGATTTATGAATTTGCTTGATCATTTAATTTATTATTTCAAATATTGTCGACTCTATTAGTTTAATAATAGAGGATTAGATCTACCATTATATGACAGAATTAGCTTCTCAGATATTTTAATAAGTTGAAATTTTTATAATAATTAAATTTTTTTAAGTTTTATTAACCCGGACCAGGTCCTAAGACCAAACCAGGAAGTAATAAACGCAACATCCTCAGACACTAAATTTAAGCATTCAACGTAGTATCGGGGCCCATATGGGTATTTTTAAGAATGCTTGCATAATTTTAAGGTATTGAATTTAAGTTTTAGTCATACTTTATAATATGTGCAGGAGTTCAATTGAAGTCATAATTATTACATTTTGTTCACTTGTATGATGTGTTGCGAATCTAGTGGCGAAGATTTTAAGCTTTATATATGCAATTCAAATTGCATCTTTGCTTACATTTAAACTGATAACAAGTTAAATAAAAGTAAATTGATTACTTAATTTATGCACATTAATTGCTTTTAAATCTTTGTAAATCATCATCAACTCTTATTATTTCCTATGTGATATGGCATATCACTTTCAAATAAGCTTATGTGAATTCAAACAGTTGCCTTTTCTTTTGATATATAATGCAATGCTCCTTAATTATTTATTGGAATTCTATGTTCATGCTTCTTCCAAAGCCATTTAGTTTTTCGCACATTTCTTATAAGCTCGATTCGAATTTCATTCATATTTGAATGCTAGCTTTCAAGCTTATTATAAGTCTCTTGTGATTTGATTATAAATCCAACTAGATTTTCTTTTGGATCATTTAAAGTGACACATTATAAGAATTATATTCGTGATATTTAACTATGTATCAATTTCTATGTGTATCCCACTTAAACTTTCTCAACACTTTTCAACTAGCTTAGAAGTAAGCTATCAAGCTCCGTATTAGTTCTCTATATTTAATTGTTTTCAATTGAAATCATTTTTAATTCGCTTAGAATAAGTTATAATAACTTTAGTGTTTATTGTGTGAGCCATTTAATTTGTGCTTGCAAATGGATTATCAATCCTTTTTAATTATTTCAATGCTTGAATGTTCATTGAAAGGTCTCATGGGCATTTGGTGAATTTCTAAAATCATTTCAAGCTTGGCTTAAAATTTCTAAGCTATTCAATTTAATTAGTGAGATGAATAGTTATATTCAGGTAATCAGTAAAGGTTATATTTGTGCTCATTAGTAAGTTGTATGGTTGTGTTTATATGCAAACTATCAAACTCCCTATAAGCACTTATTTTCAGTCTGAATGATATTTAATTCTCTTAGCACAAAATATAATATACCTGAGTGCTCATAAGATTTTATTCATATTTTCTTTCGCTGAAAAGCAAAATTTTAAATTCATCACCAATTATTTGTTATTTCACACAATATTTAATTGAAATCTTTTGGTTTCACTTAACATAAAATGGGATTATTCAAATGTCCATTTAGTCTTATTCCTGTATGTCCTCTTTTCAAATTTAATATGTGCACTCATATTTATTTTATGCATTTATAACTTCACATTTTACCTTGTTATAATCAAAGTTTTGATTTAAGTTTTTTATTTAATTCTATTTAAGCTCTTTAATTATTTCTTTTTCTTTCTCTTTTTTTTTTATTTTCTAAATCTCAAAATTTGTAAATTAAGAAGATTTTCGTAGTGAGTGTCACATCTAATAGTAACTGACACGTCTATCGCAAGAAATGCAGATTCATGACACCAATCTTTCTCTTGCACCCACTATGTTATTGGTTAAGTGCTCAAACTTACAAAAGGACACACAAGCACAAATATATAATTTTTCACATACTTCTTCACATTTACAATTAATAACAAAGGTAAATCTGCATGTCCATATGGGACTGATTTGCAACTGAATAATAATAACATTTGCATCCAATTTTTTTTATTAGCCTAAAGAGAAAGAATATGAAGAAAGTCCATTTGGGTGTGGGAAGCAAGATCAAGTTAGGAAGTAGATGAATTAATTGCTGGTTCGACGACCAAACAAAGGAGTAAAAGGGATTGTTAAGCTTTGGCTAGTGGGCTCGGTAGCAAGAGAAACCAAAAAAAAGGAGGACAAGCAAGACGAAAGAGTGACAGTTCGGCTTCTGTGCTACGGATGAATGGGAGAAAGGAACGGAGGTCATTTGATTTGAGTGTGGCTTGGTTGGCTTAGAAGAGGGAACAGAGGGAGGAGAATCAGAGAGAGGGGCTGTTTGGCTGCAGGATTTGAGCAGGATTTAAGCCGAATTTAACTTAAATCCAATCAAACAGTATTCTCGGATCTTCTGGTCTTGTAATCCCGTAAATGCCACTTTCATAAGTTAAATCCGAATTTACCAAATTATGTTAGTAGGCGGATTTACGGGATTTAAAGAAGCAGAATCACGTGAAGGAGGGTGGGAGGAATGACGAGGATCACCTTCGCTAGATTCTCTTTTTCGGGCAACAGGGAAGCGGAAGCTCGACAGGGATTTCGAACGAGTTACGATTTTGGGAAAGATCAAACGAAGAAAGGAGGATTTTGGATCAGGGATCGAACTAGGGCTTACGGTTTCCTTGTGATACCTGTGGTTGAGGGAGACGATTGAGAGCGAGAGTGGGGGTTTGGATCAGAGAACCCGTGCGGTTGTTGAAGGGAATGGAACCCGAGTCTTCGCGTGTGGTTGAGGGAGAGAAAGAAAATTGAGCGAAGGCTTTCGATTTTTTGAGGACGAACGAGCGGGAGCGGTTGAAGAAAGAGCGACAGAGAACGGTTGAGGAGATCTAACGAGAGCAAGGAAGAGAGCTGTCGGGTTCGCGTGCGAGGTCTGCTCGGGTCGTGCCTTTGATTGTGGTTGTGGGAGAAGGAGCCTAGATCGTGGGTGAGAAGGGGGGAAACCGAGCATGTGGTTTTCTTGCGGGACAGGGCGAACGAATGAAACAGGAGCTCTGTGTGGGTTGAGCGAATGAGGGCCGACATAAGATTAGAATTCGAGTCAAAAAAGAAACTCATAATAAAAGTAGAAAAAGAATTCAATAATTTAAGCTTAATAAATAAATCAAATTATTTTGAGTTATAATAAAATAGATTAATAATCTTCAGTACTTTCAAAATAGTCAACAAAAATAGGACTTGCAACTCAACCATTAGGAAATTATATCCATATGACGAAACAAGGATTAAACTGAAAGATTGTGAAAATATTTTGATTATAAATCACAAAAGAATTTACCATTGTGAAAATATATCCAGTCAAGGATTTATAAGAGTTTGATCAACTCAAACCTGACTTTGATACAATTTCAACCTCCCCCCCCCCCATTGGGTTTACCCCATCATGACTCTATACCAGGATAGATTTACCCAAATGAGGGACAATCAAAGATATAAAAACTTACTACTTTATTAAATGCTTAATCAATTATTACAAACTTCAGCACACCAGAAGGAAGACAAGGAAAACACACCAAGGAAGAGAGGAGAAATGAAAAGTAAGCACACTTAGAAGACAGACGAGGCCTCCTTATATAGGGAGAAGCGGACATGAAAATAAAAAACATAATACAATAAACTTTGCTTAATTTTTAAGCAAAGGTACAATAATATAGTACTATGTTGAGAAAGAGAATAACTTTATTTAAAGTTATTCCGTCTACCTCCCTTTACAATTGTAAAGGGATTCCAATAATGCTAGCCAAAAACTCTTTACAGTTGTAAAGAGGTCTCAATAATGCCAGACAGTACAAAAGTAGCATTATCTTTTTATAAAGCCGATTTTTGTTAAATCAGCAATTGAGTGCTTGCAATAATTGAGCAGAAATGCGGGGAATAATTGAATCTACTAATTTTTTCTAGTAGAATCCACATCAACATGCTCAGATGATTCACCAATGTCGCAAAGGTAGAAAGGATGCTTAAAGACTTTTGCAAACTAGGCTTCACACATTTTTGTCAAACGATCCTTGTGTTGGATTTCATTTTCATGCAGATATCTTCATTTGATGCTCTCAAGAACTTCGACTGATAACTCAAAATCAGAAGACTTTTGTGGAATAGTTCGTTCCACATAAGATTTATTTGAGCTTGTCCTCAACATTAATATGATTCCATCATTTAAGTAGGAATTATCTTTGGAGAACCAATTGATTGAAAGGGTCATTTCCAAGAGTCATGTTCTAGGATCAAATCCATGAGATTTGGCAGTCAGTAAAAAAGCAGGCTAGGTTTTGCCCTTGAATCATTCTTTTTGCGTTGATAGTCTGCATTTTTTTGTGCTGCTTCCATCTATTTATTGAAGATTTCCTTGATTGGATCACGGAAAATATTAAGTTCAGCATCAAAGTAATTCCGCCAGTGATAGAACCAAGTTGGAGGATCTTTAACAATAATGTCTTTGTTCATAATGAACATCCAAGAGTGCTTCTTCTTATCGTTGATAAGAAAAAAATACTTTTATCATAGCTTGCACATAGCACCAGTAATTCACGCTAATTTTGTTTTATAAATTGGTAGACAAAAAGATTATTTTTTCTTGAAATAGAATCAGACCCTATTTACCTTGATGAATTCTTTTATGTATAACAAATTTGTTATACAAAATAATCTGACAGGTTTGATCTTTGACATGAGAAATCTCAACACATTTTAGTTATGTTAGAATTTTTTTTCATAATTTTCTCTTGATAGATTTTCTTCATAAGGGAAATGATTGTTTTTCAAATATCATTCAAATAATACCCACGGATTATTGATAGAATAATTTGAAGGATTGATTTCAATAATATTCTATTTTATTTTTTTGGTGAAATAAATAGGTTCTTGAACAATGACATCTTTAAGAGATGGTGCTGCTTCTTTTGATTTTGACAGTTTGCCTTTCTCAACAGTCGTTTGAGAAGAAGAACCATAAATGTAAGTTTTGGAGTCGATCATGCCAATGGTAGAGTTGGACGGATCTTTCCCTCTGCCTCTTCCCCCTCGAAAAGAGGGACCACTTTAGTTAGAGAGATTCATCCTCCGGTGAGGGGTGATGCACCCCTGATTGTTCATGCAAAAATTTACGGGTTAAAAAAATCAGGAAGTGTGTTAAGAGAATCTTTAATGAATTCAATATTTAAATCAAAGACAAAAAATTGAGCCTGTCAAGAAGAAAAAATTTATTTAGAAACTAAATTTTTGATACCTTTTTCAATAATATATTTAACAGATGAACGATCAATGTGTAAGAGAAAGCGTTAATTGAGAAGATCATCTTGAAATTTAGAAATGTATTTGATAACAAAAATATTTTCTTTTTAATGATGAAATATTTAGTCTGAGTCGGATTTCATCGACCTGAAGTGAAGCAAACTAATTCTTCTTTAGAATTTTATCATTATTTTAATATATCACAATAACCTAGATCTGATGCATCGATTTCAATGATTTTGTTGCTGTTAGGAAAAGTTAAGGCAATGTAGATTTTTGACACATTTTTTAATTTTTTGGACTATCATGATGTGCAAATCTGTCCATAGCAGTGGCCTTTTCTTTAAACGATCAAAAAGAGTGGAGGCATCGTGTGTCAGATTTGGATAAAAATTAGCAACATAATTTAAGGCTCCTAAAAATCATTGCAATTGATTTTTCTCAAGGATAATATCAAAGAATTTATCGGTAAATTCTATACTTCTATTAATAGGATAATAGATGCATTGGAAATATTGTGCCCTAAAAATCTTATTTCAGTTTAAAATAATATGATTTTTAGAGCCGAAACAACTAAATCATTTTTCTGTATAAGCCATTTAAATATTTGTAAATAGTTAAAAATGTTCATCTATAGAATTAAAAAATTATAAGAACATCATAAATATAAATAAAGATATACTGAAAATAATTTTTAAATATATTTTTCATAATATGTTGAAATTCAGATAGGACATTTTTAAGCCCAAATGACATAAAATTCTGCCATTATTGAGAATTCTTTACAACTGTAAAGAGTTTTTGGCCAACATTATTGGAATTCCTTTACAATTATAAAGGGAGACGAACTGAATAACTATAAATAAAGTTATTCCCTTACTCGACATAGTATTATATTATTGTACTTTAGCTTAAAAATTAAGCAAAGTTTATTGTATTCTATTTATTGTTTTCATGTATGGTGTTCTCAAAATAATATGTTGAGTTAAATTTTTAACAAATAAAAATGGCATATGGATGCAATTTTCATCCTAACAGATTGCTATAGAAGATAATTTGTAGTCAATATGTATGGTTTCTCCATCAGTAGCTTTAAACTTCTGAGTAGTTTTTTTAAAATATTTAGAAGGTATAAGTCCTTCATGAATATAATTTAAATCTGCATCACTATCAACAAGAGCTATCAAATTTGGCAAAATAAATTTTTTTATTTATAATTAATTTGATAAAAATATATCATGTTTGGTATATTGCTCTCTGAATACTCTGCAGCAATCCATGTTCTTGATTTGTAGAAGTTTCAAGAATGTCGTCAGGGTTTTCAGCTTGTGGATTAGGTTATGAATAAGTCAGATTTTGATTTATTTCTAAATCCATTATTCGGCTATTCATATGATCTTGTTTAGCTTTAATATATCTAATTTCTTGTTGTAATTTTTTTTCAAATCATTTAGAGATGCTTCAATTGGAGGAATATTCTTTTTTGCTCTTCTGTTATATACTTCTTTCATGGAGTATATAGAAAATTTAGAAAAAAGTTTTATTAGATTCTTTTTCATGTAAAACATTGATAATCTTATTTTGAGTAGATGAATTATCTACTTGACCTAAGATTTTAATAAGTTGGTCCTTTTGCTCAGAAGTAAGAGTAAATAGGCCCGGCATTTCTATAATATTTTTGTAATAATTTGTTTGTTGGCAAGAGTTGCAATACTCAGATTTTTCGTCATCGAAGGAGGATGATAAGAGTTCATTACCTCCTTCTTCTGATGATAATTCTTTCTCAAATTTGGAGGAAATTAAAAGAATCTTCATGAGAGTTTATTTTAACCCCTCATCAATTTTTAATTCATTTAACTTCTTTTTAACAGTACATCTATTAGCATAATGACCTATACGATCATATTTATAACATTTAATATCCTTTTTGGATTTTTATTTGAAGGTTTAGATTTAAAGATTTTTGTAATTTTAGAAAACTTCTTAATACATTTATTTTTAAAATTTTCTTTTTTACTTATCTTTCTTCCGTGAGGAAGATCTTATCAGAGGAGGATCACACACAAATTGCTCGCAGAATTCACCTAGTTTATATTTCTCGAGAAGGTGTTCTCATTTGATTTGGTTGTTTAATCTTATATCAAAATAAAGAGTTAGTCCTATGTTAATATAACTAGATATAAGATTTCTATATGTATATACATCGTATGGAATTGAACCATTAGATAAGCAAAGATGAGACTTAACCTTATCGACGAAAAGGTTAGGAAGTCCTTCAATGAATTTTTGCTTCCAAAGTAGGCTATTGGCATCATGTAATCTCATAACCCTAGCAAGAAAAATATTCTTGTATCATCTAAAATGTGTAAGAGATGGACATCTTAATTTTTGGAGTATGGAACGAGTCTTTTTTCTTTGGTCTCCAATTGCACCAGCAAAGTGATCTAGAATGGCTTGGATCAAATTGTAAATATTATTTTCGTTTGGCATCTGCTGTTCATTGGGCATATGTTTTATATTAAGATCGATTGTACTAAGTAAATCATCTTTTTGTTGCTGAGTAAGGTAATGATCCCATCAACTTTTTAACATTCTAGAGAATCCAGAAATGATAACCTGAGTTGTTTGCTCGAATGAAGTAGAATTACATATGGCTTCAAAGGCAGACGCAAACATGAGCATGTTGTAAAACTTGATGAATTTGATGTTCAACAAGTCCATCAATATTCCATTCACAAATAGAATCATCATCGTAAGAGTTACCGAAGAAATCAGTAGGTTCTTCAAAGAGTAAATCTTGAGGTGTAGGTTTCTTATAATAGTTTTTATCTAAATTCTTTCTCGGATAAGATATTTTATTTATCTTAAGCGGAGATTGAATTTGAATATTTTGAAATACTTCTTGTATTTCTTCAACTTGATCATTTATCAAATCATCTTGTGATTCTTGAGATTCATTAGAAGACTCATCCTCTAAGGTACCTGGAGAATAATTCTTAAATTTAAGAATTAAATCTTGAATATCTTCACTAGAAAGTCATAACTTAACAGTAAGTTTAAGAGGATGTTGAAAAAGAGGTTTTAACATAGTTGAAGATGTTCCTTTAGTAATTCTTCTTTTATTTGTATCTTGAATAGGAGATTTTGCTTTGATTAACTGATCAATTTTAGATTCTATTATGGACAAGTGTTCAGAAATGAATTGCAACATGCTATTGCTATAATTAAATTATTTAATTATAACAATAAATTATTTTAAAGTTTGAGGATCAATATCGATCTTTCCAAAAGCTACAATAGGGGTTTATCATCAGTAATTTGGGCAGCTGGTGGAGGATATTGGGCTACCACCTCTTTGCCTTGCTCATTTAGCCATTTTCTATTGCTTAAAATAGCTAACTAGGTTGATTGCGTGTAATTTTGAAAGAACCAGACATCAAAAGAAATAGTTGCCTTTCCTTTCTTATTTTATTTAGTCATTTCCTCAAAATATATATCAAATATTTTGATTTGTTAACTTTCCGACGAGATACTTCTATAACACTTTCGAAAATTATCATACTTAGGTTGTCTATATTCTCTAAGAATAGTCTCTCTAGACTTAGAACCTATTTGATAATTCATTAATATTAAAATTCATTTTATAAGGAGTGAGAGATTTAGTTTCCCTCACTGGATGGTAAAAATTATTTTGATTTAATTGAATTGCTTCAATTGGAGGTTCTTCTATATGTATAGGAGAACCTGTGATCTTGTTCTTACCGAAGTTTATGAAGGAAAAAAAACTCTGGGAAGAGTTATAAATTTTTGAGGATTAAATCTAATCTCTATATCGCCATCAGATGTTTGAATTATCTGATTGATATCTTGATTAATGGAGGCTCTAAGTGTGACCGCAGATGGTATTATCCAAGATTTAGGAAATACTACTTCATTCCACTTAATAACTCTGTTAGTTGCTATATGAGAAGCTGATAGATTTATTTCTATTAAGGCTGTTCGTTCAAGTGGCTGAATAACCTTTTTAACATTAGGATTTATAGTACTAAGAACCCCAAAGTGTAATCTAAAAATTAGTGTAATAGTTTCAAATCCAAGAAGAAAGTCTTACCCATGAAGTTATAATTACAATTTGATGGCTTCAAAAAGATTTATATCAGTTTAAGATAAATTTAAATTCGGAAAAACATAAAAGCAAACTGGTCCGTGACATAGACTGATTTTAATAACTCCCATGAGTGATTGAGCCCAATGAAAACATCAACCATCTCTTAAACAAGCGAGGATGGAAGCATTTAATCCTTTTAAAGTCAAATATTTGAATGCTATTTGGATCATCCCAATATGAATATACTTATAATCTTGCATATATTTATGCAAATATTCTCGTGTTAATAGATAAATAGTTTTATCTATTTGATCTATAGTGATTGATTGTTCTACCATTTTAACGAAGGTTTTTCCTTTGAAATCAAAGGTACCGATTCAATAAATTAGAGATTTATCGACTTTGGGTAAAGACCATTTATTTAGGTCTTCTTCATTTAGAGGAAACTCCATTAATTCAGCATTTTTATTAAACTATTATTTCTTTTAATCATAAGATTATAATCCGAGTCAGAAGAGGAAGCCAAAGGAAAAGTAGGGGAAGAATTCAATAATTTAAGCTTAATAAATAAATCAAACAGTTTTGAGTTATAATAAAATAGATTCATAATCTTCAGTATATTCAAAACAGTCAACATAAATAGGACTTACAACCCAACCATTAGGGAATTATAGCCATATGCGACGAAGCAAGGATTTTACTGAAAGATTGTGAAAATATTTTGATTATAAATCGCAAAAGGATTTATCATGGTGAAAAAATATCCAGTATTTATAAGAGTTTGAGCAACTCTAACCTAACTTTGATAGAATTTCAACAAAATAAATCATTTAATTTATCCATAGAATAATTTATCCATAGAAGATATTAAATACATGTTAGATATATGATTTGATAAATGATTTTTATCCATAGAAGATATTAAAATGTTTGCTAGAAAATGATAAAAAAAAAAGAGAAATTTTATATGCTCTTGTCTTTAAATTATAGAACTAGAATTGACGCTGCCCATTGTTACAACAATTAATGAAAAAACTTTTTCCTATTATTAATATTTAAAAAAGTCAACTATAAATATAATTGAAGATCAGTAGATGAATGATCTTTTGATTATTTTTATTGAGAATGATATATTATATGATGTGAATAATGATAGAATTATTTAATATTTTAAAAATATAAAAAATATATCACATGTCATATATAAATTTTTTATTCATATCCATTTCAACTTTTTCTTATAAATTTATTCAAATTAAAAAAAAAAATGTAAAATCATCAATGTTGAATGAAAAAAAGTTGAGAATACTTTTTAAATTATCAAATTGTATCCCTCAAAAAACATTTTCTAACTCCGGCACTGCCAATAAGAACAATTCTACTTGCACTAAAGCTAACACAACGCACATGATTTTCTTAAACGTGGGAGGTATTATTGGTTCAATAAAGTGCATGGAATCTGATTAAATCCTATATAACTTTATTCTTTTTTGCTCATATTTCCTAATAAATAGATCTTATAAATTATTAGAATAGAGTAATTTGTATGGTTTTTAGGTTTTATATTGTTGGCTATTCCTATTTTAGTTGAGCAAGGTTCAAAAATAAGTGATTCTTATTGTAGAATTTAAGTGATTATATTAAAACTATCTTCAATTTAAGAGGAATGATAATCAATATGAAAAATTTTCAGTTGAATTGAGATCGTTAAAAAGCATGAAAATATCAATAAATAAAAATATATTATTATAAAAATTTTATTTACAGTTATTGAATTAAAATAAAATTTGATGTATTAAACTAAATTGATTCATATTTTCCAACAGTTTTATCACAAAGTGAACGATACAATGGTTATTATAACTGCTTGGGTAATTGATATCCTTGCAACCATATCTAATGATATGTTTTTAATTCTGTTATGATATTGAATGATTTAATGCGAACTTATATACACTATATCTATATATATATATATATATATATATATATATATATATATATATATATATATATATATATATATATATATATATATATATATATATATATATATATATATATATATATATATCATGAACTCAGGATCATGTAATTATAGTTAAAATATTCAATCACTAAGCTGAATGACTTACATTAACATTATATATATATATGCTATAATAGTAATAAAATATTTAAAAATTCAAAATAAAAAATAGTGATTTAAATGTGTAACAAATTCAAATTATTAGTGTATGAGGCTCTGTATCTTGAAAGTTTGGGGTGAAATATTAATTACTAATTACTAATCCTCATTTTTCACTTTTACAGAATGGATCTACAGAGCACTCATTTCACTGTCCAGCTAGGGCATGGTGCGAACATCTGCCTAGCCAACGCCATCATCAACACAGGAGTTGTTGGAGCTACCATTCAATTTGGTAGCTTGAATTTCTCTGCTATCATAGCTATAACTCTTGAAGTACCCACCCGTGTTACACTCGTCCGAGGCCATACTGGAAGGCATCAAGTTACTGAAGCTCCTACTAGCAAGGTTCGCCATATCAGTTCAACAACCAACCGCTATTAAGAAGTTATCCCGACAAAGAATTTCAATTTTTAAAAAGCTAGGTCAATCTGAAGCCCTCGTGACGAAAAGAATCGTCAAGGGGAAAACTATGTCTTTGATGTCTCGTGATATAATTACTTCGCCAATTGAACCTTTCATATCTGGATAGCATGATCATGAAGCTTCCTCATCAAAAAAGAAAACTAACCAGAAGGTAGAGAAGAAGAAGAAATGCTGAGCTGAGGGCTCAGCAGATCCCCTTTGAATGACCTATTGAACAAAAAATACTGTCGCTAGAAGCGAATATTCCTACCCATAACCACTTTGACAATCTAAAGTGGGTAAAAAGGAATGGTGAAGTAAAATAGTCTTTCTGGATCCGATAATGTCAAGCTCCACAATTATAGAGGAGACAACCTGAAACACTGTTTGCCAGAATACACAACGTTCTTAAAGTAGCTAAGGAAATAGGCTTGATGCAAAGAAAATTTCAAAGGCCTGTGGTGATTGAAAATACTAAACCTCCACCAAGGAGGTTGCCATCTCTTCTGGTAACCAATCATCGAGCCAAGTATGCCTCACATGGTGAGCATCAGAGCGTAACACTCAGACCGCGTGTCCAAGAATCCACTGCCGAAAGGTCCCAATGAAAGGATAAGCAGGTATGGAGGCCAAGGCCCCGTGATGAAATCTTGAAAAATGAAAGAGATGTGACATCTGATACATATACTCAAAAATCTGCCTAAAAATAACTCATCATAAGTGGATACCCAAATGAAGGGATATCATTGATGAAAGACATGACAATCGACACCTTAGAGAATCCTCTAGGGAATCCCATCATAGATCAAATTCACCCCCACAAGAGAAAGTTGACTTTGATCGCAGTCCTTTAATAGAAGAAGTGTTTGTTCCGCACATTGAACCAGAGATCCACTGGAAACGTCGATCAGAAGTTCATATGCAAGAAGAAGATAATGAAGAGGATACTATGGAATGGAAGTCATCTATATGGTTAGAGATATAGATGAACTTTCTGCTTAGCATCATCAACAACATGAATCAAGGGAACCAAAACCTGAATTTGACATTTATGAAGAAGAGTTTTCATAGAAGCAAGTAGAAGATGAATCTTCACTCTCTACTGAAGATAAAGAGGAAGAAGATCAAAATGAAAAAGAGATCACGGTTGTTGAAGTTGTTTATATAGTTGAACCAGGAAATGATCAGCTTGGTACACGGTTTATACTCAGCGTCATCGTTCAACCCTAGCAACAGTTGTCCATGCAAATGCACAAGGAGAAGGACAATCAAGCTCTTCCCCTGAAGATAAGCAGAGAGCAGAACAACAACAAGAAATATAGGAAGAAGAAGAGCTGTTTGTTGACATGTCACTCTAGGGCAGAGAAATGAAATCCAAATGGAAGTCAAAAATAAGAAAATTGCACAGCTTGGTATCAAGATGAATGATATGATGGTACAAATGAATATCATGATAGAGATATTAAGAAGAATATCGCATCAATTGTAGCACCTGTTTTATCTGTTAATCAATATGTAGCTAATAATGCAACTTCTATACCACCAGTCATTCTAGTGCCTCAAGCTCTTACAGTACATGCTACACATGAAGCGAGAAATGAAGTTAACCAACTACCTCTTCAACTGATAATTCAAAATTAGGCTAGCACACCTAGAACGATAATAACTACTCAACTAGAAATAATAATCAATGAAAAGATAAAGGCAGTCATAGCTTCAGAGTAGGCTAAAAAGTTGGTGAGTAAAGGTCGCCCTTACCCAACTGAATATGATCAAGTGCTGTACCTGAAAGGTTACTCAGTGCCAAAATTTAATACTTTCAATGGCCTTGGTAACCCAAAGCAATATCTAGCCCAATTTAAGGCTACTTGTCGTAACAAAGAAGAGAATGATGCAGCTTTTAATTGATGGCTTCACCATTTTCGAGTGGTATCTGTCATCAATGATTCTTAAAACTTTTGTTGAGTTAGAGATGATATTCATGAATAGGTTCGCCAGTGCAATTGAGAAAATAACAATCGCTGACCTTACCTTGCTGAAATTGAGAAAAGATGAGTCAGTGACAAAATTCATAAGTCATTGGCGTAACCTAAGTATGAAATGTGAGCCACAATTGGAAGAAGAACATGCGATCCAATTGCTAATATGCAATATGGATGATAAAATGACACCATTTTTATGTATGACATCGATTCCAATATTTTAGGACTTGCTCGATAGGGTAGCTAAATTTGAAAAGCTAAATCACCCTAAGTCTGAAATCTATGCAGATAAAGCAAAGAGAAATGAACCTTCAGACTCAAGAAACAAAACTCATGCCACTTCCTATAGCTTAGATGGTGAAAAGTGGGTGATATATAGTGTGGATAATGAAAAATAGTCGATGTACAATGATGATAATGGAAAGAAGTCTATCTATTCTAATCCACATCCAAAATTGGTATTAGGAGGCAATGATAAATCTCAAACTTTTCCAAGTGGTGGAGAGCATCCAAAATAAGCAACAAGAGATGATGAGGGAATGTGGCTATCTCTTAAGAAAAAGATGAACAAAGATTATTTTTTTAGAAGGGATAGTGTGGCTAAATTATTTCGACAAGTAGTCAAAGCTGGTCTACAATTACCAAAAATTAAGAGGCCTGAGGAAGCTGATCAAGTCAATAATCCAAATTATTGTCCCTATCATCGGATGATCAATCATCATATTGAAGATTATTATGTCTTCAAAGATTGGCTAGAAAGGAAGTATCGACAAGGTGAATTTACACTATCTGATTGTGTTCTAGTCAACCTAAAAAGAGAGTCTACAAGAATGATTACGTCCTCTTCCATATCATCCATCAAAGATAAAAAGAAGGAGAAATCAGTTCAGACTAAAGAATGGGAAATAGTAGTCTCTAAGAAGATCATGAAAATGTTGAAACAACTGAAAGGTTTTCCCAGTGTTAAGTGGAAATCACCACTTGAACCTATGTTAGACTTAAGAGAGATGCCCAAACCAAGTATTTGGGCTTCTCAGCAGCTTTCTGATAAGACTACTTCATCATGGCATGAGGAGCAATCTAATAAACGCAGGCCTCATAAGTCAAAGAAGTCAGCTAAGAAAAAGAAGATCAAGAAGAGAACTACAACTCAAAAAATTATTAACAATTTAGAGGAGTGTCACTAGCCGGCAAGACAACCATTTAAGCTTCCAGACTTTATGCCTAAACTTTGCATCGTTGAATCAAATGAAGAAGATAATGATGAATATTATCCAGTAGAGACATGTTGAATCATTTATGTGATATCAGATGTTCTTCAACACCAGTTACTCCAAAATGATAAGGGTAGTCAGATAGACTCGACTAACCCATCAAAACTCTTATCAGGAAAGCAAGAAGAGTCTGAAGAGTTAACATCTGAATTTTATTTAATGACTCAACAAAGTTCAGACGAAGATTTATATTTTCTCGATGGAGAAAAGTCAGACTCATCGATATCATCACATATGAAACATATGAGGTTGAAAAGTGAGTTTAACTCTTTTGGTCAATCATCCAAAATAAGAAGTGAATTTGAAAAAACTACTTCAAAGAAATCTGAGCAACACAAGGTGATTCAAGTTCACTTGAAAAGTGGTGAAGTCTTACCACCTTCATCAAAGAAGGGAAATACAAATAAAGACAAAGGCAAACAAATTGTAGTCAACGAAGATATCATTCCCAAAAATTCTAGAATAAAGCCTAAATCAAGCAAAAAGACAGCTTATAATATTCTATCACATATGAGAAAAATTCTTGCACAACTGAGTGTGTACGAGGCTCTCTTGATGTCAAAAGACCTATGAGAAACTTTGATACATGCTCTCAAAGATTTGGAAAGTTATGAAGCTTACTTTGCTGAAAAATGCATAACTGAATCATTGTAAACTTAAGATCTCCCAGTAATCATATTTTTTAAAGAAGATCTTATGTTGGGAACAGCAGATCACAACCGTCCCCTATATGTTACTGTAGAGAGTGATGACATCTCATTCAGCCGAATATTGATTGATCTAGGTTCTTCTATCAATCTTATGAGTCTAAAGGTATTAAGAGGATTATCACTCGATATCCAACATCTTGAGAGAGATAAATTGATATTTCATGGTTTCACTAAAAAAGAGCAGAAAATCCTAGGTTCTTTTATTCTCCTGCTCAAGTTTTGGGATTTATATACTGTGGTGAAAATATATATATATATATAGATATATAATTACTCCTTGTTGGGACACCACGCAGATCTGCAGATGTTCTTATTATGGTGATTGTGTATGATATTGAAGAAAAGTGTACTATCTCGAGAGTTAGAAATCACCACTCTACAATGAACCTAATTACCTCAATACGGACTCCTAAGGACTATGGGTCTTCGGAATGTACCAGAGATTCTTCCCCTACTTTACATAAAAAAGTAAAGCAGAGTTTATTTTAAATTAGGTTCGTTAAGTTCCCTGTAAGGGCAAGCCCCCATAATTAATTACATCCTAAGGAACAGGATTCCTTACGAATACTATCGATTAAGGTAAATAATTGTTATCTCTAAATATTTTGAAAGATCGGACTATCAATTGATTGGTTTATTTTTTTTGAAAGTCAAGCGGAATCGATCAAGAGGAGGGAGTTCTTATCGAAGCCAAATGAAAATAAGTAGGGGGTGTTTAAGATACTAGGAAGCCTAGTAAGCACCCCAAACTATCCTATGGTAGGGTTTTACATTTTTGAAAGTGAATTGATTTATTTGAATTGAGTTTTTATTAGAATGCTAGGGCTTATAATTTCATGATACAAGGTCATGAAAATGCCTAAGAGGTGATGATTTATGCTCGTAGCCCGCAAAGGGAAGTAGCAACCCCTGAATCTAAATCTAGGGAGCTTTGGCAAGGGCCAAAAGCATGACCAAAATTTAAGGCAAAAAATGGGTATTTGGTTTACCTCTATAAGAGAGGATAAACCACCCGACTGTTGGACTTACAACTGCCTAGGGGTGGCCACCAACTAACTCCTCCTACGATTTTAAAATATGTAGGCAAATCAAATACTTTTGCAAGATAGTTAAGTTGTTGTTTATTTAGAAAGAGATTGTCTTTAAACACACTCTCTAAGAGACTAGATCTTGTAGGGAATGCTTTAATAACTTAAATCTAATGAAAATTTTGTTACATTATATTTTTATTTTAGACAATCGATTTGACACAGGCTTTAGGATTTATATGCCTAATGCACGAGAATTTAGATTATGGGCCAAAATCAGCAAGATAAGGAGGTGTGTTTCCACCATGGCTCTCACAGGTCAAGCCAAATTCTCTAGCAATGTGAAAGCTCTCTAATCATAAGTGAAATAATATGTTTTTTATGCATGATGTTAGAAAAGTAAGACAACATCCAGTTAAGGGTTTACTAATTCTTTTATCTTGTTTTATAACCTAAGCTTTAGGTGAGGTTAAGAGTTATTTATTTTTAATTTGAGTTATTTAATTGGATAAAAAATTTATTTTCTAAGAGCCTAATCATCATCCATGCCGTACATCAAAGCAAGGAAGAAACTAGGAAAAGATGACATCTTAATGCACAAATTAAATAAACATAAATCAATTTATAAAACTAACGCAAAAGAATAAAATGCCATTTATGGTCGAGCTCCACTGCACAAACCCGAAAAAGTAGCTGAGCTTTACCCTTATACAACCTGTATTATAAATGAATTAATTACAATTAAGCAAGGAATTCATGTAATGGGCGTCTTCATTCTTCATTTGTTCTTTCTTCTTTCTTTTTTCTTCTTCTCCTTTTGGTTAGTTGGAATGTGGTTGCTCCAAAGGCTTCACATAGTACATAAGACATGATCTTATGACCAATGCTCATCCTAATCCACCATAATAATCATTCCAAAATCCTAATTGCAAAAGTATGTGAAAATGGGAAAAAGGAAATCTAACCTACACCTACAAAATAGAGATTTAGTCAAACAAATCATACAATAAGCATATATATATATATATATATATATATATATATATATATATATATATATATATATATATATATATATATATATAAATTGACTTAGAACCCCACACATGAGTAACCAAGTCCACCTATTTTGGATTATGCTTAGGGTATAAACACCGCACGAAAAGTAGTTATATTTTTATTACGCCCTTAAGTACAATCCCCATGAAGATACAATGAGACTAAATCATCCTAACAATTAGTCTACACACATCACCCTAACATCGAGACTAAAATAAAACATCACAAAAAAAGCAAAACATCAAACCATGCACCGCCCTAACCTAAAACTAGAAATGGTGACTTAGTCTAATGTGTGTGCCACTTAGGGTTTATGTGGTATGCTTAGCTCTAACTTTAGGGTTTATATTTTTTAAGTATGAAAATGTTCAATTTAGATGGGTGGTTTCATTTAAATGTTTTAGTTGCTTTGGTTGATTTTATTTTGTAATTTTGATTTGGTTTGAATGAATCCTACAGTTAATTACTAAGTGTTGTAAAGAGAGGAGAAGAGAAGAGAGCTTCTCTTTCCTCCTTACCTTAAGTAATTTCTAAGGTAGATTCATATTTGATCTTTGTTAAGTGAATGTTTTATTATGTATTTCAATTAATCCTAAGTTTAGATTTTTCTTAAATAAACTTATTCGAAAAGAAAGACATTTTAAGATTAAGTAAAGTGAAATACTATCACAAGCACACATCACTTTATTTCTTTCCCAACATATATAACATACATATGGATGAATCCTAAGCATATCTATACATGCAAATAGAAATATTTAGCACACCTTCATGATGGGTGCTAAGTGATGTTACTTAAGGAAATTTGGAATGTTTCATGTATTCATGATTTTCTTAAGTTGAAAAGGGTGATTCTTTTATCCATTTTTCACATGCACATTTATATGTATGAAAGGTATAAGTGAGTACGGCATCATTGTTAGCACCAGTGGTGTAAGGTACAAGACCTACTTAGGGATACTTAAAGTCTCGCAACTCTGGGGTTGTCCAGACTAATATACCACTTTCTCTTAAATACATATGCATGTACAAAAGAAATGAATGGAAAAAGAAATATGCAAAAATTTATGTTAGTTTGTTTTATTTGTTTATGTAATTTGCTTGTGTAAGTGTGAGTAACCTTCTTAATTAATATCATAGGAATGAATAGGGATGGATTTAAATAAGTGTTATGTTCTTTTCAAATGAACTATGCACTTTGCAAATCCTATTCAAAACTATACTAAAAGAGAAAAGAAGGAAAGTCACACAATGCACATCTTTATGTTTATACTCACATGCAAGTTTTTAAATAATTATAAGTAGCATACCTTTCCGTTTTGATATAAAATTTATGAGCTTTGAAAGTAATTTTTGGATTTAATAGTGATAATAGCCATTTATATTCTTACTTTAGCCAAAACATGCAATTTGACATAAAGGAAACATTTTATTTTTAATTTGATTTTTAAAATGTATGAATGCATGGTTTTCATATGACATACACATTTAGCATGTTAGGAAAGAAACAATGTGATGAAAGTATGTAAATTCATTCACCCTAATTAATTCCTAAAGATAATCTTATGAGATAGAATTATTTAAAGTAAATCAAAATTATTTTGAAAAGTTTAGTTTTTTTGAGTTTGATTTTAATTTGAGAAATGTGAAGAGGTTTGCTGGTCCTAATCCATTTCCCACATGTCTATATTATTTTATTTAATTTTAGAACCATTAGATGATTTTTATATTTTGGTTTAGGTTAAGGTATGAATTAAGTGCATTAATTATCCCATACATGCACCACTTTAACATATTTAATCAAATAATTATGAGCTAATGTATGATATAAAATCACTCAAAGAATTTAATCAGCAATGCACCTAAGAAAGAAATGGGCCTAATATAATTGGCTCATAATTAGTGATTAATTAAGCTAAAGGGTTTAATTTAAGTACTTTCATAACCCTTCCCACACATGTGGGTTGGATTTTGATTTCCTTAAGTTACTTAGGTTATTGAACACCTAAGCACCTACCCAAGATGAATTGGTTAAGTTCTAGAAAGTTTTGAAAATTTTATCAAGTTAATTAAGTAGGTGATTAGTGGATTAGCCCTTAATTAAGTTTGGATTAAGGAAGGAAATGGGTTTAGGGAATGGTTTAGGGAAAATTCCCCAAATCCATTCCATAGACCTCTTCTTCACTTAAGCAAGGCTTAATTGACTTGGTAAAAGGATTAATGCTCACATGTTAAGCTTAATTACATTAAGAGGTTATTGGGATTCATTATATGATTTCACTAATTAACTCATCAATAAATCCTAAGAAATTAGGGGAGGTAGAGGTCATCCCACTAAATATACCAAAGAAATTTAAAATAAATTAATGAAATAATTAGGGAGTAATTAGGGTTATTAAGTTTTTATTAAAGCCCTAATTGAGGAAAATACAGCAATCAAAATCCATTGATAATAATTTTAGATTATTCTCCGAAGAAATATCTTTTCAGTGCATTTTACTTTGTATTTTTATGATTTTTCTAAAATTAGTTATGTTATTTTGAAGTTTTCATGATTATTAAGTAATTAAACACTTAATCATATGACTAATCCCATTATCGCCATGTGGAGGCTGATGCAGCACACGCTTTCAATGTGGCGGGATGGGAGATGTCACTTAAGTTATCACATTGTAGCACCACATCCACAACGGTGCTACGTGCTATCTCCTCATCCATCTGATCAAGGATCGGATAGCTGAGATCAAGCCTGTAGTATTAATAGGATAAATCAGAGGATCCTACACATCATGATTATGATCGTCCATCCAAAACCCGTGGATGGACGACCATGATCCGTCCCTTAGCTTGCCTTCGGGATATGGCCACTATCCATCTTCTAGGACAAGATCCGAGCTTGATTAAGCTCAAATTGAGCTCAAACTCAACCCACACTGTCATCATGCAAGGGAGAAGACATCTAACGACCAATTTTACTTGAGATGAAAATTCCTTTCACAAAAGACCACACACTCTCTAGTTTAAGCTCGGGTTGAAGGCATACCTCACCAGAGGCTCACCGATGCTCGAATCCATTGAGGTAGTTTCGTCTAGTGGAGACGAAGCCATGTTGAAGATTTGAGGTGTTGAGGTTGAGTATATCTCTTTATGGACCAAGGTGCCCTTCAAGTGCTTGCATCTTTGGTCTAGAGCACTCTTCCCGTGGCTTGAGGACTTGGATGAGGCTTAAGATGTTCCCTCAAGGTGCTTGCAAAGTGACTTGGACTGAATTTGAGTATTGGATCAATTGGAAAATCTTGCATCCTCCTCTATTTTCAATTTTGAAGAAACCTAGAATGGAAAAATTGAATTGGCTTGGGGGAGCTTGGGGAGACTTGTAATTGCTTCCTCTGGCTTCCTCCTACTCAATCGAATGCAAGAAAATGCAATTCAAGTGAAATTAGGGGGAGTATATCTCCCCTAGCTAAATCGGATGGTCACAAGCTTCCCTTCTATTTTGATCCAATTCACCCTATTCAATGGGTTAATTAAGTCATTTATAGTATCATGACATTCAATTTTGGGTGTGGAGTGGAGTAATGAAGCTCCCATGTGCTTGAAATGAGTGGAGGAAAGATTCTCATGTGCCCATGTCAAGCAAGGCGGTCAATTTTGACCTTAGGTTGGGTTGGGTGACCCAAACCCATTGAGTCATGTGCAATATATCTATTCATGACCATTTGGTCCACTAAGAGAATGCCAAGTGTCCATGAAAAGGAATTGACTAAATTCCAAGTGATTTTGATTTTGGGTTACCCTATGGCCTAGGGGAAAATGGTCATTTGGCTTGGATTTCAGTTTGAATATGTTTGTTATGATTGAAAAAATAGTTGGGCCAAGTTTCATTAAATTTGGAGTTAATTTTATATGATTTGGCTCATGTTGACCCATTTAAGTCAAAATGGGTCAACTTGGGTCAAGTTGAACAAATAGTCAAATTGGGTCAAACTAAGGGTTTTTAAGTTCATATGACCATTTGAAATGTTTTGGCATCATTGGTTTGGTTCAATTTGGTTCATTTGATTTCATTTAGGTGAAATGGGTCAAGTTGACCAATTTGACCCATTTGACCTATTTGGGTTAGGTCATAGGTTCATTTAGGCTTCATTGGTCATATGAAATGTATTGGTATCTTTGTTTCCAATCAATTTTGGTTAGATTTGATTTTGGCTCAACATGACCTTTTAGGTCAAGTTGGGTTCAAGATTAATTGGGCTAGGTTGGGTCTAGTTGGCCAATTGAGGCTTTTGGTCAAGTTCAACAAGTGATTTGGAATGAACTTGACCCATCGGTTTCAATCAATTTGGCTTAGATGAAGTTTTGACATATTTTTACTTTAGGTCAAGTTGGGTCAACTTAGGTCAGGTGGCCAATTGGGCTAGGTTATGCTCAAATGGTGAATTGGTCAAGTTCAAACTTTGATCATGAATGAGTTTTGATCAATGGTTTCAATTAATTTGGCCTATAGTGAATTTTGGCTAGTTTAGGTTTCATTTTGGCTAAGTGTTGACTTGGTTAACCCTTAGGTTTGACTTGATTTGACATAATTTGAGTGATTGATCATCTCATATATTTGTTGCTCACAATGTGAGGCTTAATTGGGCTTAGTTCAATCCAATTTGGGTAGGATTAGAATTTAGCTCATATGGGATACTTTAGATCACTTTGGGTCAAGTGAGCCTAAGTGGGTCAAATGACTTGGTCAAAGCTTGATTTGAGTTTGATTGAACTCACATATGGACTTATGATTGAAATATAAATCCATTTGCAAGTGATTTGAAGCTAAATAGGTTTTGATTCATTTGACAATTTCAAGTTCAAAGGGTGAACATGAGTTTGACTTGGGATTGATTTTTGAATTTAGTTTTGGTTTGGTGATTGAAATTTATGTTTATATTTGGATTCGTGATTGAAGGATTGATTGAACCATAAAGAAAAAATTAAGGTTTTGACTTGATTTGAATTTGATTTGGCTACGTCCAATAATTTGACTTGAAAGGCTTAGGTAGAATTTTGATTGATTTTGAGTTTGAGTTTTGAATAAATTTTTGGATTGATGATTGAAGTTTATGTTTATATTTGGATTCATGATTGAGGGATTGATTGAATCATGAAGAAAAATCAAGGTTTGATTTGAATTTGATTGGCTAAGTTCTAGATTTTGACTTGAAGGCTTAGGTTGATTTTTTTTGATTTTTTGATTTTTTGAATTCAATTTTGATATTTAATATATATCATTTATATTTGAATATAAATGAGAATATAAATGGGTTATGAGAAAATTCCTTGAATTTGAATTGATTTATATTTGATTTGAGCTAAGTCCATGAGAGGGAATCAAAGGACTTAGGAAATATTTTAGAGTTTGGAATCCAATCATGGGCTTCAATCAGAGGTTTCAATTATTTTGGATTTATTCATGATTTGAGAAAATCCATTGAATTGGTTTAAGGTTTGAGTTAGAATTGGAGCTGATATGAGTTCGGAGAAAATCAATCAAGTTGGAATTGATTTGAGTATGACTTGAAGGGAGAAAGTAAGGAATTTGGTTCAAGCTAAAGGGTAGGCAAATTTTCCTAACACCCCTAAGGCATGACCTATTCCTATGGCTAACTCTTCTAAGTCTCAAGGGTTAGGTTGAGTGTCCACCTAATCACTAGAAGTGTCTTATGACTAAAGAGACTCTTAGTGTCTTAGGGGAGTCCTATGTCTAAGATGGAGGGGCTGAGAGCTCATTCTAAAAATGAGATCAACAAAGGGCACCCAATAGGTATGGTGTGACTGATAAGGAACCTCGCACATATTGGTGTTGATCGAAATAATCAACAACACCGAATGAGCACAAGCGCTAACAGAAATGGTCTACTCCTAACCCAATATGTAGAAGGAATCCAAAGCTTAGTGCGATGTGACTCTACTCATGTCAAAGACATAAGAGAGGGAAGGAGGAATCCACTAGGGATAAAGTATGTGAACCTTCCACTAGGGAAACAGGTTCAAGTCATCCATAAGGGGATGAGAGGTTTGATTTGATTCAAATCTCACTAGGGAGATAAATTTATTTGATTTTTTGATTGTTTAGTTGTTTTGATTTGGTTGACTCCACTGAGGGAGATTGATTGTATTTGTTTCAGATTCTTAGATTTTGGATTTGGGATGAACCCTGTTGGTTTACGATGGATCGCACTGAGTAGGAGCCATGAAGACCTAGTCCTAACTTAGATTTACCAATTCGAAGGGTGTAGTCTACCAACCATAAGGTAGGACTATCCAACCAAAGGGGTGCTTTTCGATTTGCAATAATTAAGTTAGGAAGAAAGCACGGGGACTCATATCTTCCAAAATAAAGGACCACTTTCTAGGGTGATCTATTGGCAAGGCAATAGATTGAAATCCAACTTAGGGCTGACTATTGAGTGAATGCCACTGGGGGACTTAAATCAGCTCAAAGATAGTTCAGATTAATTTCATTCTTTAATTTGTTTTGATTATGATGGATCCCATCGAGATGGAGCAAGTAGGCCATGGTGGCTAGCCTAACTCAAATTTACCAATCCAAAGGGAGTAGTCTACCAACTACAAGGTAGGACTATACAACCAAAGGGGTGCCTTTTGGTTTGTAGTGATCAAGTTAGGAAGAAAGTGCGGGGACTCATATCTTCCAAAATAAGGAACCACTAGGATGATCGGTTGGCAAGACAATGATCAACCCACTTGGCAACTATTGAGTGAATGTTGGGGACTTAAATCAACTCAAAGATAGTCAAAGATTACTTTCATTTTAGTTTATTTTTGATTATGGATCCCATCGGACGATGGATATCAGTAGGGACATAGTGACCTAGGCCTAACTCAAATTTATCAATCCAAAGGGAGTAGTCTGCCAACCACAAGATAGAACTATCCAACCAAATGGATTACCTTTCAGTTTGTAATGGTCAAGTTAAGAAGAAAGTGCAGGGACTCACATCTTCCAAAATAAGGAACCACTGGGGTGATCGGTTGCTTTGGGCAACAAATCGAACCCGACCTAAGACTGATTATTGAGTGAGTGCCACTAAGGGACTTAGATTAGCTCAAGGATAGTCAAGATTAATTTCATTTTTTTAGTTTATTTTGATGGATTCCATTGGTTTGTGATGGATTACACTGAGAAAGAGCTTATATTAGCCTAGATCTATCTTAGATTTACTGAACCAAAAGGAATAGCTTCCTGGCTGATGGGAGAACTATCCGACCAAAGGAGTGCCTTTCGGTTTGTAATGATCAATTCAAGGGAAGAAAGCTTGAAGACTCACATCTCCCACTATAAAAGACCACTGGGGTGATCGGTTGCTTTGGGCAACAAATCGATCCTGACCTAGGGCTACCTGTGGGTTTACGACAGTCATGCTAGAAAGAATGTGTCATAGTCTTACATCTTCCAAAGCGGAATGATTGCCGGGGTAACTTGCTTGTGGTAAAATAGATTGAACCTGACCTAAGGGAGACTATAGAGTGAGTACCAACTTGGGGATTTATCTCAACTCAGGTAGTCAAGCAATTCCTATAGGGAGTTCTGCTGATACTGCCCTACAGATAGGATGCCTGCTTGGGAAAATGGGCCCTTTGGGGGCTTGAATTCCTAATCCATAAGCGAATTAATTAATTTTTTTGGTTAGTTTATTTAATGTGAACCATATTGGTTTGAGAGGGACTGTACTAAGTAGGAGTTTATATCAGCGTAGACCTAACTTAGATTTACTGAACCAAGGGAGAATCTGCATATCCGCTGAACAAATTCTCTAACCACAGGGGTGGCTACTAGGAAAGGGAGACTGTCCAATCTAAGAGTAACCTGGGTAGTGTGTAAATAGGGTTACAAAGGATGTGATCCAAATAGAATGCCCACAGGGGGAGGAGCCGCTAAGGGCTTAATCTAAAACCCTGGAGAATATGACATGGCTAGTCATATATTAAGTAAGTATTCAATGGCGAACTCAAGGAGAAAGCATGGGGACTCACATCTGCCAAGAGAGGTGTATCCATCGGGTGAGTCGCTATCAGGATAGCGAACATCAACCAACCTAAGGTGTCTTTCAGTTTGCAACAATCAACCTAGAAAGAAAGCTCACAGACTCACATCCTCCTATAGTGGAACTGGTTACTGAGATAGTCTGCTCGCCGACGTTATTCTGAGACAACTGAGTGAATGTCATTAGGGGACTTACATCAACTCAAATGTAGTCAATAGGAAAGGTGCCTCTGGGGGCCTTATCCTAAACCTCAAATATACTTGACCTAGTTAGATCATGATGATTAGTTCAAGAAGAAAGCTCGGGGATTCACATCTTCTTAAACAAAATCAACATGAGGTAGCTTACTGGCTGGGTAGTGAAGTCTACCATACTAACAAGGAGCTCGTTGGTTTGTGATGGTCAAGTTAGTAAGAAAGCGTGGGGACTCAAATCTTTCAAATAAGTAACCACTGGGGTGACATACTAGCGAGGTAGCATGTAAACCCGACCTAGAATAGCTAATAAGTGAGTACCACAGGGGGCTTGCTCTCACATCAAAATAGCTCGAGACAAAAGATATGTGTTTGTTTTTATGCTTGTGTTAAAGGGAATAAGATGCATCTTGGGTTCTCTCACACCTAACTCAGTTATGCTAATCGAAATAAGATGCCTCTTGGGTTCTCTCACACCTATTCTAATAGCATCAGGAGATTGTGTTTGATTGTATTTATGTTGTGAAAGAGGGATAGGGTGCCTCTGGGGGACACTTACACCTATCCCAGACACGCCATGGTGGATTCACAAGATAAGCAAACAATGCTTCAAAAGAAGAGAAGATTTTGATGAAATGGAATCAAATATTTGTTCTTTTATTGATAATTATTTTCAAACATATTTTATGGGTAATATTTTTTAAATAGAGCCCATTAATTAGATGCATCGGGTGTTCCCCTTTACAATCAATGAGCTGATACGATCTTCATTGGTAGGCCTTCTCTATGACATAAGGGCCTTCCCAAGTGGGTTCAAACTTGCCTCCCATATTTCGACAGGCAACAATTGGTCTCCTTAGGACTAACACAAGTTCTCCTACTTAGAAAGACCTAGGGCAGACCAACTTGTTGTGAGCTTGAATCATTTTGGCCTTATACAACTCGAGGTTCTAGCACGCCCGTAGGTGACTCTCCTCCAAACCTTCGAGCTCTTCTAACCGTAACTTTACATTCTGCTCTGTAGTGATCTTGCTACCCAATGCTATCCTTAGTGACGGGAGTTGAACTTCTAAAGGTAATGGACCCATACACTAAGAAAAATGGTGATTGAGTTGAGTTTGGTATGGCGGTATGCCTAAAGCTTCAACCAACTGCTCATTCCACCGCCGCTTGTTGTCATCAAGAGTCTTCTTTAGTATTTGGATGAGAGTTTTGTTGAATGCTTCTGCTAAGCCATTTTGCCGGGGAGTTATAGGGAGTATCTCCAATCTGCACATTATCTTCTGGCAAAGCTGTTGATCTTGGTGATTTTGAATGCAGCACCATTATCAGATATAATTCATCGAGGCACCCCAAACCTATATATGATATAATTCTTGAAAAATTGAAGCACATGCTGAGTTCTGAGCTCTTTGAGTGGGATTGCCTCCGCCCACTTGGAGAAGTAGTCGATGGTAGTTGTGGTGAAAATATTCCTGCCTTCATGTATTCTTTTGAGGGACACCACGTAGATCTGCAGATGTTCTTATTAGGGTGATCGGGAATGACATTGAGGGAAGGTGTACTATCTCGAAAGATAGAAGTCACCACCCTACAATGGACCTGATCACCTCAATAAGGACTCCTAAGGACTATGAGTATGCATATGTACCAGAGATTCTTCCCCTACTTTACATGAAAAAGTAAAGTAGAGTTTTTTTTTAAATCGGGTTCATTAAGTTCCCTACAGGGGCAAGCCTCCATAGTTAATTACATCCTAAGGAAGGGGATTCCTTAGGAATACTCTCGATTAAGGTAAATGATTGTTGTCTCCAAAGATTTCAATAGGTAAGACTATCAACCGATTAATTTATTTTTGGAAAATCAAGTGGAATCGATCAAGATGAGGGAGTTCTTATCGAAGCCAAATAGAGGTGAGTAGGGGATTCTTAGGATGCTAGGAAGCCTAGTAAACATCTCAAACTATCTTATGGTTTGGCTTTATATTTTTGAAATTGAGAAAAATTATTTATTTGAGTTGAATTTTTATTAGAAGTTTAGGGCTTATAATTCCATGATGAAGGTCATGAAAATGCTTAAGAGGTGAGAATTTATACTTATGGCCTATAGAAGGAAGAAGCAACCTCATAACCTAAATCTAGGGAGCTTTGGTGAAGGCCAAAAGCATGACTTAAATCTAAGGCAAAAAATGTGTATTTGGTTTGCCTCCACAAGGAAGGACAAACTACCCGACTGCTTGGACTTACAACTGCCTGGGGTGGCCGCCAATTAACTCCTCCTATAATTTTGAATACATATAGGCAAGTCTTATGCTTATGCAAGATAGCTAGGCTATTATTTATATAGAAAGAGACTAAGTCCTTAAACTGACTCCCTAAAGAGACTAGATAATGTAAGGACATGCTTCAAATGACCTAAATCTAATGCAATTCATATTACATATTATTTTTATTTTTGGATAATCATTTGACTAAGGCTATAGGATTCTTTATGCCTAATGCATGAGAAATTAGATTATGGGTCAAAATCAGCAAGATGGGAGGTGTGTTTCCACCATGGCTCTCAAAGGTCAAACCAAGTTCTCTGGCACAGGTGGAAGCCCTCCAAATCAAGAGTGAAGAAATATGTTATTATGCATGATGTTGTAAAAGATATACTTATCCAACTAAAGGGTTACTAATTCTTTTATCTTGATTTTTAGCTTATGCTTTAAATGAGGTTATGAGTTATTTATTTTTATTTTTGAGTTGATTAATTTGGTAGAAGATTTATTTTTTTTCCTAAGATCCTAATCCTCATCCAGGCCATACATCAAAGCAAGGAAGAAACTAGGAAAATGATATCATTTCTAAAGCACAAGCTAACCAAAACATCAAACATTTTATAAAGCTAACATAAAAGAATAAAAGTCCATGTGTGGCCGGGCACAACCGCACAAACCCAAAATAAATTGGGTAGCTGAGCTCTACCCTTATACAACCCGTATTACAAATGAATTAATTACAATTAAGCAAAGAATTCATGTTATGGGGGTCTTCAAGCTTCATTTTTTCATTCTTCTTTTCTTCTTTCTCCTTCTTTTGGATGGTTGGAAGGTGGTTACTCCAAAGGCTTCACATGGTACACAAGGCCTAGTCTTATAACCAATATTCATCCTAATACCCCATAATAATCATTCCAAAATCCTAATTACAAAAGTACATAAAAGTAAATCTAACTAACACCCGTAAAATAGAGATTAGCTAAATAAATCATATAAATCCCAAGCATATATATTGGACTTAGCACCCCACATATGGGTAACCAAGTCCACCTGGCCTATTGGATTATGCTTAGGGGTATAAGCACCTGCATAGTAAAAGAATTTGTATTTTTATCTATTATAGCACCCCTTAAGCACAATCCCCTACAGAAAATAATGATTAGACTAAATTGCCCTACCATTCATTCTATGCACATACACCCTAACATCTAGACTAAAACATCACATTATAAAATAAAATAAATATCAAACCATGCATAACATAGACTGGTGACTGGCCTAACAATGTGTAAAGTTTGTGTGGTATGCTTAGCTAGGCTTTAAGGTTAGGATTTTCCAAGTATGAAACTATTCAACTTAGAAGGTTGGTCTCATTTAAATTGTATAGTTTATATCGGTTAATTTTATTTGATGATTTGATTTGGTTTGAATGAACCTACTTAATTACTAAAGGTTATAAGAGAGGAAAAGAGAAGAACTTCTCTTCCTCCTACCTTAAGTGATTTCTAAGATAGATTCATTAATGATTTTTGTTTAGTGAATATTTTATTATATGTTTTAATTAATCATAAGTTTATATTTTCTTTAAACAAACCTATTCAAAAAGAAAGGCATTTTAAGATTAAGTAAAGTGAATTACTATCATAAAACACACAACATTTTATTTCTTTCCCATATGTGTATCATGCACATGAATGAATCCTAAGCATATATATACATGTGATGCAAGTATTTAGCACACCATAATGACGAATGCTAAGAGAGGTTGCTTAAGAAAACTTGGAATATTTCATGTATGCATGACTTTGTTAAGTAGGAGGGAGTGATTCTTTTATCCATCTTTCATATGCACATTTACAAGTATGAAAAATATAAGTGAGTATGATGCCATTGTTAACCAGGGGTGTAAGGTACAAGACCTACTTATTACTTAAAGCCTCAAGAACTGGGTTGTCAGACTAATATACCACTTTTTATAAATACATGTGCATGTACAAAAATAAATGCATGGAAAGAGAATGCTAAAGGAGTTACTTAAGAAAATTTGAATGCTTTATGATGCATGATTTTCATTATGTAGAAGAGAGGTTTTCTTATCAACTTTTCATACATGTATGTATAAAAGGCACAAGTGAGTACAACGTCATTATTAACTAGGGGTGTAAGGTACAAGACCTACTTAGGGCTACTTAAAGAGCCTCACAACCCCAGGGTTGTCCGGACTAATATTCCACTTTCCTTAAATACAAGCATATGTACAAAAAAAATGAATGAAAAAGAAAGATGCAAAAGTTTGTACTTATGTTTGAACTTGGTTATGCATTTATATGTGTAAGTGTAAGGATATTTCTTAAGTCAAAATATGGAAGAGGTTAAGAATAGACTTAATCAAGTGTTATGTTCTTTTAAAAGAACTATACACTTTGCAAATCTTATTAAAATCCATATTAAGAGGAAAGAAAGGAAGCAAAGATAAGACACATTTTTATATTCACATGCACGCTTATAAATGAACTATAATTAGCACAATTTTAGATATTTGATTTATAGATTTTGAAAATAGTTTTGAATTTTAGTGAGACAAGCCATATTTTATTTTTAAGCCATAAAGCATGCTAAGAAAAGAAAGAAAATGATATAAGCATGTAATTTCATTCACTCTAATTAATTCCTAAAGATAATCTTATGAAATAATATTTTTTAAAGAGAATCAAAAGTTGTTTAAAGAGACTTTCATTTTATTTTGAGTTTGATTTGAATTAGAATGTGAGAAGGTTGCTTGTTACCCATTCCACATGTGTGTATTTTAGTTTAATTTTAGGTGATTAGATTAATTTTATGCTTTAGTTAAGTTAAGGTGTAGATTAAGTTCATTAATTACCCTTACCTATACCACTTTAACATTTAATAAACAATTATGAGCCAATGTATGACATAAAATCACAAGGAATGTAAAATGTACCTAGAAAGAAAGGTACCTAATGCAATTGGCTCACAATTAATGAATTAAGCTAAAGGGTTTAATTTAAGTACTTTCATAACCTTTCCCACACATGTTAGTATGATTTAAGTTTTTAGGTTATTAAACACCTAAGAACCTACCCAAGAAGGATTAGTTAAGTTGGAAAGTTTTGAAAATTTTATCAAGTTAATTAAGTAGTCAAAGGATTAGCATTAAGTTTAGATTATGGAAGAAAGGGGGTTTAGGGAATAGCTTAAAAAATATCCTAAAATCATTCCATAAACCTCCTAATCACTTAAACAAAGTTAATTAACTTAATAAAGGAGTTAAACCATAATTTACATGCTTAATTAACCTTAATTATATTAAGAGCGATTAAAGGTTCATTAATTAATTTCCTTGATTAACTCATTAATAAATTGCAAGAAACTTAGGGGAGGCAGAAGTCATCCCCCTAAACATGCCTGAGAAATTTGGAATAAATTAATGAAGTCATTATGGAGTAATTAGGGTTATTAAGTTTTCAAATAAACTTTAATTAAGGAAAATATACTATTAAAATTTAATTAAAAATAATTTTATTAGATTGCCCTCTAAAATATCTATAAAATGAACTTGAGTTTGTATTTTTTTAAATTTTTCTATAATTAGTTATGAATTTAGGAAGTTTCAATTGATTTAAGTGATTTTTAAGAATTCTGGTAATTTATTTTTATTAAGTTTGACACTCAAAATTTAATATCTTTTAATTTAGAGGTCATTTTGACTTGAAATATTTATGGTAGGTGTATTTTAATATCAATTTTAATATCTAAAAATTTTAACTTAATCTGACATGTATTTTTAGTTTAATTAAAGACATTTGATTTTGTTCTAAAAGTCCAATTAAGCTCAAAATATTTAGTGAAATTTGGTGATTTTTAAATTGTTGGATTCCTCTCGGAAAGACGAATCCAATGAGTCATTATTTGTAATTTTGGTTAACTATTTTATTCTCTATGAATTTTTTAAATTTCATGTATTTTTAATTAATTTTAAATGAAAATGCACGTTGACGTGGCAACGCGCACCACATGATAGCGTGCCACATCGATCGGGCGGAAAGACATGGTCAACGTGGGGAAGGTGACCCATTGCTCACTCTGGACCATCAGATCATCAATGGACGGTTGGTCAGTTCACGATCCAAAGGCCCACGTGAAGACGTTGATCTAAGCCATCCAATCGATAACCGCATGATCGACTCAATCGTGAGTGATCGGCTATGTGTGATCCACGCATGATTTGAGCCATCCAATCCCATGAACCGTGGGATCAAACTATGGTTGCTTTGTCGCCGGGGATGAACAGTGATTTCAGGCTTTTTTTTTTTGAAAAAAAGGGTTTAAAGTAAAAATGGACTCATTTTTGCGTCGATTGACATCGAAAAAATTTTATTTTCTTATTTGGGATGATTTAAAGTAAAAATGCAGGATTATCTAGGGTAGATTCATAAAACTCATGAAAAATCCATCACAAAATGAAAATCCTAAGGCCGACTATGGTTTTTGAAGGTTGCCTCATCGGGAATGATTTTCGGTGGCGATGGTGACTCGAGCGTGCTGTCAAGTGAGGGAAGAAGCCTTAGACTGAGCTTAGATCCTCGCCTTCACATTGAAACAAAGTTTCCTCTAGTGATCATCATTTCATCTCCGAAATCCCCTTGGTTTTGGAATATTTCTCTCCAAAATGAAGTGAATTGGCTTTTGGGAGCTATAAGAGGAGGAGAATGAGAGGAATGATGATTTTCTTCAACCACCAAAGCCTTAGAATGAAAAGTGAAGTGAAATGAGCCTTTTTACACTTTTTGTTTGAAATTTTGGCTCCAAACACATGTCATTTGGCTTGGGGTGGTTGCGAATGGAAGAGAATCAACCTAGGTAGCTCCCTATGGTTGGCTAAGGCATGGAAAGTGGATGCCATGAAGAACAAAGGGGTGTCCAAGCCAAGGGGAGGTGAGTGTCTTTCATGCCAAGTGTTCCAATGGGAGAGGTGAGGTGATTTCACCTCCCCATGAGCCATGGCTGCCCTAACCACTCCTTGGGTTAGAAAATCGGTGTCCTTGGTGGCTATGTGGACCAATGGATGAGTGTCAAGTGGCCAAGGAAGAGAAATGACCACTTGGGAAAGTGTCTTTTCTCATGGAATGCCCTTGACCCATGGGCAAAGTGCTCATTTGATATTGAATTTGATTTGGGCAGATTTGAAATGGGTCAATAGTAAGTTGGATCAAATTTCATGTCATTTGAAGTTCATTTGGTTTAATTTTGGTTAATTTGACTCGTTTGGGTCAAAATGGGTTAGGTTAACCAATTGGTCAAATTGGGTTAAACTGAGAGTTGGGTCAAGTTCAAATGACTATTTGGAATATATTGGTTCAATTGGTTTTAATTAATTTGGTTTAATTTGGATTTTGGCCAATTTGATCCTCTAGGTCAATTTGGGCTAAGTTGATTGATTTGACCCAATTGTCCAAATTGGCTTGAATCATGGTTTAGTTTGGGTTTAGTTGACCATTTGAAATGGATTGGTATCTTTTTTCCAATCAATTTGGTTTATATTTGATTTTGGCTTGATTTGACCTTTTAGGTCAAGTTGGGTTCATGGTCAATTGGGCTAGGTTGGGTCTAGTAGGCTAATTGGTCAATTTGGGTTTAATTGAGTCTTTGGTCAAGTTCAATAATCAATTTGGAGTGAACTTGAGACATTGGTTGCAATCAATTTGGTTTAGGTTGCAATTTAGCTAGTTTGGTTCATGTTGGTTAAAGGGTTCACTTGGTCAACGAACTAGTTGACTTGGTTTGACCCAATTCATGACAATTGATTAACCTATAATGATCAACAAATATGACATGAAGCTTATATTGGATTAATTCACTTTGATTTGTATTGAATTGAATTTTGGTTCATGTAGGTCAGATTGACCACTTTGGGTCAAGTGAGCCAATTGGGTTTAGTTGGTTTGATCAAGGCTTGATTCAAATTTGGTTGAACTCACATATGGACTTGTGATTGAAATATAAATCCATTTGCAAGATATTTCGAGTCAAATGGGTTTTGATTCATTTGATAATTTCAAGTCAAAGGGTGAACATGAGTTTGACTAGGGTTTGATTTTTGAATTTAGTTTTGGTTTGATGATTGGAGTTTATGTTTATATTTGGATTCATGATTGAAGGAATGATTGAATCACGAAGAAAAATTATGATTTTGGCTTGACTTGATTTTTATTTGGCTAAGTTCAATATTTTGTCTTGAAAGCTTAGGTTGGATTTGATTTTTGAATTGATTCTTGGATATTTAAATTTATAATTCATTTATATTTGGGAATATAAATGAGAATATAGATGGGTTATGAGAAAATTTCTTGAATTTGAATTCATTTGGATTTGATTTGAGCTAAGTCCATAAGATGGAATCAAAGGGCTTAAGAAAGATTTTGAATTTGGAATTTCAATCATGAGCTTCAATCATTTGGAGTTGATCATGGATTTCAATCATTTAGAATTGATTTGAGTTTAGGGAAAATCAATTAAGTTGAAAGTGATTGTTGATTTGATTTGGAGTTTGACTTGAAGGAAGGAAGTGAGGAATGTAGCTCAAGCTATAGAGTAGGCAAATTTTCCTAACACCTCTAAGGCATGACCTATTCATATGGCTAACTCTTCTAAGTCTCTAAGGCTAGGTTAAGTGTCCACCTAATCACTAGATGTGTCTTAAGACTACATAATTCTTAAAGTCTAAGAGAAGTCTTATGTCTGAGATGGAGGGGTTGAGAGCTCATTCCAAAAATAAGGCCAACAACAGCTAAGATGAACCGATGACCTTTTGAAGAAGGAGGATCAATAGGACCCACAATGTTGGTACCCCAACACTTAAATGGCCATGAGGCTAATGTAGGGTGTAGAATGTTGGGTGGTTAGTGTAGGACCACACCGTGTACTTTACACTGATGGAATCTCCTAGCTACACCCACGCAATCTGTAATCATCGAAGGCCAGTATTATCCTAGTCTCTTGATCTTCATCTTCAGATTGGATTGATGCGCTTCGCATAGATGTGAATGTACCTCAGTTACAATTCCATGGGCTTCATGTTTATTTAAACAACATAACCACATTTGATCAAAGGACCGTCGGTACAGGGTGCCATCAACGAGAGCATATGAGAGAGCTCTCTATTTCACCTGATGGGCTTGTGACATTTCTTGAGGAAGTTTTCCAGTGTTCAAATAGTCTATGAACGGTTGCCTCCAATCCAGCTCCTTGTCCTTATAGGCAATGACAACTTCCCCTTCAAGAGAAAGTCTGTCGATGAGTTCAGCATCAATAAAGGATAGGACTTGCCTATTCTAGACCCTTAGTAGAATGGACTCATCTTCTGAACATGCCAATTCTTTGGCAAGTTTGGCCAAAGTATCTACTACTGCGTTCTCTACTCGGGGAACCTTATAGATGGTGACTTTAGGGATTTGGGCCAACAGCTTCATGATATACTCATGGTAATGACGAAGCTCAGGTTTGAGAACCTTGTAGAACCTGCTAATCTGATTGATAACCAACTGAGAATCCCCAAAGATGTTGATGCTCTTGACACACACTATGATAGCTAACTCTAGACCGATAATCAAAGCCTCATACTTGGCTTCATTGTTGGTGTAGGGATTGGAAAGATAGTATGAGAATCTCATCACATCATAGTTTGGAGTTAAGGGAACTATTCCTACCCCTACCTTTCCTGGAAGAGTAAATCGTGATGCTTCCCCTTTATGAAAAGAAACTACACCATTAAAATATATATCCCATTGGTGGTTGTCAATCTCCCCTAAATTCATGATTTGTTCATCAGGGAGATCATCACTAAGCGGATAATTAGTAGGAAGTGGGTGTGCTACTAAGAAATTTGCTAGTGCTTATTCTTTTACCGCACTAAGGGGTATGAATGTGATATCAAACTGCGAGAGGATCATGGACCATCGTGCTAAACATCTAGATAGTGTTGGCTGTGTCATGAGATATTGCAGTGGATTGGTTCTGGAAATCAAGTTCACCTTATAAGAAAGAATATAGTGTCATGACTTTTGGGAGGCAAAGATCAAAGCTAGGCAATGTTTCTCAATAGGTGGGTAGTTTGCTTTAACAGGAATCAGATGACGGTTGAGGTAGTCGAGAGCACTCTCCTTCCCTTCGTCATTGGCTTGGGCCAATAAAGCGCCGAGAGAGTCATCCAATGCAGTAATGTAGGGATGAGTGGCCTGCCCGGGATAGGGGTTGCTAGAATTGGCAGCTTCACCAAATAATGTTTGATATCTTCAAAGACATGCTGGCACTTATGATCCCACTTAAACTTGGCATCCTTTTTGACAAGTGCTGAGAATGGCTTGCATCTCCCCGATAGGTTAGAAATAAAGCATCTTAGATACGCTGACCGTCCTTGGAAAGATCTAAGTTGAGTTAAACTCTTAAGAGATGACATTTCTAAGATAGCTTTGATCTTTTCTAAATCTATTTCTATTCCCCAGTGTCGGGCAATAAACCCAAAGAATTTTCCTGAAGCTACTTCGAATGCACACTTCAGGAAATTCATTCTGAGGTTATATTATCTTAACCGTTTGAAAACTACTCTCAAGTCAAAGAAATGGTCTTCCTTTTCTTTGCTCTTGACTACTAGATCATCAAAGTAGCACTCAACCTGATGATGGATGAGTTTGTTCAAGATTTGAGTCATGGCCTGTTGGTATGTAGTACCATCATTTTTAAAGTCGAAAGGCATGACCTTATAACAATAGATTCTGTTCGGGGTTTGAAAAGCAATATTTTTTTCATCCTCGGGGGCCATCTTGATTTGGTTGTAGCCAGATGACCAATCCATAAAAGAGAAAACTACATGAGATGAAGTGATGTCTACCATTAATTCTGGTATAGGAAGAGAAAACTCATCCTTAGGATATGCCTTGTTTAAGTCCCCGAAATTGATGCATATGCAAATTTTACCATTCTTCTTCTTAACTAGATGACAAGGCTAACTAAGTAGGTATTTTTTCCCTAATGAAACCAAAGATCGATTAATATCTTGACTTCAGAAAGGACCTATTGTTCATTTTTAATCTCATGCGTCTAGAAGCTAGCTTGATAAGGTTAGTGCTAGGATCTATTGCTAGTTTGTGGACTGCTACATTAAGAGATAATCCAGACATCTCTTTATAACTCCATGCAAAGCAGTCCTTAAACATAGTTAATAGCCTAACTAAGTCATTGGTTTCTTCTTCATTCAGCAACAAACTGATGTATGTCTGGCATGGATTTTCTATCCCAAGGTTGATTTCTTTAAGTTTGTCAATATTGAATGGATCTCCTTTTCAAATCTTTTGATTTGGAGATCATCTCATCAGATTTCTAAACACATCCTCATAAGAGTTAATTGTGAAAAGAACTTGATATGCTCAAATAAACAAGTAGTATTGTCATCATCGACCACCTATCAATCCTAATCGATCTTGATTGTGCATCCCTATGTTGTTCCATAACTTTTTTGAAGTACTTTGTGCTTAGACCATGAATAAGGAATCAAACCTTTCTTTGCAAGATTAATAACAAAGGAGTACCAATCAAAAGGTAATTCCATTAATTCTTATATGAATCATCCTCAAGTTCTACATCAACTTGGGACTTGAGGATGATGATCCCAAAAGAATCTCTTTGGCTTAACATCTGGAAGACTTAGGGGCTTCTTAACTACTAAACCTTCAACTTGGAGATGAAAGTGAGGTTAGAGCTAAGGTTCCAAATCACGATAGTTTCACATACATTTGATTCAAATATTTTTTGCTTTATCGGAGGCCCGGTCTTCATCATGCCCAGTGTCACCTCTAATGAAACTAGAGGTCACAGACTAGACTCAGCTAGATTATAAGTCTATGTGAATAGTAGGGGTACTCCTATGAACTGAAATATAACTCCTATTTGCTGATGGCCAACCAAGGGGTCTTCCACCTCTGGAACTGCCTCTGTTTCTACCTCTGCCTCTACTTGGTGGAGGTCGAGTCATCATACCCACATTTCCATATGATGGAATGAATTATGGGTGGAATGTGATATGCGGCTCCATTTCTTCTTCAATTTCTCTTTCTTATTTATTTTGATTTTCATTTTTTTTCTTTTTCTTTTGCATTTTATTTTTCTTCATTTTCTTTTTATTTTGAATTTGAATTTTGTCAAAGTTCATGAGAAAGGATGTTTTGAGGAAGATAGTGGGTTGCATCCTCATATATCTCAACCACTCTAACTAAAAATGTCTTTTCATCTTCTTTAACACAGTATTCAATTCCATCCTTCATAAATTTAATGCACTTATGGAGGGAGGATGGAATCATCTTGTTCTGATGTACTCAAGACGAAGTGTTCAAATCAATGATATAAAACTTGGCTTTAGTCTTCCAGTCACCTATCTCCAAAAGGTAACAGCATGGAACCTAAAGCCCGCTCGCCTTGGTCATTGAATACTCTCAACATCATCTGATCTCCCGTGGAGATGTCGATCCTCAAAGAGGTCTTTAGACTCATAATGTTCACGATGCACCTAGATCGATGAGAACTCAAGTAGTTTGAATCTATCCCATGTCACTATAATGTAGAGGGATTGTGCTCCATGTCCCCTAGGTCTTCATCGTGAAAGTGAACCCCAAGCTTCTTGAATAATGTGCCTCCCTCTAAATCCGAGCTAAGTATATCTCTGGATCAATGAGAGCCTTGATTAGTGATTCCCTTACCTCTTTGGATAAGATAGGGGCATCATATATGCTTAGCATAGATGAAAACTTTCTTAGGTGAGAGAGGACATTGTAGTCCACCTTGAGCTGATCCTCCACAAGCATATCCAGGGGTGGAGCATCCGGTGAAGGAGCTTCTCGATCTTCTAAACCAATGACTTATTTCCCTCTATCTTGAGGTATTGCCCTAAGAGACAAAACCTTGCCACTATGGAGGTTGACTTTGGTGATCTCTTGTGGCAGGATAATAGAAGATTCTACCCGCACATTGCTCACCTACAAGCTTCTCCTGGGACCCTCAATCGATGATTCCAAGTCTATCTCAAGAGGCGAACCCATATTATTCAGAGTAGGAAAATCCAACTCTGAATCAGAAAGAGGAAGATCAAAATTATTATAGTTATTGTTTAGACTTGAAGAGTTATCATTAGGAATAGATTTAGACAACCCATTAGAAGTGACACGTATATAAACTGCTAGCTTTATTCTTCAATTTCTTGGATTTGATAAGGAGGTACATAGTAGAAATCAAGTAAAGTAAGAGGGGTGAGATTTGATGCCCTCATCTACATACAAGATGTCTACTAGAAGAAGAAGAGCTAGCTAAAGTAGAGAGAGGTGATGTAGTAACTACAACGGATGGAGGCCGACTCTTACTGGCTATCCGCACAGCCACTGCTGTCCCGAACTCCCTTCCCTGAAGTTGGCTCTGGCAACTTCCAAATCTTCCTTGATGTTGGAGGTTTAAGTTGGCTTAGGCACCTGCAAAGAAAGTTTCTTAATTTTCATTATAATTTTCTTAGAAGTATGGGATAAAGAGATATCCCAACCTTATTTGGTTTTGGAAAGATCACAAGTATCCCCAAGGATTACCCTAATGAAACTGGATGGTTGTTCCACAAGATATTCCTTCGTGATGACTATAGCACCAGTCTTAAAGCTATGTTCAAGCCAATCCTTAAATGTGAAGCAATCTTCTAAAATATGACCTAGCATATGGTGGTAGGGAAAAGTTAGGATCACTTTTGCCCACTTCCTCCGTCCCTAGGTTCGTAGCTAAAATTAGGCTTCTTTAAGAGATTCTTAAAGATCTTCTTGATTACCTCCCTCTTAAATGAATAAGGCTTGTTAAGTTTATCCAAAAGAGTAGGTGGACCATAGCTACCGGATGGATATGTACCTGTGATGATGGAGGGGAGGCGGAGCATGGGAGTGGATGTGGTGGGGCTACCTCGGTGGTGGTAGAGGAGGTGGAAGTTACAGCTATGGAGCAAGAGGTCTCTCAAATTGCTCTCTGGCCAGCTGTTTCCCCTTATCTACTACTATCACTCAGCTTCAAAAGCTTTGGCTTTATTGTTTGGTCGAAAATATATTTGGCTCCTTGTAAGCTAGCCGCATTGTTGATTAATTTCTCAAAAGTTTTGATGATGAAACTTTTGAGCATGAAGGCGATCAGTCCATGGATATTCTTAAGCAGAATCTCAATGATGTGCTGTTCAGATAGATGTGGTTCATTTTTTATACTCAAATTATGCCATCTAAGAATGTAATCAACGAGAGACTCACCAGGGTTTTGTTGAGCCATAATGAGATCGCCTACCGCCACCCTTTGTTGAGCTCTAACAAACCTCTTAATGAAGAGTTGCTCCAACTCAGTAAAAGCTTTCACTGAACTGTTGGAAAGTTCAACGTACCAATCAAAGGTTATGGTTACTAAGCTACTAACAAAGAGACAGAAGAGTAAAGCATCACACGGTTGCAACAATGGCGGCGCAATATACCTCGGGTTCCCACCGCCATCAAAACTCTTGAAAGAAGGTGGAACACCCTTAGATATTGGATGGCATCAAATTCCTTCGGGTAGGGTCTACCCTTTGGAACTGATGATCCTCCTCGGGCTTGAGCCAATGCTTCTCTCACCTATTGCTCAACCATACTCTTGATATCCTTTTCTTGTATGGAGGTACTATCCACTACCTTTCTATACATGATGGTGCTATGTTGCCCTACTAAAGGTAAAGTCTTGGCTGGATTCAATACATGCACCAACTCTAGCTGACTAGTCTCAACTATAGTAGGATGAACTGCTTTGTTTTTTGAAGTGTTAAGACTAGTAACAAGTCTCAGCTTCTATCATCTATTATCATCTTATGCTTTATCTATCAAGGAGGTGTTGGTTGAGTAGTTGTGTCTTCTGCTCGCCTCAACACCTTCCATACTCCGCTCATGAGGAGAGAACCTCATCTACCATGTGCACCCCCACGAATCTTCTAATAAATCATCTCATTGGGATCAAGTGACTTTCTCACAATTACGCCATATCCTAAGATCTCTTTCTTCCATGAGATAATTAGCTAATATCATCTAGAAATGGTCTATCAACAAGCACAAATGATCTAGTCAACGGGTGGGATCACTATCATATAGTGAGAACCTTCCCTCCGCCGGATAGTTAACCCCGTGAGGGCTATACACTAAGAAATATACTCATACTATCACAATTTATATGGAGTGACTCTGAGGATCTATCATCATAGTGCAACAATCCACCCTCTCCTCTCTACCGCAACCATCTTTATATCTTGCTGTGGTGGTGGTGGTAGGACGATTATGATACTTCGAGGTTGCCATTCCTTCTTTACCACTACTGGGGTAGAAGGTCAAGCAGGAGAGCTCAACCTTGCCATAGTAGGTAGTGTAGATGGGACATAGATCTCTGGCCATAGCCGATCACCAACGGGTCCTCTTCTCCCATGCGGCCTTCCTTTGGAATAATAGATGGGACATGTGAGATGGTGACGGAGAAGAGTGGTGTGGAGGCACCACCGACTCTCTGTGAGAGCCGCTCTCCTATGATGTGTAGTCCCCAGTAAGATAATGTCATTTGATGGGTACGTGTAGCTCTCCACAAGTGAAGGCCGTCACGACTATACCTCCTCCTCTCCCTGGCTAGTGACATGAATTGATGTGGGCCTCTCTAGCCCTCCGCCTAAGCTACCTCCCACACTATAATGATTGATCTCAAATCAAATTGAGCCTAGAACTCAGATCGTCAGGCTCACCTAGTAAAATTAAACTGAGGCGTGCATGACCTCCTCCCTCACCGATTGGTGCTTGAAATATGTGAGAGGTGCAAATCCTCTAGCATCTTCTATGTCAAACCAGAGAGGGTGAAACTTTGTCTAACCAACATGAAACCATCAGCAACTCCTCTACAGACAAGTAGTGCATTCCATCTCCCTAGCAATGCGAGTGTGGTACCATTTTATCATGCAGTTCTTATTTCTTCTTTAGGTCCTAGTAGAGCGAGCAGATTAAGAGCTAGACCCAACCTCAAAAGCAGGGGAGACAATCCCTACGATCAAGGAAGCCTTCCCCTTGGAGGGTGTTAGTGAGTGAGTGCTAGCCCTAACGGGAGTAGCATGGGGAACAACCAAGTATACTGACACTGGCATTGATATTGGCATCTTTATGGGAACTAACGCCTTCCTCTTAGTGAGGAATATCTAAGTCGATGGCATGTCGACCGATGACCGGCTTCGCCGCCACCATACTCCTACACTGAGGGAGGTGCCTCACATGTAATCGGCCCCTCAAGCCTCGACCAAAGTGAATGAAGTGGGTATAGTCAGATCATGAAAGGTTGACCTAATCTAGGGCCAAGTCCATCCCATGAGGAAAAGTGAACACATACTTCAGCCCTGCCATTGAATCAAACTATATTGAACTGAGACTGAAAAACTAACTGAAGCTGACTGAACTACAATGTCAAAAATAAACTTGAATCAAATTTTCTTGCTTTGTTGATTTTGAATTTGAATTTAGAATTTGAACCCATACTCAACATCTTGAAAGTGTTAAGTCGGGCTCAAATGGATTTTAAAGAGATTTTGAGATTTGATTGGAAAGAGGAATTTTTGAATTTAGAATCCATTTTCAACAAATTTGGGTATGTTGAAAATGTGTTCAAATATTTTTGGAGAGATAATTCCATAGGTTCATGTTTGAATTTTAATTTTTTATTTTGAGGACCCTTTATTTAACAAATTTGAGTATGTTAAAGTAAATGATCAATTGATTTTGTTTTGGATTTGTGAGTTTTGGAATTAACTCACTTAGCAAATTTAGATATGCAAAGTGAGATGTTTGAAAACAATTTCTTCTTTTTTTTGTTTATTTTGTTTTGTGAACTATTTGTGATTTTGCGAGATGGAATCCTCATTTAGAAAATTTGGGTATGTTAAATAAAAAATCCAAGTGTGTTTTATTTTTTGAAATTTTTTGAAAATAGGACTCTTAGCAAATTTGAGTATGCTAAGAAAATCCTAATGTGTTTCTTTTATTTTTAGAGATTTTGATTTGAAAAATAGGATCCTTAGAAAATTTGGGTATGCTAAGAAAATCCTATTGTGTTTCTTTTGTTTTCGATTTTGTTTTGAAAATAGAGACTTCACTTTAGCAAATGTGGTATGCTAGAATGAAGTTACAATGTATTTTTTTTTTTTGTTTTGGATTTTGTTTTGAAAATGGAGACTTCACTTTAGCAAATATGATATGCTAAAATGAATATCCAAAAATGTTTCTTTTGTTTTGGATTTTGTTTTGAAAATGGATACTTCACTTTAGCAAATGTGGTATGCTAAAATGATGTTCCAAAAGTGTTTCTTTTGTTTTGGATTTTGTTTTAAAAATGGAGACTTCAATTTAGCAAATGTGGTATGCTAAAATGAAGTTCCAAAAGTTTGTTTCAAATATTATTTTGAAAATGGAGACTTCACTTTAGCAAATGTAGTATGCCAAAATGAAGTTTCAATGTGTTTTGAATTTTGTGAAATGGATACTTCACTTAGCAAATTTGAGTATGCTAAATGAAATTCCAAAAATGTGATTCAAATTTTATTTTGGAATGGGAGACTTCACTTTAGTAAATGGGGTATGCTAGAATGAAGTTCCAAATGTATTTTCAAAAATTTTGTTTTTATTTATTTTGAAAATAGAGATTTCCATTTAACAAATTTGGGTATGTAAGATGGAAATCAATTATGTTTCATTTTTCAAAGATGTATTTTAATATGTGATTATTGCTTTTTGAAAGTGCAAATTCCAACCTAATCATATATGGAATATGTTAAGTGGCATTTTAAAATAATGTCATTTTATTTGGAAATGAAATCTTCATTCAATAAATTTGGGTATATTTAATGGAGATGTTCATATGTGCTTTTTGAAAGTTTATTTTTGATTTTGATTGGAAATGAAAACTCCATTCAATAGATATGGGTATATTGAATGAAGGGGTTTCATATGTGCTTTTTGAAAGGGTGAGAATTCCAACTTAACACATGTGGAATGTGTTGAGTGGAATTTCAAAGTTGTGATTTTGGCTTGAAGATGTAACATCCATCCAACACATTTGGATGTATTGAATGGAAAGGTCCATCTTCAAATTTTATGCTTTTGAAAGATTTGAATTTTATTACTATTATTATTATTAGCATTATTATTATTATTATTATTATTATTATTATTATTATTATTATTATTATTATTATTATTATTATTATTATTATTATTTTGAAAATGAAGTCTTCATCAAAATGAATTAAGTGAAGAGGTTCATTTGTGCTTTTGGAAGTTATGATTGTTGGTTTTATTTTTGAAATGTTTCTATATGTAACAATTATAAAAATTATTAGATGTAATGCAAATATTTTATTAAGTGTTTTTTTTGAAAAAGTGCTTTTGGAAATTAAGACTTTTCATAAAGGATTTATTTTTCTTTATTTTTATAATGAACCTTTCCTTACCATAAAAAATGGTAAGGAGGAAGTCTTTAATAATTTTCTTTTTATTAAATTTTTATTTTCACCCATTGGGGAACCCACGGGGGTTTTAAAACCAACATGGGGTGAGGTCCTAAAACCTAAAGATGTTGGCTAGCTTAACTTAAGGACGAAATAAGCTAAGTGCCAACGGAAAGAGAGATAGTCATGGATTCACACAAAAGTACAAACCCACTATCGATACTTTGAGACAACGGTCATTTACTAAAGATGGAGAGAGGAACCATCCCCAGCGAAGTCGCCATAAAAATCTCTAGTGAAAATTTTATATATATATATATATATATATATATATATATATATATATATATATATATATATATATATCTCCACCTTCATCTATCCCCCTTTTTTTAGGGAAAAGAAGGATAAATAAAAAATAGAAATGTATATAAAATTATGCTTTGTTAGAATGCCATGCAGATTCGCAGATGTTCTTATTAAGGTGATCGAGTATGACATTGAAGGAAGCTGTAATATCTCGAGAGATAGATGTCATCCCCCTACAATGGACCTAATCACCTCAATAAGGACTCCTAAGGACTATGGGTCTTCAGAATATACTAGAGATTCTTCCCTAATTTGACATGAAAAGTAAAGCTTTGTTTTTAAAGATCATTAAGTTCTCTGCAAATTCCCCATAGTTAATTACATTCTAAGGAACATGATTTTAGAATACTCCAAGGTAAAATGATTTTATCTCCAAAGATTTCAAAAGGTAGGACTATCAATCATTGGTTTATCATTTTTTTTTTCAAGTGGGATGATCAAGAGGAGATTCTTATCAAAGCTAAATGAATAAGTAAGTGCAAGATACTAGGAAGCCTAGTTCGCACCCCAAACTATCCTATGGTTGGATTTTACATTTTTGAAAATGAATTGATTTATCTGAGTTGAATTTTTATTAGAATGTTAGGGCTTATAATTCCATGATACAAGGCCACGAAAATGCCTAAGAGGTGAGGATTTATGCTCGTAGCTTGCAAAGGGAAGTAACAACCCCTTCAATCAAGAGTGAAATAATATACTTTTTATGCATGATGTTAGAAAAGTAAGATAACATCCAGCTAAAGGGTTGCTAATTATTTTATCTTATTTTATAACCTAAGCTTTAGGTGAGGTTATGAGTTGCTTATTTTCAATTTCAATTATTTAATTGGATAAAAAATTTATTTTCCTAAGAGCCTAATCATCATCCAGGCCATACAACAAAGCAAGGAGGAACCTAGAAAAGGATGTCATCTTAATTTGCAAGTTAAAAAAATATCAATCAATTTATAAAACTAGCGTAAAAGAATAAAATGTCATTTATGGTCGAGCTCCACCACATAAATCTAAAAATAAATAAATTGGGCAGTCGAGCTCTACCCTTATACAACCCGGATTACAAATGAATTAATTACAATTAAGCAAAGAATTCACGTTATGGGAGTCTTCATTCTTCATTTCTTCTTTCTTCTTTCTTATTTCTTCTTTCGTCTTTTGGTTAGTTGGAATGTGGTTGCTCCAAAGGCTTCACATGGTATATAAGACATGATCTTATGACCAATGCTCATCCTAATCACCCATAAAATTTATTCCAAAATCCTAATTGCAAAAGTACATGAATATGAGAAAAAAGAAATCTAACTAACACCTGCAAAATAGAGATTAGCCAAACAAACCATACAATCCCAAGCATGTATATATATAAATTGGACTTAGCACCCCACACATGGGTAACCAAGCCCATCTGGCCTATTTTTGGATTATACTTAGGGGTATAAGCACCTGCACAACAAAAAAAATTATATTTTTATTACAACGCCCCTTAATTACAATCTCCTACAGAAGATAATGATTAGACTAAATCGTCCTACCATTCTATCTACACACATACACCCTAACATCCAGACTAAAATAAAACATCACAAAATAAAAACAAAACATCAGATCATCCACTGCCCTAATCTAAAGCAAGAAATGGTGACTTAGTCTAATGTGTGTGCCACTTAAGGTTTGTGTGGAATGGTTAGCTATCACTTTAGGGTTTAGATTTTCTAAGTATGAAAATGTTCAACTTAGATGGGTGGTTTCATTTAAATGTTTTAGTTACTTTGGTTGATTTTAATTTGTATTTTTGATTTAGTTTGAATGGATCTTATAATTAATTACTAAGTGTTATAAAGAGAGGAGAAGAGAAGAGAATTTCTTTTTCCTCCCTACCTTAAGTAATTTCTAAGGTAGATTTATATTTAATTTTTGTTAAGTGAATATTTTATTATGTGTTTCAATTAATCCTAAGTTTATATTTTCCCTAAACAAACCTATTCAAAAAGAAAGACATTTTAAGATTAAGTAAAGTGATATACTATCACAAGCACACATCACTTTATTTCTTTCCCAATATATATAACATACATATGGATGAATCTTAAGCATATCTATACATGCAAATAGAAATGTTTAGCACACCTTCATGATGGATGCTAAGTGAAGTTACTTAAGAAAATTTGGAATGTTTCATGTATGCATGATTTTGTTAAGTAGAAAATGGTGATTCTTTTTTTCATTTTTCACATGCACATTTATATGTATGAAAGGCATAAGTGAGTACGACACCATTGTTAGCACCAGGGGTGTAAGGTACAAGACCTACTTATTACTTAAAGCGAACCCCGTTGTCTAGACTAATATATCACTTTCCTTAAATACATATGCATGTACAAAAGAAATGAATGGATACAAAAATTTATGTTTGTTTGTTTGATTGATTTGTTTATGCAATTTACATGTGTGAGTGTGAGTAACCTTCTTAATTAATAGCATAAGAATGAATAGGAATGGATTCAAACAAGTGTAATGTTCTTTTCAAATGAACTATGCACTTTGCAATTCCTATTCAAAACTATACTAAAAGAGAGAAGAAGGAAAGTCACACAATGCACATCTTTATGTTTATACTCACATGCAAGCTTATAAATAATTATAAGTAGCATACCTTTCAGTTTAGATATTTGATTTATGAGCTTTGAAAGTAATTTTTGGATTTAATAGTGATAATAGCCATTCATATTCTCACTTTAGTCAAAACATGCAATTTGAAATAAAGGAAATATTTTATTTTTTAATTTGATTTTTAAAAAGTATGAATGCATGATTTGCATATGACATACACATTTACCATGTTAGGAAAGAAACAAAGTGATGAAAGTATGTAAATTCATTCACCCTAATTAATTCCTAAAGACAATCTTATGAGATAGAATGTTTTAAAGTAAATCAAAATTATTTTGAAGAGATTTTTAGTTTTATTTGAGTTTGATTTCAGTTTGAAGAATGTGAAGAGGTTTGCTAGTCCTACCCCATTTCCCACATGTGTATGTTATTTTAGTTTAATTTTAGAACCATTAGATGATTTTTATATTTTGGTTTAGGTTAAGGTATAAATTAAGTGCATTAATTACCCCTTACCTACACCACTTTAACATATTTAATCAAATAATTATGAGTCAATGTATGACATAAAACCACATAAATAATTTAATCAACATTGAACCTAGGAAAGAAAGGGGTCTAATGCACTTGGCTCATAATTAGTGATTAATTAAGCTAAATAATTTAATTTTAAGTACTTTTATAACCCTTCCGAAACATGTGAGTTGGATTTTGATTTCCTAAAGTTTCTTAGGTTATTGAACACCTAAGCACCTACCTAAGATGAATTGGTTAAGTTATTAAATGTTTTGAAAAATTTTATCAAGTTAATTAAGCAGGTGATTAGTGGATTAACCCTTAATTAAGTTTGGATTAAGGAAGGAAAGGGGTTTATGGAATGGCTTAGGGAAAATTTCCCAAATTCATTCCATAAACCTCTTATTCACTTAAGCAAGCTTAATTGACTTGATAAAAGGATTAGGTCATTATTCACATGCTTAATTAAGCTTAATTATATTAAGAGGGTGATTAAGGATTCATTATATGATTTTTCTAATTAACTCATCAATAAATCCCAAGAAAATTAGAGAAGGCAGAGGTCATCCCACTAAATACACTAGAGAAATTTGAAATGAATTAATGAAATAATTAGAGAGCAATTAGGGTTATTAACTTTTCATTAAAACCCTAATTGAGGAAAATACACTACTCAAAATCCATTGGAAATTATCTTAGATTATTCTACTAAGAAATATCTTTACAGTGCATTTTACTTTGTATTTTTATGATTTTTCTAGAATTAGTTATGTTATTTTGAAGTTTCCATGATTATTAAGTAATTAAACACTTAATCATACGACTAATCCCGCCGGCGCCACATGGAGGCTGACACGATGCATGCTTTCCATATGGCACGATGGGAGATGTCACTTAAGTTGTCACATCATAGCACCGTGCCAATGGCGGCGCTACGCGCTTTCTCCTCATCCGTCTGATCAAGGTTCAGACGACTGAGATCAAGCCCACAATATAAATAAGATAAATCAGAGAATCCTATGCATCTTGATCATGGTCGTCCATCTAAAATGTGTAGGTGGACGTCCCTGATCCATCCCTGAGCTCGCATGCGGGAGATCACCACCGTCCATCTTCTAGGGCAAGATCCGAGCTCGATTGAGCTTGGATTGAGCTCAAACTCAACTAACACCATGATCATGCAAGGGAGAAGACATCCAACATCCAAGTTTACTTGAGATGAAACTTCCTTTCACAAAAGACCACAAACTCTCTAGTTTAAGCTCAGGTTGAAAGCATACTGCCGAGATCGACTAATCCATGAGGTGGCTTGCCTAGGAGGCTAAAACCCTGTGAAGATTGAGAGGTTGAGTGGATCTCTGGACTAAGGTGCCCTTCAAGTGCTTGCAACTTTGGTCTAGAGCACTCTTCCCATGGCTTGAGGACTTGGATGAAGGCTTGGGTGAGCTCGATGGGGTTCCCTCAAGGTGCTTGCAAAGTGAATTGACAATTTGAGTTAGATCAATTGGAAAATCTCACCCCCTATTTTTGATTTGAAGGAAATCAATGGGGAGCTTGGGTTTGCTGCAATTGCTTCCTCCTACTCAATCGAATGCAAGAGAATGCAATTCAAGTAAAATTAGGGATGTCTATCTCCCCCTAGGTGAATTAGATGACCGCAAGCTTCCCTTCCATTTTGATCCAAGTCACCCTATTCAATGGGTTTGTTAGGTCATTTAGAGTGTCAGGGTATTCGGTTTTGGGTGTGGAGTGTAGCAAAGCTCCCATATGCTTAAAATGAGTGGAGGAAGGATTCTCATGTGCCCATGTCAAGTAAGGTGGTCAGTTTTGACCTTGGGTTGGGTTAGGCTTACCCAAATCCATTGGGTCATGTGCACCATGTCTATTAGTGACCATTTGGTCCACTAAAAGAATGCTAAGTGTCCATGAAAAGGAATTTACCAAATTCCAAGTGGTTTTGATTTTGGGCTACCCTATGGCCTAAGGGTAAAATGGTCATTTGGCTTGTATTTCAATTTGAATTTATTTTGTATGATTGGAAAAAGGGTTGGGTCAAGTTTCACGGAATTTAAAGTTGATTTGATATGATTTGGCTCATGTTGACCCATTTAGATCAAAATGGGTCAACTTGGGTTAAGTTGACCAAATGGTCAAATTGGGTCAAACCAAGGGTTGGGTCAAGTTCATATGACCATTTGAAATATTTTGGCATCATTGGTTTGGTTTAATTTGGTTTACATTTGGATTTGGTTCTTTTGATTTCATTTAGGTCAAATGGGTCAAGTTGACCAATTTGACCCATTTGACCTATTTGGGTTAGGTCATGGGTTGGTTTAGGCATCATTGGTCATATGAATGTATTTGTATCTTTGTTTCCAATCAATTTTGGTTAGAATTGATTTTGGCTCAACATAACCTTTTAAGTCAAGTTGGGTTCAAGGTCAATTGGGCTAGTTGGCCCTAGTTAATAAGAGTCTTTGGTCAAGTTCAAGTGAATGAATGAACTTGACCCATTGGTTTCAATCAATTTGTCTTAGATGAAGTTTTGACATATTTTGACTTTTTAGGTCAAGTTGGGTCAACTTAGGTCAAGTGGCCAATTGGGCTAGGTTAGGCTTAAATGGTGACTTGGTCAAGTTCAAACATTGATTATGAATGAGTTTTGATCAATGGTTTCAATCAATTTGGACTATGACAGATTTTGGCTAAGTGTTGACTTGGTTAACCCTTAGGTTTGACCCAATTTGAGTGACTAATCATCTCATGATGATTGTTGCTCACAATGTGAGGCTTAGTTGGGCTTAGTTCAATCCAATTTAGGTAGGATTAGAATTAGGCTCGTAAAGAGTACTTTAGGTCAAGCATGCCTAAGTGGGTCAAATGGCTTGGTCAAAGCTTGATTTGAGTTTGATTGAACTCACATATGGACTTATGATTGAAATATAAAACCATTTGCAAGTGATTTGAAGTCAAATATGTTTTGATTCATTTTACAATTTCAAGTTCAGAGGGTGAACATGAGTTTGACTTGGGTTTGATTTTTGAATTTAGTTTTGGTTTGGTGATTGAAGTTTATGTTTATATTTGAATTTATGATTGAAGAATTGATTGAATCATGAAGAAAATTCAAGGGTTTGACTTGATTTGAATTTGATTTGGCTAAGTCCAAAAATTTGACTTGAAAGGCTTAGGTTAAATTTTGATTGAATTTGAGTTTAAGTTTTGAATTGATTTTTGGATTAATGATTAAAGTTTATGTTTATATTTGGATTCATGATTGAAGGATTGATTGAATCATGAAAAAACATTAAGGGTTTCGCTTGATTTGAATTTGATTTGGCTAAGTTCAAAATTTTGACTTGAAGGCTTAGGTTGATTGAATTTGGATTTGATTTTTGAATTTAGTTTTGATATTTGAATTTATATTTTATTTTTGTGAATATAAATGAGAATATAAATGGGTTATAAGAAAATTCCTTGAATTTGAATTGATTTAGATTTGATTTGAGCTAAGTCCATGAGAGGGAATCAAAGGACTTAGGAAATATTTTGAGTTTGGAATCCAATCATTTTTAATCAGGTTTCATTATTTGGGATTGATTCATGATTTGAGAAAATCCATTGAGTTGGTTCAAGGTTTGAGTTAGAGTTGGAGTTGATATGAGTTTGGGGAAAATTAATCAAGTTGGAATTGATTTGAGTATGACGTGAAGGGAGGAAGTGAGGAAGTGAGGAATTTGGTTCAAGTTAAAGGGTAGACAAATTTTCCTAACACCCATAAGGCATGACCTATTCCTATGGATAACTCTTCTAAATCTCTAGGATAAGGTTGAGTGTCCACCTAATCACTAGAAGTGTCTTATGATTAAAGAGACTCTTAGTGTCTAAGGGAAGTCTTATGTTTAAGATGGAGGGGTTGAGAGCTCATTCTGAAAATGAGGTCAACATACGACCAAGTTTAATCAATGCCGATACATCGCTTAGAGTTTCAACCCATGGCTACATGAGTATGGCATGGTCCCATCAATTATGCATCAGTGTATGAAGTACCTAAAAGAGGGGGAAGAGTTTAGAATTCCTGGTAACCAACAACCATTCTCCATCCATGAAGCAAAGATCTATGAAGATGTAAAATATTTCATCCCTAAAGAGCCCAAGTGAACAGAGCCTCTTGAAGCGATAGCATCAACTTCAAGAACTAAAAAACAACTTCATAAGGTGAAAGAGCAGAAGTGGAAAGGAATAAAGAAGGCATTGCCGACTCTCCCTAAAACACTTGATTCTATATCTAAATCAAGAAGATCAGTTCCTCATTTAGGGAGTGACTCGCAAGAAGAAAAAAATATTCTTGTCAAACCTAAGGGAACTTATAAGCTTTGAAGAAAGGCGAAGTATGAAATAAGAGATTTTGATTCAGACTATGACTTTGAATCTACTTCTGAAAATAGAGTTCAGATGGTTGTATCAAGAAAAATAGCTCATTTGGCAGAGTCAGATGACTCACTCAAAATTATACCCATCTCTTAACAGTACTTCAAAGAAATTACTCCACTAGAGATTCATAATATTGAAGAGTTGATTACATTCTATGTACCGCCGTTGAGCGAGAGTGACGGAACAGGAACCCTATTTTACAAATCCAAAGAGTCTCAACCTCACAATTTTGATGAGCCTGCTCAACATGAAAATTCTGATGAGATAGTACTAACAAGAATACCAATATACTATCCACAAAAATTGCAAAGAATGATGCATAAGCTTGGAATTCATATTGGAACTACTAAACATAGAACTCAAAACTTTAATAGGATGTCGAGCCAAAGAAGTCCTCAAGCATTATGAAGAAGTGATAATTTTATCACTAAAGGTCTGGGTTCATCCACAAATCTCATCAAAATAAAACTTGTTATAATATAATAGAAGCTGAGGTAAAAACTAAAAGTGATGAAGAAGATGATCTCCATGAATTTCCCCTCATAAATAATGAAGAAGTAGAAGCCAAGCCTGCACCTGAAGAACTCGAAGATGATGGACAAATAACTACTTTGGATGAACTCAAAGAAATCAACCTAGGAGCTGAGGATGATCCCCGCCCAACGTGCCTACCATGAGAAAGTTGAAGAGCTAAAATACTACTTTGTGAATGATTGCTTTTCCGAGACATATCAAATGTCTTATCCCCATGTAGCAATTCATAAACTATTAAATCAATGCTTGTTAAGCAAATGAGATTGGATACAAAAACAAAAATTATAGAAAGGGAAGTCAAGTGGCTTCATCAGGAAGATGAAAATGGAGACAATACTGATTAATATCATATTGACTGACAAAAGATGACTTAAAGATTTTCATTTCCAATATCACAAATGTTTAATGGACAATACTAACTATGATATATTCTCATTCAAGATGGATATACACAATAATCACATCAAGATATTTCAGATGGAGCTACATACCATTTACCATGCATATTTGATGATTGATAAAATACATATGTTTTGAAGGAATTTTTATGAGTTATTTTATTGAGAATAAAAATTGAAGAAAAATATTATTCAAGAGAAAATCTTCTAAATGTATGATATCCTCTGGTATCCTCTGCACATTATATGTCATATAGGTATTGAAATCGATCCTGCTGAAATCAAGGTAATTATGGAGATTCCTCCACCAAAGAGTTTGCATCAGCTTCATTCTTTATAAGGACAGGTTACATTCATTCGTCGATTTATATCAAACCTATTAGGACATTGTCAACCATTTTCAAGGTTGATGAAGAAGGATGTTCCATTCAAATGGGATAAGGAGTGCCAAGAAGCCTTCAATAGCATTAAAAGTTACATGTTAAATCCACCAATCCTTACAACGTCTACTCCTAGGAAGCCCCTCATTCTATACACAGCTGTGTTAGAAGAGTCCCTTGGAAAATTACAACACAATGAAGAAAGCAAAGATAATGCTCTTTATTATATCAGCTGAAGATTAATAGGAGCAGAAATGAGATACTCTCCGATAGAGAAGCACTGCTTGGTATTGATCTTTGTAGTCCAAAAGCTTCATCACTATATGTTATCTCACAAGATTACTCTCATCTCAAGGATGGATTAAGTACTGATGATGACAAGACCTTGACAGGTCGCTTGCTAAGATGGGCAGTATTGCTTCTATAATTTGATATCACATATGTTTCGCAAAAAGTAGTGAAGGGACAAGTCTTAGTAGATTTTCTTGTTGCACATCCCCTCCCTATGGACTCTTCTCTTAACGATAATTTGTCTGATGAGCAAATTATGCTCATTCATGAAAGAGAAAAATCACAAATTTGAGAAATATACTTTGACAGAGCCTCATCGATCAAACAAGTCCAACCTCTAAAATTCCTAAAGACAAGAGCAAGAATCGACATCGTCTTCATAACACCAGAAGGAGGGATAATGAGACGATCATATGGGTTGACTGACATAAGAACTACTAAAGAAGCCGAGTATGAAGCATTAGTGGCAGGTCCTGAAGAAGCTATTTTCATAGGCATTTAAAACTTACATATTTTTTATGATTCTCAGCTTATTATAAATCAAGTACTTGACATTTATAAAATCAACAAGCTTGAGTTAGCTTTCTATCATAAGCAAGTTCTCGAGCTTATGAAGCAAATATTAAATATCACATTAACTCGAGTCTCTCGATCTGAGAATAGCAAAGCAGATTGCTTAGAAAAATTAACTAAGGAGATGGCAAGTATGAATGGTGATTATGCCATGATCGACATATTTACTCGACAAGTTCTAGAGCTAGTAAAATATCAATCCCCACAAGTAGAGGGATTATCAAATTTGACCCAGTAGGATGAGACTCAGGTTATTCCTCATACTCCCCAAAATCAACAATAAGTTGTACCAAGAAGAGTTAAGAATGATATTACCTCAGAAAAGTAGTGTGAAGCCTTTATTGTAGAAGAGCCATGTGATTGGAGGAAACCCTTCATCGTCACTTTAAAGAAGACAAATTACCAAATAATAAATCACTGGCAGCTCAAATCGAGAAGAGAATGTTGCACTATGCTTTTATCAATAATATTTTATATCGTAGATCATTTGAACAAATGTGGCTACGATGCTTAAATGTAGATGAAGCTAGCAAAGTAATGGTTGAAGTTCATGAAGGACTTTATGGTGCACATTAGTCAGGTCCCAAAATAGCGATAAAGATTAAAAGGATGGGCTATTATTGGCCATCTATGGTGAGAGATTATATCAATCATGCTAAGAGGTGTCATGAATGTCAAATACATGAGAATATAATCCATCAACCTCCAAATCCACTACACCCAACAATAGTATCCTGACCATTCGAATTTTGAGGTACAAATGTAATCAGACCAATTGATCCGCCATCATCAACTAGTCACCACTTTATCCTAACAGTAACTAATTATTTCTCTAAGTGGGCTGTAGATGCTCCATTTAAAGAAGTTACTGTTGATCAAGTGATTAACTTCTTTACGTATAATGTGGTCTATAGATTTGGCGTGCCACATAGAATAATTTTTGATAATGGCACAGCTTTTAAAAGTGTAAAGATTTATAGATTCGTTAATTGACACAAAATTGATTGGCGATACTCTTCAATATACAATCCAAGAGCAAATAGTTTGGCGGAGGCCTTCAATAAGATATTAGTCAAGCTACCCAAGAAGATCTTTACTAAAAATAAGAGAGAATAGCATACTAAACTACTAGAGGCATTATGGGCGTATCGAACCACCTACAAGACACCGACTAAAGCCACTCCTTATTCATTAGTATTTGGAATTGAAGCAGTTCTTCCGCTTGAGGTTGAGTTGCCATCAATTCGAATAGCGATCCAATACAATCTAAATGAAGATCAAAATGATCGTTTGAGAATGGAAGAACTCAACGCACTCGATGAAGTTAGACTTCAAGCTCATCAAAATTTGGAAGTCTATCAAGCAAAGATATCTAGGGCTTTTGAATATACGGTGCGGCCTCGAACATTCTAGAAAAGAGAATTGGTCTTGGTGCTGAGAAGACCAAATATTTATAATCAAAAATTTAGTGGCAAATTTGAGCCTCATTGGGAGGGTCCTTTTGTCATTAAAAAAGTGTATCAATGAGGGGCATACCAACTCCTTGACCTAAAAGGTGAAATACCAATACCAATAATTAATGGTCGATACTTGAAAAAGTATTATACATGAGGAATACATTCCCGAAGTACAATAGAAATCCTCCTGCAAGACAGGGGGAATTTTTTTTAGTATATTTATTTAGATCGACATTGTGCTTCATGCCGAGATCCCTAAATAAATATACTCACTTAAGATGAAGAAAAAACTTTTTCGTGAAATTTCCCCTGTTACACAGGGGGTATTTTTAGATTTTTATATATAGATGAAAGCAATGTTACATGTTAAAACTCTTTTAAGAGCATATTAATTTAAATATTGACGTATTTGCATATTTTCATCTTGAAAATTCTTCTAAATGTGCTTTAGAATCCCCCTGCAAGACAGGGACATTTTTAGTTTATGTTAAATTTATTTGAGTTGACGTCGTGTTATAAGATGAGATCCTTGAATATATTCTAAGTCAAGTTAACATCGAGCTTTAGGCCAAAATCCCTGAATATATCCATAATTGTCATTGTTAAATTACAAGTTCTTACAAGAGCAAAAGAATCTATTTTCATGGCCTTAAATATCAAAAGTTTATCTCCCAAATTTCTCAAATTATAAAGATCAAGTCAGAAGAACTTCTAATCTTGGAAGCTTTAATCAACTGAGTTAGAAAAATATCAACCTCTACATCCTGAAGTCTAAGACACGGATGTGTTCTAAAGGTCAAACTCAATGAGCTTATAAATGGTAGTTGTCGATCCTCACTCAATGACAAGGAAAGGTCAGTGAAAGAGCCCATCGTAGTCCGATGACCAAATCACCAACCCACTAAGAAGACAATAGTTCTAAAGTTCAAACTCAACAAGCCCAAATGTGGCTGAGTTACTAATGCTCTCCTCACTCAACAAACCATAAGAAAATGCCGCAGTGAAAGTGCCCTTACTCATCAGTCCAATGATGATAGTTGTTCAATCTCAAACCCGATTCCGCTTAGTGATTACACAGAACTAGGATCCAAGAGATCTTTCTACTTGATCGATAGATCAAGAAAATCTGAGAAAACTCTCAATTCAGAGCTGCCTCAAGTAAATCTTTATATTACTTGCAGGGTGATATTTCAATTTATTCTCAAATGAATTGATCAAGCTCAAAGCATAGATCAAAGCTAATCTCTTCATCAAGTCTGTCAAAGCAAAAAGCATAGGACCAAAGGAACAATTTCATAGTTCATACAAAGCCGATGGCCGAACTAAAGGAATTACATGGTTATTCAATCTGCTAAAGCACATATTGCTAGGCTGATAACTCAACAATCTAGACCTAATATAAGCTAGAAGGCTAGGTCATCTGTATGTACCCTTAAACGAGTCTGTCAAGGCAGCAAGCGCACGATTTAGGGTGTACATACACTTCCTGACAAGTCAATGTGGACAAATCATGCCAATCTTTCATCAAGTCCGTCAGGTTTAAACCTAGGATAGAAGGAATTCCAAATCTCAAAATAAGTAGACTAATTCTTCCATCAAACCCAACCAAGCACGAAGCTAGGGTGGAGGAAACCCAAATATGCAATGACATAAAAGAAAGAGATTTTAGCAAAGCCATTGAAGTAGAGAGTAGATGGTGTAAGAACTCTTATCTATTCGACAAGCCGATTCTGACAAATCGATCAATCCCATCATTTAGCATGTCATAAATAAAGTATCATACTAATGACAAAACCTATCAAAGCTCCATAAACTATTACAATCAAAGCTGAAATGACCCAAGTTCTATGGCCAACCCAAAGGGTCAACCAGTTTTCAACAAATGTGACTCGCTCCATGCGCAAATCACATTTATTGGGGGGCATTTATTGACTTGCATATATGTGTCATAAGTCGAGTTAAGCCTACAAGTTGAATTCGATGGACTTCGGAAATGACAGTGCGCAATTCGAGCCTCAAAATGCACTAGACGTCATCAAAAATGTTTGAAACAACCTCCGATCGATAAACGGACTTCACCATCACGTTTAGAACATCGAAATTAGTCAAAATATAAATATTACATAATCTAAGAAGCAGTCAAGCGGTAGAAATTTATCGATGTCGATATATATCGAAGTCGGGAAGTTACGAGGATGTCCAAACATCCTCCTGTCAAATGATCAGAGGAAACACATATAAGAATTTAGGTGACAATATGACAAAACAAAAATAGGGAGAAAATAATGAGCTATACTAAGGAGACATAAATTAGCTTGCAATAAATACGATCTGCGTTATGCTCGTATCATATTTGTTGGGGGTCATTTGTTGACCCTCATTATTATTTCATTTCTTAATAATAATAATAATAATAATAATAATAATAATATTAATAAAAAGAAAATATATGAAATGATAAATAAAAAATAAAAAAGAGAGAAAAAGGAGAAATATATATATACTTAATGACAGATCTATTATATATATATATATATATATATATATATATATATATATATATATATATATATATATATATATATATATATATATATATATATATATTATAATAATAATAATAATAATAACCATAATGATAAGAGTAAGAAAAGAAAAAGGAGTGAAAACGAGATGGAAATGAGCTGATTTACGAAAATTTAATTTTTAAATGAAATCTGTCTTTTACTATTTCATAAAGTAAAATATATGTATATATATACTTAATATAAAATTAAAAATAATGAAAATAATTACCTAAATAATTCTTTTATAAAAAAAGAGAAAAAAAAAATGAGATGCTCTCGTTTTGTTCTCAGCCGAAGGCCCCGATCCTTTTTATCATGCGAGCCTAAAAGAACGGTTACTTCCTTTCTTTTGGTTTCCGTCAACTACTCCCACTTGATCCTCGTTCGTGAGATCTTTCTGGTAACCGTAAGCAACCGCAAGTAGCACGTCTGATCCTGGTATCAACGGTTATTCGCATCGGTGTTAAGGCCCTTTTTTCTTTTGAAGACGTTATGGGGGATAGTGAAAAAAAAGAGGACGGCAACTTGCCTGATACCCTCCGGCTTCATATTTGTGAAGAGTTTAGGAAAACAATGGAGCTCTCATACAGCCTCTTCATCTCCCTTCTCCTCTTCCTCCCAATAACAACTTGCATGGCCCATAATGTCTTCATCAATTAAGCATGCACCAAAAACTTCACTAATGACAATCTTCTTCAAGACAGCATCAACAAAACTCTTTCCAGCCTCTTAGCAAAAAACTTTTCTCGATGGCTTCGGCATCTCCTCCTTCGGCGACGGCTTCTACACTCTTTATGGTCTAAGCCAGTGCCGAGGTAAAAACCTTACTGCCGATGCATGCTCATCATGCCGTCACTGAACATTGTCGTTTCCTGAAGGAAATAGAGGATGCTCAGAGAATCCGCAGAAGTGCGATGGATTGCTTTGAGAAAGCTAGTCTACCATGGTTAACCGAAGACGAGAGGAAGAAGAATCTTCATTTCATGGTTGTGGGAGGCAGCCCGACCGGCGTTGAATTCTCTTCGTCTTTGCATGACTTCATCAAAGAAGATTTGTCTAAGCTGTACCTTGATATCAAAGATTTGGTGAAGACATCGTTAATTGAGGCTGGAGACCAGCTCTTGACCATGTTTGACAAGAGGATCACTCAATTTGCTGAGGAGAAGTTCAAGAATGTATGTCAAACTTGCTGCTATTGTAAACAAAGGAAAATTGATCCCTGATGAAATTATAATAAGTCTCTTATCTAAACATCTTGAAATTGGTGCGTCGAAGGGTGAATCAGGATTCATTCCTGATGGTTGTCCGTGAACAATCAGATAAGCGAAAATATTGGAGGGAATCATCAACATTGACTTGGAGATCAACTTAAAGTTAAGAGAAGATGTGTTACTTGAAAAGTGCCTTGGAAGAAACTTTAATGTTGCTTCTATTGATATCAAAGGAGAAAATGGAAAACCTGGTATATATATGGAACCACTTCTACCTCCATCAAACTGTGCATCAAAGCTTATTTCTCGAGCTAATGATACTGAAGAAGTTGTGAAAGAACGTCTAAGGGTATATCATGCCATGAGCCTACCAGTAGAGGACTTCTATCGCTGTCAAGGAAAGCTACTGGAGTTCCATTTGCCTGGAGGAATCTTAGAGTCTTGGCCTAAACTACTTCAGGCACTCAACCTTGACGATTGCCATGAAAATCAATCTGCAGCAGCTTAATAATCATTCGAGAAGATACTTCATGTGTCATATAGGTTTGAAGATCTCGTCACGCTCATCAGGGCGTGACGAGATGAAAATCAACTATGGTGTCGCAAGACACCGCTTACTACGCTCATCAGGGCATACCAAGTAAGTGTACCGTTTGATAAAGATGTATGCTGAAAACAGTGCTGCAGAAGAGGCAAAGAAGGTGTTTGATGAAATGCTTGAAAAAAAAAGATTGTATATGCAATGCTTGTCTTTATGCAAGTTTGAAGGCGCTTACGCTCATCGTGGCATGACGAGATGAATTGTAAGTGTCGAAGACATCACGCTAGCTCATCGTATGATCAAAAGCCAAAATATCGATGTGGCACCGCGGCCGTAATGCACGTGATTGAAGGCCTCATTATGTTCATCAGAGCGTAACGAGATTAAAATTCGGCCGATGTGCTTCAAAACACAAATCATCACACTCATCAGGGCATGACAGGTAGGCCAAAATAATTATGATGTAACCCCTTACGTGGAGATGGCGCAGGAATACAACCAAAATTTTGTCGAATATTTAGACTTATAAAATAAAATAAAAAAGAGATAATCAAAGAATTTAAATGGAATTAAATAAAAGACTTAAATCGAAATTTTGATCATAACAAATGTGAAGTTACTAAGTGCACGTGTTAAATTTGAAAGGAGGACTTATATTAAGCTAAATAACTCATCGCTGGATAGGAACAAGTCATCCTTATGAATACTAAACTCTACAATGACTCATTTCAAATGATTCAAAGGAGAGGAAAAGTTTTGTAGGAGGTTAGAAATAAGTTTAAATGGCTTGTTAACAGGCATAAAAGAGAGTTATCACTAATCATTATGATTACTTTCAGATTCACTTTGAGATAAATTAAATGTTTGTATGAGTACATTGTTTAATTATCTGAAGTATATAAGAAGTTTAAATGTGCATCCACAAATTAAGGAGGTTGATTAAGTAGTTCATCAACGAGCACAAAACATAAGTATTGATTCCTAATAAATGGTGGAGCCATATCATATATTAAGTCAATTGGAATAATCCATGACTGTACTATACAGATGCTTATGATAGCTTCAATGAGTCATTATTGATTGCAACAAGTTATCTAATGAATAATTGACTTTCTCACAATTCACTTCAATCAAATTGAGAGAAGTCAATTCATTAGAAGTATGCAATAAATTTGAAGGCTTATCAATCAGCATAAAAAATAGATATGTATCTCTATAGCCCAAATACTAAAGAAGCAATATGAATCACGATGTGTTATTCCAAATTGCAATAAAAGTATAAAATGTCATCTATGTCATTAGATTCGCAACACATTGTACAAACGAACATAATGTATTAATTAAAGCTTCAATTGAACCCTTGCACATATTATAAAGTATGACTAAAATTCAAATTCAATGCCTTAAAACTATGCAAGCATTCTTAAATATACCCACATAGGCTCCGAAACTATGCTGAATGATTAAATTTAGTGTCTGAGGATACTGCACGGGTTGCTTCCCTGTTTAGTCTTAAGACTAGGTCCAGGTTAACAAAACCTAAAAATCTATTATAAAAATTTCAACTTAGTAAAATATCTAAGAGGCTAATTCTGTCATATGACAGTAGATCTGATCCTCTATTAGAAACTAAACAGAGTTGACAGGATCTAAAGTTCTCAAATATATTTGATTCAATCAATTAACTATCCCAATGATGGCTGTGTTGAATGGTGATTTCAACAGGAGGGGGCACCTCCGTCAAAATGTGATTCTATTTTTAAATTAAATTAACTCAAATTAAGTATTAATCTAAAAGTACTTAAATGAAATTCTATCATTAAAAGCTTAAAATAAAACTCAATCTATCCACCTTTCACAACTATTTATCGGATGTGATAAATTAAGAAAACTCTAGCTCACAAAGGAGCAAATGTTAAATCAAGTGTTCTACTATGTTCACTCTCAATTAATCTCATGCCAGTAAGGACATGGCCTCTGTCCCCTAACTGTGTGGCTTGGCCAATAGGCTCCACAGATGATGTAGTTATGACCAAAGTCCTCTGATCGAGTGGTTTGGCCAGTAAGGCTCCATTATATTATAATCACGGTCATAGCCCGTATGCTCCCTAATTGCTCTGCCTTTTGAGTTGTGAATCATAGGATATACTTGATAGGGCAAACAACCCTCTATCAGCTAAGGTATACTTAAGTCTGTCTCTTTAGACAAACACCATCCCAAGTTTACAAGGATTTCTTGGACGATGTAACCCATGTGTTTTTGATAAGGATTCTTCTGTCGGGTTGGGCCGACTACCTCCTTTGACTAAGTAGACTAGGGATCGCGATAGCCCGGGATGACAAAATCATGAGATCTAGATCGGGTACGTCATCATTCTCCCAACCATCCGCTTTAAGTTAAAATGATAAATTTCATAATCTCAAATTTTAAACTCCATATGGTGCTACTATACGCTACACATTAAGCGACCTAACGACTAGCCTTAATTGAAAGTTCTCTCTCTGCATTGAGAGGGGTAATTAACTATAGGAGCTTGCGCCAATAGGAAACCTGGAATCATATCTAAAGTCCTCACAAAATGAGGGCGAAATCTCTGGGTAGTGTCTTATCTATTATCTCATCCGCCTTCTGAAAATTACACTGTCATTTTAAACCATACTCTCTTCAATATTATTGAGAGAGAATTTTCGAGCCTGCATTATTCAACCAAAAGGGTTCAAGTCCATGCACATATATTTTGAGTGTGAGTTTGCGATTAAATTCACTCAAATGTCCCAAAAAAATGTAATAGTGGATTGCAATGAATGGAGTAAAGTTGTTTATTTTCTAAGAAACCTATTTATTATGAAAACCTTTTAAAGAATTAATATTTGATCATATAAAAAAATGGATGCTCATAAATAATATGAATAATATTCATGATAAACAAATAAATAATATCAATAACAAAAAAAGAAATTGATGAGTACTGACAAAACTTCTATTATTGATGTAGATTATATTTTCTCTAAGCTCAGATTGAGTTCCTGACTAAAAGAATTTTCTATTGAAGTTCTCTCTTAAGATAGACTAATTTAAATAATAAAGAAAATGATTCAATAAAAGAAAATCAATTAGTTGAGGACAAATGAGAAGATAATGTGGAAGTCATTATCACATTGTTAAATCTTTAGAAGAAAAAACAAACTTTTCTTAAGGACCATACCTTATAAAGGTGTTTGGCTTCACCTCTTTAAAATGTCTTATTTTGACGATTCGAAGAATAAGATAAAGAATAGAAGTGTATGTTATCATTACTCTTTTGCTTTAGCCAAGCTATTTAAAATTAATAAAATAGCTAATTAAGTGTTTAATATAGATCTTATTATTACCAAAGTGTGTTACCTAATTGAGTTTTATATGGTCATTCAGCTTGCACTTTACTCTATTATTATAAATCTATGGGCTCGATTTCAGATCAAATTTATTTTATGTGTTTTTTATTTTTTATTATTATTAAAAATATTCAAAATAAATTTTCAGTATTTTGAGTGTGTTTAAAAATACCTATCACCATCAAATATATTTATTTTAAATTAAAATTTTAAATAAAATAAATAATAATAATATAAAAATATAAATATAAAAACAATCTCAAATAACCCCTAAGTTACAGTGTTTTAACATAGGTTAGAAAGAGACATGAGAGAAAAAGCATGAGGAATCATAAACAAGAATATAAATTATGATTGCAGCATACTGCAACAGCTGATTTTCAGAGAGAGGAAAGGTACTTCCTCCAGAGTAAGATTCATGTCGAAATTTTTACTTCTTAGTTCATCAACGGATGATTAATGATTTAGAACTTGGTTCGATTTGAAATTTAATTGTTGCAAGATCTGAATGAATTTGAACTAGCTAGCTCGAAACCTTCTAGAAAAAAAAAATGGCTTTTTTTTTCTTACCAATATGATTGTGATCATAGAGATTCTAAAATAAAAAACAATTGATTAAGATCTACCAAATCAGAATTAGCTGAGAAAAAAATTTTCAAAAAATTTATGACTAATTAATTAGATATGATCATATGAATCATTAAAATAGTGAATGGTAAAAATTCAATGGTTAAGAAAATTGCTAGAATTTTGAGTTCTTCTTTTAAAAACAAAGAGACCTTGTTCCAAATAAACAATTAATCTCATACAAAAAATTTCATTAATTGAACTTGTGCTAACTTCTACCCTATTAAATTTAAAATATGACAATGGATAGTGCTTCAAGGAAGATTATTTATATGTTTGATCAGATATCAAATGGTTATATAATTCAGTATTATTTTGTATATATTTGGTTAATTTCATTGACGGAGTTAAAAATTAAAAAAAATTGATAGAATCATAACAATATCCATCTGATCAAATTTAATTTTTAACACAAAATATGAATCATAAGATGAACTAAAAGGATTAAAATGATGAAGAATTTTAAGCCGAAATTAGATATCAAATAAGCTCAAATAATGTAAACCACTCCCCCTATAACATTTGACTTGTCAAACAAAGTCCATCAACATTAAAATTTGAAATTATATCATGGTTAAGCCTAGGGGTGTAAACGAGCCGAACTCCTGTTCGTGTTCGGCTCGTTTGAAAATTACTCTGTTCGTGTTCAGAATGCTATAATTTTAATATTCGTGTTTGGCTCGAAAAACATTATTCTATAATTTGTAGCGAGCACATTTAATCTTTTGACTAGTGATGGAGATTATGCTTTAGAATGGTTAGTAGCATGAGGTGAAGTGTTAGTGTTGATGTTAGCGAGTGTTGGTGGGGAGAAAAATTGACTTGGTTTCAATAGGTTGTCCACATCTAAGATACCAAGTTATGATTCAGCTAGTGACTGGAGCCAAGAAATGGGTGTATGACAAAGTAGGCAAGGGGGTCTTTAGAAAGGGGAAGCTTCTCAATCGAAACTTTTTTTTAAAGAGCTAATGAGTACAAAATCAAGGACCAGGAGTGAAGAACTGCACTTTTATTTGAGGGATGGTGGGTATCACAAAATTATTATTAGTGTTGAAGCTATTATAATAAAAGATGCTAGCAAGAAGTTGGTCAATAAGGCTTTAAGAAATGAATTATTAGCCTAAGAATTGATGTGTCACTATTTAAAGTTGATGGTCATAAATAAAAATATTGTTCAACCTAGTATCATTAATTGAGAGCTAATCTAGTGGTAATATGAAAGAACTTGTTAGCTCAATAATTATAAAAGTGGGTTATCAGTGACAATGGAGTTAATGCAAATAGTGAAGTCGCTAGCTAGAGTACCAATGGTCTGGGCAAACTTCTAAATCTAGGTAGATGTTTTTGAGGGGAGAATTCGAGTGGCTACAACTTTAATTTTAGAGAAGGTATGGCCAATTAATATGTTAAAATTAATAAAAGAGTTATAAATAATATATTAAAATAACAATAAAAAATGCTTTTTCCAAGTGAAAACTTTACTTCCTAAAAATAGCTTCTAGTGAATGGTTGGCTAAAAAATATTGTGTTATTATAATATGGTTATAATAAAAAAAAATTTAATTAGATGTTTAATGTAGAAAATAAAATACATTGCAATGCATTTATGATCAATGTTTGCATGATTCTCGATAATAGGCATTCAAGATTATGATATTGATGCATGTAATAAAGCATAAAGTCATCTACCAACTTGAGTTGAATAATTGAAATGGGCCACTTAGTATGTTTTCATCACAAGTTTATGAGATTCTTTTAGATGATACACCATATGATTATTAATTAGGATCTTCTAATTAAATTGGATTGACTATCTCTACTAACTAAATAAATTAGAATCTATGACTTTTAGGGATGAAGAAATCATGAGATCATTATAAGGAAATTCAACATCCCTTCTGACAATCCATTTTAAGTGCAAGAGAGACGGTCTCTTCTCATGCACTAAGACAGTCACTATGATAATGTGCTTATGAGAGATTTATTACTAGTAGCTTTAATTAAAAGTGTTATCTCTCACAAGAGAGATTACTAAATATTATAAGTGTTAAGACAATCATTAACTTTTCCCTAAGTCTTCTTAAAAGTATGTGCTCAATTTCTAGATTTAAGTAGTGAATCACCACTAGACAATCATTAACTTTTCCCTAAGTCTTATGACAACACTTATTTTAATATTATATTATAAATAATAAAGATCAATCATCAATCCTCTAGCTCAAATTTGCAGACAACATGCTTAGAATTTGATTGGAGAAGTCAACATTGAACTTACATAAAAAAACTATAGGAAACGTTTTTTTTTTTCTTTCAATATGACCACCTCTCTCAATCTTTTTCTCAATCTTTAAAATTAGAAATTAAATTTAAAAATTAAAGTTTTGCCATTAATAATATGCCTAGCTTGAATCAGCTAGAAAAAAAAACTATAGCTCAATTATTTTGAGATTGGTCCATTTGTTTTTAACTTGACCCGAAGTGTTAACTATGGTTTTAAAAATTGGTTTGGACTGGTTGGTTGGACCAAATTGACTGTGAATCGATCTTCTAATAAGTTCAAATCAATTTCAAAATTGTCTCTACATAAAACCGACTAGAATGAATGTTGAACTAGTGATCTAAATCGATTTTCAAAGAACTAATCAAGTTTAAAATTATTTAAATTTTAGCTTTCTATTTTTAATTGGATGGCTAAAATAAAAATATAAATTAAAAATAAATAAAAGTAATTTAAATAATATATCTTAAAATTAAATTTTAGGATTATATTCAAAATATTTAAGAATGAAGAAACCTAAATTAAAATATTATATTTAAATTGATACAAAAATTACAATTATATTATTACTATATTATTTTGAATAAATTAAAATAATTTTAATATTTATTATATCATTAGTTCAAATTCACATTTAACCCTAGTTGAATCATCAAATATTGACCCTCTTCTTCTAGTTAAATGACATCCGACTTTTAAAATATTGGTGTTAATCAAACTCATCATCTCACTTATTTCATCTATATTTGCTCTCTCCTAAAAATTTCAAATGTTCTTATCTCTTAATAAAATAAATTGCCTCCATCATAGATATTAAGAATCAAAATAAAATTCATGAAAAAAAATCTTTCTAGAATCAGCATTATTGGAAGCTGAATCTTGTAAAAATGCTGATATTTTTTTATTACATGTATAGATCGCCTATTCTAAAAATATTCTATCGCATAAGCAAATCATTAAAATTATGGAAAAAGAAATTGCTCAGATTGCCCTAAATAAATCTTTTATTAAATATGTTTTCAAAAGTATACAATTTAGTTTAAAATAAAGAATAAAATAGAACTCGAATTAATTCCTAATATACTATACTTAAAATCAATTATTAAAATTAATTGAACTACTATAAAAATAATTTTTTTTCGGGGAAAAATGAGGGTCACGCCCAGATTTCATTCACCTATTAGTGTTACATATAACAAAAAAACGCCCACAAACAGCAGAAAACGAATACATATCCTCGAATTAGCTGTCCAAAAGATACAAACTATGCAGCAAAAGAAAAGAAAAAGCGTAAAATACAAAGTAAAGAGCTCAGAAAGCCCAGCCAATTGGCAAAGTAATCATATTAGGCTCCATCCAGGGCAACCAATGACCTGCGCAAAAAAGCTCTCCAGAAGGTACAGCAGAAAAGCAGCAATAGAGTTAACCGTGCAAAATGAATAATGCCAAGATTCAGGTACATTGCCAACCAGTTGAGCCAATTTAGATCCTAGGCAACTGATGAGCTGAAATAAAAATAAGAAACCCACAAGATACCACAAGAATGGCAGCAAGAGAGGCAGTCCTTGCAAAAAACGGTATGTCAAGCTCCATGGTGCATTGGCGACCGATTTAGCCAAGTAAAGCTCCATCCAAGACAACCAATGACCAGCAAAATAAGAAGCCCCTCGAGGAACTGCAGCAAATAGGGATCATGCCCGGCACAGGATCATTGGTTGCCGGTTGAGCCTTAAGATGCTGGTTATCATCATTGCTCCAAAAAAATACATATATTTTCCATTGAATCAGAGCCCCAGCAATCACAGTCTCACAAAATAATAGCATAAATAATGTGTTAGCCCGGCCAACAGAATCCAAACAAACCAGAGATAAGAAAGAAAGAAGATGTTAGTTGTAGTATAGTTGTTGAATAGCCTCTGGCACAGCTCTATTGTATTTCCATCGAAGACATTTTTGTTTGATAGCATAGCAGATTTTGCTAGTAACAGTACTAGCCTCAAGAGAAATATTATTGAAAATACGTTGGTTCCTTTCCATCCAAATATAATGTGCAGTAATAGATATAGAGAGCAAGTAGACTTTTTTTGTCACCTTGCAAGATAACTGCTCAGCATAAAGAAGCAGTAGCATTAATGAGTAGCCCATGTGAAAAAAATTACCCATCGGAATGGAGGCTTTAAGAACTTCCATTGCATATGAACATTCAAAAAAGAGATGATGGTGATTCTCATTGAAATTATGGCATAAGACGCATAGAGGGTTAGCCGACATACCTCTCTTAATTAAAATGTCTTTAGTTTTCAAGCCTTCCATAAGGATTTTCCAAGAAAGAGTGGCATATTTTATAGAGTAGCCTTTGAACCAAATAAATTTTGCCAAGATTGGTTTAATGTGATCTTCGAAGATGTAAGTGTGAGTCGCTTTGTGGCTAAACCAGTCCTTATCCAACCATAAATAGCTAACTGTGTTGTTTAAAATGGGTGTATTATGAATCAGATTAATACATTCATGAGGAGTATGAATATTTATAGGTAAGTTCCAAGTGTTATCAGTAATTACCTTGCAAACTAGCACATATATAGAGCAATTAAACCAAGAAAAAATCACAGGTCCATATTTTTCAGCAAGAGACACACCAGTTAGCCAAGGATCAAAGAAGAAAGATAGTTACTATCATTAAGCACATGAAAAGTGAGGCAGCGTCAGCATCTTATAGCTGAGGACTTAAGCTCTTTACAAAGTGTCGTGGAGGTATTGGAGGGGTTTCCCCAAAGGAGGAATTGTTGTCCAGAGAAAAAGGAGGTAAGTAGAGATTTAGAATTGTACATTCTCCACATAATTTTAGCTTTGCACATCAGATTTAAAGATTCAATGCTTGGTATGCCCAGGCCTCCGAATTCAGTAGGTTTAGCTGTGTTTTTCCAAGAGATCGTATGAAGTTTCCTTTCAGACACATTGTTATAAAGAAATGAGGATATTAAACTCTTAATAGTTTTTCTAACCCTCTTTGGGATAGATACAGATCTGAACCAGTATACAAGGTAGCTCCAACAAGTAAACCTGATTAATTGTAACCTTCCTACAAAAAGAGAGTAAGCAACGTTTCCAACCTGATAGCCAATTCTGTAATTTATCATAAATTTTAGAGCAGTCAGTCGATTTTCAGTTTGGATGAGGAAATGGTAAGGCCAAAATAATTTCAAGGCAAATCAGCAAGCATAAAACCCAGGGCAGAGCTCATATCAGTCTTTATATGCTGCTCCACTGCTTTAGAGAAGCAAATAATAGATTTAGTGCTATTGGAAGATAGGTTTGTTTCCTGATAGAAGATAAAAAGTAAGTGTGAGAGGCAGGTAATATTAGAATAGCTTGCCTTTCCAAAAATAAGGAGATCATCCGCATAAATGAGGTGAGACAAAGTTTCAGATTTTTTCCTGATAGGAGAAAAGCTTGCAGAAGCAATGAGAGTATCCAATAGCCTAGAGAATGCATCCATAATAATAGTGAATAAGTAAGGAGATAGAGGACAGCCTTTCCTCAAACCTGTAGAAGAGAAGAAGTATCCAAGTAGTTCCCCATTAAGAACAATAAAGAAAGGTACATGAACCACACAAGCTTCAATCCACTTAATAAAGATTTGTGGGAAATTTAGGACTCTTAATCTATGTAAGATAAATTGTTGATTTACATTATCAAAAGCTTTCATTAGGTCTATCTTAGCACAAAAATTCTTTGGGTTATTTTTATGATTGAAACCCTACAGAACTTCATTTGCCATAATGACATTGTCAGCAATGTCCCTCCCTTTCAAGAAAACTACTTGAGCAGGATGAATAGTATGTGGCAGAATTAATTGGAGCCTGTTTACAAGCAGTTTGGTGATAACCTTATAAAGAAAGTTACAAAGCGATAGAGGCCTATAATCAGTGATAGATTCAGCATGATCTTTTTTGGGGATGAGTGTAATAGCAATGTGTTTAACCCTGTGAGGAAGAGTTGAAGTAAAGAAGAAGTGTTGGATAGCTACCACTAAAGAGTACCCAATAATCTCCCAAATGTCCTTGAAAAATTGAGATGTGAAACCATCTGACCCAGGCGTTTTATCAGAACCAATGGAGAAAATTGTTGTTTTAATGTCTTCTATGCTGAAAGGTTGAATGAGAATTTGATAATCTTGCCTTGAAATTTGAAGACCAACAGGTATATCAAACCAACCATGATGAGGGGCTCTATGGAAGTTGTTAAGAAGATTAGTGTAATATGATATAATCGCTTTAGCCATGTCTTGTTGAGAGGAAATATCAACATCGTTGACTTTCAAATTTTTGATAGAATTCTTATTTTTCCTAATATTGGCTCTTTGGTATAGAAATTTGATGTCATCTTCCCCTTTTGTTAGCCAAGCACATTTTTCCCTTTGCATATCCCATTTATTCTCGCATTCAATAGCTTCATTGAGATAATTTTGAATCTACAGAGCCTCTTGTAGTATTTCAGAATTAAGAGGGTTGGAATCAAGTTTAGAGTGTAACTCCTCAAGCTTAGTTTTTAGGGTAGAGATTCTATTTGAGATATAGTTATGAGAATGCCAATTGGCAGCCTTAAGATCATGCTTAGTATTTTTGAGTCTATTGCAAAAGGCAAAGATTGGGTCACCTTCCACAAATTTGCTCCAGGCATGTTGCACAATATCAAAAAAATCCGGGCAATGACTCTAGTAATTTTTATACATAAATCTATGATGAAGAATCAACCTGTTACCAGTAGAAAGTAAAATGGGTGACTGATCAGATGTGAGAGGAGTCATGACTTTTCAGCAGGAATGAGGATAAGCATTTAGCCAGTGCATATTGCAGAGAATCCTATCTAACAAACATCTTATAGGATTATGAACTTGTTGATTGTACTAACTGAAGGCATGACCCATGTTTTTCATTTCAAGGAGACCAGTGTGTAAAATAAATTCGTTGAAGTCAGATAATTTATTCAGTAGAGGAGTACGACCTCCCACTTTTTCACTAACCCTCATGATGTAATTGAAGTCTCCCATAATAATTCATGGTTGGTCAATAGAATTAGCAAGAGAGCTAAGGGATTGCCAAAAGTCCCTTCTACCATGATTACTATTGTCAGCATAGACAAAAGAAATAAGGAGGCTAGAAGTAGTACCCGTCAATAATCCGTCATGAATGAATTAAGGATGTTTGCAAATAATAGAAAAGGAAGTCACATCAATGTTCCATTTGATCCATATACGACCATTAGGGGCATCCAAAAAATTTTCCACATTACCTTCATGTTTGAAGAAGATTTCAAAGTGTTGTATATCATTGGGGCTAGAGATAGTATTATGAGATAACTTGATTTCAAGAAGACACATAACATCTATATTATTAGTTTTCACAAATTTTCTGCAGTCAGTGACACGTATGCCACTGTTAAAGCCTCTTACATTCCAAGAGACAATATTCATAATTGACATCATTATTTTGAGGGTATTGGTCTACCTTTTTAGCCTTTAGAAGGATTAGTAGCGGAAGTGGTTTTAGAAGAGGAAGCAATTGCACTAGTTGTGTTAGATGATGTATCCTTTAGATTTAGAGGCAAAGAGTTGGAGAGTGAAGCAAATAAGTTTTGAACAGTTCCCGGTGAAGTGGAGAAGGTGGGAAGAGATGATGGGTTGGGAATGCAATCGTCATTTTTAGCACTGAAATCAGAGTCTTCTGTGGCGGATTCTATGCTGTTGGATGGGTTTTGTATTGACATATTAAGATCAGGAGCAGGGGCAGGAGTAGTGGAGGTGGAGGGTATTAGTGATGGTTTTAGAGGTTGCGGGTTCCTTGATGTCAGCATCAGGTTGTCGGGTCCAGCAAAATTAGACTTAATTCTAACACGGGGCAGAGGGAAAGTAGTAGGAGGCTTGCAGTTGGGGGATTTTGGAAAATTAGAGGGGGAGTGAGCAAAAGTGTCACATGTATCACATGGTATTGGCTTCCATTCATAAGAGATCTGTTGAATCACTTCCCTGTCGTTAAGAGAAAGTTTAAGGTATTCGGGTAAAATAGTGGTTGTGTTGATTTGTATGCTAACCCGAGCAAAGGTGAGTCTAGCCCCTTTAGCAGTGAGAGGGTCAACAGTGAGTGGTGTACCAATCTTACTCGCAATCTTCGAAATATCATTTTCCGACCAACAACATAAAGAAATGTTAGGAAATTTAACCCATATAGGAATTTCCTTGAAATCTTCCTTCACAGGAGTGAAATTCGGTGTCCATTTTTTGAAAATGAAGGATTTTCCCAAAATGAACCACGGTCCACCATTCAAGACCATATCAAAATCATCGGCACAATTAAATTTAAACAAGAAGAAACCATCAGCTAGGAAAATGAGATCGACATTACCGCGGAGGGACCAAAATTTCTTTATGGCTTACAATAAATTGTCATAAAAAGGCCTCCTGCCCAAGGCATAACCAACAAGCGCGTTGCACCATTGTTTAGATCCATCGACAATTTCTTCCTCCGAAAATGAAACGGCCTCGAAAGTTGAGGGGATGAAACTAAGGTTGAAAGGGGTTGAAGGGGGGCTTGAGATGTGAGAAGACTTTTCCAATTTAGTGTGTAGGTGGGTTTTTTGGAAGATGGAGATGCCGCAGACTCCATGGCACGAGGGAGAAGACAGAGGCCTTACAGCCTTGCCACCAAAGAGAGCACAGTGCCGACACAAGGTTTTTTCAGCCTCTCAAAGGTAGTAGAAATGGTGGTAGCAAAGCGGAGCTCGGGAGGAAATGCGGAACCCTAGCCAGCTCGAGAGTTGATAGCTCGAGCCCAAAGCACTTTCTACCAAAACGCAAGAAAATGACCTTTTATAAAAATAAATTTTAAATATATCTTTTATAAAATTTCTGAAAAAGTGTAACACAATTTTTTTATAATTTAGGGGCTGATGTGAGATTTATATAAAAAAGATTTTCAGCGTAATAGTTAAAAAAAAAAAACAAAAAGACTTCATGTCTTTAAATTTACCGGCAAACATTTGACTTCGTCATTATTAAAAAAACCGTCATTGACATATTTTTTTTTAATATATATAAATAGTCAATATTTAAAATTCCTGTCAACACAAATTCTGACAAGTCAACAATTAATAATTTACTGAGAGATTTATATACATATTATAGAATTTATATATTTTTAAATTACATAAGAATTTTATTAATATTACCATTTTTAATTAAAATATACTATATATATATTAATATTAATATATTAAATAATATATTAAATAAATAAATATAAAAGATAGATATTAATTATAACTTTATAGTATATATGTAGATATCCTAATTTATTTCTAAAATTAGCATTGCCAATAAATAGCAATAAATAATAGATGCACAGCCAGCCAGGAGTCAAAATCTGATTGGCACTGCTTAACAACTAGTGTGTCCGTGTCCTTCACTGAAATCAATTGCCTTTTAATAAGACATCGTATAAAATACCCCTCCCCAAAATAAAAAATAAAAAGAATTTACCGACTGCACGCACCCTAGACACGCAGGTCACACACTTTTTACCTAATAAAACTCTTTAATTTAAATTCGGCTTAAAATATCACAAATTCCCCTTCAAAATTCTGACCATTTTTTTTTTTTTTTTTTTTTTTTTTTTTTTTTGCAATAGGTATCCACCCAACACCCCACCCATCTTGTAGGTAGAGATGTGTGACTAATTACGCAAGATACATTCATCACTCACACGCCCCCACTTACTTACCAGCACTCTGAGAGATTCAACTCTGGTCAGGATTACCACCAACCCAAATAGAGAGAGAAATTCGACCATTTGATGGTATCTGGATTTCAACAAAGATTCACACATAACATGATATTGATAGTAAAAGTTGTGGGGCGGTTAACAATCACTTATTTAATTTGTTTTTTTTTTTTTTTGCTTTTTTATATTTGATATCCTTATAATTTTTTTTTAAATGACTAATTCTATCTTGGGACAAAGATTTTCTATTTTTTTGTGGAAAACAAGAACAACTTATTAAATAGGTAGATATAGTCAATGGAGAATGTTATACGCAGTTATATAAATTCTTATAAATAGTCTTCAAGTTAGTTTACAGTTTTATAATATCAGCACATACTAATTTCAAGAGGTAATAGACTTCTATGAGGAAGAAATGCAAGCAGCATTTAAGTTGTGAGCAAGAAAATTTAAGTATGATTGAAAGGAATACAACACCTAATTATCGATGACTAATGATGAAAGTAGTTTATAATAAATGCAGCACGAACGTCTCTTTAATGGGAGCATGGCTATAATTTTAGCCACAATTTGTTATGGAACACTGACGTCGGGCCTGAGGGATATCGAAGATGGCCTAAGGGCAACTAATTTAATGACTTTTTTGAGGAGTAATCTGCAAGAACCGAAGGAATGACAAGAGTGATATCAATGATAATGATGAATATGTGATAAAGATTATTGCGTGCTAGAAAATTAGTTGCGGTAGAGTGAAAGTTTACGTCTTAACTTTATTGTGAAATCCAGTATACACACATATATTTAAAGAGTGAACCAAAAAACTCCAAAAATTTTAACATGGAAAATCTCAAAAGAGGAAAAATCACGCCAAAAAACTTCCACTATATATTTATTTTGGAGCAAGTTTTAGATAGGATTACATAATCAGTATAAGAAAAGGCGACAATGAATCCCAAAATCGACAACAACTATATATAGTTCAGGTTGTATAATGGTAGCAGATGATGGTGACGATAACAGCGAAAATGTCGACGATGAAGGTGGCCAGATTGGCCACCGAGATTGGCGATGGTTGATCACATGGTGGTGATAAACCGTGGAGAGATTTTCAAGTTTCCTCTCTCCCACTGAATATGAGGAATGAGTATTTATAAATACATGCAACCAAACCACTCCTCCATGGACTCATGATGATTCCCTTAATCATATGATGTATTTTGTGTATTTGAATGCTCAAATAAAGTCAAAATTGTAAGATCTTTGACTTGTTGGAATTCCGAGCTTTCGATTATTATAAACACTCTATATTCGAGCTTTTAGAAATTTAAGCGATATCTCAAAGTTTAATGATATTTTAAGTCTTATCTTGACCGTTTTACGATCACTTGTTTTGATCAAGATTCTCGACTAGAGAAATTTCCAGGATTATATCAAAGATGAATAAACAAGAATATGTAGCACCGCAAATTTCTTGATCATAATTCAATAAAATTCGTGTCACAAAATCTAATAATAGAAAAAAAAAATGTAATGACAAAGATGCCCTTAGAGCCCACTTGCCCTTTGTTGCTAATGACAAACAACTTGTCACTACCTACCTATTACCAATATTAAATGCTTGAAACAAATAAGTTCTGCAAAACTCATGAGAAAACAAAAATCCGAAAAACAATTAAAGCTTACGGTTTCAATCCTTAATTGCACCTCCAGTACTAATCCAGGCTGCAAAACCTCACTCTTATTAAAATCCAGTAATTCTTTATTAAAAACAAAAATTAATAATAGAAAAAAACCACAATTGCAATGGCCAAGCATTTATTTAATAAGAACATTGATTTTCAAAGTTTTTTTTTTAAAAAAAATATTTCATTGGGAGGATACTGATTCGAAAATAGTGCATTTATTTAATAACAAATTTATAAGTTGTTCGTGTTTTCTTATGACACGTATTTTTTCCACTAAAATTAGATGTTTTCATAAAGATTTTGGCAGGTTAACAACTAGTTTCATTAAATGTTTAAAATTATATATGTGGTACAATCTTATTGTACAAAGAATTTTAATGTAGTCTTTATTGGTCAACCACGGGTTAGATATGTAAATTTCGCCTTTGCTTTTTTAGGGAAGCATTAATCTGAAGATTTTTTTTTTAAAAAAAAAATCAAAGAATTGAGGGTAGTGCAGCACACAGAAAACTGTCTGAGTTTTCGTTTTGACAATCAAGACGAGGTTTTTCTTTTGAGAGGGTATTTTTGTAATTACAAAAAAAACATAAATTCTGTAATATTTAATTGATCACCAGATCAATTCCAGCTTGCATTTATGCCCTTCCCTCCTTCCATTTCCCTCCCCACCTTCCCTGTGACGTACAAAAAGCAGGAGGCCGAAAGAAAAACGGAGAGAAGAGGATCAATTCATTGAAGTTGGTAGTCTTTGCCAGAAAAAGGCAAATCCTAGCTGGCCAAATCGACGAAAATTAGTTCTAGAGAGAGAATAGGAAATGGTGGAGATGCCAATTGCTTTTGCTCCATGGAGAACTTTTCGCTAATGGGAGGCCCGCGCATATGCCCTCTCGTGGATATCCACTGACCTTTCTTTCTTCTTACGTTGTCTTTGAATGCCAAAATTCATCGGGCGACCGCATGAGTACGGTGGAAGAGATGTGTCTTCGACTTCCTTGATGGTGAAATGAGTTTTGATTTCTGGGAATTAATCGCTGGAAGGCAAAAAACACGCAGGTCGGTTTCGCTTAATTTTCCTTTTTTCTTAGTTTGATATCCGCCTTTTGTGAAGAGAAAACGGGCGATCTATGGGATTCCGGTGGATCAGAAATTTGATCAGGGCTGCCTTTTTGTTTAGGCTAAACACAGTATAGATTAGGAATTTCAGCTCCCGGTGCTTTGTAGCGCAGAAGAAGAGGGAAGAAAATTAAGCTTTCTCGTTATCGCTTTTGATGCGCATGGATATATTTATGAGGATGATCCAAGCAGAGCTGTGGTTTGATTAAAGCCAGGAAGAGAATTGTGGATTTGATGTGCAGCCGAAGAAGTTTCTGGATTCTTATCTCTTAGGAGAACCAAAGCATCTCATAGGCCATATATTTCCAAGGAGTAATAGAAGAACAGAAGCATTGATATTGGATTTTTCTCATCAGCATCTCCTGGAAAAGGCTTATATTTCAGGTATTTTGATTCTTTGCGTTGGTATAATTTGTGATGCATTCTTCTTCCTTGAGTGGTATGAGAGAAGTAACAAATAATTATACGTTAGATTTGTGAATCATAACTTTCTTAATCTTCTTCTTCTTGCATTGACATTTTTAGCTAAATAAATAATTGTGACTAATTTACGACAACTTTCTCTGATATTTCATCAGTAAATACTCTGGAAATAGATACCTGACGTTTTTACCGTCTTAGATTACCGCAGTGTTTATTAATTCAATTAACAGTTAGAGATGCCTTGTCGTTTTTTTTTTACGGAAAATGTCTAATTATCGCTAATACTTTTAGATGCATTATCAGATAATCTGACAGAGATTCATGTTGCCATTAAATTTTTAACTACGAAATTTACAGTGAGTAGATTTAGGAATTTACATGCATCCTAACGTTGAGAAACCTACATGGAAATCCCTTTTCCTTGGTTTACTTAGTTCTGCTAAAATTCGAACTCTAGGTATGAGATATCTGATGGTGAATATGGAGAATCTCTAAAGCAAATGACACCTCTCCATATGAAAGACTTATATGAAACATGTGAGGCTCGTGATGTCAAATCATTCAACACACCCTGAAACACCAGCATGTGGGACTTGTGACTTCGGTAATGCTTTCTAGCTGTCTTGCCTTACAAACCATTGCCATCTATATCAAAATATCGAATTGTGAGGGTAATGATTTGTATGGGCATCATACAATATTTTGAATGAACACCTCTTCCATTGCTTCATAGACATGGGCAACTCCCTCAAGGAGCAGCATGTCGATCTCATGAATAGCAATTCTTTTAATTCTCATCAAAGATCACAACACAATATTACCAAACAAAGCAATATGAGCAAATGTGTGACTAGAAAAAAAATGGAACTTTGAATAATAAAATATGCTTGAACAAGTAGAAATCATATAAAAACTATGATATGTTCATCATGTGGGCCCTATTATGATGTTTTGTTGGTTGTTTTTCATCCGCAGAATATTATTTTTTGTGTTTTAGTTTTTCTACGTAAGTCTTTTAATGATTTGGTGCTTTCAATTTGCTAGGAGTTGCAGCTGGACGCTAATTATGGCTAAGAAATCTCATAAACGCTCTCTGCAACCGGGAAAGGAAAATTCAAGTTGTATGGGGGGATTGATCAGCTTGTTTGATTTCCGCCACAGACGTTCTACCAAAAGGTTACTTTCAGATAAAAAGTGTGGGAATGCTAGAGTTTTAGGTGAGGAACTCTACAATTAACCATAAGAAATTATTCATTTTAGATTTTTATTCTCAACTTATTGAATGACTCTGTGACCTGATAATACTGCTTTAGAATTCTTCCGCAAAGGCATTCCGCATAATTAATTTCGCCCATATCGCGTTGTCAATTACAAATGCCAAGAAAAGTTTTTTAGAATTTGAACTTTCTATCATGGGAAAACTTAAAGGTTGATGCATTGCATGCTAAGGTTGTATTTTGATGGATGCTTGCTACATTGCACTGCATCTTGCAGAAAATGCACACCAACACTTAAATGTCAGTGTTCATTATGCGAGGAGGATATTTTTAATAATTCCTAGGTCGCCTTCAGTTTTAGGGCTGTCATTCCAAAACAAATAGATAAATCTTGCTAGCCAAATCTGCCCGATTGAGAATTAACCATTAAGATCAAGCAAGCAGTGAAATTTGTCATGCAGGCTTGGGATTGGCAATGGCGTTTTTATATTTTATACTGCATTCAAATAGAAAAAAAATCCGTTCTAGTCATAATAATTTGTTCTACTTGTTAATTTACCTTGAGCTGTCTATGCTCTTTTGCAGGCGTTAGTTGTTCAAGCAGCAGTGATGATATCCCGTGTAGTAGGGATGAAAATCATGGCGATTATGAAAATCTGACCAACTTCTCTGTGAGTCAGTATTACTCTTCCCTGGAATAAAACATCTTCAAATTTTTTCATGGTTCATCAGAAATAATATGAAGTTTTCAAATGAGTGACAACAATTTTTATTTTTTTTTTCTGTTGACTCTTTAATTCAGTTAACCTTCTGAGGATTTTAACTTAACTGATACCTTGGCTTGTTTGTTTTAAGGAAACCGAAGCTAACGAAGCTGACAAGGTTAATTTCAGTGTGACTAGTATTAAAGCTCTCATGGAAGAGGAAATGTCAAGAACTCACCACTCCGGAAAGGAATCTAGTTCCAAAATTGAATGGGTAAAAGCTGAGTTGGAACTTAAAGCCAATGCTGAGAAAAGTCACAATGAACGTGCAAAGAATAGCTTGGTAGGCTCTGATGATCATGACCATGATTTAAATATTTCTGCTAAATTGATATCCCAACAGTCTGATTATCCAGATATATCAGAGGTACTTGCGTCAGACAGAGATGTAGCTACAGTCTTGGTAAATTACTGTAGCAATAGTTTTCAGTTCCAAAACACTCAACGAGAACTCATAAATCAAACAGATCAGCATCCTTCCCGAGTAAGCACTGAAGATCTCCAAAAAAATGAACTTGACGAAGAATCTGTGATTATTCTTCAGAAGGCCATTGTTGATATAGCCAAGACCCTTTTGAAACAAAAATCTACCAACTCAACCAAGCTTGTTGAAAACACAGAGGTCCAGCCAGCAGAGGAATTCAGCAATGCATTAGAGATGCTGAATTCAAACAAGGATTTTTTTCTAAGGCTTCTTGAAGATCCAAATTCACCCATCCGAAAGCATATTGAAGACCTCCAGAATGCTCACATTAGTAAACCTTCTAAAATCGACAAAAAACAATTCATAGGGGAATTTGGAAGATCAAAGCAGAACAAGAAACAAAGTGTCCATCATTTCTTCATGAAAAGAGAGAAAATAACAGTAGCAAATCAATCAAATGAATGCAGCGATGCTAAAGTTGTAAACAGAATTGTTGTTCTGAAGCCCAGTCAAGTCAGAAATCAAAATCCTTGTAATACAATTAGTTCAATTTCTTCTATTCAGTCGCATTGTGGCCTTGAAAACAAGGAAGATAGAGAAAGGCTTTCAACCCACTTATCGCTCAAAGAAATTGGAAAGAGGTTCAGAAATGCAGTTAGTGCAAGCAAAAAGGAGAGGCACTCAATTGCCATTGATGGCATTCTTCATAAAATCCCATACAAGAATGAAATTTCTTGTAGAAGAGATGCAATTGAAAGTGAAAATGAAAAGAAATCAAATACCAAAGAAATTCAAAAGAAAAAAGAGCTTTCATTTTCTAACAATATTTCAAGTGAACACAAAAAATTGAACAAGAACGCTGCTGCACAAATGCTGTATAGAGAAGCTGCTTTCTATGATGAAGCCAGAAAACATCTTTCTGAGTTTCTTCGGATGGAAATTAAAACTGAATCATTGCCTCCTATTCAGGCATCAAAATCCTTGGGAAGAATACTTTCTTTTCCAGGATTTAACTATTTTTCCCCAAGATTCAGTCCAGCAAGGGAAAAAGAGCTTGAGTCTCCTCAGGAGAAGACATCAGTATTTCTATGTCACTCTGATCAAAATTTTGATACAAAACACTTGAGCAGATCAAGACAAAAAGAGAGCTTCCCTAACACTTACAAGAGTCTGGAAGTCAAAAAAGGTGCACCTTGCAATCATACTCTGTTCATAGTTTCTCGAAAACTCATGTTATAGCCTTTTTATTATGATTTGTTAAGTATTGGAATTCATACAGGGAGTATGCAGATTACAGAACTTGAAGAGTGTAAGCAAATTGACGAAAGTACCCAAGTAGAAGCACAATGTGTATCCATTAGCAATGAAGATGATCTTCCCAGTGGACTTTTCAAGGAAGAAGGATCTCCCATGCTACTAGAGCCAGTAAGTGGTTTACCATCGAAGTTCTATTGCATGTATCTTGTTATGTGTTAGAATAACCAATTTGTTTTTGCTTAGGAAATTTTTGAAGAGATATGTCTACCATCAACCCCCTCTGCCTCTAGTTCTGCTGTACCACAAGAGCTAACAGATGCAAAATGCGCCATAGATAATGCTTGCCGTCCAAGTCCGATCTCTGTTCTTGAACCCCTTTACTTCGAAGATATAAGCAGCCCTGCAAGCTTGACAATAGAGCATGGTAAGTCATTTGATTTACTTTCCCACTTGACTTCATTAGCAATAATTGAAATCTTCTTCAGTAGACTTTCAATATCATCATGATCAACCTGTAGGAACCAATGCTGAGAGGAAAACCCAGCCTACAGATCCTCGAAGTGATACTTCTGCAACAGCTTCAGGCTCAATAGATTCTGAATCAGAGACAATGACATGCATGGAGTTTGATGAAGCTTCATTGTTTGATGAATTGGAAAAGTCCTGTGGTTTATTGATAAATGATCCAAAGTTCCTTTTTGATTTAATTGATGAGGTGGTTACTGAGATCAAGGAAAGGCATTTCAGCTGTACGCCTTGGGTGTCACTTATAAAGCCAAGCATTAGACCGCTTCAAAAACAAGAAGATTTCATAAATGAAGCACACAGAAGGATCAACTGGCATTTAGATGTGCAGTTTCCAACAACATTGGAGCAGGCTGTAAAGAAAGATTTTGACGGTGGAGCCTGGTTTGATCTTCAGCTTGAAGCTGATGATGCAGTTAATGAGATTGGAAATGAGATTCTTGATCATTTGTTTGAAGAAATAGCTCTGGAATTGTGGGATTGATATGCAATAATATCTTGTTCTCATATATTAAACGATGATCAAGAAAAACTAAAGCCAGTTAACATAAATATGATTAATTTTCACATTATTGCTTGCTAGAATATCGGAGAAAACTCATCCTGATGAGAAGACGCCGCCTTACGAATGCTTTAGGGATGATGATTCTACGCATGTAACCGATAAAACATGTATAGTTTTTGTGTAGAATGTGAATGTGATTATTTTTTTTCTTTTTTTTCCCTCGACAGATTCATGCTGAGGATCTTCAGTTGTAGTTTTGGACCTTTTGCTGAGTTCTTGGTAACTATGAAAAGTAAAGAGAATTTAAATTCTAAGGTGCATTACTATCTTTATGTTTTTTTTTTCCTTAATTGTACAGATACATAGTGAGACTGTCAAGGAGTAAATGTAAAGGGTAGAAATAGTTGAAGAGTTATTTTGAATCATTATAACACTTTGACTAATAAATAGTTAGTCATTACAATGAATCATTATAACCTTTTTTATACAGTTAATGAGTCATTGTGAATCTTAATAGTTCATAAATAATTAGACTTCTTAGATTGTTATCAGGTATTCAGAAACTTACGTATTTTACAGATACTTCATATGATACTGTTAGGGCTATGCGAACATTAATAATGAAGAAAATCAGCTTTGGCTCCATCCTCTCTCACTTTTTGATATTGGCGTTGTGGGCATCCTGTGATTATCTGTAGCTTGATTTTTTGAGTTTTAGGCAAGCTCAAATTTATTTCTCTATTTTTTTGCATTTTACTGATTAAGTTCGCAACAGTGTCATAAATTTGATTCCAAAGAAGCCTCATTCCAGTCACAGGGAAAGAGTGAAAAACATCTCATTATATTATACTGTCTTTGAATTTTTGCCATTAAATCAGATTCACTATCACTAACCCTAAATTAACCATTGAAAGTCCTGCCCCAAAATTGCTCTTAAGAAGATCCACTTATCCTTTTTAGTTCAAGAATATTGCTCACATCGAGATATGCTTGTGATATATATATATATATATATATATATATATATATATATATATATATATATATATATATATATATATATATATATATATATATATATATAATCAGCATGACTGTTGTACTTCGTTCAGTTACGTATTGCTAGTATGGATTTAAGTGTTGATGTAATTTTCAGAAGTTGGATGGAATAGTGAATAAGACACTACCCAGAGATTTCGTCCTCATTTAATGAGGATTTTAGATATAGTTCTAGGTTTCCTATAGGCGCAAGCCTCTATAGTTAATGAGTGAGAACTTTCGATTAAAGCTAGTCGTTAGATTGCTAAATGCATAGCATATAGTAGCAGCATGTAGAGTTTAAAATTTAGATTATAAAATTCATCATTTTAGCTTAAATCGGATGGTTGGGAGAATGATGACGTGCCCGATCTAGATCCCATGATTAGTCATCACGTGTCATGGTCACTGTCTACTTAGTCGGTGGTCGTAGCACAACGAAGGATTCTTCTTATCGCAAATACATGGGTTCGTCGTCAGAAATCAGTGACTGGGATAGTATTTGTCAAAGAAGGCGGACTTAAGTATTCTACGAAGGTTGTTTGCTCTATCAAGTATCTATGATTCACAACTCAAATGGCAGGTGCCATTGGGGACATCACATTTCTGATCGTGATCATAATATAATGAAGCTACTTGTCAGTCGTCAGGAAGACTACGGTCAGCTTCTTCGTCGAGTCATTGTTGGCCATGCGGTCGGAGGACACGGGTCATGTCGCTTCTTGGCATGAGATTGGTTGAGTGACATGTAAACACGATTTGACAACTGCTTTAGAGTTTTTCTTGCTTTGTCATAGACAAATAGTTGCAGAAGGTAGATTGATTGAGTTTTGCTTTAAGCTTTTAATGATAGAATTCATTTAAGCATTTTTAGATTGATATTTAATTTGAGTTTGTTGACTTCCTCATATGTGTCATAAGTCGAGTGCAGTTTAATTTGGACGGAGGAGCACTAATCGGGCTTAAAATGCCTGGGCGTCATACAATGGTGAGCGACCTCCGATTAACGAGCAATTTGTCGTTGCGTTCAAAAGCGTTGGCGGTCGAAATATAAATATTGCATAATCGAAGCGGCCGATTAAGCGTCGGTATCTAATGTCGACCGCATGCTCAGTCGAGTACGGCGATATACGACGACCTCCGTTCATGAAATTGATTCGCGTTAAACGGCGAAACTACCTAATGAAGCTGATTCGCTTAATTTGGGCGAATGCGTGCAAATGTCGAATAATCGAAATGGCATCGCATGGCAAGGCGAAATATCTTTGGGCGTCGAAATTAACAAAATGACCTCCGTCGATGAGCGGACTTCTCCGTCGCGTTGAATGTCAAAAGCGCTCAAAATATAAATATTGCGGCGATCAGCCGTCAGCGTCAGTCGTTATGCGTTTGCATATCATGGTCGAAGCGTAGGCGAATGATCTACGTTGCAAAATTAATTGCGTCGTTAACTTCGAAACGTCGAAATCTATCAAATAAGATCATTCACATTAATTGGACAGTATTGAGATGTCGGCGGTCAGCGGTGATCGCGTATTTTGAGTTGAAATTTCCATTTGGCGGCTTAAAGCTAAATTCTCTTGTGCGAAGCAGTTCAGTTCGTTGAGAATCTTGAATGCGGCGAATCGGCATATATATCACATGTTAAATTGCATAAAATTCACATTAAAATCAATTAAGCAATAAAAAAGATCAATTTAATAACCTAAATCTAATCCTAGCCCTAAGTGAACTGGCCGGCCCTACCCCTCTTCAAGGACGACTCGCTCGGTTGGATTCCCCCTCCCCTCACGCACGCAGGAAACGAGCACGGATCCCGCCTCCTTCACGCAACCGAACGGCCAACCGTTCCCACGTAAGGCTCTCCCAATTTCCCTTTTCCCTCGTCCAAACCGTTCCCGCTTCCGGCTCCAAAACCGCAAAGGCCCTTCTTCTCATGCCAACCGAACGGAAATCCTTCTGCTTCTCGCTGAAAATCGAAAAACAAAGCTTCTCTCATTTTTCTTTCCTCTTCCAAAACTGAAAAGGTAGTCGTCCTCTTCCCTTGTTCTTCTTTCTCTTCTTTCCTTTCTTTTCTTTTTTTCTGTCTCCATTCTTTCTCCAAATGGCAGAAAGGCTGGTCGGTAGGGCTTAGATTAAATCCAACCTAAATCCTATTCGAATTCTGCAGCCAAACGGTCCCTAGCAATTGTTCTTCCTTCCCCTTTTCTTCTCCTCTCTTCTTCTTCTTCTTCTTCTTCTTCTTCTTCTTCTTCTTCTTCTTCTTCTTCTTTCTCTTTTTCTTTTTTTTTCTGCCCCCATTCTTTCTCCAAACGGCAAAAAGACTGGTCGGTAGGGTTTAGATTAAATCCATCCTAAATCCTATTCGAATTTTGCAGCCAAACAGCCCCGACAATTCTTCTTCCTAATTTCCCCGCTTTCTCCTCCTAGCCGAACACTCCTCTTTCCGATTTGAACTAAACCGAGCCCTCTTCCTCTCATTCTCCAATCCGATTCTCCAATCCGAAATAGGGAATCGAATTGCAAGAAATTGTGGATGCGCTGAAGTATAAATCGTGGATATGTATAAATATCGATGTGGAAGTATATGTGTATATGTGTGCTTATGATTTTCTTTTGTAAGTTTGAGCGCCATTGTCTGCATAAGGCATGCGGTGCAGCGATGTGGTATCAATATTATTATTCGATAGGCGTCTGAAATGCGACATCTGTTAGATGTTGCTCATGTTGAAATATTAGAAATTTAAAATTTGAGACTTAAATAAATTCAAATAAAAATCATCTAAACTCAAATTAAATAAAAAAAATGCACCAGAAATATGAGAAACAAAACAAAACAAATAGAAGAATGTTTAAAAGAAAATAACAAAACAAAGAAGAGAATGCTTAAAGGGAACTAAGCAAAATAAAGAGGAAATGTAATACTAAAGTAAACTATTTACTTTAAACTAAAGTAAGTTTCCTTCCTTTCTTTAAAAAAAAAAAATCCTTGAAGGTTGTGAAGTTTTCTCTTCAAGCAAAAGATGTGAAAGGTAACCACCACCCCCTAATCTTATTTATAGGAAAGGAAAGCTATCTTTGTGAGACCCACTTATATTTAACCTAAAAATATATGTAAAATATATCATAACAACCTTGTTCCATATTTGTTAACAAAATAAACGCAAGTGAAACTTAAGGAAGTTAATACTAAACTCAACAAACTTGTAATAAATTTGAAGTTTAATTTTCAAATAAATAGGGAATTTGATATGAAGTTAAAATTGAATTTAAATTGGGTCTAAGAACTCTTGTTGTAGAAAATGCAAAGAGTCCTTAAATGGTAAAATTAGAGAGGCTTGAAGCTTTCTTTTGGGTGAACTTCGTATATATAAACTTGTATGAATACAACTGCATGAAGTATGCTCTCGCACATATCTTATAGCGATCACTCCTTTGAGTCAAATATTCTAAAAATACATGCAAATGCTTGAATGAAAATAAATTCATTATACATATCTAAAATGAATATATTCTTATTCAAAGTTTGTGCAAACTTTCAAAAATTTATCACCGAATCTATAATTCTTTGTACAAACAAACAGAAAGTGACACTAAACTAAATGCTGCACGAATGAAGGAGCTTTCCTTCAATACAAAATTTAAGGAATTTCATTTTAAATTATCATGTTTAAAATCAACAAAATCACTAATTAGGTAAAATTAGCTAAGCTATAAACACCTGCATGTGCTCGGACATAGAGATTTTAAGTACAAATTTTAAAATCTCAAAAGGCTGCGCAGGCTAAATTAAAATTAATTAAATACTAATATGAAAAATCTAATAAGATACTATATCAATTTACAACATCTTCTACGCCATCGGATTCGTAACACATCATACAAACGAACATAAGGCGTTAATTAAAGCATTCTCAAATACACCCTCATGGGCCCCGACACTATGTTGAATGCTTAAATTCAAGTGTCTAAGGATGCTATGTGGGTTGCTTCCCGATTTAGTCTTAGGATTGAGTCCGGGTTAACAAAACCTAAAAATATGAGAGGCTAATTCTATCATGTGATAGTAGATCTGATCCTTTATTAGAAGTTAAATAGAGTCGACAGGATCTAAAGTTCTCAAGTACATTCGAGTCAATTGATTAACTACCCCAATGATAGCTGTGTTGAATGATGATTTCAACCAGAGGGGATACTTGCATCAAAATGCGATTCTAATTTCAAATCAAATTAACTCAAATTGAGGGTCAATATAAAAATTATTTAAATGAAACTCAATCATTAAAAGCTTAAAGCAAAACTCAATCTATCCACCTTCCGTAATTATTTATCGGGGGCGACAAATTAAGAAAACTCTAGCTCATAAAGGAGCCCATGTCAAATCAAGTGTTCTACTATATTCACTCTCAATCAATCTCTTGCCAGTAAGGATGTGGCCCGTGTCCTTTGACTGCATGGCTTGGCTAGTAGGCTCCACAAATGATGTAGCTACAACTAGAGCCCTCTAATTAGGTGGCTTGGCTAGTAAGACTCCATTACATTACGATCACGACCGTAACCCGTATTCTCCCCAATGGCTCTGCCCTTTGAGTTGTGAATCATAAGGTATACTTGATAGAATAAACAACCCTTTGTCAGTTAAAGTGGACTTGAGATTATCTCCTTAGACAAACACCACCCTAGGTCTACAAGAATTTCTTGGATGACGTAACCCATGTATTGCTAATAAGGATTCTTCGGTCAGGTTGGGTCAACTACCTCCCATGACTAAGTAAATTAGGGACCATGACAGCCCGAGATGATGAAACCATGGGATCTAAATCGGGCACGGCATCATTCCCCCAACCATCCGGTTTAAGCTGAAATGATGAATTTCATAATCTAAATTTTGAATCCCCACATGATGCTACTATGCATTTAGCGATCTAACGATTAGCCTTAATCAAAAGTTCTCTCTCGCTTATTGGGAGGGGTAATTAACTATAGAAGATTGCGCCTATAGGAAACCTGGAACCAGACCTTAAGTCCTCACCAAATGAGGGTGAAATCTCTAAGTAGTGTCTTATCTACTATTCCATCTCCTTTTGAAAATTACACAAGCACTTAAATCATACTCTCTTCAATCCAACATTTGTCGAGAGGTTGGTGGCAAATTTTCAGAGCCCACAGATTTCTGGCAACTCCATTGGGGACAAGATTCTCTTTCTATTTTGGCTAGTCATATGTGTGTTATAGAGTATCAATAGAATATTTGAAAATTCAAAATAAAAATAGTGATTTAAATGTGCAATAAATTCAATTTACTAATGTATAAGACGCTATATCAAATAAATTATTCTGTAGAGTATATTTTTATTACACTATTATTTTGTTCTATAGTGCCTCTGTATTGTAAAAGTATGGGGTGAAATAATAATTACTGATTACTAATCCCCATCTTTCACTCTTGCAGAATGGATCTACAAAGCAATCATTTCACCGTTCAGCCAGGGCGTGGTGCGAACATCTATTTAGCCAATGTCGTCATCAACATAGGAGATGTTGGAGCTACAATTCAATTTGGTAGCTTGAATTTTTCTGCTATCGTCGCTACAACTCATGAAGTACCCAGCCATGGTACAATAGTCCGAGGCCATGCTGGAAGGCCTCAAGTTACTGGAGCTCCTACTAGCGAGGCTCATCAATTAGTTCAGCAACCAACCACTATCAAGGAGTTCTCCCAACAAAGAACTTTATTTTTCAAAAGGCTAGATCAAACTGAAGCCCCCTTGATGAAAAGAACCATCAATAGGCAAACTGTGTATTTAATGCCTCGTAGTACAACTGTTCCGCTAATTGAACCTTTTGTACTTGGAAAGCATGATTATGAAGCTTCTTCGTGAGGAAACAAATTAACCAGAAGGCAGAGAAGAAGAAGAAATCTTTGAGGGGCTCGGATCTGAATGACCTAGTGAACAAGCGATCGCCACGAGTGAGTATTCTTACCCACAATAACTTTGACAATCTAAAGTGGGTCAAAAGGAATAGCTCTACTAGTGAAGTAAAGCAGTCCTTCTAGAACCAATCACGTCAAGCTCCACCACACAAAGGAGATAGCCTGAAACACTGTCTGCCAGAATACACAAACTTCTCAAAGTAGCTAAGGGCAGAGGCTTAATGAAAAGAAGATTTTAGAGGCTTGTGGTGATGGAAAATACTGAAGCTCTACCAAGGAGGTTGTCATCTCTTATGGTAACCAGTCATCGAGATAAGTATGCTTCACATGGTGAGCATCAAAGCTTGACACTCGGATCGTGTGTCCAAGAATCTGCTGCCGAAAGGTCCTGGTGAAAGGATAAGCAAATATGGAGGCCAAGGCCCCATAATGAAACCAAGAAGAATGGAATAGCTGTGACATCTAATACATATACTCAAAAATATGCCTCTAAAATAACTCATCAGAAGTGGATGCCCAAAAGAAGGGATATCACTGATGAAAGATATGTAGTTGACACTCTGGAGAATCCTCTAGGGGATCCCATCGCCGATCAGATTCACCCCCACAAGAGAAGGTTGATTTTGATTGCAGTCATTTAATAGAAGAAGTGTTTGTTCCACACATTAAACCAGAGATCCACTGGAAACGTTGATAAAAAATTCGTGTGCAAGAAGAAGATAATGAAGAGGACACTATGGAAGTGGAAGTTGTCTATATAGTTAGAGATATAAATGAACTTTCTGCTCAACACTATCAACAACAACCTAGATCCAGGAAACCCAAAGCTGAATTTGATGCTTATGAAAAAGAGTCTTCACAGAAGCAAGTAGAGGATGGATCTTAGATCTTTGTTGAAGATGAAAAAGAAGAAGATCATAATGGAAAAGAGATCATGGGCATTGAAGATGCTTATATGGTTGAACCAGGAAATGATCAGTCTGGTACATACTTTTATAATCAGTGTCATCGTTCAGCCCTATTAATGGCACGCATGAGCAGAAGGATAATCAAGTTCTTCCCTTGAGGATAAGGAAGGAGCAGAACAACAATAAGGAATAAAGGAAGAAGAAGAACCTGTACTTGTTGATGCCGTGACGCAAGCTAGAGAGTAAAGAAAAATGCAGCATCAAATGGAGGTTAAAGACAAGGAGATTGCACAGCTTGGTACCAAGATGAACGATATGATGGTACAAATGAATATCATGATGGAGATATTATAGAAGAATATCACATCAAGTGCAGCACCTGTCTTGTCTGCTAATCAACAAGTAGCTAATAATATAACTTCTATACAACCAGTCACTCTAGCACCTCAAGCTCCTACAGTGCATGTTACACATGAAGCGAGGAATAAAGTTCACCAATTATCTCTTCAATCAATAATTCAAAATATGGCTAGCACACTTGGAGTAGTAAGAGCTGCTCAGCTAGAAACAATAATCAATAAAAAGATAAAGACAGTCATAGCCTCAAAGCAGGCTGAAAAGTTAGTGAGTAAGGGTCGCCCTTACCCACCTGAATATGATCAAGTGTCATACCTGAAATGTTACTAAATGCCAAAATTTAATACTTTCAATGGGCATGATAATCCAAAGCAACATCAAGCCCAATTTAAGGCTACTTATGATAACACATGAGGGAATGATGCATTACTTTCTTTCAGTTCGTCGGTAGCCTAATCTTAGATACTTTTGAATGATATACAGAATTGCTGAATGATTCAGTTAAAACCTTTGTTGAATAGATTATATTTCTAAAGAGGTTCAACAGTGCAACCAAAAAAATCACAATCGCTGACCTTGCCTTTCTGAAAAGAAGGAAAGATGAGTTAGTCACAAAATTTATAAGTCATTGGTGTAACCTAAGTATGAAGTGCGAGCAACAATTGGAAGAAGAACATGCGATCCAATTGCTAATGGGCAATATGGATGATAAAATGGCACCATTTTTATGTATGATGTCAATTGCAACATTCCAAGACTTGCTCGATAGGGTGGCTAAATTTGAAAAAATGACCTAAGTCCCAAGTCTAGATAGCAAAGAAACAAGTCTTCAGACTCAAAAAGAAATGAAATTCATGTTGCTTCGTATAGCTTAAATGGCAAAAAATGGGTGATATATAATGTAGATAAAGGAAAATAGCCGATGTATAATGATGATATGGGAAAGAATCCTGTCTATTCTAATCCACAGCCAAAATTGGTATTAGGAGGCAATGACAAACCTTGGACTATCCAAGTGGCGGAGAGCATCCAAAACAAGCAACAAGAGATGATGAATGAAAGCAGGCATCTATTAAGGAAAATATGAATAAAGATTATTCCTTTAGAAGAGACAGTGTGGCCAAATTATTTCGACAAGTAGTCAAAGCTGGCTTATAATTACCAGAATTAAAAGGCCTGAGGAAGTTGGTCAAGTTAGTAATCCAAATTACTATCCCTATCATCGGGTGATCAGGTATCCTATTGAAGATTATTATGTCTTCAAAGATTGGCTAAAAAGGAAGTATTAACGAGGTGAATTTAAATTATTCGATAGTTTTTTAGTCAACCCGAAAAGAGAGTCTACAAGGATGATTACATCCTCTTCCGTATCATCCATCAAAGATAAAAAGAAGGAGAAATCAGTTCAGACTAAAGAATGGGAAATAGTAGTCTCCAAAAAGACCATAAAAATGTTGAAACGGTTAAAAGGTATCCCTAGTGTTAAGTGGAAATCACCACTTGAACCTATATTGGACTTAAGAGAGATGCCTAAATCAAGTATTTGGCTTCTCAGCGGCATTCTGATAAGGCTACTTCATCACAACATGAGAAGCAGTTTACTAAATGCAAGCCTCATAAATCAAAGAAGCTAGCTAAGAAAAAAAATCAAGAAGAGAACTACAACTCAAAAGATCATTAATAATTTAGAAGAGTATCACCATCCAGCAAGACAACCATTTAGGCTTGCAGACTTTATGCCTAAACTTCACATTGATGAATCAGATGAAGAAGATATTGGTGAATCTTGTCTAGTAGATACATGCCAAATCCTCTACGTGATGTCAGATGTTCTTCAGCATCAGTTACTCTGAAACGTCATGGGTGATCAGACAGACTCGATCAACCTATCAAAATTCTTATTAGAAAAGCAAGAAAAGCCTGAGGAGTTAGCATCTGAATTTTGTTTAATGACTCAACAAAAAGATAATAGTTCAGATGAAGATCTATGTTTTTCTGATGGAGAAGAGTCGAACTCATCGATATTATCACGCAAGAAATGTATGAAGTTAAAAAATGAGTCTTGCCCTTTTGGCCAATCCTCCAGAATAAGAAGGGAATTTGAAGAAACTACCTTTTTAGAAGAATCTGAGCGAGACAAAGTTATTCAAGTTCAGTTGAGAAGTGGTAAAGTCTTACCACCTTCATCAAAGAGGGGAAATATAAATAAAGACAAATGCAAATAAATTGAAGTCAACGAATATATCATTCTTAAAAATCCTAGAATGAAGCCTAAATTAAGAAAAAAGATAAAATATAACATTTTATCACATCTGAGAAAGATCCCTGCACAATTGAGTGTGTATGAGGCTCTCTTGATGTCAAAAGACCTCCGAGAAACTTTGATACATGCTCTCAAAGATCCAGAGAGTTATGAAGCTTACTTTGTTGAAAAATGCATGATCGAAGCATTGCAAACTCAAGATCTCCTAGTAATCACATTTTCTAAAAAAATCTTATGTTGGGAACAGTGGATCATAACCGTCCTCTATATGTTACCATAGAGAGTGATGACATCTCGATCAGTCGAATATTGATTGATTCATGTTCTTCTATCAATCTTATGAGTCTAAATGTATTAAAAGGATTATTACTTAGTATCCAACATCTTGGGAGAGATAAGTTGATGATTCATAGTTTCAATGAAAAAGGACAAAAAAACTCTGGGTCCTTTTATTCTCCTGCTCAAGTTCAGGGATTTATATACAGAAGCCAAGTTTCATGTAATTGATGTCGCACATCATTTAAAGCTCTCTTGGGTCGACCGTGGCTGCATGAGTATGACATGGTCCCATCAACTATGCATCAATATATAAAGTATCTGAAAGATGGAGAAAAATTCAAAATTTTTGGTAACTTACAACCATTCTCTATCAATTAAGCAAAGATTTATGATGATGCAAAGTACTTCATCCTCAAAGAGCCTAAGCCAACAGAGCCTCTTGAAGCGATAGCATCCACTTCAGGAACTAAAAAGTAATTTCACAAAGTGAAAGAGCAAAAGTAAAAAGGAAGAAAGAATGCAATACCAACTCTCCTTAAAGCACTTGATTCTACACATAAGTCAAGAAAATCAGTTACTCATTTGGGAAGTGACACAGAAGAAGGAGAAGATATTCCTGTCAAACTTAAGAGAACTTATAAGCTTTCAAGAAAGATAAAATATGAAATAAGTGATTCTGATTCAGACTATGATTTTGAATCAACTTATGGAAATAGAGTTCAGATGATTGCATCAAGGAGGATAGCTCACTTGGCAGAGTTAGACGACTCACTCAAAATTATACTCATCCCTCAATAGTGCTTCAAAGAAATCAGTCCACTGAAGGTTCATAATATTGAAGAATTGATAACATTATATATGCCACTGTTGAGCGAGAATGGCAGAACATGAACTCTATTTTATAAATCTAAAGAGTCTTAGTCTCACAATTTTGATTAGTCTACTCAACATTAAAATTATGATGAGATGGTGACAACAAGAATACCAATATACTATCCACAAAAATTATGAAGAATGATGCATAAGCTTGGAATTCATATTAGAACTACTAAAGATAGAACTCAAATTTTTAACAGGATGTGGAGCCAAAGAAGTGATAAGTTTATCACTAAAGGTCTTGGGTTCATCCGCAAATCTCATCAAAATAAAGCCTATTATAATATAATAGAAGTTGAGGTTGAAACTAATAGTGACGAAGAAGATGAACTCTATGAAATTCTTCTCATAAATAATGAAGAAGTAGAAGCCAAGCTTGCACCTGAAGAACTCGAAGATGGTGGACAAATAGCTACTATGGATGAACTCAAAGAAATCAACCTAGGAGCTGAGGATGATCCCTGCCCAACTTTCGTTAGTGCCCTTCTACCTGATGAGAAAGTTGAAGAGCTAAAAATACTGCTTTGTGAATTTAGGGACTACTTTACTTGGACATTTTCTAAAATGTCAGGCTTATCCCCTGATGTAGCAGTTCATAAATTGACTATTAAACCAGATGCGACGCCTATTAAGCAAGCTCCTAGGCGAATGAGATTGGAGATTGAAGAACAGGTAATTGTAGAAACTAAGAAGCTGATCAAAGCAGGCTTCATCTAAGAGGAGAAGTATGCAGATTGGATAGCCAACATTGTCCCAGTTAGGAAGAAGAATGACCAAATCTGTCTTTGCATTGACTTCAAGGACCTAAATAAGGCATGCCCAAAAGATGACTTTTTGCTTCCAATATCAGAACTACTAATGGACAACACTTTCAACTATGATATGTTCTCATTCATGGATGGATCATCCGGATATAATCAAATCAAGAATGAGCAAATTATGCTCATCCATGAAAGAGAAAAATCACAAATTTAGAAAATATACTTTGATGGAGCCTCATGGATCACCCTCTAAATTTCCCAAGGGCAAGAGCAGGAATCAACATCGTCTTCATAACACCAGAAGGAGGGATAATAAGATGATCATATGGATTGACTGAGCCAAGAACTAATAATGAAGTTGAGTATGAAGCATTAATGGCAGGTCTTGAAGAAGCTATTTTCATAGGCATTCAAAACTTGCATATTTTTGGTGATTCTCAGCTTATTATAAATTAAGTACTTGGCATGTATAGAATCAATAATCTTGAGTTAGCTTTCTATCACAAGCGAGTTCTTGAGCTTATGAAGCAGATACCAAATATTACACTAACTCGAGACTCTCGATCCGAGAATAGCAAAGCCAATTGCTTAGCAAAATTAGCTAAGAAAATGGCAAGTATTAATGGTGATTATGTTATGATCGACATATTTACTTGATGAGTCCTAGAGATAGCAAAGTATCAATCCTCGTAGGTAGAGGAGTTATCAAATTTGACCTAGCAAGATGTGACTCAAGTTGCTCCTCATACTCCCCAAAATTAACAAGAAGTTATACCAAGAAATGCTAAGAGTGACATTGCCTCAGAAAAGCAGTGTGAAGCCTTTATTGTAGAAGAGCCACATGATTGGAGACAACACTTCATTGACTACTTTAAAGAATGCAAGTTACCAAATAATAAATCATTGGCAGCTTAAATCGAGAAGAAAATATTACACTATGCTTTTGTCAATAACACTTTATATCATAGATCATTTGAGCAAATATGGCTACAATGCCTAAATACAGATGAAGGTACCAAGGTGATGGTTGAAGTTCATGAAGAACTTTGTGGTGCACACCAATCTGATCCTAAGACGGTAGTAAAGATCAAAAGGATGGGCTATTATTGGTCATGTATGGTGAGAGATTGTATCAATCATGCTAAAAAGTATCATGAATGTCAAGTACATGAGAATATAGTCCATCAACATCCAAATCCACTACACCCAACAACATCATCCTAGCCATTCGAATGTTGGGGTACATATGTAATTAGACCAATTGAGCCACCGTCATCAGCTGGTCACCGCTTCATCCTAGCAACGATTGATTACTTCTCCAAGTGGGATGAAGTTACTCTATTTAAAGAAGTTATTGCTAACCGAGTGATCAACTTCTTCATGCATAATGTGGTATATAGATTTGGAGTGCCACGCCGAATAATTTTTGATAATAGCACAGCTTTCAAAGGTGCAAAGATTTATAGATTCATTGATCAGCATAAAATTGATTAGAGATACTCTTCAATATACAATCCAAGAGCAAATGATTTGGTGGAGGCTTTCAACAAGATATTGGTCAAACTACTCAAGAAGATTCTCACTAAAAATAAAAGAGAATGGAATATCAAACTAATAGAGGCACTATGGGCATATCGAACCACCTACAAGATACCGACTAAAGCCACTCCTTATTCATTGGTATTTAGAACTAAAGTAGTTCTGCTTGAAGTAGATTTGTCATCACTTCAAATAACGATCCAATATAATATAATTGAAGATCAAAATGCTCATCTGAGAATGGTGGAACTAAACGTGCTTGATGAAGTTAGACTACAAGCTCATCAAAATCTAGAGGTTTATCAAGCAAAGATGTCCAAAGCTTTTGACCATATAGTGTGGTCTCAAACATTCCAAAAAGGAGAATTGGTCTTAGTGCTGAGAAGTCCAATTATCCCTAATCGAAAATTTGGTGGCAAATTTGAGCCTAATTGGGAAGACCCTTTGGTCATTGAAAAAGTGTACCAAGGAGGGGCATACCAACTCATTGACTTAATGGGTGAGAAACCAATGCCGCTAATTAATGGTCGATACTTGAAAAAGTAATATACATAACAAATATATTCCCGATGTACAATAGAAATCCCCCTTCTAGACATGGGGCATATTTTTTTAATATATATATTTAGGTCGATATCGTGCTTCATGCCGAGATCCCTAAATAAATATACTCACTCCAGATGAAAAATCTTTTCCTTGAAATTCCCCTATTACATAGAGAGAATTTTTAGATTTATATTCATAGATGAAATCAATGTTACATGTTGAAACCCTCTTAAGAATATATTAATTCAAATATTGATATATTTATATATTTTCATCTTGAAAGCTCTTCTAAATATGCTTTAGAATTTCCCCTGCAAGATATGGGGCATTTTAGTTTATGTCAAGTTTATGTGAGTTAACATCGTGCTATAAGATGTGATCCTCGAATATATTCTGATTCAGGTTGACATCAAGCTTTATGCTGAAATCCCTAAATACATTCCTAATTATTATTGTTAAGTTACAGGTTCTTACAAGAAAAAAAAAGAATCCATTTCTACACATGAAAAGATAATCCTATATGTCAAAAATTTATCTCCCAGATTTGCCAAATTCTGGAGTTCAAGTCAAAAGAACTCCCAATTTCGGAAGCCTCAAATAATTAAGTTGGAGAAACATCAATCTCTACATCCTGAAGTCTAGGACATGGATGGGTTATAAAGGTCAAACTCAACAAGCCTACAAATGGCCGAGTTGCTGACGCTCTCCTCACTCAACAAGCCACAAGAAAAGGCTGCAGTGAAAGAGCCCCCGTTTGTCAATCTGATGACAAACCCACCATCCCACTATAGCTTAAGTCAAAGACTCGAGTAGGTTCTAAAGATCGAACTCAACAAGCCCAAATATAGCTGAGTTACTGATGCTCTCCTCACTTAATAAGCCATAAGAAAAGGCGACAGTGAAAGAGCCTTTGCTCATTAGTCCAATGATGATAGCTGTTCAATATCAAACTAGATCTAACTTAGTGATTACAAGCAACCAGGATCCAAGAGATCTTTCTACTTGATCGATAGATCAAGAAAATCTAAGGAAACTCTCAATTCAAAGCTACCTCAAATCAATCTATATATTGCCCGCAGGGTGATATCTCAATATATTCTCAAATGATCTGATCAAGCTCAAAACTCATATCAAAGCCAATCTCCTCATCAAGTCCATCAAAGCCAAAGGCACAGGATCAAGGAAGAAATTCTATAGTTTATACCAAGCCGATAACCGAACTAAAGAAATTTTATGGTGATTCAGTCTGTTAAAGCACACAATGCTAGACTGATAAATCAACATTAACTCTATATAAGCCGGAAGGCTGGGTCATCTGTAAGCACCCTTCAATGAATCCGTCAAAATAGCAAGCACAGGATTCATGGCTTACATACACTTTTGGATAAGTCAATATAGACAAATCAGGTTAGTCCTTCATCAAGTCCATCAAGCTTAAGGCTAGGATAAAAGGAAGTTTAAATATGATCAAATTCAGACAAACCAATTCCCTAGTGAAGTCCTTCATCAAAATAAATAAATCAATTCCTCCGTCAAACCCAACCAAGCACGAAGCTAGGGTTGGAGGAAACTCAAATCTGTAATGACATAAATGAAAGAGATCTTTAGCAAAGCCATTGAAGCAAATAGCAGATCATGTAAGAACTCTTATCTATCTGATAAGACGATTCTGATAAATCAATCAATCCCATCATTTGGTATGTCCTAAATAAGGCATCATACTAATGATAAATCCTATCAGAATCTCCATAAGCTAGTGCAATCAAAGCTGAAATGATCCAAGTACTGTAGCCAGCACACAAATTAAGCCTAATGCATAAAGCATACAAATCCAACTTAAATCTTATTTGAATTCTGCAGCCAAACAGTCCTTGGCAATTGTTCTTCCTTTCCCTTTTATTCTCCTCTCTTCTTCTTCTTCTTTATCTTCTTTCTCTCTCTCACTTTTTTTTTCTACCCCCATTCTTTCTCCAAGCTGCAAAAAGACTGATCGGTAGGGTTTAGATTAAATTCAACCCAAATTCTATTCAAATTATGTAGCCAAAGAGCCCCGACGATTCTTCTTCTTAATTTCCTTGCTTTCTCCTCCTAGCCGAACACTCCTCTTTCCAATTTAAACTAAACTGACCCCTCTTCCTCTCATTCTCTAATCTGAAATAGGGAATAGAATTGCAAGAAATTGTGGATGTGCTGAAGTATAAGTCGTGGATGTGTATAAATGTCGATCTGGAAGTATATGTGTATATGTGTGCTTGTGATTTTCTTTTGCAGGTTTCAAGACCCCGCTAATGCCCCATAGGGCATAACGGGTGCAAAGACGGTTGTGGTGTCACAAGACACCCCTCAATACGCTCAGTAGGGCATACCGAGCAAGCCAACATCTGTTAAATGTCGCTCCCCTAATCGAAATGCTACTGAAATTTTGACTAAATTTTGGGGCTTTAACAAATTCAAATGGAAATCGCCTAAACTCAAATTAAATAAAAAATGCACAATAAATATGAGAAACTAAACAAAATAAATAGGAGAATGGTTAAAAGAAAATAACAAAACAAAGAAGAGAATACTTAAAAGAAACTAAGCAAAACAAAGAGGAAATGCAATACTAAAGTAAACTACTTACTTTAAACGGAAGCAAGTTTCCTTCCTTTCTTCAAAAAAAATCCTTGAAGGCTAAGAAGTTTTGTTCAAGCAAATGATGTGAAAGGCAAGCCCCACTTTGTGGGATCTAGTTATAATTACATTAAAAATATATGTAAAAAATATTGTAACAACCTTATTCCATATTTGTTATCAAAACAAACACAAGTGAAACTTAAGAAAGTTAATACTAAACTCATAATAAACTTGCAATAAATTTGAAGTTAAATTTTTAAATAAATAGAGAATTTGATATGAAGTTAAAAATGAATTTAAATTGAGTCTAACAACTCTTGATGTAGAAAATGCGAAGAGTCCTTAAATGGTAAAATTATAGAGGCTTAAAGCTTTCTTTTGGGCGAATTTCATACATATAAACTTGTATGAATACAACTACATGAAATATGCACATAGCTTATAGTAGTCACACCTTTGGGTTAAATATTCCAAAATACATGCAAATACTTGAATGAAAATAAATTCATTACACATATCTAAAATGAATATATTCTTATTCAAAGCTTATGCAAACTTTCAAAAAGTCACCACCGAATCTGCAATTCTTTGTACAAGCACACAGAAGGTGACACTAAACTAAATGTTGCACGAATGAAGGAGCTTTCCTTCAATACAAAATTTAAGGAACTTCATTCTAAATTATGATTTTCAAAATCAACACAATCACTAATTAGGTGAAATTAACTAAGCTATAAACACCTGCATGTGCTTGAACATAGAGATTTCAAGTGGAAATTTTAAAATTTGAAAAGGCTATACAGGCTAAATTAGAATTAATTAAATACTAATATGAAAAATCTAATAAGATACTAAATCGATTTACAATATCTTCTACGCCACCGAATTTGCAATACATCATACAAGCGAACAGAAGGCATTAATTAAGACATTCTCAAATACACCCGCATGGGCCCCGACACTATGTTGAATGCTTAAATTCAAGTTTCTAAGGATGTTGCGTGGGTTGCTTCCCGGTTTAGTCTTAGGATTGGGTCCGGATTAACAAAACCTAAAAATCTATTATAAGAATTTCAACTTAGTCAAATATCTGAGAGGCTAATTTTATCATGTGATAGTAGATCTGATTCTCTGTTAGAAGCTAAATAGAGTCGACGGGATCTAAAGTTCTCAAGTATATTCGAGTCAATCAATTAATTACCCCAATGATGACTGTGTTGAATGGTGATTTCAACCTGAGGGGATACTTCCATCAAAATATGATTATAATTTCAAATCAAATTAACTCAAATTGAGTGTCAATCTAAAAATTATTTATGAAACTCAATCATTAAAAGCTTAAAGTAAAACTCAATCTATTCACCTTTCACAATTATTTAATGGGGGTGAAAAATTAAGAAAACTCTAGCTCACAAAGGAGCCAATGTCAAATCAAGTATTCTGCTATGTTCACTCTCAATCAATTTATTTCTAGTAAGGATGTGGCCTGTGTCCTCTAATTGCGTGGCTTGGCCAGTAGGCTCCATAGATGCAGTTATGACTAGAGTCCTCTAATCGGGTAGCTTGGTTAGTAAGGCTCCATTATATTACGATCATGACCGTAGCCCGTATGCTCCCCAATGGCTCTACCCTTTGAGTTGTGCATTATAGGGTATACTTGATAGGGAAAATAGCCCTCTGTTAGCTAAGGTGGACTTAAGATTATCTCCTTAGACAAACACCAACCTAGGTCTACAAGAATTTCTTGGATGACGTAACCCATGTGTTACTGCTAAGGATCCTTCAATCAAGTTGGGTCGACTACCTCCTCTGACTAAGTAGACTAGGGACCATGACAGCCCGGCATGATGAAACCATAGGATCTAGATCGGGCACGTCATCATTCCCCCAACCATCTGGTTTAAGCTGAAATGAAGAATTTTATAATCTAAAATTTGAAACTCCATATGCTACTACTACGCATTTAGCAATCTAACAACTAGCTATAATCGAAAGTTCTATCTCACTTATTGGGAGGGGTAATTAACTATAGGGGCTTGCGGTAATAGGATACCTGGAGCTAGATCTTAAGTCCTCACCAAATGAGGGAAAAATCTCTGGGTAGTGTCTTATCTATTATTCCATTTACCTTTTAAAAATTACACCGACACTTAAATCATACTCTCTTCAATTCAACATTTGTTGAGAGGTCGGTGGTGAATTTTCAGAGCCCATAAAGTTAATTTGATTTAAAAATAGAATCACATTTTGATAAAAATATCCCCTCCGATTGAAATCACCATTCAATATAGCCATCAACGGCATAGTTATATGACTAACTCGAATATGTTTGAGAACTTTATATCCTGTCAACTCTATTTAGCTCTTAATGGAGGTTAATTTGTCTCACCCAAATAATTAGCTTCTTAGATATTTTACTAAGTTGAAATTCTTATAATAGATTTTTTTAGGTTTTGTTAACTTGGACCCAGTCCAAAGACTAAACCGAGAAACAACCTGCGCAACATCCTTATACACTTGAATTTAAGCATTCAACATAGTGTCGGGACCCATGCGGGTGTATTTGAGAATGCCTTAACTAACGACTTATGTTCGTTTGTACGATGTGTTGCAAATTCGGTGGCGTAGAAGGCATTGTAAATTGATCTAATATCTTATTAGATTTTTTATATTAATATTTAATTAATTCCAATTTAGCATGCGTAATCTTTTCAAACATTAAAGTTTATACTTTAAATTTCTATGTCCGAGCACATGCAGGTTTTTATAGCTTAGATAATTTCACCTAATTAGTGATTTCATTGATTTTGAAAATCATAATTTAAAATGAAGTTCCTTAATTTTTGTATTGAAGGAAAGCTCCTTCATTCATGCAACTTTAGTTTAGTGTTGCCTTATGTCTGTTTGTACAAAGAATTACAGATCCGGTGATGATTATTTGAAAGTTTGCATAAGCTTTGAATAAGAATATATTCATTTTTGATATGTATACTGAATTTATTTTCATTCAAGTATTTGCATGTATTTTGGAATATTTGACCCAAAGGAGTGACCGCTATAAGATATGTGCGAGGGCATACTTCATGTAGTTGTATTCATACAAGTTTATATGTACAAAGTTCACCCAAAAGAAAGCTTCAAGCCTCTCTAGTTTTATCATTTAAGGACTTTTCATATTTTCTACAACAAGAGTTGTTAGACCCAATCTAGATTTATTTTTAACTTCATATTAAATTTCCTATTCATTTGAAAATTAAACTTCAAATTTATTGCAAGTTTGTTATGCATTTAGTATTAACTTCCTTAAGTTTCACTTGCATTTGTTTTAATAACAAATATGGAACAAGGTTGTTATGATATGTTTTACATATGTTGTTAGTTTAATTATAAGTGGGTCCCACAAAGATAGCTTTCCTTTCCTATAAATAAGGCTGGACCTTTCACATTATTTGCTTGAAGAGAAAACCTCATAACCTTTAAGGATTTTTGAAGAAAGGAAGGAAACTTGCTTGCATTTAAAGTAAGCAGATTACTTTAGTATTGCATTTCCTCTTTGGTTTTTTTAGTTTCCTTTAATTATTCTCCTCTTTATTTTAATGTTTATCGTGCATTTTTTTTAATTTGAGCTAGGAAATTTCCATTTGAATTTGTTTAAGTCCCAAATTTTAGTCAAAATTTTGACAGCATTTCGGCTAGATGGAGAAACATCTAATAGATGTTGGCCTGCTCGGTATGCCCTATTGAGCTAACGAGTGGTGTCTTGTGACACCACAGCCATCTTCGCACCCGCTACGTCCTATGGGGGCATTAGCGGGGTCTTGGAACCTGTAAAAGAAAATCACAAGCACACATATACACATATACTTTCACATCAACATTTATACACATCCACAACTTTTACTTCAACACATCCACAACTTATACTTCAACACATCCACAATTTCTTGCAATTCTATTCCCTATTTTGGATTAGAGAATGAGAGGAAGAGGGCTCAGTTTAGTTCAAATCGGAAAGAGGACTGTTCGGCTAGGGGGAGAAAGTGAGGAAATTAGGAAGAAGAATTATCGGGGGCTGTTTTACTGCAGGACTTAGGTTGGATTTAACTTAAATCCTACCACTCAGCATTTCTGCGGTTTGGAGAAAATGGAGGGAAGTGGATGATTTTTGGTTTTGGAGAGGATGGAGGAAGGAAGTGGGAAAAGAAAAGAAAAAAAAGGAAGAAGAACAAGAAGGGAGAAGAAAATTACCTTTTCGAAAAGAGGAGAGGAAAATCAAAAAATCAAGAGGGAAAAAAATGGCGGGGGGTTGGGGGCTCTATTTTTTTTTGGAGTAGGAGATGTATCGAACATTTGATGGCCATCCAATGTCCATGCAAGCCCCACGATCCTCGCCATGACTACACATCGGAAGAGACCTCGCAATGTCATATCGCCACCAATATGGAGAACTGCTGTCCCCACCAGTCTCTGTTCCCCTTCCCTCTCTCTGGTATGATCAACAGGGATGATATTAGACCATCACTGCACTCACTTTCTTCCTCACTCTCACTCTCGATGTCTGCCCCTTCCACTACAACGACGGTGATGCGGTGGGAGAGTGAAGAGGAGAAAAGGAAGCCAAGGTTGAATTGTAATCTGACCATGGGGAGAGCTCGTTTGGGGAAACTAGGGTTAGGGTTTCACATGGCAAGAAAAGGAGGGGAAGATAGTCATTCGGTGCAGAAAAGAGAAGTTATGGAGAAGACTGTTGCATCAACGGTGGAGGTGGAAGAAGCAAAGGGAAGGAACAAAACTTTCCTTGTGGCTTTACTTGCGAATCAGAAATAAGAAGAGAAGAGCGGTTCCCGTGCGATTTTGAGGAAGCGAACTAGAGGGAGGGAACAGTTGCTTGCGATTGAGGAAACTGGAGGGAGTGGTTTCTTGTGATTGAGCCATTCAAATGGAAGAGTGGGAGGAAGAAGCCAAGAAGCGAGGTCAAACCGAGCCGAAGCGGGATTACACATTTTAGTCGACTACAAATTGAGGAATTAGGTCCGGTTAGAACAAATAGGATATTATTAATTTTTAAGTGCTTAACAAATACTAATATGAATTTTATGGTAACATCATTATATAGTTAATATATATGTCAATCTTAAGTTATTCTGATATTTTGGACACAACGACACTGTCCGTTTTGCAATCGAAGGTCATTTGGTTCGAGTCAGCGTCAAATTGAGTCAATTTCAGCCCAAAATACGTGTCACCGCTTTCGACCACTCAATTTTTGCATAAACTTCTCTGAATTGAGTGTGAATAGTCTTACTTGATATGTTTTAATGTTTTGAAGCTAATGGTACAATCAATTTTTTGAACAAAGGTCATTTGATTTATGCCGGTGCCTTTTGACTTCGATATATGTGCAGGCGAGTTGATGACTTGATCGCTTGATCGGTTGATCAAGTTGTGCAATATTTATATATTTGACCAATTTTGACATCCTAAATGCATTGAAAAAGTCCGTTCATCTATTTGAGGTCATTTTGATTAATTTTGACTACATCTTGTGTATTTCAGTCTCGATTTATGCACTGTCACTTCCAATCATTTGACATTTGCATAGACTCAATCGAATTGACATGGACAGCCTCATTTGATAGTTTTTTGATATTTTGAAGCTAATAGCACAATCAATTTCATGAATGAAGATCATTTAGACATCGTTGTAACTTCCTTTCCTCGATATGCATGTCGGCACACTGATAGCTTGATTGCTTGATATATTACCCGTTAGATTGTGCAATATTTATATTCTGATTAATTTTGATATTCTGAATGTGATGACAAAGTCCATTCATCAGTCGGAGGTCATCTCAACCATTTTTTATGACATTTAGTGTATTTTGAGCCCCAATTTGCGCACTGTCACTTCCGAAGTCCGTCGAATTCTACTTGTAGGCTTGACTCTACTTATGACACATATATGGAGGCCAACACAGCAATATTTTTTATCTTTCACTGAATAGATAATTATATGTCTATTGGGCTTCCTTCGCTCCCTTCCATTATCACAACTTACAAAGGCAAATTAGTTTGGAGTTATCATTGATCTCAATTCTTACTTTATAGGTGATGAAAGAAGCATTGTGTCCGCCTCTGCCTCTGATATAGACCTTCTAACCGTTCCTCTAATCTCAACCTCCTAACATTATAATCTTGAATATTGTTTGTGCTACAGATGACAAGATTAGACCCAAGCCCTTTTTCTCAGCTAGATATGAAAACTCTCCCTGGATATCTCATATTTACAACGGAGGAAATTTGTAAACTTTGTAAGGAAAGGGACAAGCTTTCTCTTCTTGTTCTTGATCACATATAAATCAATGTTGTTATTTTGTATAGCCTAATTTTATCACTCAGCTCTGTCCTTCATGCCGGTCAAGCTCGGTGGTGAGCTTATTAGGGGATCACAAGGGGACAGTGTGTTCCATGCTCGAGGGTTCGGGGGCAGCAACCCCAAGAAAAAAAATTCTATTGTGTAGTGCCTCAGCATTGTAAATATAGCACCTAGGCACTAGAACTAGAATACTTGACTTTAAAGATAGAGGAAGCAATGCCTTAGCTAGAAGGCGTTGGGATCCATGGAGCACTAGGAAGATAGAGAAATGTGTGCTTTGATGCTACAGGAGGTAGTGTTTTGATGCTAAGATCATGGCACTATAACAGATGAAAGGCTTTTACTGAGAGAGCAGGGTCAAACCCATGTAAAAAACCTAGAGGATAGCAACACTAGCGCTTAGGCGTCATAATCACGGCGTCGTAATGCTACGAAATGAGAGACTTCGTATTTAGGCATTTTTTTTGCATAATTTTTAAATTCTCTTATATATGAGAGTGAAGTGGTGTGTCATAGAGTGATTGAAGTGCAATGAGACTCTAGATAATCATAATCTGAGCATTTTTTCCCAGGTTCTCTTTTATAGTGGATTTCTTGGTAGTGTGACTATGATTTTTACCAGCTTTTGGGTTTTTCTACATAAATCTAATGTTCCTCTATGTGATTGTTAGACTTTAGTTTTATTTATTTTATGTAAATACTCGAACTATTTTTTCATACATACTCTTTACTCTTTGATCTTCCAAAAATTGATATCAGAGCTTGAAGTTCTAAAAGTTTAATTTGATAGGTATAATGGCTGATGATTCAAAGCTATAGATTGATAAGTTCAATGGGACAAATTTCACATTTTGGATAATGCAAATGAAGGACTTATTGTACCAAAAGAAATTGTATTTATCACTAGATAGGATTACTAAGAAACTAAAGTTGATGTCTATGAAAAAATGAGAAGTACTCGATTGAATGGCACTAGGTTTGATTTAACTCTCACTATACTCTCCTACTTTCTTTAACATTATAAATGAAAAAACTACTATGAATCTTATGGATGCACTGATGAGAATGTATGAAAAGCCATCGACTTTAAATAAAGTATTCTTGATGAAGAGACTTTTAAGATAAATATGACTAATGGAAGCCCAATCACTAAACATCTAAATAATTTCAACTCTATGACAAATCAATTATGCTTGGTTGCCATCAAGTTTGATGACGAGGTGAGGCACTATTACTTTTATCTTCATTATCTAATAGTTGGGATGGACTACTCACGATGATGAGCAACTCTTTGGCAACATGAAGTTGAACTTCGATAACATAGTTGGGTTGGAGATGAATAAAGAAGTATGTAAGAAGGCGAGTGGGAAAACTTTAAATGCCGCCATAAATATTGAAACTAGGAGAAAGAGTTCAAATAGGAACTCAAGCAAGAGCTAATACAAATCATGGAGAGAAAAATCCAAGACTGGAAAGGAAAATGTCAAGGTGGAGTATTGGAGCTACATGAAAAAATGACGCTTCAAGAATAAGTGTAAGAAACTTAAGAAATCAAGTAGTAAAGGACAAAACAAATGACATACTACAAATGTCTCCACAGAAAAAGGTCAAGTTGATTCTCTAATCTTGTCCCTGGTGTGGGCTCCAGAAATTCGCCACCGACCTCTCGGTTAAGAGAGTTTGATTTTAACGCTGGTCAAACTTTTAGAAGGCAGATGGAATAGTAGATAAGACACTACCCAAAGATTTCATCCTCATTTTGTGAGAACTTTAGATATGGTTCTAGGTTTCCTATAGGTGCAAGGACCTATAGTTAATTACCCCTCCTAATGTTGAGAGAGAACATTCAATTAAGGCTAGTAGTTAGATCGTTAAATGCATAATGTATAGTAGTAGCATGTGGAGTTTAAAATTTGGGATTTAGAATTTATGAAATTCACCATTATTTAACTTAAAGTATATGGTTGGTGGAATCATGATGTGCCTGATCTAGATCCCATGGTTTCATCATCCCAGGCTGCCGTGGTCTCTAGACTACTTAGTTAGAGGAGGTAGTCAACCCAATCTGATCAAAGGATTCCTGTCAGCAGTCATAGTTTGCATCATCCAATAAATCCTTGTACACCTTGAGTGGTGTTTATCTAAGGAGATAGACTTAAGTTTACCTTAGCTGTTAGAGTATTTTTTTTTTGCCCTATTGGTTGCACCCTATGGTTCACAACTCACTGGACAGAGCCATTGAGGAGCATACGGGCTACAGTCGTGATCATAATATAATGGTGTCATTTGGCGGCAACCACTAGATCAGAGGACTCTGGTCATAATTATATCATATGTGGAGCTAATTGGCCAACCCACACAGTTAGAGGACATGGGCCACATCCTTCCTGGCATGAGTTTACTTGAGAGTGAATATAGAAATACAGTTGATTTGACATTGGCTCCTTTATGAGCTAGAGTTTTCTTAATTCAGCATCTTTAATAAATAGTTGTATAAGGTGGATTGAATGAAGTTTGCTTTAAGTATTTAAGGATTAAATTTCATTTAACTATTAATAGTTTAGTGATATATCATATTTCATATTTGAATTAATACTCAATTTAAGTTAATTTAATTTGAAATTAAAATCACAATTTTTTTATGAAAATATCCCCTCCGATTGAAATCTTCATTCAACACATCCATCAACGGGATAGTTAATTGATTGAATTGAATATATTTAACAACTTTAGATCCTGTTAACTCTGTTTAATTCCTAACAGAGGATCAGATCTTTAAGTTAAAGCTCATAATTGTATTTCATAACTTTGCAACTCAATATTTTTTATGTTTCAACAAATGTATTTATATTTTGAAAATTCAATGATTAGTTCATTTAAATATTTGTATTTTTGAGATATAATTATGAAGTTGTAATATATTCTCAAATACAAAATAAATTTTAAATTTATTTATTTTTTTAACCTGCGCAACACTCTTAGACACTTGAGTCTAAACATTCAACATTATGTCGGGGTGCATGTGGGTATTATATAATTCAGATAATTTTATTTTTAAATCATGAGATTAATTTCATATTTTTATTTAATTCCAACTAAGCGTGTGAAGCCTTTTTATACATTAAAGTTTGCACTCTAAATTTCTATATCCGTGTACATGCAAGCATTTTTAACTTAGATAATTTCATCTAATTAATGAAATCATTGATTTTCTTGAAAATCATAATTAGAATAAAGTTTCTTTTATTTTTGAATTGAAGGAAGCTCCACAATTCATGCATAATTTAATTTGGTGTTGCCTTCTGTCTGCTTGTATGAAGAATTACATATTCGATGTAGATGATTTAGATTGAATCCAAAACATCATAGTTTTGCTCGCAATTAGCTTGCTTATTGAATTTTTTAATTCTCAAATATTATTTGGCTTGTAGTCTTTAATGGCCTTAGTTATACTTGCCAACAGATTGCTCATCTTTATTGAAAATCTCTTTTTAAAATTCATTTGTTTTTCACTTTCATTTGAAAGTAGCACTCAACAAATCTCATATGTATCAATTTTATGTTTAATTGATGCCTTCTTTAGTCCATCTTAAATTAGACATTCTAATATATTGATTAAATAAAAAGGCTTATTATTTATGAATCTCACTCTAGAGCTTGATTTGAGCTCTATCTCATTTGAAAATTATCCGTCTAGCTTCATGCAACCTTCCTATAAGTATAACATGAATTCAAAGTCATGACTACATTGCATTTGGCTTATTCTCTTTCAACCATTTCAGGTATTATATAATACGAGATAAAAGGTTGAATTAATCCATGTTAGCCAACGAATCATTATATCTTGCCATAGCTTTTAAGTGTAGCTCTTTCATATTTTTCATATGTCGTACTCATTATTATACTTATTAATTTTAAAGAAGAGTAGGTCATATATTAATTCTTTCCTTCTCAATAAATAAGGCTAACAGAGGGCCTTACATTTCATGTCATTTGCTTGAAAATGTTTTGTAGTCGTTAGGGATTTTGAAGCAAGGAAGGAAATTTGCTTGCATTTGAAGTAAGATTTTTATTCTTTAAAATATTTCCTTTAAATGCTCTCCCTCTATTTCTCTTTGATTTAATGTTTACCTTCATAATTAAACATATTTTTTGGATTGAGCATGTGCTTGCAGTTAAGAGAGGAGGAAAACCGAGCATGAAGGAACGAACAACCAATCCAAATGAGAGAGCTTGTGGTTTTAGGAATATGGGATGAGATGGAGATGATTTTTCAGGATGAAACAACCGAACTCTTGTGTGGGATCGTGCAGCTGAGGGAAAGATACGAGGGAATTTTGGATTAAAATTTTAATATTTATATTACAAAATTTGCATAGACTTTATACATATACAAATAATTTTATCTTAATTAAACCCATTCTTATTTTATTTTCACTCTTTCCTTTAATTATTATCATGTGTGTGTGTGTGTGTGTGTGTGTGTGTGTGTGTGTGTGTCTATATATATATATATATATATATATATATATATATATATATATATATATATATATATATATATATATATATATATCATTTCTAGACAAACTTAATATTTTGAGTTCAACGATATAGTTTGTTTCACAATCGGAGATTTCCAGGCGATATCGAGGTCGATCGAGGCAAATTTAAGGTTAATTTAAATGTCATCGCACTCTGAGGCTCACCATTTGCTTCACACTTGACCAAATTGACTGCGAAAGATCTTGTTCAATAGTTTTTGATGTTTCGACAATAATGACACAACCCATTTTGTGAAAAGAGCTTATTCAGATAGAGCCGAAGCCTCTTGACTCAATATGCGTGAAATTGCCTATTATGTTTATTTTTCTTCATTGGATAATAATTGATCAATATGAATATCAATTCTAATTAATTTTGATATTATGAATGCAATGACAAAGTCTGTTTATCGATCGGATGTCATTTTGACTAACTTTAATGAAGTCCAATGCATTTCAAGTCTGATTTGCGCACTATTACATCTTAAGTTCTTCAGATTTGGCTTATAGGCTTGACTTGACTCATGTAGCATATATGGAGGTCAACAAATGCCTCCCAACAAATGTGATTTGCGCATAGAGTGGAATATGTTTGTTGAAAACTAGCTGAGCTTTTGAGTTGACCAAAGATCTTAAATCATTGCTGCTTCAATTTCAATAGCTTATGGAGCTTTGACGGAATTCATCATCGATGTGATGCCTTATGTTTAGATGAGCTAAACAGCAGGACTAATCGATTTGTCTTGATTGACTTGTCAGATTAAAATCTTCTTCCACCATCTATTCTGCTTCAATGGGTTTGCTGAAGATCTCTTTCTTTTGTACCTTTATGGATTTGGATTTCCTTCAACCTTAGCTTTGTGCTTGATCAGACTGTTTGAAAAAAGATTGGGATATCACCTTGCAGGCATGTGGTGTTTATTTTTAAATAAAATGTATGGGGGCACCACGCAGATCTGAGGGTGTACTTATTGAGGTGATCGGGTATGACACCAAGGAATAGTGCACTATCTTGAAAGATAGAAACCATTACCCTATAATGGACCTAATCACCTAATAAGGACTCCTAAGGCATGATGGGTCTTCGAATATGCCAGAGATTTTTCTCTTACTTTACATGGATGAATAAAGTATGATTTATTTAAATCAGGTTCTAAAGTTTCCTATGGGTGCAAGCCCCTATAGTTAATTGCATCTTAAGGAAGGTGAGTCCCTTAGGAATACTCTTGATTAAAATAGACAATTATTGTCTCCAAAAATTTTAAAGATAGGACTATCAATAAATTTACTATGTTTAGAAAATCAAGTGGGATATATCGAAAGGAGAGACTTATTATTGAAGCCAAAAGGAGATGAGTAAGGGATGCTCATGAAACTAAAAAGCTTAGTTAGCATCTCAAACTATCCAATAGTTGGGCTTTATATATTTGAAATTGGAAAAAATTAAATATTTGAGTGAAATTTTATTAGAAAGCTAGGGCTTATAATCCCACAATACAATATTATAGAAATACCTAAGAAGTGAGAATTTATGCTTGTAGCCCAAGGGAAAATAACAACCTCAGATCCTAAATGTAGGGAGCTTTAGTGAGGGCCAAAGCACTTCCTAAATCTAAGGCAAAAAATGGGTATATTATTTACCTCCAAAAGAGAGAGTAAACCACCCAACTACTAAACTTATAATCACCTAGAGTAGAAACCAACTAACTCCTCCTACATTTTAAAACCATGTGGTCAAGTCATATATTTTGCACGATGGTTAGATTGTTAATATTTATAAAGAAATTAAAATCCTTAAACCCACTCCCTAAGAGACTAGAGCATGAGTGGTATGAATAATGAGTTAATCTAATGCAAATTTTATTAAATTTTATTTAATTTTGTGACTCTTCATGTTGATAAAGGTTATAGGATTTTATATGTCTAAATGCATAATGAAATAGGGTTATTGGCTAAATTAGAGAGAAAGAGATGTTTTCCACCACAAGGGAGACCCTCAAAGGTCAAGTCTTCCCCTATTGTGCAAGGATGGAAACCCTCTATTAGCAAGAATGAAACAAGATGATATGCATGATATTAATCATATAACATTCAGCTAAGGGGTTGCTAAATCTTTTAATTATCTTGATTTAATACCTAGGCTTTAAATGAGACTATGACCTGTTTAGAAAATTAGTTATGAGTTGTAGTTGGGGGTAGAAAGATTCATTTTTTTCCTAAGAGCCTAATTGAATCCAAGACACACATTAAATCATCATATATGAAGAAATTAGAAAAATACATATCATTTCTATTACACAATTATAAACAAAGCATCAAACAATTTTAAACTCAATGTAAAAGAATAATAGGCTAATGCTGTACCGCATAAACTAAAAGAAAAATTGGTAAGAGCTCTACACAACCCGATATATGAAAGGATAATTACAAGTTACACAAATGAATAAGTGGTATGGGGGGTCTTCATGTCTTCTTTCTTTATGCCTCCTTCATTCCTCCTTTGGATTTGTTTACTTCAAAAGCATCACGGGGGCCTCCCAAGACAAAGCCTTCTAGCTTCCGTTCATCCTAATTCTCCATAACACTTAACCAAATTCTTATTAAAGAATTACATTAAAAATAAGAAAAGTAAATCTAACTACACCTACAAAATAAGTGTTAACTAAACACACCATATAATTAACAAGTTATAAGTATAATTTGGACTTAGCACCCTGCACATAGATAATCAAGTCCACATGTCCTAACTTAGATTATGCTTAGGGGTTAAGCAACTTGCAAAAGAGAGCATTTATATTTATTTTAAGCACCCCTTAAGCACAATATCCTACAAAAGATATAATTAAGCTAATCACGGCCTAACATCCAGTCTACGAAACACACACCCTAACATCCAATCTGCAACAATAATCATAAAACAAACATACATCAAAGCATCCACCTTCCTAACATAAAGTTAGGAATGGTTACTTAATTTAATGTGTGTGTATTAAGGCTTGTGTGGTATGTTCTAACTAGGCTTTAGAGTTATCATTCTCTAAGTGTGAAGGATATTTAATTATAAAGTGTGGTTTCACTTTAAATGGTTTAATTGATTTATAAATTTACTTAATATTTCTTTCATTTCTTTTGATCTACACAAAACAACTAAGTGTTTTAAAGAGATGGAAAGAGAAGATCACTCTCTTTTATCCCTACCTTAAGTCACATCTAAAGCAAATTAATTAAATGAATTCCCTTTAGTGAATGGCTTATTACATATTTTAAATTAATCCTAAGTTTAGGTTCACTTTAAATAATCTCATTCAATAAGAAAGACATCTTAAAATTAATTGGAATTAATTACTATCACATAACACATGTTATTCATTTCTTTCCACCATACATAACATACATATGATTAAGTCCTAAACATAACTATACACTTAAGTCTCTAGGGCTAGGTTAAGTGTCCACCTAATCACTAGATGTGTCTTAAGACTAAAGAATTATTAAAGTCTAAGAGAAGTCCTATATCTAAGATGGAGGGGTTGAGAGCTCATTCCAAAAATGAGGTCAACAAAGGGTGCCCAATAGGTGTGGTGTGACTGACAAGGAACACCGCACGTATTGGTGTTGACTGAAATGATCAATAACACTAAATGATCATAAGCACTAATAAAGACTATCTACTCCTAACCCGAGGTGTGGAAGGGACCTAGAGCTTAGTGCAATGTGGCTCTACTTATGTCGAGGACATAAGAGAGGGAAGGAAGAATCCACTGGGGATAGAGTATGTGAATCTTTCACTAGGAAAATAAGTTCAAATCATCCACAAGGGGATGAGAGGTTTGATTTGATTTGAGTTTCGCTGGGGAGAAATTTGATTTGATTTGTTAAGTTTTGCTGGGGAAGAGGGTTGAGTTTGTTTCTATTTGTTGTTTGTTTTGGCTCCATCGAAGATAGAAAAGTGAACTCTTCACTAAGGAAGCGAGCTCAAGTCATCCACAAAATGAAGAAAGGTTGTGAAATCCACTGAAGGATTGGAATTCTGGATCCGCTAGGGAACTAGAAAGAATTGCATCTCACTTAGGAGGAGCAAAAGGTTTGATTTGGATTGATTGATTTTTTTTTAGATTTTTAATTTTGGATTTTGAAATGGACTCTATTGGTTTGTGATGGATAGCACTGAGTAGGAGCCACGGGGGCCCAAACCTAGCTCAGATTTACCAATTCAAAGGGGTAGTTTACCAAACACATAGTAGGACTAGCTAACCAAAGGGAATGTCTTTTGGTATACAGCAATTGTACTAGGAAGAAAGTGTAGTAGACCTACATCCTCCAAAGTAGGGACCAGTTGCTGGGGTAATATATTGGCAAGACAACAGATTAAACCCAACCTAGGGCTAACTATTATGTGAATGCCACTGGGGGACTTAGATTGACTCAAAGATAGTCAAAATTAATTTTATTTTAAATTTGTTTTGATGGGTCCCATCGATTTGTAATGGACTGCACTGAGCAGGGGCCATGGAGGCCTAGACCTAACTCAGACTTACCAATCCAAAGGGTATAGTCTACCAACCACAAGGTAGGACTAACCAACCAGAGGGATGCCTTTCGGTGTGCAATGATCAAGTTAGAAAGAAAGCATGGGGACTCATATCTTCCAAAATAAGAAACCACTAGGGTGATCAGATACTTTGGGCAACAAATCGAACCCGACCTAGGGCTAACTATTGAGTGAATATCGCTAGGGGACTTAGATCAGCTCAAGGATAGTCAAGATTAATTTCATTTTAAATTTATTTATTTTGATGGATTCCGTTGGTTTTCAATGGATCACACTGAGAAGGAGCTTATATCAGCCTAGTCCTATCTCAGATTTACTGAACCAAAGAGAGTAGCTTCCCGATCGATGGGAGAACTATCCGACCAAAGGAGTGCCTTTCAGTTTGCAATGATCAATTCGAGGGAAGAAAGCTCTGGGACTCACATCTTCCTCTACAAAAGATCACTAGGGGTGATCGATTGCTTTGGTCAACAAATTGAACCCGACCTAGGGCTGCCCGTCAGTTTGTGACAGTCATGCTAGAAAGAATGCGTCATACTCTTATATCTTTCAAAGCAGAATGATTGTCGGGGTAACCTACCTATGGCAAAATAGATTGAACCCAACCTAAAGGTGACTATGGAGTGAGTACCGACCAGAGGATTTATCTCAACTCACATAGTCAGGCAATTTTTATAGGCAGTTCTGCTGACACTACCCTAGAGATAGGATGCCTACTTCAGAAAAAGGGGCCCTTTGGGGTGCTTGAATTCTTAATCCTCAAGCGAATTAATTTGTTTATTTTGTTTATTTTATTTGTTTATTTGTTTATCATGGACCCTATTAGTTTATGAGGGATCAAACTAAGAAGGAGCTTATATCAATCAAGACATATCTCAGATTTATTGAACCAAGGGAGAATCTGCGCATCAGCTGAACAAATTCTCCAACCACAGGGTGACTACTAAGAAAGGGGGACTGTCCAATCCAAGAGTAACTTGGGTAGTGTCTAAATGGGGTTGTAAAGGATGTGATCCAAATAGAGTGCCCATAGGGGTGGGGCCACTAAAGGCTTAATCCAAAACCCAGGAGAAGATGACATGGCTAGTCATATATCAAATAGGTATTCGGAGGCCAACTCAAGGAGAAAGCACAGGGACTCACATCTGCCAAGAGTGGTGTATCCACTAGGTGAGTCACTATCAGCATAGCGAACATCAACTAACCTAAGGTGCCCGTCAATTTGCAACAATCATTCTAGGAAGAAAGCTCAGGGACTCACATCCTCCTATAGCAAAATTGATTGCTGGGATAGTCTATCTTCGGCTCAATAAGTGCCTTCCAACCTAGGACGACTACTGAGCGAATGCCACTAGGGGACTTACATCGACTCAAAAGTAGTCAAGAGGAAAGCAACCTCTGGGGGACATATACTAAACCTCGAATATACTTGACCTAGTTAGATCATGATGATTAGTTCAAGAAGAAAGCTCAGGGACTCACATCTTCTTAAATAAAATTAACATAAGGTAGCTTACTGGCTGGGCAGTGAAGTCTACCATACTAACAAGGTGCTCATTGATTTATAATTTTCAAGTTAGGAAGAAAGCGCAGGGACTCACATCTTCCAAAATAAGGAACCATTGAGGTGACATACTAGCGATGTAGCATGTAAACTCGACCTAGAGCAGCTAATGAGTGAGTGCCATAGGAGGCTTGCTCCCACATCAAATAGCTCAAGATAAAAAATTTGTATTTATTTTTGTGCTTGTGTTAAAGGGAATAGGATGCATCTCGAGCTCTCTTACACCTACCCTAAACACATTGGGGAATTTCATGAAATGATGCCATGGATGGCAAAAAGGATTCCCACTAAGAAAGAATGTCGTTGGGGGACTCTTACACCTAACTTAGTTATGCTAATCGAAATAGGATGCCTTTCGGGTTCTCTTACGCCTATTCTAATTATACCAGAAGATTGTGTTTGTGTTGTGCAAGAGGGATAGGATGCCACTGGTGGACTCTTACACCTACCCTAGACACGTCATGGTGGATTCACAAGATAAGCAAACAATGCTTCGAAAGAAGAAAAGATTTTTATGAAATGGAATCAGATTTTTGTTGATTGATAGAATTATTTTCAAACATGATTTTTATGGATAATATTTCTTCAAATAGAGCCCATTAATTGGAAGCATCAGGTGTTTCCCTTTACAATCAATAAGCTGATAAGATCCTCCTTGGTAGGCCTTCTCAATGACATAAGGGCCTTCCCAAGTGGGTTCAATTTTGATGGGCAAGAATTATTCTCTTTAGGACTAACACAAGTTATCCTACTCAAAAAAATCAAAGGTGGACCAGCTTATTGTGAGCTTGAATCATTTTAGCCTTGTACAACTCGAGGTTTCGGTACGCCCGTAGGTGACTTTCCTCCAAACCTTTGAGCTCTTCTAACCATAACTTTCATTTTGCTCTATAGTGATCTTGATACCCAATGCTATCCTTAGTGATGGGAGTTGAACTTCTAAAGGTAGAACAGCTTCAAACCCATACACTAAGGGAAAAGGGGTAAATTGAGTTGGAGCTCGATATCTGGTGCGGTAGGCCCACAAGACTTTGACCAACTGCTCATTCCACTATCATTTGTTATCATCATGAGTCTTCTTTAGTATTTGAATGAGAGTTTTATTGAATGCTTCTGCTAAACCATTTGCTCTGGGGTAGTAGATGATGGAGTATCTCCAATCTATATTGTGTCTTCTGGCAAAATTATTGATTTTAGTGTTTTTGAATGCAGTACCATTATCAAATATAATTTATTGAGGCACCCTGAACCTATATATGATATGGTTCCTGAAAAACTGAAGTACATGCTGAGTTGTGACTTCTCTGAGTGGGATTGCCTCCGCCCACTTAGAAAAGTAATCGGTGGCAGCTAAGATGAACCGATGACCCTTAGAAGAAGGAGGATCGATAGGACCCACAATGTCGCATTCAACACTGAATGGCCATGAGGCCAATGTAGGTATAGAATGTTGGGTTGATGTAGGACCACACCGCATGACCGATGGCATCTCCTAGCTACATCCATGCAGTAATCATGGAAGACCAGTAGTCTCTTGATCTTTGTATTCATCTTCGACGGATTGTGCCCCAGATAGACCGGAATGTACCCGCAATTATAATGCCATGGCTTCGTGGTTTATTCAAACAAATGAACACATTTGGTCAAAGGATCACAGGTGCCATCAATGAGAGCATGAGAGAGCTCTCTTTTATCTAATGGGCTTGTGACTTTTCTTGAGGTAGTTTGCCTGTTCAAATAGTCTATGAATGCCCAATCCAACTCCTTGTCCTTATAGGTAATGACAACCTCCCCTTCAAGAGAAAGTCTCTGATGAGTTCAACATCAATAAGGATAGGACTCTATTTTGGACCCTTATTGAATGGACTCATCTTCTGACATGCCAATTATTTGGCAAGTTTGGCCAAAGCATCTACTACTGTTCTACTCGGAACCTTGTAGATGGTGACTTGGGATTTGGCCAACTTCATGGTATACTCTTGGTAATGATGAAGCTTGGGTTTGAGAACCTTGTAGGACCCGACAATTTGATTGATGACCAACTGAGAATCCCCAAAGATGTTGATGCTCTTGACACTGATAGTGATGGCTAACTCCAAACCAATAATCAAAGCCTCATACTCAGCTTCCTTGTTGGTGTAGGGGTTGGAAAGATAGTATGCTAATCTCATCACATTATGGTCTGGAGTTAGGAGAACTATTCCTACCCCCGCCTGGAGAGTAGATCATGGTGCTTCCCTTTATGAAAAGAAGCGCACCATCAAAATACATCTCCCATCGATGTTGGCAACCTCCCTAAGTTCATGATTTGTTCATCGTGGAGATCACTAAGCTGAGAATCGAAGTGGGTGTTGCTAAGAAATTCTAATGCTTGTCCTTACAGGGTACAAATGTGATATCAAACCGTGAGAGGATCATGGACCATCAAAATGCCGACAAGATAGCAGGCCATGAGATACAAGGGATTGTTCTGAAATCAAGTTTTATGAGAAAGCATGTAGTGACATAGCTTCTAAGATATAAAGATCAAAGCTAGACAATATTTCTCAGTAGGTGGATAGTTTGCTTTAGCAGGAATAAGATGACGGTTGAGGTAGTAGAGAGCATTCTCCTTCCCTTTGTCATTGGCTTGGGCCAACAAAGTGCCAAGAGAGTCATCCAATGTAGTAGTGTAGAGGATGAGTGGCACCCGAGGGGATAGAACCGCGGCTTCACCAAATATTACTTGATATCTTCAAAGGCATGTCGCACTTATCATCCCACTTGAACTTGGCATCCTTTTGATAAGTGCAGAATGGCTTGCATCTCCTGATAGGTTGGAAAAGCATCTTAGATATGCCAACCATCCTTGGAAAGATCCGAGTTGAGTTAAACTTTTAGAGGCATTTCTAAGATAGCTTTAATCTTTTTGGATCTATTTATTCCTTGTTGGACAAAAACCCAAGGAATTTCTCAAGCTACCCAATGCACACTGTGGGATTCATTTTGAGGTTAAATTGCCTTAACCATTCGAAAACTACTCTCAAGTCAAAGAAATGATCTTCCTTTTCTCTACTCTTGACTACTAGATCATCAACATAGCACTCAATCTGATGATGGATGAGTTCATTGAAGATCAGAGTCATGGCCCGTTGGTATGTAGCACCAGCATTTTTAAGGCCGAAAGGCATGACCCTATAATAATAGATATCGGGTTCAAAAGTGTTTTCATCCTCTTGATTTGATTTGTAGCTAGATGACCCATCCATAAAGAGAAAAGCATGAGAGATGAGGCAATGTCCACCATTAGCTCTGGTATAGGAAGAGAAAAGTCATCCTTAGGATATGCCTTATTAAAGTCCCTAAAATCAACGCATATGAAAATTTGGCCATTCTTCTTAACTAACATAAGCTAACTGTGTAATATTTTTCTTCCCGATGAAACAATCGATCGTTTCTTGACTTCAAAAATGACCTATTGTTCAATTTCTAATCACATGCCTAGGAGCTTGCTTGAGTTAGCGCTAGATCTATTGCTAGTTTGTGGAGCTATGCCGAGATAATCCATATCTCTTCATAACTCCATGCAAAGTCCCTTTAAACTCAATCAATAGCCTAACTAAGTCATTGGTTTCTTCTTCATTCAAAGAATGAACTAATGTCATGGATTTTCTTCTATCCCAGGTTGATTTCTTTAAGCTTGTCAATTATTGAATGAATCTCCTCTTCAAATTTTGGTGGTGCATCTTTGATTTGGAGATCATCTGATCATCGGTTTCTAAACACACATTCTCATAAGAGTTGTTTGTGTGAAAAGAACTATCGACTCCAAATGATTGGTAACAACCAAGCGAATCAATCATCATAGACCCATTATCAATCCTAGTCCCGCTCTCTTGATTGTGTTTCCCTGCCTATATTCCATAGCTTTTCAAAGTACTCACTGCTTGACCATGTGAGGAACCAAACCTTGTATAAGATTATGAACAAGGTGAGTAAAAGTTAAATAGTAATTCCATTAATTCTTTAAATGTATCCTCCTCAAGTTCTACATCAACTGTGACTTGAGGATGATGATCCCAAAAGAATCTCTTCACTTAATATCACTGGAAGACTGGGGGCTTCCTTAACTACTAAACCTTCAACTTTTGAGATGAAAGTGAGGTTAGAGCTAAGGTTCCCAAGCCGCCTAATAGTCTCACATAAACAATTTAATACTTTGCTTTGTCTGGAGGCATCTTCACTCGATCGAAGTGTCACCTCCAATGAAACCTGAGAGGTTGGTATCTAATCACATTAGCCTCATCCTCTAAACTAGATTCCAAGTCTATATGAATACTAGGGGTACTCCTATGAACGGGAACCTCTGGTGATGGCTGTGGGGTCTTCCACCTCTAAACCCTGCCGCTCTACCTGGAGGTTGAGTCATTCTACCCACATGTCCATATGATGGAATGATCTATGGGTGGAATTTGATATGTAGATCTATTTCTTCTTCAATTCCCCTATCTTGTTCACGTGGATTTTCCTTTTCTTTTCTTTTTCTTTTTCCTTTTCTTTTTCTTTTTCTTCATTTTCTTTTACTTTGAATTTGAGTTTGAATTTTATTCAAGTTCATAAGAAAGGGTATTTTGAAAAAGATAGTAGGTCACATCTTCATATATCTTAACCTCTCTAACTAAAAATGGCTTTTCATCTCCTTTGACATAATACTCAATCCCATCCTTCCTGAACTTCATGCACTGATGGAGGGAGGATGGAATTATCTTGTTCTGATGTATCCAAGGCATGCCGAGCAAAGAGGTGAATGAAGTATTCGAATCAATTATGAAAAACTTGGCTTCAGTCTTCCAATCACCTATCTTCAAAGGTAACACTATGGAACTTAAAGCCTGCTCACGTTATTTATTGAATCCTCTCATCCAATCTCCTTGGAGTGTAGAGATGTCAATCTTCAAATAAGCAAGGGTCATGTTCACCAATGCACCTAGATCACTGAGAACTCTAGCTAGTCTGAATCTGCTCATGTCAACTACAATGTAGAGGGGACGGTTGTGCTCCAAGTCCCCCAGAAGAAGGTCTTCATCTATGAAAGTGATTCTCAAAGCTTCTTTGGAATAATGTGCCTCCTCACTAATAGCGATCAGCTAAGCTAAGCATATCTCTGGATCAAGGAGAGCCTTGATTAATGATTCCCTCATCTCTTTGGATAAGATGAGGGCATCGTATATGCTTAGTTTAGATGGCAACTTTCTTAGGTGAGAGAGGACATTGTAGTCCACCATAACCTAATCCTCCACAAGCATATCCAAGGGTGGAGCATCCTGTGGTGGGGCTTCTGATCCTCTAACCATGACTTATTTCTATCTTGAGGTGGCCCAGAGGTAGAACTCTGTAGGAGTACTTGGTGATCTCTTGGCGTGGTAATGGAAGGTTCTACCAGCCGCCTCACATGTTCTTCTCCTATGTAACCCTTTAAATTAGATGATTCTAAGTCTATCTCAAAAGGCAAACCCAAAGTATTCAGAGTAAGAAAATCCAACTCTGAATTAGAAAGACGAAAATTAAAATTAGTATAATTATTTTGACTTGAAGAGTTATCATTAAGAATAGATTCATGCAACCCATCAGAAGTGACATAGATGTAATTCAAAGCTTTATTCTTCAATTTCTTGGAATTGTTTGGAGGTACAAAGTAAAAAATTAAGTAAAGTGAGTGGGGTAAGGATTTTTCTTTTCCGATACAAGAGTTCTTAGTAGAAGAAGTAGAGTTATCCAAGAAGTCATGGGTGGAAGCTAAAATTGTAGGTTGAGGTACGGCCGAAGGTGCTAATGGGCCATCGGTTGATACATGCTGATGCCGAAGCTCCCCTTCCTTGAGTTGGCTCGGCAACTTACAAACCTTCCTTGATGTTGAGGTGACCACTAACCGCAAGGAAAGTTTCTTGATTTTGGAAAAATTTTCTTAGAGGTTTTGGATAAGGAGATATCCCAACCTTCTTTGATTTTGGAAGGATCGCAGTCATCTCCAAGGATTACCCTAATGGAACTAGATGGTTATTCCACAAGGTATTTCTTAAGGATGACTATAGCACCTGTCTAGAAGTTATGTTCAAGCTAGTCCTTGAATGTAAAGAAATCCTCCATAACATGACCTAGCATGCGGTGGTAGGGATAAAAGTTGAGCATGAAGGTGACCAGGCCATGGATATTCTTAAGTAAAATCTCAATGGCATGCTATTCAGAAAGCTGTGGTTCGTATTTCATACTCAAATTATGCCATCTAAGAATGTATTCAACAAGGGACTCGCCATGGTTTTGTTGAGCCACAATGAGATCGCCAATAGTGACCATTTGTTTAGCTCCGGTAAACCTCTTGATGAAGAGTTACTCCAACTCAGCAAAAGTCTTTACTGAACTATTAAGAAGTTCGTCATATCAATCAAAAGCTATCCTTGCTAAGCTACTGATGAAGAGACAAAATAGTAAAGTGTCGCTGCACCAGTGTTGTAATAACTGGCCCTAAAATGTGTGATGTGCTACCTCGAGTTTCCACTACCATCAAAACTCTTGAAGGAAGGTGGCACAAAACCCTTAGGATATTGGATTGCATCAAATTCCTCTGGGTAGGGTCTACCCTTTGGAACTGATGATCCTCCTCGGGCTTGAGCCAATGCTTCCTTCACCTGCTGCACAACCATGGACTTGATGTCCTTTTCCTGTATAGAGGTACTATCCACTACCTTCCTATACATACTAGGGCTACCTTGCTCTACTAGAGGTAAAGTCTTGGCTGGGTCCAAGACATGCACAACTCGACTATTCAAGTGGTAGGATGAACTTGGGGCTTGGTTTTGAAATGCTAAGATACCTATCCTCAAGCCTCTTCTCCATCCTTTCTTTCTTTTCATCCTTCTGTTTGATCTGTGCTAAGAGGTGTTGGGTCGAGTGGGCTATGTCTTCTTGCTAGGCTCAACACCTTCCATAGTTTGATGCTCTCTGAGAATGGATCTTCTAGTATTTACCATACAAACCACGACTGAGTCTCCCAAAAAATCATTCTCATTGGGATCAAAGTTGACCTCCTCATCTGACCAATCATACCCCAAAATCTCCTTCTTCTTTGCAAGATAATGTGTTATTATCTTCTTAAGAGAATGATCAATCTAAACATGAACAAATGATCTCGACTGACCAGAGTGATTACTATCGTGTACTGAAAGGCACATGAACCGCTTGCCATTGGAGAGTCAATCCTATGTGGACTATACTCGCTAGATGAGTGACACTCCTGACAGCCACTTGCTATGAGAGGGGTAACAATCCTAGGATGTTCCACTATCATGCAGACTATCATCTCTATCTCAGAATAACCGCCACCATCTCCATATCTGTTGTATGGTGAGTTGGTGAAGGATGACCATGATGTTTTGGGTCCACCCTTCCGCACACCACTGGGAAGAAGGTCGAGAGAGAGCTCGCCTCCACAATGGGTGGTGTAGAGGGGTAGGATCCCTTTATAGGGATCACCAACGGTACATTTTTCCCTTCATCCTTCATGGCCTTAGATGGAATAAGAGATGTTGTAACTTGAACTGGTGATGGCATACGAGGGGTAGAGCGGTGGGGTGGAGACACCACCAACTCTCTGTGCACAGGAACTTCCCTCTTGTGGTGGCTAGTCCTAGTGAGAAGAATAATATCAATATGGTCGCGTGGGCGCAGATGGAAAAATCAAAGCGTGGGTAATCGATGGTTGACCGCCGCCTCCTACCTAACATGTGTGTATGGGCCTCTGCCCTCTCTGAATGCTCCCACACTATGGGGATGATGATCAAAGATCAAACTGGTGTCAAACCGAACTTGTCTTCCCACCTAGTGTAAGATAGATCGAGGCCGGACGACCTCCCTCCTCTAAATCTATAAAATGCACCATGGAGGGAGGTGATGAGAATCCTCCTACATCCTCTCTGACCCATCTAGAGAGGATGAACTAGTTTTGTAACCAAGGTGAAGTGACAACGGGAACTCATCCACATCGACGGGTTGCCTAGCTCCCTAGCATCCGGTAATATCTCTTGATCATGCATTCTTATTCCTACACCGTAGGGTAGGATGTGAGAAGAGCTAGACCATACTCAAATGTGGGGAGGAAAGCCTAGATGGGGGAGCCTTACCCTTAGAGGGTACATGATGGGTGTGCAGCCCACTGGGCAACATGAGCAACCAGGGAACCACAAGAAATGGCACCGGCACTATAATCAAGTGTGGTACTACCACAGCTTTCCTCTTTAGTGAGGAGACATCAAAACTAGAAGGTAAGTCTATCCCAATGACTGACTTTTGCTCAATCACCTTGGTCCTGCTGACTGTAGTGAGGGGAGTGCCCTCACAAGTAATCCTAGCTCCCTCAAATCCCCAACCAAAGTGAATCAAGTGGGTATGGTCAGGGGAAAGACCGATCAAAGCCGATCCATACCATGGGAGAAGTGAACAAACTTATGAGAACCATTTCAACAATAAGAGACTAAATGAACGTTGAACTATAAAGATCTACAATGAGAAATGAATTTGTATCATATTTCTATCTCTATAGATTTTTGAATTTGAATTTAAAAATTTGAACCCACATCCAACAACTTGAAAGTGTTAAGTGGGGTTCAAATAGATTTGAGAAGATTGATTGAAAGAGGAATTTGAATATGAATCCAACTTCAACAAATTTAGGTATGTTGAAATATGGATTCAAAATTTTGATAAGGATGCTTCCATAGGTTCATGGTTGTTTTGAATTTGAATTTTTTGATTTTGAGGACCCATTCCTTTAACAAATTTGGTTATGTTAAAGTAAGGGTCAAATTGATTTTATTTTTGTTAGATTGTTTTAGAATTCTACTTACTTAGCAAATTTAGGTATGCTAAGTGAAGTATTTTAAAAGTGATTGTTTCTATTTGTGAATTTTATTTTTATTTTAAAAAATTTAGAATTCTCACTTAGTAAATTTAGGTATGATAAGTGAAGAATCTAAGTGTGTTTTGTTTGATTTTTGAAAATAGGATTCTTAGCAAATTTAAGTATGCTAAGAAAATCCTAAGTGTTTCATTTTTATTTTGATGTTTTGATTTTTGAAAAGGGTAGGATCCTTAGCAAATTTGGTATGCTAAGGGAATCCTAAAGTGTTTCATTTTGTTTTGATGTGATTGAAAGTGGAGATTTAACTTTAGCAAATTTGGTATGCTAAAGATGAAGTCCCACTTGGTTTTGTGAAATGGAAATTTCATTTAGCAAATTTGGGTATGTTAAATTAAATTCCAAATGGTGTGTTCAAATTTTTTGATTTGTTTTAGTTTTGAAAATGGAAATTTCTCCTTAGCAAATTTGGTATGTTAAGGAAAGAAGTTCCAAAGGTGTTTGACAATTTTGGTTTTGACTTTGGAGGCTTCACTTAGAAAATTTGAGTATGCTAAATGAGGTTCCAAAAGGTGTTTGAAAATATTTTGAAATATGATTGTTGATTTTTTTTATTTTATTTTTTTTATTTTAGATTTAGAAACTTCACTTAGCAAATTTGAGTGTGCTAAATGAAGTTCCAAATTTTGTTTTGAAATTTTTTGAAATATGATTGTTGATTTTTAATTTTGGATTTGGAAACTTCACTTAGCAAATTTGAGTGTGCTAAATGAAGTTCCAAATATGTGTTTTGAAAATTTTGAAATATAATTTTTGATTTTTTATTTTGGATTTGGAAACTTCACTTGGCAAATTTGAGTATGCTAAATGAAGTTCCAAATATATGTTTGAAAATTTTTGGATTTTGAATTTAGAGACTTCACTTAACAAATTTAGGTATAATAAATGAAGTTCTAAAGATGTATTTGAGAATTTTGATTTTAAAATTTGGAGACTTTACTTAATAAATTTGGGTATGTTAAATGAAGTTCCAAAAGTGTTTTGAAAATTTTGAATTTTGGATTTGGAGACTTCACTTAACAAATTTAGGTATTTTAAATGAAGCTCAAAATGTGTTTTGAAAATTTTGAAATATGATTGTTTAAGTTTTAATTTTTGAAAAGGGGATTTCCATTCAACAAATTTAGGTGTGTAGAATGGAGATCAATCTTATTTTTGAAATGTGAAATTTTTGTTTTGTGTGTGATTGTTGCTTTTTTGAAAGAGAGAAATTCCAAATTAAAACATATGTGAGATATGTTCAAATGGGATTTCCTAAAAGATATTTATTTTTAGTTGGGAATGAAATTTTCATTTAATAAATTTTGAGTATATTAAATGAAGGTGTTGATGTGTGCTTTTGAAAAGTTTAATTTTGTTTGAAAATAAAACTTCCATTCAATAAGTGTGAGTGTATTGAATAGAAAGATTCATATGTGCTTTTGAAAACTTTATGATTATGATTATGATTTTGATTTTTGGAAAGATGATTGTTTATTTTATTTTGAAAATGAAATCTTCATCAAAGTGAATTGAAAGAAGATGTTCATTTGTGCTTTTTCGGAAAATTGTATTAGTTTTATTCATGAAAATTCCTACATATAATAATTATGGGAATTGTTAAATGAGGGTGATAAAATTTTGTGAAAAATATTTTATTAAGTGCATTTTTGAAAAGGTGCTTTTTTAAAAGCAAAGTTCTTATGGAAAATTTATTTTATCTTTATCATTTTAGAATGAACCTTTCCTTATCATAAAAATGATAAGGAGGAAGTCTTTAAATGTTTTATTTTTATTTAGATCTTTTTATTTTTACCCATTGGAGAATCCAACGGGGGTTTTAAGACCAACACAGAGTGAGGTCCTAAAACCTAAGGATGTTGGCAAACTCAACTTAAGAATGAAATAATCTAAGTGCCAATGGAAAGAAAGATAGTCTTGGATTCATACAAAAGTACAAACCCACTATTTATACTTGAAGACAATGATCATTTACCAAAGATGGAGAGAGGAACCATCCCCAATGGAGTCGCCAGAAAAAGCTGTGGTGAAATATTCTCGCCTTCATCTTTCCTTTTGAAGAGAATAAATGAAAACAAGGATATACACCTTTTGGTTGGGACACCACATAGATTCGTAGATGTACTTATTAGGGTGATCGGGAACGACATTGAGGGAAGGTGTACTATCTATAAAGATAGAAGTCACCACCCTACAATGGACCTAATCACCTCAAAAAAGACTTCTAAAGACTATGGGTCTTCGCATGTACCAGAGATTCTTCCCTTGCTTTACATGAAAAAGTAAAGTATGGTTTATTTTAAACTGGGTTTGTTAAGTTCCCTACAGGGGCAAGCCCCCATAGTTCATTACTTCCTAAGGAAGGGGATTCCTTAATACCCTCGATTAAGGTAAATGATCGTTGTCTCCAAAGATTTCAATATGTAAGACTATCAATCGAATAGTTTATTTTTTGGCAAATCAAGTGGGATCGATCAAGAGGAGGGATTTATTATCAAAGCCAAATGGAGGTGAGTAGGGCATGTTTAGGATACTAAGAAACCTAGTAAACATCCAAACTATCCCATGGTTGGGCTTTACATTTTGAAATTGAATTACTTTTTTGAGTTGAATTTTATTAGAAGTTTAGGCTTATAATTCTACACAAGGTTATGGAAATGCCTAAGAGGTGAGGATTTATGTTTATGGCCCATATAAGGGAGAAGCAACCTCAGAACCTAAATATAGGAAGCTTTGGTGAGGGCCAAAAGCACAACCTAAATCTAAGGCAAAAAATGGGTATTCGGTTTGCCTCCACAAGAGAGGACAAACCACCCTACTGCTTGGACTTACAATCGCCTGGGGGTGGCCGCCAACTAACTCCTCCTATGATTTTAAATACATGTAGGCAAGTCTTATACTTTATGAAAGATAGCTGGGCTATTATTTATTTGGAAAGAGACTAAGTCCTTAAACTCACTCGCTAAAGAGACTAGATCATATAAGGGCATGCTTCAAATGACCTAAATCTAATGTAAATCATATTACATTTTACTTTCATTTTTGGGCAATCATTTGACTCGGGCTTATAGGATTCATATGCCTAATGCATGAGAAGTAAGATTAAGGGCCAAAATTAGCGAGAAAGGGGGAGGTGTATTTCTACCATGGCTCTCAAAGGTCAAGTCAAATTCTCTGGAACTGGTGGAAGCCCTCAAATCAAGAGTGAAAAAAGATGCTATTATGCATGATGTTGTAAAAGAAATACTCACCCGGCTAAGGGGTTGCTAATTCTTTTATCTTGATTTTTAACTTAGGCTTTAAGTGAGGTTATGAGTTGTTTATTTTTAATTTTAAGTTGATTAATTTGGTAGAAGATTTATTTTTCTCTAAGAGCCTAATCGTCATCCAGGCCATACATCAAAGCAAGGAAGAAACTAGAAAAATATATCATTTCTAATGCACAAGCTAAACAAAATATCAAACATTTTATAAAGCTAATGCAAAAAAATAAAAGGCCAAGTATGGTTGGCACCATCGATAAACCTAAAATAAATTGGGTAGAAGCCCTTTTATACAACCCGACATAAAATGAATTAAGTACAATCAAGCAAGGAATTCATTGTTATGGGGGTCTTCAAGCTTCATTTCTTCATTCTTCTATTCTTCTTTCTTCTTCTTTTCTTCTTTTTGATGGTTGGAAGGTGGTTGCTCCAAAGGCTTCACATGGTACATAAGGCATGGTCTTATAACCAATGCTCATCCTAATCCCCATAACAATTATTCCAAAATCCTAATTACAAAGGTACATGAAAAGGGAAAAAGTAAATCTAACTAAAACTTGCAAAACAGAGATTAACTAAACAAACCACATATTCCCAAGCATGTGTATAAAAAAATTGGACTTAGCACCCTACACATGGGTAACCAAGTCTACCTAGCCTATTTTGGATTATGTTTAAGAGTATAAACCACCTGCACACCAAAAGAAGTTATATTATTATTATAGCACCCCTTAAGCACAATCCCCTATAGAAGACAATGATTAGACTAAATCATCCCACCATTCATTCTACGCACATACACCCTAACATCCAGACTAAAATATTATATCATAAAACTAAACAAACATCAAACCATGCACTGCCCTAACATAGGACTAGAAGTGTGTCATGTAAGGTTTGTGTGGTATGCTTAGCTAGGCTTTAAGGTTAGGATTTTCCAAGTGTGAAAACGTTCAACTTAGAAGGTGGTCTCATTTAAGTTATTTAGTTGATATGTGTTAATTTTATTTGATGATTTGGTTTGGTTTGAATGAACATACTTAATTACTAAATGTTGTAAAGAGAGGGAAAAGAGAAGAGAACTTCTCTTTCCTCCCTACCTTAAGTGATTTCTAAGGTAGATTCATTAAGGATTTTTTTTTCTTTAATGAATATTTTATTATGTATTTTAATTAATCCTACATATAGATTTTCTCTAAAGAAACCTATTCAAAAAGAAAGGCATTTTAAGATTAAATAAAGTGAATTACTATCAAAAAACACACAACATTTTATTTCTTTTCCACATGTGTATAACATGCATATGAATGGATTCTAACCATATCTATACATGAAAATGGGAATGTTTAGCATACTTTATGATGAATACTAAGAGAGGTTGCTTAAGAAAACTTGGAATGTTTCATGTATGCATGATTTTGTTAAGTAGAAGAGAGTGACTCATTTATCCATTTTTCATATGCACATTTACAAGTATAAAAGACATAAGTGAGTACGACGCGATTGTTAACCAGGGGTGTAAGGTACAAGACCTACTTAGGGCTACTTAAAGCCTCGCAACCCTAGAGTTGTCCAGACTAATATACCATTTTTCTTAAATACATGTGCATGTACAAAAAGAAATGCATTGAAAGAGAATCATGAAAAAAAATTTATGTTTGCATGATTTTCATGGAAGAGGGTGATTTTTATCCATTTTCATGCACATCTATGTATAAAAGACATAAGAAGTACAACATTGTTAACTGTATTGTAAGGTACAAGACCTACTTAGGGCTACTTAAAGCCTCGCAACCCTGGGGTTGTCCAGACTAATATACCACTTTTCTTAAATACAAGCATGTACAAAAGAAATGAATGGAAAAGAAAGATGCAAAAAAATTTGTATTATATTTGTTTTGTTATGTAATCTATATATGTAAGTGTAAGAATCTTTCTTAAGTCATAACATGGAAGATAATAAGAATAGATTTAAGCAAGTGTTATGTTCTTTTAAAAGAACTATACCCTTTACGGATCTTATTCTAATCCATATTAAGAGGAAAGAAAGAAAGCAAACATAAGACACATTTTTATATTCACATGCAAGCTTATAAATAAACTATAAGTAGCACACTTTCAATTTTAGGTATTTGATTTATAGATTTTGAAAATAGTTTTGAATTTAATAGTGATGATAGCCATTCATATTTTTACTTTAGCCAAAATATGCAATTTGACATAATGAAAATATCTTATTTTGAATTTGATTTTAGAAAAGCATGAATGTATGAAACTCATATGACATACACATTTAGTATATTAGGAAAGAAATAAAATGATGTAAGCATGTAATTTCATTCACTCTAATTAATTCTTAAAGATGATCTCATGAAGTAAGATCATTTAAAGAGAATCAAAAGTTGTTTAAAGAGACTTTCATTTTGCTTTGAGCTTGATTTGAATTAGAAATGTGTGAGAATGTTTGCTAGTCCTTACCCATTCCCACATGTGTGTATTATTTTAGTTTATTTTTTAGGTGATTAGATTAATTTTATGCTTTTAGGTTTAGATTAAGTTCATTAATTACCCCTTACCTATACGACTTTAACATATTTAATCAAATAATTATGAGGCAATGTATGACATAAAACCATAAGGAATTTAAATTAGTAATGCATCTTAGGAAAGAAAGGTACCTAATGCAATTGGCTCACAATTAATGATTAATTAAGCTAAAAGATTTAATTTAAGTACTTTCATAACCTTTCTAACACATATGGCTTAGGTATGATTTCCTTAAGTTTACTTAGGTTATTGAACACCTAACTATATACCCAAGAAGGATTAATTAAGTTCTAGCTTGATTTGGAATTTGATAATTTAATTTGATTAATTAAGTAGATCATTAGTGGATTAACCCTTAAATAGATTTGGATTTAAGGAAGAAAGGGAGTTTAGGGAATAGCTTAAGTAAAATATCCCAAAATTATTCCATAAACCTCCTAATCACTTAAAGAAGTTTAATTATCTTAATCAAGGAATTAAACCAATGTTCACATGCTTAATTAACCTTAATTATATTAAGAGAGTAATTATGGGTTCATTAATTAATTTCTATGATTAACTCATTAATAAATTTCAAGAAAATTAGGGGAGGCAAAAGTCATCCCACTAAACATGCCTGAGAAGTTTAGAATTAATTAATGAATTTATTAGGGAGTAATTAGGGCTATTAAATTTTTAAATAAACCCTAATTAAGGAAAATCTACTATTCAAATTTTATTTAAAATAATTTTATTAGATTCTCCTCTGAATTATCTTTAAAATGGGCCCTATTCATATTTTTCAAATTTTTCAACATTTAGTTATGTATTTTTCAAGTTTCAATTGATTTAAATGATTTTTAAGAATTCTGATAATTTATTTTATTAAAATAAACTATTTGACACTCAAAGTTCAATATGTTTTAATCTAGAGGTCAATTTCACCTGAAATGTCTATGGTAGGTGTATTTTAACATCAATTTTAATATATGAAAATTTCAACTTAATCTGACATGTATTTTTGCTTTCATTAAAGAAATTTAATCTTAACTAAAACTTAAATTAAGCTCAAAATACTCCGTGAAATTTGAGAATTTTGGGTTTATTGGATTTCTCTCAGAAAGACAAATCTAATGAGCCCTTATATGCAATTTTTGGTTAAGTATTTTATTTTTTATAAATTTTTTAAAGTTTTAGGTAATTTAAATTAATTTTTTTAAATCAAAAAATTGCAGCGCCGACGCAATGCGCATGGTACCACGCGATTGATGACCGCATGGCATGCATGCTGCGCCGCCGAAAGTGATTCATGCGTGCCGAGCCGAAAAGAGCGGGAACATTGGTCAAATCAAAATGCTTTTACGGCGCACTCTAGACCGTCCGATCGCCGATCAGATGGTCCATATCAGATCGTGTTATCCAGAGGCCAGGATAACACGATTGATGCGTGATCTTAGCCATCCTATTATGTGAACCCCCGATCGGATGTTCCAGATCGCATCAGGTGATCTGATGGCTAGGATCGTGCGATCCATGCATGATCAGAGCCGTCTGATCCCTCGAACCACGAGATCAAATGGCGGTTGTACCCTCGCCGATAGTGAATAATGATTTCAGGATTTTTAGGAATAAAAATATAATTCCTAAGTGAAAACTTGTCCAAATGGACTCATTTTCACATCGATTCGCACCAAAAAAATCCATATTTTAATTGGGATGATTTAAAGTAAAAATACGGGATTATCTAGGGTAGATTCTTAAAAATCATGCAAAATCTATCACGAAAAGAAAGATCCTAAGGCTGGCTATAGTTTTAAATGTTACCTCATCGGGGATGATTTTTGACAGCGGTGGTGACTCGAGCACGCTGTCGAGTGAGGGAAGAAGCCTTAGACTGAGCTTAGATCCTCGCCTTCATGTCGAAATGAAGTTTCCTCCGGTGATCATCATTTCCTCACCGAAATCCCCTTAGTTTTGGAGTATTTCTCTCCAAAATGAAGTGGATGATTGCTAATGGCTTTTAGGAGCTCTACCAGGAGGAGAATGAGAGGAATGAGGGTTTCCTTCAGCCACTAAAGCCTTAGAATGAAAAGTGAAGTGAAATGAACCTTTTTCTAGTTTTTGTTTGAAATTTTGGCTCCAAACTCATGTCACTTGGCTTGGTGTGGTTGGGAATGGAAGAGAATCCTCCTAGGTGGCACCCTATGGTTGGCTAAGGCATGGAAAGTGGCTTCCATGAAGGACAAGTGGGTGTCCTAGCCAAGGGTAGATGAGTGTCCTTCATGCTAAGTGTTCCAATGGGAGAGGTGAGGTGATTTCACCTCTCCATGAGTCATGGCTACCCCAACCACTCCTTGGGTCAGAAAATTAGTGTCCTTGGTGCTTATGTAGACCAATGGATGAGTGCCAAGTGGCCAAGGAAAAGAAATGACCACTTGGGAAAGTGCCTTTTCTCATGGAATTCTCTTGACCCAAGCATAAAGTGGTCATTTTACATTGAATTTGATTTGGCCAAATTTAAAATGGGTCAAAAGTAAGTTGGACCAAATTTCATGTCATTTGAAGTTCATTTGGTTTAATTTGGGTTAATTTGACCTATTTGAGTCAAAATGTGTCAAAATGAGTTAGGTTGACCAATTAGTCAAATTGGGTCAAACTAAGAGTGGGTCAAGTTCAAATCACTATTTGGCATATATTGATTCAGTTGGTTTCAATTAATTTGGTTTAATTTAGATTTAATTTGGGTTTTGGCCAATTTGATCCTTTAGGTCAATTTGGGCTAAGTTGACCAATTTGACCCAATTGACAAAATTGTCTTGAATTATGGCTTGGTTTGGGTTTGGTTGATCATTTGAAATGGATTGGTATCTTTGTTTCCAATTAATTTGATTTATATTTGATTTTGACTTGATTTGACCTTTTGGGTCAAGTTGGGTTAAAGGGTTATCTTGGCCAATGGGTTAGGTTGACTTGGTTTGACCTAATTCATGATAATTGAATAATCTACAATGATCAACAAATATGACATGAAGTTTTGGATTGGCTTAATTCACTTTGATTTGGATTGAATTGAATTTTGATTTATGTAGGTCGAATTGGCCACTTTGGGTCAAGTGAGCCAATTGGATTTAGTTAGCTTGATCAAGGGTTGATTCAAGTTTATTTGAACTCACATATGGACTTATGATTAAAATATAAATCCATTTGCAAGTGATTTGGAGTCAAATGGGTTTTGATTCATTTGATAATTTCAAGTTCAAAAGATGAACATGAGTTTGACTTGGGTTTGATTTTTCAATTTAGTTTTGGTTTGATGATTAAATTTTATGTTTATATTTGGATTCATGATTGTAGTATTGATTGAATTATAAAGAAAAATCAAGGGTTTGGCTTGATTTGAGTTTTATTTGGCTAAGTTCAAGATTTTGTCTTGAATGCTTAGGTTGGATTTTTGATTGAATTTGAGATTGAATTTTGAATTTGAGTTTGAGTTTTGAATTTGGTTTTGGATGTTTGAATTTATATTTCATTTATATATGTGAATATAAATGAAAATATAAATGGGTTATGAGAAAATTTCAAGGATTCAAAGTGATTTGAACTTAATTCAGGCTAAGTCCTTAAGAGGGAATAAAAAGACTTAGGAAAGATTTTTGACTTAGATTTAAATTTTTAATTTAGTTTGGTTGATTTGAATTTATATTTCATTTATATTTGTGAATATAAATAAGAATATAAATGGGTTATGAGAAAATTTCTTAAATTTGAATTGATTTGTATTTGATTTGAGCTAAGTCCATAAGATAAAATCAAAGGGCTTAGGGAAGATTTTTGGAATTTGGATTTCAATCATGGGTTTCGATTATTTGGAATTGATCATGGATTTCAATCATTTAGAATTGATTTGAGTTTAGGGAAAATCAATTAGGCTAGAATTAATTATTTATTTGATTTGAAGTTTGACTTGAAGGAAGGAAGTGAGGAATGTGGTTCAAGCGATAGGGTAGGCAAATTTTCTAACACCCCTAAGGAATGACCTATTCCTATGGCTAACTCTTCTAAGTCTCTAAGACTAGGTTAAGTGTCCACCTAATCACTAGATGTGTCTAAAGATCAAGGAATTCTTAAAGTCTAAGAGAAATCCTATGTCTAAGAAGGAGGGGTTGAGAGCTTATTCCAAAAATGAGATCAACAGCGAGTATAACATAAGATGTGCATTATGTGACTTTTCCTTCTCTTCTCTTTTAACATGGTTTTGAATAGGATTTGCAAAGTGTATAGTTCATTTGAAAGAACACCACTTGCTTGAATCTATTCCTATTCATTCCTATGTTTCCATTTAAGAAGGATCTTCACATTTACACATGTAAATTGTATAACCAAATCAAACATAAAAATCTTTTGCATGACTATTTTTCCATTTATTTCTTTTTGTACATGCACATGTATTTAAGAAAAGAGGTATATTAGTCTGGACATCTCGGGGTTGTGAGGCTTTAAGTAGCCCCAAGTAGGTCTTATACCTTACACCCCTGGTGTAGAAAATAATAGCGTCGTACTCACTTATGTCTTTCATACATGTAAATCTACATTTGATTAATGGATAAAAGAATCCATTTCTTTTCTACTTAATAAAATCATGCATCATAAAACATCCAACTTTCCTTAAGCAATATCTCTTAGCATTCATCATTAAGGTGTGCTAAATATTTGCATTGCATGTATAGATATGTTTAGGATCATTTCATGTACATGATACACATGTTGGAAAGAAATAAAGTGTGGTGTGTTTTGTGATGGTAATTCAATTTAATTAATCCTAAAATGCCTTTCTTATTTGAATATATTTATTTAGAGCAAATCTAAACTTAGGATTAATTAAAACACATAATAACACATTCACTAAACAAAAATCACTAATGAATCTACCTTAGAAATTACTTAAGGCAGGGAGGAAGGAGAAGTTCTCTTCTCTTTTTCTCTCTTTACAACACTAAGTAACTAAGTGTAGGTTCATTCAAGCCAAATCAAATCATCAAATAAAATTAACAAATCAACTAAATCACTTAAATAAAACCACCCTCTAAGTTGAATCTCTCACACTTAGAAAACTCTAACCTTAAAGTCTAGCTAAAACATACCACACAAATCTTAAAGGCACACACATTAGGCTAAGTCACCATTCCTAGTCCTATGTTAGGGCGGTGCATGGTTTGATGCCTGATTTTTTTTTTATGATGTAATGTTTTAGTTTGGATGTTAGGGTGCATGTGCGTAGACTGAATGGTAGGGCGATCTTAGTCTAACCATTGTCTTCTACAGGGGATTGTGCTAAAGGGGAACTGTAATAAAATATAAATGCTTTTATTGTGCAGATTGCTTATACTCCTAAGCATAATACAAAAATAGGCCAGGTGGACTTGGTAATCCATGTGTGGGGTGCTAAGTCTAATTTATTCATATACATACTTAGGATTGTGTGGTGTGTTTATCTAATCTCTGTTTTGAAGTTTTTAGTTAGATTCACTTTTCCCATTTTTATGTGATTTTGTAATTAGGATTTGGAATGAATGTTATGGGGGATTAGGATGAACATTGGTCATAAGACTATGTCTTATGCACCATGTGAAGCCTTTGGAGCAACTACATTCCAACCAACCAAAAGAAGAAAAAAGAAAGAAGAAAGAAGAAAGAAGAAAGAAGAAAGAAGAAATGAATAATGAAGACCCCCATAACATGAATTCCTTTTTTATTGTAATTAATTCATTTGTAATCCGGGTTATATAAGGGTAGAGCTCGGCTACCCAATTTCTTTTCAGGTTTGTGTGGTGGAGCTCGATCACAAAAGACCTTTTATTCTTTTGTGCTAGCTTTATAAATTGTTTGATGTTTGTTTAGCTTGTGCATTAAGATGTCATACTTTTCTAGTTTCTTTATTGATTGATGAATGGCCTGGATGCAATTTAGGCTCTTATAAAAATAAATTTTCTATCCAATTAATCAACTCAAAACTAAAAATAAACAACTAATAACCTCACCTAAAGCCTAGGTTGTAAATCAAGATAAAAGATTTAGCAACCCCTTAGTTGGATGTTGTATGTTTTCACATCATGCATAAAAAAAGTATGTTGCTTCACTCTTGCTTATGGAGGACTTCCACCTTTGCCAAGGAACTTGGCTTGAACTTTGAGATCCATGGTGGAAACACACCTCCTTCTTGCTGATTTTGGCCCATAATCCAATTTCTCATGCATTAGGTATATGAATCCCATAGCCTGTGTCAAACTAATTGTCCAAAAATAAAAATAAAACATAACAAAAATTTGCATTAGATTTAAATCATTAATCATGTCTTATATGATATAGTCTCTTAGGGAGTGTGTTTAAGGACTTAGTTTCTTTCTAAATAAATAACGGCTTAACAATCTTGCAAAAGCATATGACTTGCCTACATGTATTTAAAATCATAAAAGGAGTTAGTTGATAGCCACCCCACACGATTATAAGTCCAATAGTTGGGTGGTTTATCCTCTCTTGGAGGTAAACCGAATACCCATTTTCACATTAGATTTAGGTTGTACTTCAGCCATCGCCAAAGCTCCCTAGATTTAAGTTCAGAGATTATTACTTTCCTTTGTGGGCTACAAGTATAAATCCTCACCTCTTAGGCATTTTCATGATCTTGTGTTGTGGAATTGTAAGCCCTGGATTTTTAATAAAAATTTAGCTTGAGCAAATAAATCACTTCAATTTCAAAAATATAAAGCCTAACCATATGATAGTTTGGGATGCTTACTAGGCCTCCTAGTATCATAAGCATCCACTACTTATCTTCCTTTGGTTTTGATAATAACTCTCTCCTCTTGATCAATCCCGCTTAATCTTCTAAAAATAAATGAATTGATTTATAGTCCTGTCTTTGAATTCTTTGGAGACAATGATCATTTACCTAAATTGAGAATATTCCTAAGGAATCTCATTCCTTAGGATATAATTAACTATGAGGGCTTGCCTCCATAGGGAACTTAATGAACCCGATTTAAAATAAACCCTGCTTTACTTTTCCATTAATGTAGGGGAAGAATCTTTGGTACATTCGTAAACCCATAGTCCTTAGGAGTCCTTATTAAGGTGATTAGGTCCATTGTAGGATGGTGGCTTTTTTCTCTCAAGATAGTACAATATTCCTCAATGTCATACCCGATCACCCTAATAAGGATATCTGCCGATCTACTTGGTGTCCAACATAAAGAAAGTAGTTATTTTCATTCTTCATTTATTTTCCTCAAAAAAAGATAGATGAAGAATGAAAATTTTACCACAGATTTTTCTGGTGACTCCGCTAGGGATGGTTCCTCTCTTCATCTTTGGTAAATGATTATTGTCTCCAAGTATCGATAGTGGGTTTGTATTTTATATGAATCTGAGACTATCTTTCTTTTCTATTGGCACTTAGTTTATTTTATCCTTAAGCTAAGCTAACCAACATCCTTTAGGTTTTAGGACCTCACTATGTGTGGGTCTTAAAACCCCTATTGGGTTCCCCAATAGGTGAAAATAAAAATTTAATAAAAAGAAATAACCAAAGACTTCCTTCTTACTATTTCTATGGTAAGAAAAGGTTCATTCCAAAAATAAAGAAAAATAAATCCTTTATAAAAACATCAATTTCCAAAAAGCACTTTTTCAAAATGCACATAATAAAATGTTTGTACAAAATTTTTTTATAAATCAACCTCATTTAACAATCTTCATGATTATTATATGTAGGATATTCTCAAAAATAAAATCCAAAAATCATATTTTCCAAAGCACAAATGAACATCTTAATTCAATTTATTGAATAAAGATTTCATTTTCAAAATAAAATCAACAATCACCTTTTCAAAAATAAAATCATCAATCATATTTTCTAAAAGCACAAATGAACATCTTCATTCAATTTGTTGAATGAAGATTTCATTTTCAAAACAAAATCAACAATCATCATTTTTAAAAATAAAATCAACAATCATTCTTTTCAAAAAGCACAAATGAACATCTTCATTCAATTTATTGAATGCAGATTTCATTTTCAAAATAAAATCAACAATCATCTTTTCAAAAGTAAAATCAACAATCATCATTTTCAAAAATAAAATCAACAATCATTCTTTTCAAAAAGCACAAATAAATATCCTCATTCAATTTATTGAATGAAGATTTCATTTTTCAAAACAAAATCAATAATTATCTTTTCAAAATTAACAATCATCTTTGTAAGAAAATTAAAATAACATTTGGATCTTTCATTTAGCATACCCAAACTTGCTAAGTGAAGGTCCTCTTTTCAAAATCAAAAATAAAACAACATTTGGATCTTTCATTTAGCATACCCAATTTTGCTAAATGAAGATCCTATTTTCAAAATCAAAAATTAAATAACACATTTGGATTTCTTTAGCATTGCTAAATTTGCTAAGAATCCTCTTTTCAAAATCAACTAAACAAAACACATTTGGATTTCTTTAGCATACCTAAATTTGCTAAGAACCCTCTTTTTAAAAACATCAAAAATCAAAACACACATGGATCCTTTATTTATCATGCTTAAATGTGCTAAGTAAAGAACCCTCTTTTCAACAAAAAAAAAAATCAAAATCAAAAATCAAAAATTAAAAGCACATTTGGATCTTTCATTTAGCATACCAAAATTTTCTAAATGAAGATCCTCTCTTCAAAATAAAAAATCAAACAACACATTTGGATTTCTTTAGCATACCTAAATTTGTTAAGAATCCTCTTTTCAAAAATCAAACAACACATTTGGATTTTTTTAGCATACCTAAATTTGCTAAGAATCTTATTTTCGAAATCATCAACACAAAACACATTTGGATTTTTTTAGCATACCTAAATTTGCTAAGAATCTTCTTTTCAAAATCATCAAAAATAAGACGCATTAGGATCTTTTATTTAGCATACCCAAATTTGCTAAGTAAAGACCCTCTTTTCAAAAACAACAAAACACTTGGATTCTTCATTTAACATACCCAAATTTGCTATGTGAAGATTCCATTCTCAAAGTTCACACATGATTCACAAATAAGCAAACAAAAGAAGAAAATTATTTCAAACACCTCATTTACCATACCCAAATTTGCTAAGTGAGTAAATTCTAAAATCACAAATCAAAACAAAATCAAATTGACCCTTTACTTTAACATACTCAAATTTGTTAAATGAAGGGTCCCCAAACAATCAAAAATCAAAATCAAATATGAACCTATAGAAGCATCAATCTCTCTAAAAATATTTGAACCCATTTTCAACATACACAAATTTGTTGAAAATGGATTCTACATTCAAAAAAATCTCATTTCCAATTCTAAATTTAAAAAAATCTCATTTCCAATTTTAAAGGGTAGACCCTACCTAGAGGAATTTGATTCCATCCAGAACCACCTTCTTTCAAGAGCTTTAATGGTAGTGGGAACCCACGACAGCACATAGCGCACTTCAGAGCCAGCTGTTGCAATATTGTGGCAATGAAGCTCTTTCGTTCCATCTTTTTGTCAGTAGCTTAGCAGGCATAGCCTTTGATTGGTACACTGAACTCCCCAACAATTTAGTGAAGACTTTTGTTGAGTTGGAGCAACTCTTCATTAAGAGGTTTACTAGAGCTCAACAAATGGTGATTGTAGGCGATCTCTTTGTGGCTCAATAACACCCTGATGAGTCCCTCATTGATTATATGCTTAGATGGTGCAATTTGAGTATGAAATGCAAACCACAACTATCTGAATAGCACGCCATTGAAATTCTATAAAAGAATATTCATGGCCCGGTCGCCTTCATGCTCAAAGGTTTTACCATCAAGACATTTGAGAAGCTAATCAATAAGGCGGCTAGCTTACAAGAAGAAGCCAAACAATTGCCTTTATCAAATCAATCAATAAATCCAAAGCCACAAAAAGCTTATGAGAAGAAGCCAGGGGCAGTGATAGTAGTAGACAAGGGGAAACAGCCGGCTAGAGAGTAGTATGAGAGACCTCATGCTCCACAATCGTCACTTTCACCTCCTCTACCACCACTGAGGCCATCCTATAGGCCACCATAATAGCCTCTGCAGCCTTCGCCGTCTCCTCAACCATATCCACAGTAGCAGTAGTACACATACCCATCGCCAGGTAGATACCATCCACATACTCTTTTAGATAAATTAAATAAACCTTATTCATTTAAAAGGGAGGTAATTAAGAAAATCTTTAAGAACCTCTTAAAGAAACCTAATTTTTAGCTACCCGAGCCTAGAAGGCTGGAGGAAGTGGGCAAGAGCAATGATCTTAACTTTTTTCCTTACCATCGCATGCTAGGCCATATTTTGGAGGATTGCTTTACATTCAAGGACTAGCTTAAGCATAGCATCAAGACAGGCGCCATAGTTATCCCAAAGGAATGCCTTGTGGAATAACCATCCAGAATCCTTGGGGATACCTGTGATCCTCTCAAAACTAAAGAAGGATGGGATATCACCTTATCCCGAACCTCTAAGAAGATTATGTCCAAAATCAAGAAACTTTCCTTACTGGTGCCTCAGGTAGCTCGAGCCTCCAACATCAAGGAAGGTTTGCAAGTTGCCAAAGATAACTTGGGGAAGGTAGGAGCTCAGAGAGAGCAACAACACCATGATAGCCAAGTAGTAAACCACCGACCAAGCCCAGCCTCCGCACCACCATTGCACTACTATAACAAGCACCTCTACTAGCTCTTCCTATAGTAGACATCTATTATAGATGAGGGCATCAAATCCCTCACCCCTCTTACTTTACTAGATTTCTACTATGTACCTCCTTCAAAATCTAAGAAATTGAGAAATAAAGCTAGTTTGAATTATATCTGTGTCACTTCTGATGGGTTGTCTAATTATATTCTCTTAGAAAACTCTCCAAGTTTAAATAATAATTATAACAACTCTGATCTTTCTCTTTCTGATTCAAAGTTGGACTTTCCTTCTCTAAATACTATGGGTTCACATCTTGAGATAGACTTGGAATCATCAGATTTTGAGGGTCCCATAGAAGAAGCCGTAGGTGAACCTGATGAGCAGGTAGAACCTTCCACTAACCTGCCACAAGAGATCACCAAAGTCAACCTTCATAGTGGCAAGGTTCTACCTCCTCGGGCAGCACCTCAAGATACAGGGAAATAAGTCATTGGTTTAGATAATCGAGAAGCCCCTCCACAAGATGCTCCACCCTTGGATATGCTGGAGGATGGATTACAATGTCCTCTCACCTAAGAAAGTTATCATCTAACTTAAGCATATATGATGCCCTTATCTTATCCAAAGAGATGAGGGAATCATTAATCAAAGCTCTTCTTGATCCAAAGATATGCTTAGCTCAACTGACCATTGTTGGAGAGGAGGCACATTATTCCAGAGAAGCTCAAGGAGTCTCTTTCACAGAAGAGGACCTTCTACTCGGAGACATGGAGCACAACCGTCGCTTATACATTATAGTGGACATGGCCAGATTCAGACTTTCCAGGGTTTTTGTTGATCCAGGTGCATCGATGAATATTATGAGTCTAAAGACCCTTTCCTATTTGAGGATCAACATCTCCACACTCCGAGGAGATCGGATGATGTTGAGAGGATTCAATGAACAAGGCGAGAGGATTTTAGGTTCCATAGTGTTGCCTTTGGAAATAGGTGACTGGAAGATTAAAGTCAAGTTCTATATCATTGATTTGAATACTTCATTCACTGCTTTGCTTGATAGGCCTTGGATACATCAGAATAAGATGATTCCATCTTCCCTCCATCAATGCAATAAGTTTAGAAAGGATGGAATTGAATACTGTGTCTAAGGTGATGGAAAGTCATTTTTAGTTAGAGAGGTTGAGATATATGAAGATGCGACTTACTATCTTCTTCAAAACACCTTTTCTCATGAACTTGGTTGAAATTCAAATTCAAAAGAAAAGGAAAAAAGGAAGAAAAAGAAAAAGAAAATAAAAATGAAAGTTCAATGAGAAAAGGATATCAAGGAATAAGTAGAGCCGCATGTCACATTCCACCCACATTTCATTCCATCATATGGGCATATGGGTAGGATGGCTCAACCTCCACCAAGCAGAGGCAGAGGTAAAAATAAAGATAGTTCCAGAGGTGGAAGACCCCCTGGTTGGCCAGTACCCAATAGGGGGCACAGCAGTACCCCTACTATTCACATGGACTTGGAATCTAGCTCAGAGGACGTGTCTAATGTGATTAGTATACCAGCTAACCCCTCTCAGTAGGTTTAATTGGATGTGACACTCGAGCCTAACAGCGATGGAGACCAGGCCTCCAAGCAAAGCATGGATGTATTCAAATCAAGTTTATGTTAAACTATAAAGCAGCAGTTAGGAACCTTAGTCTTTCCTCTCAAAAAGTTGAAGGTTTAGTAGTTAAGGAAGCCCCTCAGTCTTCCAGGGATGTCAAGCCGAAGAGATTCCTATTGGGATCATCATCCTCAAGTCCAGAAACTGATGTAGGACTTGAGGATAATTCTTATAAAGAATTAATGAAATTATCTTTTGATTAGCACTCACCTTGTGTTCTTAATCTTACAAAGAAGGGTTTGATTCCTTATACATGGTCCAAGCATAGGTTAGAGTACTTCGAGAAGCTATGGAATAATGGAGGTAGGGATGCACAATCAAGATTAGGACTAGGACTCAGTATTGTGGATCCAGTCGATGATGATGATTACTGCTTAGTTGTCACTAACATCTGGAGTCTGATAGGTTCTTTTCACACCACACTAACTCATATGAGGATATCTATTTAGAAACTTCAGATGATCCAGATGATCTCCAAATTAAAGATGCACCGTCAGAATTTGAAGAGGAGATCCATTCAATAACTGACAAGCTTAAAGAAATCAACCCACACCGACATACATGTCATGTGAAGAAGAAACCAATGACTTAGTTAGGCTATTGATTGAGTTTAAGGACTGCTTTGCATGGAGTTATGAAGAGATGCCCGAATTATCTCCTTACATAGTAGTCTACAAACTAGCAATAGATCCTAATGCTAACCCTATCAAACAAGCTCCTAGACACATGGGATTAAAAATCAAACTACAGGTCATTTCTGAAGTCAAGAAATTGATCGATGCTGATTTTATTAGGGAAGAAAAATATCCTACCTGGTTAGCCAGTGTTGTACCATATAAGAAAAAGAATGGCAAAATTTGCATAAGCATCAATTTCAGAGACTTAAACAAGGCTTGTCCTAAGGATGAGTTTCTTCTTCCTATACCAGAATTAATGGTGGACATCACCTCATCTTATGCAGTATTCTCCTTCATGGATGGGTCATCTGGCTACAACCAAATCAATATGGCCCCTGAGGATGAAAGAAACACTAATTTTTGAACCCCGATCGGAATCTATTATTATAGGGTCATGTCTTTCGGCCTTAAAAATGATGGTACTACATACCAACAAGCCATGACTCAGATCTTCAACGAACTCATTCATCATCAGGTTGAGTGCTATGTTGATGATCTAGTAGTCAAGAGCAAAGAAAAAGAAGAGCATCTCTTTGACTTGAGAGTAGTTTTCGAACAATTAAGAGAATTTAACCTTAAAATGAACCCCCTGAAGTGTGCATTCGGAGTAGCTTCAATGAAGTTCCTTGGGTTTATTGTCCAACACTGTGAAATAGAAATAGATCCAAAAAAATGTCACCTCCCAAAATTTTAACTCAACTCAGATCTTTCTAAGGGTGGTTAGCATATCTAAGATGCTTTATCTCCAATCCATCAGGAAGATGCAAACCATTTTTAGCACTTATCAAAAAGGATGCCAAGCTCAAGTGGAATGATAAGTGAGAGAATGCCTTTGAAGACATCAAACAGTATTTGATGAAGCCACCAGTTCTAGAAGCCCCTATCCCAGGTAGGCCACTCATCCACTACATTGTTGCATTGGATGACTCCCTCAGTGCTTTATTGGCCCAAGCCAATGACGAAGGGAAGGAGAGTGCTCTCTACTACCACAGCCATTGTCTGATTCCTGTTGAACCGAACTACCCACCTATTGACAAACATTGCCTAGCTTTAATCTTTGCATCCCAAAAGCTACGGCACTATAGGCTCTCTCATAAGGTAAACTTGATTTCAAGAACCAATCCACTGCAGTATCTCATAACATGACCAATGCTATCTAGATGCTTGGCACATTGGTCCATGATTCTCTCACAGTTTGATATCACATTCATACCTATGCGAAAAGATAAGCACTAGCGATTTCTTAAAAGACACCACCAGCTGATTCCCCACTTAATGACGATCTCCCTGATGAATAAATCATGAACTTAGGGGAGGTTGATAACCATCATTGGGAGATGTATTTTGATAGTGCGGCTTCCTTTCATAAAGGATAAGAACCATGATCTATATTTTCAGGAAAGGCAGAGGTAGGAATAGTCCTCTTAACTCTAGATCATGATGTGATGAGATTCTCATACTATCTCTTCAATCCCTGCACCAACAACAAAGCTGAGTATGAAGCTTTGATTGTCGATCTAGTGTTAGCAATTACAGTGTGTCAAAAGCATCAACATCCATGAGGACTCTTAGTTGGTCATCAACCAGATTGTCAGGTCCTACAAGGTTCTAAAATCTAAGCTTCGTCATTACCATGAGTATACCATGAAGTTGTTGGCCCAAATCCCTGAGGTCACCATCTACAAGGTCCCTCGAGGAGAGAATGCAGTAGCAGATGCTTTGGCCAAACTTGCCAAAGAGTTGGCATGTCCGGAAGATGAGTCCATTCCAATAGGGGTCCAAAATAGATAAGTCATATCCCTTATTGACATTGAACTCATCGAGAGACTTTCTCTTGAATGGGAGGTTGCTGTTGCCAATAAGGAAAATGAGCTAGATTGGAGGCAATCATTCATAGATTACTTGAACACTATCAAACTACCTGAAAAGAAATCACAAGGCCATCAGATGAAACACAGAGCTCTCTCCTATGCTCTCGTGGATGGCAGCTTATCTTTCAATAAAATGTGGTTACATTATTTGGACAAACATGAAGCCCATAGGATCATGACCGAGGTACATTTAGGTCTATGCAGAGCGCATCAATCTGGTCCAAAGATGAAAGCAAATAATAAGAGACTCTGATACTACTGGCCTTCGATGATCACAGATTGCATGGATGTATCTACAAGATGGCATCAGTGTTAGGTACACGATGTGGTCCTACATCAACCATCCAATGTTCTATATCCTGCATTGGCCTCATGACCATTCCAGTGTTGGGGTACTGACATAGTGGGTCTTATCAATCCTCCTTCTTCCAAGGGTCATCGATTCATTCTAGCTGCCACCGACTACTTTTCTAAGTGAGCGAAGGAAATCTCACTCGGAGAGGTCATAGCTTAGCATGTGCTTCAATTTTTCAGGAACCATATTGTATATAGGTTTGGGGTGCCTTGATGAATTATATTCAATAATGGTACTACATTCAAAAGCACCAAGATCAATAGCTTCACCAGAAGACACGGTATGGATTAGAAATACTCCACCATCTACTACCATAGGGCGAATGGCCTAGCAGAAGCATTCAACAAAACTATCATCCCGATACTAAAGAAGACTCTTGATGACAACAAATGATAGTGGCATGAGCAGTTAGTTGAAGCATTGTAGGCATACCACACCACATACAGAACTCCAACAAGATCTACCCCATTCTCTTTAGTGTATGGGTCTGAAGTCATTCTACCATTAGAAGTTCAACTCCCATCACTAAGGATGGTATTAGGTAGCAAGATCACTATAGAGCAAAATGCCAAGTTGCGGTAAGAAGAGCTCAAAGATTTGGAGGAGAGATGCCTACGAGTGTGCTAGAATCTCGAGTTATACAAGGCCAAAATGATTCAAGCTCACGACAAGCTGGTCTGCCCTAGAACTTTTCAAGTAGGAGAGCTTGTCCTAGTTCTAAGGAGACCAATTGTTGCCCGTCGAAAGATTGGAGGCAAGTTTGAACTCACTTGGGAAGGCCCTTTTGCCATAGAGAAGGCCTACCAAGCAGGACTTTATCAACTTATTGATTGTAAAAGGGAACACCTGATGCTTCCAATTAATGGGCTTTATTTGAAGAAATATTACCCATAAATCATGTTTAAAAATAATTATCAACAAAAGAATAAAATTTTATTCCAATTCATCAAAATCTTCTCTTCTTTCAAAGCATTGTTTGCTTATCTTACAAATCTGCCATGACGTGTTTAGGATAAATGTAAGAGAACCCAAGAGGCATCCTATCCCTCTTTCACAACATGAATACAATCAAACACAATTCCCCGGTGCTACTAGAATAGGTGTAAGAGAACCCAAGAGGCATCCTATTTTGACTAGCATAATTAAGTTAGGTGCAGGAGAACCCAAGCGGCATCCTTTTTAGGTGAGAATCCCAGCTGCCATTCATGGAACCATGTCATCAAATTCCCCAAGTGGCATCCTATTCCTTCTAACATGAGCACAAACAAAAACATAAACAAACACATATCTTTTATCTCGAGCTATTTTGATGTGGGAGCAAGCCCCATGACTCACTCATTATTTAGTCGCGACATGCTACTTGCTAGTATGTCACCCTAGTGGTCACTTGTTTGGAAGATGTGAGTCCGCTTTCTTCCCGACTTGATCTAAAACCAATGAGCCTTGTTTGGAGTTTCAGCCCACCCAATAAGCTACCTCATGTTGATTTTATTTAAGAAGATATAATTCCCCATGCTTTCTTCTTCTAAGCATCATGCACTGACTAGGTCAAGTATACTTGAGGTTTAGGATAAGTCCCCTAGAGGCTCCTTTCCTCTTGACTACTTTTGAGTTGATATAAGCCCCCTAGTGGTATTCACTCAGCAGTCACCCTAGATCGGATAGCACCTATCGAGCCGAAGATAGACTATCCCAATAATCGAGTTATGGAGAATGTGAGTCCAGCTTTTACGTATTGCTCTTTGATTGTATGATGGTCATAGGTTTGGTTGATGTTCGCTATGCTGACAACGACTCACCCGGTGGATACACCACTCTTGATAGATGTGAGTCCCCATGCTTTCTCCTTCAGTTGGCCACTAAATACCTATGTAAATTATCTTCTCTAAGGTTTTGGATCAAGCCCTTAACGGACCCTCTCCCTGTGGGCACTCTACTTGGATCACATCCTTTGCGACCCCATTTACACATTACCCGGGTTACTCTTGGATTGGATAGTCCCCCTTTCCTAGTAGCCACCCCTGTGATTGGAGAATTTATTCAGCGGGTGCATAGATTCAACCTTAGTTCAATAAATTTAAGATAAGTTTAGGCTAATATAAGCTCCTTCTCAGTGTGATCCCTCACAAACCAATAGGATCCATGATAAACAAACAAAACTAAACAAACAAAACATTCACTTGTGGATTAGGAATTCAACCCCCCAACGGCCCCTTTCCCAAGTAGGCATCCTATCTTTAAGGCAGAGTCAGCAGAACTCCCTATAGGAATTGCATGACTACTTGAGTTGAGATAAGTCCCAGGGTCAGCACTCTCTCTATAGTTGCCCTTAGGTTGGGTTCAATCTATATTTCCCAACAGGTTACCCCGGCAGTCATTCTGCTTTGAAATATATAAGTCTACTACGCATTCTTTATATCATGACTGTTGTAAATCATTGAGTAGCTCTAAGTCAGGTTTGATTTGTTGCCCAAGTAATTGATCACCCCAATGGTCTTTTATTATGAAAGATGTGAGTCCTCATACTTTCTTCCCCTGAATTGATCATTACAAACTAAAAGGCACTCCTTTGGTTGGATAGTTCTCCCCTCGGCTGGGAAGCTATGCCCTTGGGTTCAGTAAATCTGAGATAGGTCTAGGCTAATATAAGCTCCTTCTTAGTATGATCCCTCGCAAACTGATAGAATCCATAAAAAAAAATAATTACAAATGAATTGAATTTTGACTACCTTTGAGCTGATTTAAGTCCCCTAGTGGCATTCACTTAATAGACATCCCTAGGTCGGGTTCTATTTGTTGCACAAGCAACCAATCACCCTAGTGGTTCTTTGGTTTGGAAGATGTAAGTCCCTGCACTTTCTTCTTAAACTTGACCATTACAAACTGAAAGGCAATCCATTTGGTTGGATAGTCCTACTATGTGGTTAGTAGACTACCCCTTCGGATTGGTAAATTTGAAGTAGACTAAGGCCTACACGGCCTTTACTCAGTGCAGTCCATCACAAATCGGCGGGATCCAGCAAAAATAATTAAAAAATAAAATTAATCTTGACTATCTTTGAGCTGATCTAAGTCCCCCAGTGGCATTCACTCAATAGTCAGCCTTAGGTCGGGTTCGATTTATTACACAAGCAATTGATCACCCCAGTGGTTCCTTATTTTAGAAGATGTGAGTCTCCGTGCTTTCTTCTTAGACTTGACCATTGTAAATCCAAAGGCAATCCCTTTGGTTGGATAGTCCTGCTAACCACCCCTTTGGATTGGTAAATCTAAAGTAGACCAAGGCCTACACGACCCCTACTCAGTGCAGTCCATCGCAAACTGATGGGATCCATCAAAAATAATTAAAAAATGAAATTAACTTTGACTATCTTTGAGCTGATTTAAGTCCCCAGCAGCATTCACTCAATAGTCAGCCCCAGGTCAAGTTTGATTTGTTGCACAAATAACCAATCACCCTAGCGGTTCTTTATTTTGGAAGATGTGAGTCCCCGTGCTTTCATCTTAACTTAACTATTTTAAACCGAAAGGCAATCCCTTTGGTTGGATAGTCCTACTATGTGGTTGGTAGACTAGCCCTTTAGATTGGTAAATCTATGTTAAACCAAGGCCATCATAGCCCCTACTCAGTACAGTCCATTGCAAATTGATGGGATTCATCAAAAATATTTTTAAATTGAAATTAATCTTTCACTATCTTTGAGCTGATTTAAGTCTCCTAGTGGCATTCACTCAATAGTCGGCCCTAGTTTGGGTGCACTCCATTGCCTTGTTAACTAATCCATACTTTGGAAGATGTAAGTCTACTACGCTTTCTTCCTAGTACAACTGCTGCACACAGAAAGGCAACCCCTTTGGTTGGCTAGTCCTACTATGTTGTTAGTAGACTACCCCTTTGGATTGGTAAATCTGAGTTAGGCCTAGGCCTATATAGCCCCTACTTAGTGCAATCCATCACAAACCAACAGGGTCCATCTCAAAATCTAAAAAATTAAAAATTTGAAATAAATTCAACCCTCCTCCATTAGTGGAGACCAACTAAACAAACAAAACAAATCCAATCAATCTCCCCCGGTGGAGTCAAATAATCAAATCAATCAAACCATCTGCTTCTCCTCAGTGAGATGCAAACCTTTCTAGTTCCCCCAGCGGATCTCGAATTCTAATCCCTCAGTGGATTTTAGAATCTCTCCTCCCTAGTGGATGACTAAAACTTGCTCCCCTAGTAGAGAGTTCACTTTTTCATCCCTAGTGGTACACCAAATCCTAAATCAACAAATTAAATCAAATTTCTCCCCAGCGGGACTCAAATCAAATCAAACCTCTCATCCCCAATGGATGACTTGAACCTTTCCCTAGTGGAAGGTCCACATACTTTATTCCTAGTGGATTCCTCCTTTACTCTCTTATGTTGTTGACATGAGTAGGGTCACATTGCACTAAGCTCTTGATTCATTCTACACCTTGGCTTGGGAATAGATCATTTTTATTAGTGCTTGTGATTGTTTGGTGTTGTTGATCATCTCGATCAAAACCAATATGTTCAGTATGCCTTGTCAGTCACACCACACATATTGGGTGCCTTTTGTTGACCTCATTTTTAGAATGAACTCTCAACCTCTCCATCTTTGACATAAGAGTCCTCTTAGACACTAAGAGTTCCTTAGTCTTAAGACACTTCTAGTGATTAGGTGAATACTAAACCTAACCCTAGAGACTTAGAAGAGTTAGCAATATGAATAGGTTATGCCTTAGGGGTGTTAGTAAATGTGCCTACCATATAGCTTGAACCAATCCTTACTTCCTTCTTTCAAGTCAAACTCCAAATCCAAACTAAATTTTAAACTCAAATCAATTCCAACTTAATTGATTTTCTCATATCCAAATCAACTTCAAACTCAAATCAACTTCAATTCCAAATCTCAAATCAATTTCAACTTAATTGATTTTCTCAAACCATAAATCAATTCTAATGAATTTTCTTAAATCATGAATCAATTCCAAATGATTGACATCCATGAACAAGTCCAAATCTAAAAATATTTTCTAAGTCACTTTGATTTCATCTTGCTGGCCTCATTTTTAGAATGAGCTCTCAACCCCTCCATCTTAGGCTTAGGACTTCTCTTAGACTTTAAGAGTTCCTTAGTCTTAAGACACATCTAATGATTAGGTGGACACTCCAACCTAGCCTTAGAAGACTTAGAAGAGTTGACCATAGGCATAAGCCATGCCTTAGGAGTGTTAGGAAATGTCCTACCCTTATCGTAAACTATTCCTCACTTTCTTTCTTTCAAGTCAAACTCCAAATCAATTCTAGATGATTTTCTCCAAAATTCAAATCAATTCCATGATTCAATTCCATGAATGAAACCCATGATCAAAATCCATCAAAAATTCTTAAGTCTAAAAATTCAAACCCATCAAATCGAATTCAAAATTCCAAATCAATTCATGAAACATTTCTTAATTCCCTTTAATTTTCCATTAAAGGACTTAGCCAAAATCAATCCTAAACCTTGATCAAACCATTTCAAACTCATGAGATTTTCTCAAAACTTATTTATATTCTCATTTATATTCTCAAATATAAATGAAATATAAATATAAATCAATCCAATCAAAAGCAAAAATTAAATTCCAATTTTAAAATCCTTGAAATTCCCTTAAATCCCTTAATTCTCCATTAATTGATTTAACCTAAACTTTGACCAAACCTATTCAAACTCATGGGATTTTCTCAAAACTTATTTGTATTCACATATATAAATGAAGTATAAATATAAATCAATCCAATCCAATGCAAAAATTAAATTTTAATTTAAAATTTTCTTTAAATCCTGTAAATTCCCTTTAATGGATTTAACTCAAATCATGATTAAACTCTTTCTATTGGTTCCTATATTTAAGAATAAAGGTGATGCACAAGAGTGTGCAAATCATAGAGGAATTGAGTTAATGTGCCATACATTAAAATTATGGGAGAGAGTAATTGAGCATAGGTTACGATGTAACAGTTTCTCATTCATTTGGTTTTATGCTAGATCTACTATGGATGTTATACATTTGCTAATTTGATGGAGAAGCATAAAGAAAGTAAGGAGGATCTACATATGATATTAATTGATTTGAAAGCTTATGATAAAGTTTCAAGAGATGTTCTTTGGAGTTCTAGAAACGAAAGGAGTTAATATTGGTTATATTCAAGTCATTGGATATGTATACTAGAGCATTACTTGTGTACAAACACAAGGAGGATTGACAAAATATATTCCTATTTCTTGGATTACATCAGGATCAGCTTTAAGCCCTTATCTTTTACTTTAGTTATGGATGTTCTTACTAGGCATTTACAAGAAGATGTACCTTGGTGTATGCTTTTTTCGATGACATTCTTCTTATTGATAAGACCAAAAAATTACTTGAATTATGGAGGTCAACTCTAGAGTCTAAAGAATTTCATTTAAGTAGATCTAAAACTAAATATATAGAGTGTAATTTTAGTTATAGAAGTTCTAGTGGTAGTGTTGTGACATTAGGTGAACAAGTCATTAATAAGAGTGGCGTTTGAATATTTAGGCTCATTGTTCAAAATGATGGTGAAATAGATGGAGATGTTATTAGTAGAATCCAAGTTGGATGGTTGAAGTGGAGGAATGCATCCTTAAGATATAAAAGTTCCACTTAAACTTAAGGAAAATTTTATAAGATGGTGGTAAGACCGCAATCACTTATGGTGCGAATGTTGGCCAATAAAAAGAGAAGCATAAGACTAAGTTAAGTGTTACAGATGAGGATGCTTAGGTAATGGCATTAATCTTAGAGATAGAATGCAAAATGAGTATATTCAAGAAAAAGTTAGTAGCTCATTGGTTAAGATTAGAGAATTGCCTTAGATGGTTTGGCCACATAAAGCGTGATCAATGACCCGATTAAGTAGATGCATTAGATTTGCCTTATGTTAAGAAAGGTATACCTAAAAATACTTGGTTAAGATGTATAAAAAAAATGATCTTAGTATACTTGATTTAAATGATAATTTCACATAATAACACAATCCAAATTCATGTAGCCTTCCTAGAGGATTAAGGCTTGTTGTTGTTGCATGATTAAACTCTTTCAAATCTTTGAGATTTTCTCATGATCAATTTATATTCTCATTTACATTCACATATATAAATGAAATATAAATTCAAACAGTCAAAACCAATTCCAGAAATCAAACTCAAATCCACTTAAATCCAAATCTAAGCCTTTCAAGCCAAAAATCTTGAACTTAGTCAAATCACTTTCAAATCAAGCCAATTCCTTGATTTTTTTTCTCATGGTTCAATCAACCTTACAATCATGAGCTTATATATAAATCCAAACTTCAATCATTCAATCAAAACCCAAATCAAAAATCAAACCCAAAACCCCTTCATATTCTTCCTTTGAATATCAAATTTTCAAATGGATCAAAACCCATTTGACTTCAAATCACTTATATATGGATTTATATTTCAATCATGAGTCCATATACAAGATCAACCAACTTCAAATCAAGCTTTGACCAAGCCATTTGACCCACTTAGGCTCACTTGACCCAAAGTGACCTAAAGTATCATTATGAGCCAACTTTTGTTCCTAACCAAATTGGATTGAACTAAACTCATATATCCCTCTCATCATGATCAACAATCATCATGGGATGATCAATCAATCAAAATGGGTCAAACGAAGTAAAACATAAAGGTTGACCAAGTCAACACTTAACCCAAAATGAAATCTTACATAGCCAAATTCTACCATAAGCCAAATTGATTGAAACCATTGATCTAAGTTCACTCGTAACCTATGTTTGAACTTGACCAAGCCAACATTTGAGCCTAACCTAGCCCACTTGATCCAAGTTGACCCATTTTGACCTTTATGTGTCAAAACTCGATCTAAGCCAAATTGATTGAAACCAATGGGTCAAGTCCATCCCAAATCACTCGTGAAACTTAATCAAAACCTCAATTGGTCAACTAGACCCAACCTAGCCCAATTGATCTTAGACCCAACATGACCTAAAGGGGTCATGTTGAGCCAAAATTGAACCTAACCCAAATTGATTGGAAACAAAGATACCAATCCACCCATATGACTAACTAACCTAAACCTACCTTGACCTACCTCAAATAGGTCAAATGGGTCAAATAGTCAACTTAACCCATTTGACCTAAATGAAGTCATATGAGCCAAAACTAAATATATACCAAATTGAATCAAACCAAAGCCACCAAACATTTCAATTGGTCATATGAACTTGACCCAACCCTTGGTATTGGTCAACTTGACCCAAGTTGACCCATTTTGACCTAAATGGGTCAACATGAGCCAAACCCTATCAAATGGATTCCAAATCCAATGAAACTTGGCCAAACCTAGTTTCTCCACATACCCAACATATTCAAAGTGAAAATATAATAAAATGACCATTTTACCCCTAGGCCATAGAACAAATTTTGGCTTTGGTCATACCCTCATCACAATCACTTAAGGCTTTTCTAAAATCTCAAGGGGACTTAATGATGAGTGGTGCACCCAACCCAATGTCTTTGGGTCAGCCCATTTGGCCCCTAGACCAAACCCAACCACCTAGAGCAAAATTGAATTTTCAAATTCCCTCTTAAGCTCAAATTCAGCACATGGGAAGTTGGCAATCCATTCCTTGGGTCAAACTGACCATGTGCACACTCAAAACCATCAAAACAAACTCTCCAATCTCAACAATTGGATCAAAATGGCAAAGGAGGTGTCCATCCTGATTTCAAGGGGAGATATACACCCCCAATTAATGAAATTTGAATTCATTCATCGATTGAAGCTAGAACCTAATCATGAGAGCATTCCCAAGCTATTTAGAGAGGATTTGAATTCTTCTTTCTCGGTTGCATAGTGCAAAATAGGGAGCTCTAACTTCTCACACTTGATTTCCCAAATTCCTCCACACACTTCTAAGGACCAATCAAGCTCACTCAAGCTCACATTGGAGTTCCCATAGCAAGGAGAGGATCAATTCAATCAAAGCAAGCCCAAGTGAAGTGGTGTTGGTCCATCCATTCATCCACTCAATCAAGGCCTAGAATTTCAACGGGCTTCATCTCACACTAAGCTACCTCATTGATCTCGAGGATCACCTCCAACGAGGTATGGAATTTTTGACCACTTAGCTTAGGAGGTGTTGGTCCTTTGTGAAAGAAATTTTCATGTGAAATCCATCATTGATGGTTTGACTTGTGCTTAGATGGTGTGGGTATAATTTTATTCCATGAAGCTCATCGATCTTCCCTTGATCATGGGCGGTCTACATTGATCCTCAGGGAAGAACATGGCTCTTCTCAGCCGTCCATCGACACATTTTAGATGGACGGCTGAGATTATCTAGCACGTTTAGTCATCTGATTTTCCTTTATAAACCATAGGGGGATTCTCAACCATCTGATCTTTGATCAAACGAGATAAAGCGTGCAGCCACGCCATTTGATGGATGTTTAAGTTAGTGGCACGATGTAACGGCAAACCACGCCATCGCCATGCTTCGCCGTGAGTTAGGATTAGTTAATTAAAATGCTACTAATTTTAACTAATCCATGGATCTTCTAAAATTCATAACTCTCAGAAAAATCAAAAAATAAAAGAAAAAAATGCTATGGAAAGATAATTTCATCTAGAATATTTTAAAATTAATTTCAATGATTTTGAATTACTTTTCTAAATTTGGGTTTCTTTAGAATCTTAATTAGCTAATTATCCTTTAATTAGTCAAATTAATCTCAAATTTCTAGGTTCATTTTAGGGATGACCTCTTCCTCCCCTAATTTTCTTGAGATTTATTAATGGCTCAATTGGAGAAATTGCTATTTCATTCCCTAATTACTTCTTTCATGTAATTAAGCATAATTAGGATATGATTAGTGGATTTACCCTATGATTAGAATTATTTAAGGTTAGATCTAGTAAGTAGAAGGTTTATGGAATAATTTAGAGGCATTTCTCCTAAGCTAATCCCTAAACCCCCTCTTCTCTCCTTAATCTCCTTTTAATTAAGGGTTAATTCATTAATTATCTCCTTAATCAATTTTCAAAAATTCAAAAAAGTTCCATAACTTAATTAATCTACCTTGGGTAGATGCTTAGGTGTTTAATAGCCTAAGTTCAATTAAGGAAATAAAAATCCAATTCACATGTGTGAAAGGGTATTTTGAAATTACTTAAGCTAAACCCCTAGCTTAATTAACTTTTAATTATGAGCCAAATTGCATTAGGCTTTTTCATTATTAGGTGCATTGCAAATTTACATTCCTTGTAGGTTTTATGTCATCTCATTGGCTCATAATTATTTAATTATTTTTTCTAAGGTGGTGTATGGGTTAATTAAGCACTTAATTCACCTTAACCCAATGCTTTAAAATGGATTTAATTATCTAAAAATTAAATAAAAAATACAAAACACATGTGGGAATGGGTTTAGAATTGCAAGCTCATCTCACCTTTTCAAAATTAAATCAAACTTCAAACTAAATAAAAATCATTTTGAAATTCACTTTGATTTATTCTAAATTTTTTTATTCTATAAGAATGTCTTTAGGATTTAAGTAAAGTGAGTTTGTTTACATACTTTCATTATTTTGGATCTTTCCCAACATGTTAAGTTAGATTCCATGTGATTTCATACATTCATAATTTCACTTTATGTCAAATGTGCATGTGTTGGCTAAAGTAAAATATGAGTGGCTATTATCACTACTAAATCCAAATTATTTTCAAAACTTATAAATGAAATATCAAATCTGAAAGTATGCTACTTATACTTTAATTATAAGCTTGCATGTGATTATAAAGGTATGCTTATTATAGGTTTCCTTTCTTTCTATGTTGGCATAGTTTTGAATAGAATTTTGGTAGATATAGGTTCATTTGAAAAGACCTATGCTCACTTTCATATTGTATTCATCCCTATGCTACCATCTAAGAAGAGTTACTACACTTACATACATAAATTGCATAAACAAAACAAATCTATTAACTTTTTGCATCTTCCTTCTCTATTTCATTTCTTTTATATACATATTTGTATTAAGAAAGTGGTATATTAGTCTGAAAACTGAGGTTGTGAGGCTTTAAGTAGCCCTAAGTAGGTCTTATACCTTACACCTGTTAACAATGCGTCTCACTTATTTTCTTACTTTCATGTATGTATGTGAAATTTTGGATAAGGAAAAACTTTTCTACTTAAGAAAAATCATGCATATTCAACTTCTAAATTTTCTTAAATGGATTACTTAGCATGCATCATAAAGTGTGTTAACTACTCTGATTTGCATGTATAGATATGCCTAGGTTCCATACATATGCATGTTATATATGTTGGGAAAGAAGTAATGTGTGTTATGTGAATTTTGATTCATTTTATTTAATCTTAAAATGCCTTTCTTTTGAATAGGTTTGTTTAGAGTTTGTCTAAACTTAGATTGATTAAAAGATGTAATCAAAACACCTAAATGAAACTAAAATATGAACCTACTTTAGAAATTACTTAGTTAGGGAAGGAAAGAGAAGTTCTTCTTTCCTCTCTCTTCATAACTTAGTAATTAATTGTAGGTTTCACTTAAACCAAATTAAAACATGAAATAAAATAACCCAAAACACTTAAACAACTTAAATGAAACCTCCTCTAAGTTGAACATGTTCTTCACACTTAGAAAATTAGAACCTAAAGTCCTAATATACCACAAACCTTCAAAGCACACACATTAGCCTAAGTCACCACTTCTAGCCTTAGGTTAGTCTGCATGGTTTGATGTTTGTTTTATTTTGTGATATATGTTTTAGCTGATGTTAGGTGTATGCTCATAGAATGAATGGTAGGACATGCTTAGTCTAACTATTCTTTTCAAGGATTGTTCTTAAGGGCTATCATAAATAAAAATATAAATCTTTTTTTTTGTTTTATACTTAAGCATAATCCATAGTGTGGACTTAGTCACCCATGTGTGGGGTGACAAGTCCAATATACATGCTTGGGATTTGTGTGGTGTGATTTAATTAACCTTTATTTTGCAAATGTTAGTTAGATTTCTACTTTTCCTTTTCATGTAAAAATTTGTATAATTAAAATTTTGCATATTTGTTATGGAGATTAGGATGAGCATTGGTCATAAGATCCTATCTTATGTACCATGTGAAGCCTTGGAGAATCTACCATCCAACCATCCAAAAGAAGGAACCAAAATAAGAAAGAAGAAAAGAAGAAAGAAAGAAGAAGGAAGAAAGAAGAATAAAGCTTGAAGACCCCAATAACAATGAATTACTTTGCTTAATTGTAATATTCATTTGTAATCGGGGTTGTATAAGGGTAGAGCTTAGCTACCCACATTTGATATCTTCGAGTTTTTGTGGTGGTGCTAGATCACAATGGCCACTTATTCTTTTTACAATTAGCTTTATAAATTGACTGATAATTAATTTAGATTTTGTATTAAGTGGCATATTTTTTCTAGTTTCTTCCTTGCTTTATGTATGGCCTGAATGTGAATTTGGCTCTTTACAAAAAAAATAAATTTTTTACCCAACTTAATAATTCAAATTTAAATTAAATAATTCATAACCTCACTTAAAGCTTAAGATTAAAATCAAATAAAAGAATTAGCAACCCCTTAACTAGATGAGCATTTCTTTATAATATCATGCACAAATGCATCTTATTTCACTCTTGATTGGAGGGCTTCCACCTTTACCAAAGAACCCAACTTGACCTTTGAGGGCCATGGCAAAAACTCACCTCCTCTTCTCACGATTTTGGCCAATACCTTCTTATAATATCATGCATTAGTCAAAAAAATCCTATTAGCCTGAGTCAAAATATTTTTCCAAAAATGAAAATAAAATGAAATCTGAATTGCATTAGATTTAGGTCATTTGAAGCATGTCCCTTTACATGATCTAGTCTCTTTAGGGAGTGATTTTAAGGATTAAGTCTCTATCTAAATAAAAATTGCCTAGCTATCTTGCATAAACATGAAGACTTGCCTACATATATTTAAAATCGTAGGAGGAGTTAGTTGCCACCAAGTTGTCCATAAGTCTGTCGTGTGGTTTGTCCTCTCATGGAGGCAAACCAATTACCCATTTTCATAGATTTAGGTTGTGCTTTCGGCCCTCGCCAAAGCTCCCTTTCTGAGGTTGCTTCTCCCCTTTGTAGGTCATAAGCATAATTCCTCACCTCTTAGTCATTTCCTTAATCTTATGTTAAGGAATCTTAAGTCCTAAAATTCTAATGAAAAATGCTACTCAAACAAACTAAATCAATTTCTAAAATGTAAAGCCCAATTATAGGATAGTTTGAGATGCTCGCTAGGTTTCCTAGCATCGTGAATGCTTTCTACTTATTTTCAACTTTGGCTTCAATAATAACTGACTCTTTTGATCAATCTCATTTTGATCTTCAAAAATATAAATCGATCAATTGATAGTCCTTTTCCTATTAAAATTTTTAGAGATAATGATCATTTACCTTAATCGAGAGTTTTCCTAAGGGATCCCATCCCTTAGGATGTAATTAACTATGGGGGCTTGCCCCTATAAGGAACTTAATGAACCCGATTTAAAATAAACCCTGCTTTACTTTTTCATGTAAAGTAGGGAAGAATCTCGGTACATATGCGCATCATCATCCTAGAGTCCTTATTGAGGTGATTGGTTCCATTGAAGGGTAGTGATTTCTATCTTTCGAGATAGTATACTATACCTTGATGATGTACCCGATCACCTAAATAAGTATATCTGCGAATCTGCATGGCATCTTACCAAGACAAATTTCTACATAGGCATTGCCTCTTTCATCTCTCACCAATAGATTTGAAAGGTGACTCCCCTCCCTATAAGAGATTTATTCACCACAAATTTTTCTGGCTACATCACTGGGGATGGCTCCTCTCTCCATCTTTGGTAAATGATCATTGTCTTTGAATATTGATAGTGGATTTGTACTTTGGTATGAATCCATGACTATCCTTTTTTCCATTGGCACTTAGTTCATTTCACTTTTGAGTTGAGTTAGCCAACATCTCTAGGTTTTAGGACCGCATTCCTTCTTTGTCTTAAAACCCCCTTTGGTTTCTCCAATGGGTAAAATGAAAAGATCTAAATAAAAAGAGGAACATCTTTAATACTTCCTTCTTACCATTTTCATGATAATAAAAGGTTCATCCTAAAAATAATAAAATCTTCCATAAAGAACTTTGCTTTTCAAAAGCACCCTTTTCAAAAAAAAATGCACTTAATAAAATATTTTTCCCAAAAAATTTTCACCCTCATTTAACAATTATCATAACTGTTACATGTAGGGATTTTTAAAAATAAAACTAATAAAAAATTTTCAAAAGCACAAATGAACATCTTCTTTCAATTCACTTTGATGAAGATTTCATTTTTAAAATGAAATGAACAATCATGTTTTTCGAAAACCGCAATCATAATCATAAAGTTTTCAAAAGCACACATGAATCTTTTTATTCCAATACACTCACAATTACTGAATGGAAAGCTCATTTGTAAACAAAATCAAACTTTTCAAAAAAAAAACACATGAGCACCTTCATTTAATATACTTAAATTTATTAAATGAAGATTTCATTCCCAACTAAAAATAAAAATATCTTTTAGGAAATCCTACTTAAGCATATCTCACATATGAATTCCTTTCAAAAGCACAATAATTTCATACTTCAAAAATAAAAAAAATTGATCTCCATTATGCATGCTTAAATTTGTTGAATGGAGGTCCTCTTTTCAAAACATCAAAATCAACAATCATATTTCAAAAAATTTCAAACCAACATTTGGAATTGCATTTAGCATAATCAAAATTGCTAAGTAAAGTTTCCAAATCCAAAAATTCAAAATCAACAATCACATTTGGAACCTCCCTTAACATACCCAAATTTGTTAAGTGAAGTCTCCAAATCCCAAAATTTAAAAAAATTTCAAAATACATTTTGGAATTTCATTTAGCATAATCAAATTTGCTAAGTGAAGTTTCTAAATCCAAAAAATAAAAATCAACAATCACATTTGTAACCTCCCTTAACATACCCAAATTTTTAAAGTGAAGTCTCCAAATCCCAAAATTCAAAAAAATTTCAAAACACATTTTTGGAATTTCATTTAGCATAATCAAATTTGCTAAGTAAAATTTCCAAATCCAAAATCAAAATCAACAATCATATTTTAAAAAAAAATTCAAACATATATTTGGAATTTCATTTAGAATAATCAAATTTATTAAGTGAAGTTTCCAAATCCAAAATCAAAATCAACAACCATATTTCAAAATTTTCAAACAATATTTGAAACTTTATTTAACATACCCAAATTTATTAAGTAAAATTTTCAAATCCAAAATTCAAAAAATTTTAGAACACATTTTGGAATCTCACTTAACATTCCCAAATTTGTTAAGTGAAGTCTCCAAATCCAAAAAAATTCAAAACATATTTGGAACTTCATTTAACATACTCAAATTTGTTAAGTAAAGTTCCAAATCAAAATCAAAATTTTCAAAACATATTTTGGAACCTCACCTAGCATACTCAAATTTGCTAAGGTTTCCAAACTCAAAAAAAAAATTTTCAAACACCTTTGGAACTTCTTCCTTAGCATACCAAATTTTCTAAGGAGAAGTTTCCATTTTCAAAATAAACAAATCAAAATTTAAAATACACCATTTGAATTTTCATTTAGCATACTAATTTGCTAAGTGAAATTTCATTTCATAAAACCAAGTGGGACTTCATCTTTAGCATACCAAATTTGCTAAAGTTGAATCTCCACTTTCAATCACCTCGAAAAAAATAAAACAAAATACTTAGGATCCCCTTAGCATACTAAATTTGTTAAGGATCCTACCCTTTTCAAAAATCAAAACATTCCAAACAAATGAAACACATAGGATTCTTAGCATACTTAAATTTGCTAAGAATCCTATTTTCAAAAATCAAAATACACTTGGATTCTTTACTTAGCATACCTAAATTTGCTAAGTAAGAATTTCCAAATTTTCCAAAATCAAAACAAAACAAAATTCACAAAAAGAAACAATCACTTTTACTTCACTTAGTATACCTAAATTTGCTAAGTAAGTGAAAATTCGTAAACATTCAAACAAAACAAAATCATTTAACCCTTACTTTAACATACGCAAAATTTTTTAAAGGAAAGGGTCCTCAAAATCACAAAAATTCAAATTCAAAACAAAACAATGAACCTATGGAAGCATTCTATAAAAAATTTTAAATTCATATTTCAACATACCTAAATTTGTTGAAATTTGGATTCATATTCAAATTCCTCTTTCAATCAATCTTTCCAAATTCATTTGAACCCCACTTAACACTTCCATGTTATTGGATGTTGGTTCAAATTTTCAAAATTCAAAAATTCAAAATCTATGGAGACAGAAAACTGATGCAACTTCATTTCTCATTGCAGATTCTTTCACAAAGGTGTAAGTTCGGTCGTACACAAGTGAAATGGCGTTCTCAAAAAATTTGTCTTTACATTCTCCCATGGTATGGATCTAGCCTTAGATTAGGCTGACTTCCCTCGTTTGGACCATACCCACTTGATCCACTTCCGGATTTGGGGCGATCACGAGTGAGGCATTCCCCACCACCAGGAAGAAGATGGGCGGGCCATCAAGGTAGATTTTCCTTCCTGACGATATCTCCTCATCAAGAGGAAAGGTGAGTACCACAACTTCAACAGCTCTAGTGGTACCCATCATTCCAAATTTTCATCCTAGAGTTGCTCATGTTTCCCCGCGTGCAAGACACCATCTCATTCCCTCCAAGGGTAAGGCTCACCTCCGTGGCTTGCCTCATTTAAGTATGGGTCTAGCTTGCACTCCTCTCATCTTACCCGCACCCAGTACAGAAACAAGAATCATATGGTCAAACGGTTCCACACTCGGATAGCCAGAGAGCTAGAGGCAGCAGTTAGGTCAGCCATGGATGAGTCTCCCATGATCACTTCACCACTGGTTATGAAAAACTAGTTTCATCCTCTCTCGAGATCAGACAGAGAGGATGCCAAGAGGTTCCATTCATTGCCTCCTCCAGTGGTGCACTTATAGCTAGTAGTTTCTAGGAGTTGGAGGTCAGCCGGCTCCAATCTATTCTACCGTGAGGCATGTGACGCCGAGTCCAATAGTTGATCTTCGATCTAATATCCCCCACAGTGTAGGGAGGCAGATCCATTAGGAGAGGGCCCATGAGGACCATACATCACACATTACTAGCAAAGAGTGATGAGGTTCACCATCGTCCGCTTTGGTTGATTTTCCATGATGCACTACCCGCCGACCATACCGACAGTATTCTCCTCATGGGACCAACCACCAGAGGCCGCCTGCCATGAGAGTCGGTGTCTCCACCCCACCACTCTACCCCATGTCCACCATCGCCAATGCAAGTTTCAGCATCACCCATTCCATCTAAGGCCATGAAGGCCACATCCGGGAGAAATGTACCCATTGGCTATGGCCAAGGATCCTCCTCCTACACCACCCATTATGTAGCTCTCACCGACCTTCACTCCGGGTGGTACAAGGGAGTGGGGACCCGAGCATCGTGGTCGCTCTTCACCAACTCCACCCATACAGGATGCAGATGGAGCTATCACAAGTATTCTGATGACGCCAGTTGTAGTAGTGGTAGAGGATCATCCTAGGATTATTACCCCTATTATAGAAAGTATCAATTAGAAGTATCTTTCTTCTAGTGAGTACATTCCACAGTGATTGACTCTGATAAAGAAGGTCCACCTCTCGGCATGATAGCGATCACACCGTCATCCCAAAATGTTGTACCGAGTTAGAGATCTTTATGAGATAGTTGCACATTATTTTATGGAGAAGAAGGAGATCTTAGGGTATGCCTGGTCTGATGAAGAGAGAGTCAACTTTGATCCCAACGAAGATGACTTGATGGGGGATTCAACTGGTGTATGCATGGTTAACTGAGGTTCTCTTGGAGAACAGCCATGGAAGGTGATGAGATTGATCAAGGAGACACACGTAATCACCCATCACGAATTAAGATAGAAAGATGAGCAGATTGATAGGATGGCACAATAGTTACAAGACTTGTTAACAGTAGTGTCAGTGCTTCAGAAATAAGCCCCTCTAGTTCATCCTAGTATAGTCGATATTAGTCAGCCTGAGCTAGTGCATGTCTTAGACCCAGTTAAGACTCTACCTCCTGTTGAGCAAGGTAGCACTAGCAGATAGGAAGGTAGTGGAAGTACCACCATACATGAAAAGATCTAAAATCCATGGTTGAGCAACAAGTGAAGGAAGCTTTGCTCAAGCCTGGGAGGATCATCTCCAAAAGGGTAGACCCTACAGAGGAATTTGATGCTATCCAAGATATCCCAAGGGTTTTGCCTCCTTCCTTCAAAAGCTTCAATGGAAGTGGGAACTGAGGCATATATAGCTCACTCGTACGCTTATTACAATGCGTGTGGCAACGCTTTACTCTTTAGACTCTTTGTCAGCAGCCTAGTGGGTATCACTTATGATTAGTATGCTAAACTGCCCAATGGTTCAGTAAAGACATTTGTTGAGTTAGAGCAACTCTTCATCAAGAGATTTGTTGGAGCTCATTAAAAGGTTACTGTAGGTGATCTCATTGTAGCCCAACAGCTCTCTGGTGAGGCACTTATTGAGTATATTCTTCGATGGCGTTACTTGAGTATGAAGTATGAACTGTAGCTATTTGAACAACATGCCATTGAGATTCTCTTGAAGAATATCCATGGCCCAATTGCCTTCATGCTTAAGGGCTTCACCATAAAAACATTTGAGAAGCTAATCAACAAAGTGGCTAGTCTACAAGGAGAGGCCAAACAGTTATCTTTTCCAGATTAGTTGCCCAAGCAAAAATCTCAAAAGGTTTATAAGAAGAAACTTTGAGCAGTAACAGTGGTTGACAAGGGGAAGCAGTCAGCTAGAGATTAGTCCGAGAGACTGCGACCTCAGTAGCCTCCACCTCCTTTGCCACCACCAAGGCAACCATAGTGGCCTCCACCGCAGCCTCTATGGCTAGCACAGCCACTGCCCCAGCCATACCACTAGCAGCAGTGACATGCATATCCACCGCCAGATAGCTATGGTCCACCTACTCTATTAGATAAGTTAAACAAACCTTATTCTTTTAAGAGGGAGATAATCAGGAAGGTCTTTAAGAATCTTTAAAAGAAATCTAATTTTTAGCTACCCGAGCCTAGGAGACCAGAGGAAGTAGAAAAAAGTCATGATCCAAACTTTTTCCCTTACCACCGTATGCTAGGTCTTATTTTGGAGGATTGCTTCACATTTAAGGACTAGCTTGAACACAGTTTCAAGACCGGTGTTGTAGTTATCCCAAAGGAATATCTTGTGGAGCAACCTTCTAGTTCCATTAGGGTAATCCTTGGGGATACAAGTGATCCTACCAAAACTAAAGAAGGTTGGGATATTTCTTTGTCTAAAACCTCTAAGAAAATAATTCAGAAGATCAAGAAGCTTTCCTTGCAGGTGCCTGAGTCAGCTCAAACCTCCAACATCAAGGAAATTTTGCAAGTTGTGAGTGCCAACTCTAAGAAAGTGGGAGCTCAGTAGCAGTAGTATGTGCCGGCCCGGGATAGCCCCTTAGCATAGCCATCGACCGTGTCCAGACTCCAGCCTTCAATTACAGCTGCCACACGGGTGACTTCTTCCATTTCAACTAGCTCCTATGTTTCTTCTACTAGTAGAACTCTTGTATCCACGGATAAAGGCATCAAATCCCTTACTCCACTCACTCTACTTGATTTCTACTTTGTACCCCCAAATACTTCCAAGAAATTGAAGAATAAAGTTGATTTGAATTACATCTATGTCTCTTCACGAGTTATCTTCTTATTCTATGATAACTCTTCAAGTATAATTAACTATAATAATTGATCTTCCTCTTTCGTGAGTTAGACTTTAACTCACTATGGGTTCACCTCTTGAGATAGACTTGGAATCATCGACTGAGAGTCCCATAGGAGAAGCGTAGGTGAGCTGTGTGTAACTAGCCACCACCACCTTTAGAGATCAAGTCAACCTCCAAGTGGAAAGACTTCTACCTCCTAGGGTTGCACCCTCAGAGAGAAACAAGTCATTAGGCAAGATGAGAAGCCCTTCCATAGGATGCTCCACCCTTGGATATGCTTGTGGAAGATTAGCCGAAGGTGGACTACAACGTCTTTTCTCATCTAAGAAAGTTTCCATCTAAGCTAAGCATATATGATTCCCCTGTCTTATCCAAAGAGATGAGGGAATCACTAATCAAGGCCCTCCTTGATCCTAAATATGCTTAGCGACCGCTATAAGAGGAAGCACATTATGCAAAAGAAGCCCAAAGGATCACCTTCACAGATGAAGACCTTCTACTAGGGGACTTGGAGCACAACCATCCCCTATACATTACAGTTAACATGGACAGGTTCATATTTGCCAGGGTTCTCATCGATTCAGGTCCATAAACATCATGAGTCTAAAGACCCTTGCCTATTTGAAGATCGACATCTCTACACTCCGAGGAGATAGAATGATGTTGACAGGATTCAATGATCAAGGTGAGCATGCTTTAGGTTCTATAGTGTTGCCTTTGGAGATAGGTGACTAAAAGACTAAAGCCAAGTTCTACATCATTGATTCAAATACTTCATTCACTGCTTTGCTCGGTAAGCCTCGGATACATCAGAACAAGATCGTTCCATCCTCCCTTCATTAGTGCATCAAGTTTAGAAAAGATGGAATTAAGTACCAGGTCAATTAGGATGAAAAGTCATTTTCAGTTAGAGAGGTGAGATTTATGGGCATGCGACCTACTATCTTCCTCACTACACCCTTTCTCGTGAACTTGGATAAAATTCAAGTGCAAAAGTAAAAGAAAATGAAATAAAAGAAAATATAAGAGAAAATGAAAAGAAAAATAAAAGTCTAAGTACACAAGAAAGGGAAATTGAAGAAGTGGATCTGCATATCACATTCCACCCACAATCCATTCCATCATATGGACATGTGGGTAGGATGGCTCAACCTCCACCAGGTAGAGGCAGAGGCAGAAATAGAAGTAGTTCTAGAGGTGGGAGACCCCCTAATTGGCTTTCAACCAATAGAGGTCATGTTCCAGTTCCTAGGAGTACTCTTACTATTCACATAGACTTGGAATCCAGCTCATAGGATGAATCTAATGTGATTAGTATACCAACCAACCCCTCTCAGTGGGTTTCATTGGTTGTGACTTTTGATCCAGCCATAGATGAAGACCAGGCCTCCAAGCAAAGCAAAGTATTTGAATCTGATTTATGCAAAACTATTAGGTAACAATTGGGAACCTTAGCTCTTACCTCACTTACATCTCAGAAAGTTGAAGGTTTTATAGTTAAGGAAGTCCCTAAGTCTAAAGGACACAAAAAGAAGTTCTTTTGATTCATCATTCTCAAGTCCGTGAGCGATGTAGACTTAAGGAAGATACTTTTAAGGAATTAATGGAATTACCTTTTGACTTTTACTTGCCTTGTGTTCAAAATCTTATATAGAAAGGTTTAGTTCCTTATGCATGGTCCAAACACAGGTCAAAATATTTTGAAAAATTATGCAAAAATACAAAAGGGAAGCACAATCAGAGACAAGACTAGATACATAGGTTCGATGATGAAGAAGATTATTGCCTAGTTGTTACCAACCATTTGATCGATAGGTTCTTCTCATATCTCCAACTCTTATGAGAATGTGTGTTTAGAAACTTCGATGATCCGATGATCTCCAAGTCAAAGAGGCACCAATTTTGAAGAAGAAATTCATTCAACAATCGACAAGCTAAAGAAATCAACCTCGGATAAAAGAAAATCCTAACATACAGCTCATCTGAATGAAGAAGAAACCAATGACTTAATTAGGCTATTGACTGAGTTTAAAGATTTCTTTGCATAGAATTATGAAGAAATGCTCGGATTATCTCCTAACATAGTAGTCCATAAACTAGCAATAGATCCTAACATTATCCCTATCAAGCAAGCTCTTAGATGCTAGAAATTGAACAAACACCAAGTCAAGATCTAGTTTCATCGGAAGAAAAATATCCTACCGTTACCAAGTGTCATCAGTTAAGAAGAATGGCCAAATTCACATTTGCATCAATTTTAGGAACTTAAATAAGGCATGTCCTAAGGATGAGTTTCCTCTTCTATACCGTAATTAATGGACATTGTCTCATCTCATGTCTCTTTCATCATATAACCAAATCAAGATGTCTTGAAGATGAAAGAAACACTACTTTTGAACCCCGATCAGAATCTTCTGTTATAGGGCCATGCCTTTCGCCTTAAAAATATTGGTGCTACATACCAACAGGCCATGACTCAGATCTTCAATAAACTTATCCATCATCAGGTTGAGTGCTACATTGATTATCTAGAAGTTAAGAGCTTAGAAAAGGAAGACCACCTCTTTGACTTGAGAGTAGTTTTCAAACAGTTAGATAATATAATCTTAAATTGAATCCCCTAAAGTGTGCATTCGGAGTCACTTCAACGAAATTCCTTGGGTTTGTTGTTCAACACCAAGGAATAGAAATAGATCCTGAAAAGATCAAAGCTATCTTAAAAATGCTACCTCCTAAGAGTTTAACTCAACTTAGATCCTTTCAAAGACGACTGGCGTATCTAAGATCCTTTATCTCAAACTTGTCAGGGAGATACAAGCCATTCTCATAACTTGTCAAAAAGGATGCCAAGTTCAAGTGGGATGATAAGTGTCAGCACGCATTCGAAGACATCAAAGAATACTGGGTGAAGCCACTACTTCTAGCAGCCCCTATCTTGGGCAGGCCCTTGATCCTTTACACTGCTGCATTGGATGACTCTCTTGGTGCTATGTTGGCCCAAGCCAACGGTGAGGGGAAAAAAAGCACACTCTATTACCTTAATCATCGATTCCTGGCAACCACCACCAAGAAACATTGCCTAGCTTTGATCTTTGCATCTAAGCTCTAGACTACATGCTTTCTTATAAGGTGAACTTGAACCAATCCTCTTCATGACATGGCCAACACTTTTGGATGTTTGTTATCCATGATAATTGATATCACATTTGTACCTCCTCGTGTAAAAGGATACAAGAATTTCTTAGCAATACACCCACTTTTTGCTGATTCTCTGCTTAGTGACAATCTCCCTGATGAATAAATCCTGAACTTAAGGGAGGCTGGCAACCACTGATGGGAGATATATTTTGATGGTGCTTCTTCTTTTCTTAAAGTTGAAGCACCACGATCTTCTGAGTAGTAGAATAGTTCTTCTAATCCAAATGATGAGATTCTCATACTATCTTTCTAACCCCCGCACCAAAGAACAAGTCGAGTATGAGGCTTTGATTGCAAGTTTAGAGTTAAGCATCACCATTAGTGTCAAGTGCATCAACATCTTTAAGGATTCTCAGTTGGTTATCAACCAGATCATCGGGTCCTACCAGTTCTCAATCCAAGCTTCATCATTACTATGAGTATAACATGAAGTTGTTGGCCCAGATCCTTGAAGTCACTATCTACAAGGTTCCCCGAGTAGAGAATGTAGTAGTAAATGCCTTGGAAAAACTTCCCAAAGAGTTGGCATGCCTAGAAGATGAGTCCATTTAAATAAGGGTCCAAAATAAATAAGTCTTATCCCTTATTGATTCTGAGCTCATCGAGAGACTATCTCTTAAAGGGGAGGTTATCATTGCCAAAATGGACAAGGAGCTAGATTGGAGGCAACCATTCATAAACTACTTGAACACCGGCAAACTACCTCAAGAGAAATCACAAGCCCATCAGGTGAAACAGAGTGTTCTCTCCTTCGCTCTTGTTGATGGCACCCTGTACTGCTAGTCCTTTGACCAAATGTGATTACATTATTTAGATAAGCATGAAGCCCATGGCATTATAATCGAGGTACACTTAGGTCTATGTAGATCATATCAGTCTAGTCCGAAGATGAAGATGAAGATCAAAAGACTTGGATACTACTGGCCTTCTTTGATCACAGATTATATGGACATAGATAGGAGATGCCATCAGTGTCAGGTACATGGTGTAGTCCTCCACCAACCACCCAACATTCTACACCCTACTTTGGCTTCATGTCCATTTGAGTATTGGGGTACCGACATTGTAGGTCTAATCGATCCTCCTTCTTCTAAGGGGAATCGATTCATCTTAGCTGCTTCCGATTACTTTTCCAAGTGGGTGAAATCCATCCCACTCAGACAGGTCACAGCTCATCATGTGCTTTAGTTTTTTAAGAACCATATTGTATGTAGGTTCGGGGTGCCTCGATGAATTATATCCGATAAAGGTACTGCATTCAAAAGCATGAAGATCAATAGCTTCACCAGAAGACACGGTATAGACTAGAGATACTCTACCATCTATTACCCTAGAGCTAATGGTTTAGCAAAAGCATTTAACAAAACTCTCATCTATATACTGAAGAAGACTCTTGGTGACAACAAATGACAATGGAACGAGCAGTTGGTTAAAGCCTTGTGGGCTTACCGCACCATATACCAAACTCCAACTCAGTCTACCCCATTTTTCTTAGTGTATGGGTCTGAATCCATTCTTCCCTTAGAAGTTCAACTCCCGTTACTAAGAATAGCATTGGGTAATAAGATCACTACATAGAAAATTACAAAGTTGCGATTAGAAGAGCTCAAAGGTTTAGAAGAGAGTCTCCTACGAGCGTGCCAGAACCTCGAGTTATATAAGGCCAAAATGATTCAAGCTCACAACATGCTAGTCCGCCCTAGGTCTTTCTGAGTAGGACAACTTGTGTTAGTCCTAATGAGACCAATTATTGCTCATCAAAAGATGGGAGGCAAGTTTGAACCCACTTAGGAAGGCCCCTATGTCATAGAGAAGGCCTACCAAGGAGGATCTTATCAGCTTATTAATAGTAAAGAGGAACACCCGATGCTTCTAGTTAATGGGCTCTATCTAAAGAAATTTTACCCATGAAACAAAACTTGTTTGAAAATAATCATTAATAAAGAAGAATAAAATTTTATTCCATTCATCAAATCTTCTCTTCTTTCGAAGTGTTGTTTGCTTGTCTTGCGAATCTGTCGTGACATGTTTAGGGTAGGTGTAAGAGTCCCCCAGTGGCATCCTATTCCTCTTTCATAACACAAACACAATCTCCCAATGCTTTTAGAATAGGTGTAAGAGAACCTGAGAAGCATCCTATTTCAATTAGCATAACTAAGATTAAGTGTGAGAGAATCCAAGCGGCTTCCTTTCTTAGTGGGAATTTTTGTTGCCATCCGTGGCATCATTTCATAATTCTCCAGCGTGTTTTAAGGTAGGTGTGAGAGTCCCCCAGAGGCATCCTATTTCTTTTAACACATGTACACAACAAACATAAATCTTTTGTCTTAAGCTACTTGATGTGGGAGCAAGCCCCGTGGCACTCACTCATTAGCTTCTCTAGGTCGGGTCTACATACTACCTTGCTAGTATGTCACCCCAGTGGTCATTTATTAGAGGATATGAGTCCCCGCTCTTTCTTCCTAACTTGACCATTATAAATCAAAGAGCGCCTTGTTAGTATGATAAACTTCACTACCCAGCTAGTAAACTACCTCATGATTGACTTCGTTTAAGAAGATGTGAGTCCCCGTGCTTTCTTCTTGAACTAGCAATCATGTTCTAACTAGGTTGAGTATATTTGAAGTTTAGGATAAGTCCCCCAGAGGCTCCTTTCCTCTTGACTACTTTTGAGTCGATCTAAGTCCCCCAGTGACATTTACTTAGTAATCATCCTGGGTTGGATAGCACCTATCAAGCCGAAGATAGACTATCCTAGTAGTCAGTTCCACTATAGAAGGATGTGAGTCCCTGAGCTTTCTTCCTAGGATGATTGTTGCAAACTGATGGGCACCTTAGGTTAGTTGATGTTCGCTATGCTGACAGTGATTCACCCGGTGAATACACCACTCTTGGCAGATATGAGTCCCCATGCTTTCTCCTTGAGTTGGACAACGAATACCTATTAAATATATGACTAGCCATGTCATTTTCTATAGTGTGTTGGATTAAGCCCTTACCGACCCCATCCCCTGTAGGCACTCTATTTAGATCAAGTCCTTTGCAACCCTACTTAGACACTACCTAGATTACTTTTAGATTGGACAGTTCCCCTTAAGCAGCCACCCCTATGGTTGGAGAATTTGTTCAGTGGATGCGTAGATTCTCCCTTGGTTCAATAAATCTGAGATAAGTCTAGGCTGATATAAGCTCCTTCTTAGTTTGATCCCTCAAAAACTAACATGGTCTAGGATAAAATAACTAAAACAAACAAATAAAATTTTTACTTGTGGATTAGGATTCAAACCCCCAAAGGGCCCCTTTTCTCAAGTAGGCATCTTATCTTTAGGGTAGTGTCAGCAGAACTCCTTATAAGAATTTTCTTGACTACGATAGATAAATCCTCAGTCATTCACTAAGTTGTGGGTTCAATCTATTTTCCAAGCGGTTACCCCAGCTTATCCGCTTTGAAAGATATAAGATTATGATGCATTCTTTCTAGCATGATTATCGCAAACTGACGGGCAGCCCTAGGTCGGGTTCAATTTGTTGCCTAAAGAAACTGATCATCCCAGTGATCTTTTCTAGTGAAAGATGTGAGTCCCCGAGCTTTATTCCCTTCAATTGATCATTGCAAACCGAAAGGAACTCCTTTGGTCAGATAATTCTCCCATCGATTGAGAAGCTACTCCCTTTTGAATTGGTAAATCTGAGTGAGGTCTAGGCTTCCATGGCCCCTACTTAGTGCAGTTCATAGCAAACCTATGGGATCCATCATAATCAAAAAAAACAAACCTAAATTAAAAATGAAATCAATCTTGACTATCTTTGAGTTGATCTAAGTCCCTCAGTGGCATTCACTCAATGATCAGCCCTAGGTTGGGTTCAATCTATTATCTTTCCAATAGATTACCCCAGCAATTGGTCTCTTCTTTGGAGGATGTAAGTTTATTATGCTTTTTTTCTAGTACAGCTGCTACATACCGAAAGGCATCCCTTTGGTTGTCTAGTCTTACTATGTGTTTAGTATACTATCCCTTTGGATTGGTAAATTGAGGTCTTAGCCTCCATGGTTCTATTCGCATAAACCCATTGCAAACCAATAGGGTTCATCTGAAAATTCAAACCTAACAAAATTTGAAACAAATTCAACCCTCTCCTCAAATGGAGATCTCTCCCTAGTGAGATTCGAATCAAATCAAACCATTCAACCCCTTGTGGATGACTTGAACTTGCTTCCCTAGTGGAAGGTTCACAATATATCCCTTAGTGGATTTTCTTCCTTTGCTCTTATGTCTTAGACAAAAGTAGAGCCACATTGCACTAAGCTCTAGATTCTTTATACACCCTGGGTTAAGGATAGATTGCTTCTATTAGTGCTTCTGATCTCTCAGTATTTTTTATCATTTCGGTCAACACTAATACGTGCAGTGTTCCTGGTCAGTCACAATCACACCTATTTGGTGCCCTTTGTTGATCTCATTTTTAGAATGAGCTCTCAACCCCTCCATCTTAGGTTTAAGACTTTTCTTAGACTTTAAGAGTTCCTCAGTCTTAAGACACATCTAGTGATTAGGTGGACACTCCAACCTAGCCCTAGAAAACTTAGAAGAGTTAGCCATAGGAATAGGTCATGCCTTAGGAGTGTTAGGAAATTTTCTACCCTTAGCTTAAACCATTTCTCACTTTCCTTCTTTTAAGTCAAACCCCAAATCAATTCTATTTGATTTTCTCCAAAATTCAAATCAATTTCATGATCTAATTCCATGATTGAAACCCATGATCAAAAGAACCTTTATGAGCTAACTTTTTGACCCTAACCAAATTGGATTGAACCAAACTAATATATCCCTCTCATCATGATCGACAATCATCATTGGATGATCAATCAATCAAATTAGGTCAAAACAAGTCAAACCTAAGCGTTGACCAAGTCAACACTTAACCCAAAATGAAACCTTACATAGTCAAATTTCACCATAGGTCAAATTGATTGAAACCATTGATCTAAGTTCACTCATAACCTATGTTTGAACTTGACCAAACCAACATGTTAGCCTAACCTAGCCCAATTGGCCCACTTGACCCAAGTTGACCCATTTTGACCTAAAGGGCCAAAATGTGTCAAAACTTGATCTAAGCTAAATTGATTGAAATCAATGGGACAAGTCCATCCCAAATCATTTGTGAAACTTTACCAAAGCCTCAATTGGCCAACTAGACCCAACCTAGCCCAATTGACCTTAGACCCAACATGACCTAAGGGGTCATGTTGAGCCAAAATTGAACTTAACCCAAATTGATTGGAAACAAAGATACCAATCTACTCCATATGACTAACCTAACCTAAACCTATCCTTGACCTACATCAAATAGGTTAAATGGGTCAAATAGGTCAACTTGACCCATTTGACTTAAATGAAGTCATATGAGCCAAAATCAAATATATACCAAATTGAATCAAACTAAAGCCGCCCAAATATTTCAAATGATCATATGAACTTGATCTGACCCTTGGTTTAACCCAATTTGACTAATTGGTCAACTTGACCCAAGTTGACCCATTTTGACCTAAATATGTCAACATGAGCCAAACCCTATCAAATGGATACCAAATCTAATGAAACTTGGCCAAACCTAGTTTCTCCACATACCCAACATATTCAATGTGAAAATATAGCAAAATGACCATTTTACCTCTAGTCCATAGAACAAATTTTGGCCTAACCCATGGGTATTTTGATCATGCCCTCTTCACAATCACTTAAGGCTTTCCTAAAAGCTCAAGGGGACTTAGTGATGAGTGGTGCACCCAACCCAATGTGTTTGGATCAGCCCATTTAGTCCCTAGACCAAACCCGACCACCTAGAGCAAAATTGAATTTTTCAAATTCCCTCTTAAGCTCAAATTCAGCACATGGAAAGTTGGCAATCCATTCCTTGGGTCAAACCGACCATGTGCACACCTAAAACCATCAAAACAAACTCTCCAATCTTAGCAATTGGATCGAAATGGCAAAGGTGATGTCGGCCATCCAATTTCCATAGGGGGAGATATACTCCCCTAATGCAATGAAATTTGAATTCACTCTCTCTCGATTGAAGCCTAGGAACCCTTAGCAATCATCAGAGAGCATTCCCAAGGTCTTTAGAGTGGATTAGAATTCTTCTTTCTCGATTGTGCACAGTGCAAAAATAGGGGAGGAAAGTGAATGGTTAACTTCCTCTACACTTGATTTCCTCTAAATTCCTCTTACACACTTCTTCTAAGGACCAATCCAAGATCACTCAAGCTCACATTGGAGTTCCCATAGAAAGGAGAGGATCAATTCAATCAAATTTAAAGCCCAAGTGAAGTGGTGTTGGTCCATCCATTGATCCACTCACCTAAAGGCATATCCATCTGCTCCACCACAAAGCTACCATCATCTCAAGCACCGTGATCACCTCCATGAGGTATGGGAATTTTGACCACTTATTGGGAGGTGTTGGTCCTTTGTTAAAAAATGTTCATGGCATGAAATACACCATTGTATAGGTTTGTAATTGTGCTTAGATGGTGTGGGTACAATTTCATTCCACCAGCTCAATCAAGCTTGATCTCCCAGATCATGGGCGTCTATTGATCCTCAGGGAAGAACTTGGCTCATCTCAGCCATCCATCCGCACATTTTAGATGGATGATTGAGATTATTTAGCAATTTAGTAATCTGATTTTATTTTATAAACTGCGGGGGATTCTCAGTCGTCTGATCTTTGATCGAACAGTTGAGGATATAAGCGCGTGCATCGCCGCCACCATTTGGGATGTGCTATTTAAGTCACCACTCACGCATGCATGTAAAGCATCGACCACCGCCACCACCGACGTGAAAGATTAGATTAAAATGCCTAATTAATTAATCCATGGAGCTTCTAAAATCCATAATTCCCTCTAGAAAAACCAAAAAAATAAAAGAAAAAATGTTATGGAAAGATAACTTCATCTAAAATATTTTTAAATTTATTTCAATGGATTTTGCATTATCCTTTTCTCTAAATGTTGGTTTCTTTAGAAATCTTAATTAGCTAATTATCCTTTAATTAGGTCATTAATTAATCTCAAATTGCTAGGGTTCATTTTATGGGATGACCTCTGCCTTCCCTAATTTTTTTGAGATTTATTGAGATTTATTGATGGCTCAATTGGAGAAATTTCTATTTCATTCCCTAATTACTTCTTTCATGTAATTAAGCATAATAAGGGTATGATTAGTGGATTTACCCAATGATTAAGGTTGATTAAGGTCAGATCCAATAAGTAAGAGATTTATGGAATAGTTTTGGGGCATTTCCCCTAAGCTATTCCCTAAACCCCCTCTTCTCTCCTTATTCTCCCTTTAATTAAATATTAATTCATCAAATATCCCCTTAATCAATTTTCAAATATTCAAAAAAGTTCTAGAACATAATTAATCTATCTTGGGTAGAGGCTTATGTGTTTAATAGCCTAAGTTCAATTAAGGAAATCAAAATCGAATTCACATGTGTGAAAGGGTATTTTGAAATTACTTAAGTTAAACACCTTGCTTAATTAACTTTTAATTATGAACCAAATTGCATTAGGCCTTTTCATTATTAGGTGCATTGCAAATTTAAATTCCTTGTGGGTTTTATGTGATCTCATTGGCTCATAATTACATAGTTAATTTTTCTAAGGTGGTGTAGGTAAGGGTTAATTAAGTCACTTAATTTACACCTTAACCTAAGAAATGCTTAAAATGGATCCAATTATCTAAAAATTAAACAAAAATACAAAACACATGTGGGAATGGGTTAGAAATAGGAAATGCATCTCACTTTTTCAAAATTAAATCAAACGTTAAACTAAATAAAAATCTTTTTGAAACTCACTTTGATTTACTCTAAATTTTTTTATTCTATAAGAATGTATTTAGGATTTAAGTAAAGTGAGTTTGTTTACATGCTTTCATTATTGTGGATCTTTCCCAACATGTTAAATTGTATTCCATGGGATTTCATACATTCATAATTTCATATTTCAAATTTTAAAATGAAATTGTTTACTTTATGTCAAATGTGCATGTGTTGGCTAAAGTAAAATATGAGTGGTTATTATCACTACTAAATCCAAATTATTTTCAAAACTTATAACTGAAATATTAAATCTAAAAGTATGCTACTTATACTTTAATTATAAGCTTGCATGTGAAATATTACAAAGGTATGCTTAGTATAGATTTCCTTTCTTTTCTATGCTGGCATAGTTTTGAATAGGAATTTCGGTGAGATGTAAGGTTCATTTGAAAAGAACCTAATGCTCACCTAATTTCATATCCTACTCATTCTTATGCTACCATTTAAGAAGAGTTACCTACACTTACATACATAAATTGCAAAATAAATCTATTAAACAACTTTTGCATCTTCCTTTTCTATTTCATTTCTTTTATATATCTGTTTGTACTTAAAGAAAGTGGTATATTAGTCTAGAAAACCCCGAGGTTGCAAGGCTTTATGTAGCCCTAAGTACGTCTTATACCTTACACCTCTGGTTAAAAATGGCTCTGTACTCACTTATGCCTTTCTTACTTTCATGTATGTATGTGAAATTTTGGATAATGAAAAACCTTTTCTACTTTAAGAAAACATCATGCATATTCAACTTCTAAATTTTCTTAAATGGATTACTTTGCATGTATCATAAAGTGTATTAACTACTCTCATTTGCATGTAAATATATGCTTAGGGTCCATCCATATGCATGTTATATATGTTGGGAAAGAAGTTAAGTAATGTGTGTTATGTGAATTTTGATTCATTTTATTTAATCTTAAAATGCCTTTCTTTTTGAATAGGTTTGTTTAGAGTTTGTCTAAACTTAAGATTTCTTAAAATATGTAATCAAAACATTCACCTAAATGAAACTAAATTATGAACCTACTTTAGGAAATTACTTAAGGTTAGGAAAGGAAAGAGAAGTTTCCTTCTTTCCCTCTCTTTATAACTTAGTAATTAATTGTAGGTTTCACTTAAACTAAATTAAAAATTGAAATAAAAATAACCAAAAATACTTAAACAACTTAAATGAAACCCTCCTCTAAGTTGAACATGTTCTTCACACTTAGAAAATTAGAACCTAAAGTCCTAAGCTAAGTATACCACACAAACTTTCAAAGCACACACATTAGTCTAAGTCACCACTTCTAGCCTTAGGTTAGGTCGGTGCATGGTTTAATGTTTATTTTGTTTTGTGATATATATTTTAGGCTGATGTTAGTGTGTATGCTCGTAGAATGAATGGTAGGATGTGCTTAATCTAACTATTCTTTTTTGCAGAGGATTATGCTTATAGGGCTCTATCATAAATAAAGAATATAAATACTTTTTCTTGCAGGTGCTTTATACCCCTAAGCATAATTCATAGGCCAGGTGGACTTAGTCACCCATGTGTGGGGTGACAAGTCCAATATACATGCTTGGGATTTGTGTGGTATGATTTAACTAAATTTTGTTTTGCAAATGTTAGTTAGATTTCTACTTTTCCTTTTCATATAAAAATTTATATAATTAGAATTTTGCAGATTTATTATGGGGATTAGGATAAGTATTGGTCATAAGATCCTATCTTACGTACCATGTGAAGCCTTGGAGCATCTACCATCCAACCATCCAAAGGAAGGAACCAAAAGAAGAAAGAAGAAAAGAAGAAAGAAAGAAGAAGGAAGAAAGAAGAATAAAGCTTGAAGACCCCCATAACAATGAATTTCTTTGCTTAATTGTAATATTCATTTATAATCCGGGTTGTATAATGGTAGAGCTCGGCTAACCACATTTGATATTTTTGGATTTGTGTAATGGTGCCCGACCACAACGGTTACTTTTTTTTATTACCTTTATAAATTGATTGATGATTTGTTTAGCTTTTACATTAAGTGGCATGCTTTTCCTAGTTTCTTTCTTACTTTATGTATGGCCTGGATGTGGATTAAGTTCTTTAGGGAAAAATAAATCTTTTACCCAACTTAATTACTCTAATTCAAATTAAAATTAAATTACTCATAACCTCACTTAAAGCTTAGGATTAAAATCAAAATAAAAAAATTTGCAACTCCTTAGCTGGATGAGCATTTCTTTATATCGTGCATAAATACATCTTATTTCACTCTTGATTAGAGGGCTTCCACCTTTGCTAGAGAACTCAACTTGACCTTTGAGGGCCATGGTGGAAACTCACCTCCTCCCTTCTCGCTGATTTTAGCCAATCTGATTTCATGTCATAAAAAAAAATCCTATTAGCCTGAGTCAAAATATTTTTCCAAAAATGAAAATAAAATAAAATATGAATTGCATTAGATTTAGGTCATTTGAAGCATGTCCCTTTACATAATCTAGTCTCTTTGGGGTCTAAGTTTAAGGACTTAGCCTCTTTCTAAATAAAAATAGCCTAGCTATCTTGCATAAAATTAAAGACTTGCCTACATGTATTTAAAATCATAGAAGGAGTTAGTTGGCAACCACCCCCAGGCGACTGTAAGTCCAAGCTGTCAGATGGTTTGTCCTCTCTTATGGAGGCAAACTAATTACCCATTTTTCACTTTAGATTTAGGTTATGCTTTCGGCCTTTGCCGAAGCTCCCTTTTTGAGGTTACTTCTCCCCTTTGTGGGCTATAAGTATAATTCCTCACCTCTTATGCATTTTCTTAATCTTGTGTTAAGGAATCTTAAGTCCTAAAATTCTAATGAAAAATGCTACTCAAACAAACTAACTCAATTTCCAAAATATAAAGCCCAACTATAGAATAGTTTGAGATGCTCGCTAAGTTACCTAGCATCGTGAGTGCCTCGTACTTATTTTCCATTTTGGCTTCGATAATAACTCCCTCTTTTGATCAATCCTATTTTGATCTTCAAAAACATAAACTGATTGATTGATAGTCCTTTCCCTATTGAAATTTTTAGAGACAACAATCATTTACCTTAATCGATAGTTTTTCTAAGGGATCTCATCCCTTATGATGTAATTTACTATGGGGGCTTGCCCCTGTAGGGAACTTAACGAACCCGATTTAAAATAAACTCTACTTTACTTTTCCATGTAATGTAGGGGAAGAATCTCTAGTACATATGCAGACTCATCGTCCTTAGGAGTCCTTATTGAGGTGATTGGTTCCATTAAATGATAGTGATTTCTATCTTTCAAGGCAGTATACTATACCTTGATGACATACCCAATCACCTGAATAAGTACATCTGCGGATCTACGTGGCATCTCACCAAGATGAATTTCTATATAGGCATTGCCTCTTTCATCTCTCACCAACAGATTTGAAAGGCGACTCCCCTCCCTATAAGAGATTTATTCACCACACGTCTTATGGGGAGTCGCCTTATATCTAAAACTAAGGCGTGTGGTGACTCCCCTCCCTCAAATCAAATTCAAATCAAGTCAAATTCAAAAGATTTTCTCATAACCTATTTGTATTATCATTTATATTCACAAATATAAATGAAATATAAATTCAAATATCTAAAACTAAATTCAAAACTCAAATCCAAATCCAACCTAAACTCTTTCAAGTCAAATTCTTGAACTTAACCAAATCAACCTCAAATCAATCCAAACCCTTAGATTTTCTTCATGATTCAATCAATCATTCAATCATGAAACAAAATATAAACACAAACTTCAATCATCAAACCAAAACTTTATTCAAAACTCAAACTCATATTCATCCTTTGAACTTGAAATTGTCAAATAAATCAAAACCTATTTGACTCCAAATCACTTGTAAATGGATTTATATTTTAATCATAAGTCCATATGTGAGTTCAACCAAACTTGAATCAAGCCATGATCAAGTCAATTGACCCATTTGGGCTTACTTGAACCAAAGTGACCTAAAGCACCCTTTTAAGCCAAATTCTAATCCTACTCAAATTGGATTGAACTAAGCCCGTCTAAGTCTCACATTGTGAGCAACAATCATCATAAGATGATCAATCACTCAAATTGGGTCAAACCAAGTCAAATGTAGCCTTTGGTCAAGTCAACACTTAACCCAAATGAAACTCCAACTAGTCAAAATCCACCATATGCCAAATTGATTGAATCATTGATCAAAATCAGTTTATGATCAATGTTTAAATTTGACCAAGTCATCATTTAAGCATAACCTAGCCCAATTGGCTACTTGACCCAAGTTGGCCCAACTTGACCTAAAAAATCAAAATGGGTCAAATCTTGATCTAAGCCAAATCAATTGCAACCAATGGGTCAAGTTCATTCTAAATCACTTGTTGAACTTGACCAAAGCCTCAATTAGCCAACTACACCTAACCTAGCCTAATTGACCATAAACCCAACTTGACCTAAAAGGTCAAATCAAGCCAAAATCAAATCAAACCTAAATTTATTGAAACCAAAGCTTACAGAATATTTCAAATGACCAACCAAACTTAAACCAACCCATGACCTAACTCAATTGGGTCAAATTGGTCAACTTGACCCATTTGACCTAAGTAAACTCAAATGAACCAAAACCAAATACAAATCAAATTGAACCAAACCAATGATACCAAAATATTTCAAAAGGCCATATGAACTTGACCCAACCCTTAGTTTGACCTAATTTGACCAATTTGTCAACTTGAGCCAAGTTGACCCATTTGACCTAAATGGGTCAACATGAGCCAAATGATATCAAATCAACTCCAAATTCTTCAAAATTTAGCCCAACCTAATTTCAAACTATTCCAAATCTGCCCAAATTAAAATCAAAGCCAAATGACCATTTTACCCCTAGGTCAAAGGGTAACCTATGGCCAATTCTACTTGAAATTTAGCCAAATTTTTTTCATAGCAACTTAGCACCCTCTTAGTGGACCAAATGGACACTAATGAGTGTGATGCCATGACCCAATGGGTTTGGGTCAGCCAAACCCAACCCAAGGCCAAAATTAACCACCCAATGGAAAATGAGCACATGGAATCACTCTCACACTCATTTTATCACATGGGCAACTCCTCCACTACACTCCCCTGCCAAAATTGAACCATGTGAAGCTCCTAACAGCCTAACAAACCTATTCAATAGGATCAATTTGATCAAAATGGAAAAGGAGCTCATGGCCGTCCGATCTAAGTAAGGGGTAATATACTCCCCCTAATTTCATTTCAATACACATCACTTGCACTCGATTGAGCCAGAGAGACGTAAGGCAAGGTCCCCAAGCTCTCTAAAGCAATTTCCAAGCTTTTCCCAATTCCTCTTCTCAGTTTTCCTTAAGTCGAAAATAGGGGAGGTAGGAAGAAATCCAAACTCACTCAATTCTCTATAGAATCCAAATTCCTCTTGCAAGCACCATCAAGGGATCCAATCAAGCTCACCCAAATCAAATCCCAAGCATCCTAGCCACGAGAAGGAGGACTTCAATCAAAGTCGCAAGCCATTGAAGCTCATTTAGGTCAATAGGAAGATCCACATCATCTCAAGCCTTCAAACCTTCAATAGGGCTTTGTCTCCACTAAACGAAGCTACCATAACATTTGGGATCACTTATGATAGCCTCCGACAAGGTATGCTTCAAAACTGAGCTTAGGTATATAATTCTTTGGTCCATTGTGAAGGGAACTTTAACCCTGATTAAATTCCACCGTTGGATGTCTTCCTCTTTACTTTTAGATGGTGTGTGTTCAATCCTAGCTCAATCCAAGTTCAAGTGGCCTCTGGCCATGGAGGACGGAAAGTCTCCATCTCTCGCAGGCTAGGGGCAGAGATGAATCTTGGACCAGTGATACTCCTCTAAGTCTACAAGCTTAAATGGTTGTCTTGTAGACTGGTGATACTCCTCTAAGTTATCATAACCTTTTGAGTTGTAGTCTTCTTCTTCTTTTTTCTTTATTTTATTTGGTTTGATCAGCTTCTTTGAGAGATCTGGTAAAATTGGTGATAATTGCTTTTCTCTTTGGGACAAGTTGGCAGTGTTGTGGTGCCTCTGAGTCAATGATGTGGAGGTTGACGCATACAATTTAGCACCATTTTTAGATCAATCATTGGTTCAAGAGGAAATTTTTGACTAATACCAGAAATTCCTTCAAGTTGCTTTAGCATCTTTATAGTCTTTTTAGAAACTGTAATTTCTCATTCTTCGATCTGAACTAATTTTCCTTTCTTTTTGCCTTTAATAGATGATACGGAAGAAGACGTAATCATCCTTATAGACTCTCTTTTTGGGTTGACTAGAACACTTCTTTTCTAACCAATCTTTGAAGACATAATAATGTTCAATAGGATGGTTGATCACCTACTGATAGGGATAGTAATTTGGATTATTGACTTGATTAGCTTTTTCAGACCTTTTACATTCTAGTAATTGTATACCAGGTTTGAATGCTTGTCAAAATAATTTAGCCATACTATCTCTTCTAAAAGAATATTCTTTGTTCATCTTTTCCTTAAGAGATGGTTGCATTTATTCATTATCTCTTATTACTTATTTTGGACGCTCTCCACCACCTGAAAAAGTTTGAGATTTATCATTGCCTCACAATACTAATTTTGGCTGTGGATTAGGATGAACAAGCTTCTTTCCTTGATTATCATTGTACATTAGGTGTTTTCCTTTATCTATATTATAGATTACTCATTTTTCACCACTTGAACTATAGGATGCGGCATGAGTTTTGTTTCTTTTTTAGTCTAAATAATTAATTTTCTTTAATTTATTTGTATACATTTTAGACTTAGGGTGATTTAACTTTTCAAATTTGTCCACCCTATCAAGCAAGTCCTAGAATATTATAATTGACTTCATACATAAAAATGGTGTCATTTTATCATTCATATTTCCCATTAATAATTGGATCACATGTTCTTCCTCTAATTATTGTTCACATTTTATGCTTAGGTTACGCCAACGAGTTACAAATTTTATCATTGACTTATTTTTCCTCTTTTTTAGCAAGGCAAGGCCAGCAATCATTATTTTCTTGGTTGCACTGGCAAACCTTTTCATGAACATTATCTCTAGCTCTGTGAAGGTTTTGAATGAATCATTCGATAATTCTCTGTACCACTCAAAAGCAGTTGAGGTCAGGCTGCTGACGAATTGGCAGAAAAGTAGTACATCATTTCCTTCTGTGTTACCACAAGTAGCCTTAAATTAAGCTAGATGTTGTTTTAGATTACTATGCTCACTAAAAATATTAAATTTTAGTACTTAGTAACCTTGTAAGGGACTCTTACTCACTTTTAAAATCACTTTTATTTTTTTTAATAAAAGTATTATCTTTATTTTAAATTGAATATTAATGATTATTTTAGGTGTAGCATGTACTACAGGAGCCTGAGGTATCAGAGTGATTGGTAGTATAGAGATTGTATAATTAGCTACCTGTTGATTAGCAGATGAAATAGGTGCTACATTTGATGTGATATTCTTCTGTAATATATCCATCATGATATTCATTTGTGTCATCATCTCATTCATCTTGGTACCAAGCTATCAAATTTCTTTATCTTTGGCTTCCATTTGAAGTTGTATTTGTCTTTATGGTAAAAATTTATATATATTCCTGCCTTCAACTATCCCTTTGGAAAGAGGATAAATAAATTTAGAAATATACATATATCTTATTGGGATACCATGCAGATCCATAGATGTTCTTATTAGGGTGATCGGGTAAGGCATTGAGGAAAGGTGTACTATCTCAAAAGATAGAAGTCACCACCCTACAATGGACCTAATCACCTCAATAAGGACTCCTAAGGATTATGGGTCTTCGAAATGTCCCAAAGATTCTTTGCCTACTTTACATGGAAAAGTAAAGTAGAGTTTATTTTAAATTGGGTCCGTTAAGTTCCCTACAGGGGCAAGCCCCCATAGCTAATTACATCCTAAGAAACAGGATTCCTTATGAATACTCTCGATTAAGGTAAATGATCATTGTCTCCAAAGATTTTAAAAGGATAGGACTATCGATTGATTGGTTTATTTTTAGAAAGTCAAGTGGGATCGATCAAGAGGAGGGAGTTCTTATCAAAGTCAAATGAAAATAAGTAGGGGATGCTTAAGATACTAGGAAGCCTAGTAAGCATTCCAAACTACCCTATGGTTGGGCTTTACATTTTTGAAATTAAATTAATTTATTTGAGTTGAATTTTTATTAGAAATGCTATTATAATACAAGTTATGAAATGCCTAAGAGGTGAGGATTTATCTTATGAAAGGAGAGAAGCAACCTCTAACCTAAATCTAGGAGCTAAGAGCCAAAAGCATGACCTAAATCTAAGTGCAATGGGTATTTGGTTTACCTCCATAAGAGAGATAAACCACCCGACCGACTTACAACCGCCTGGGTGGCACCAACTAACTCCTATGATTTTAAAATATGTAGGCAAGTCATGTTTATGCAAGATAGCAAGGTTATTTATTTAAAAGAGACTAAGTCCTTAAACACACTCCCAAAGAGACTAGATCATGTAGGGCATGATTCAATGACTTAAATCTAATGAAATTTTCATATTTTATTTTTTGGACAATCATTTGACATTATAGGATTCATATGCCTAATGCATGAGAAATAAGATTATGGGCCAAAATCAAAGAAGATAAGGAGGTGTTTTCCACCATGGCTCACAGTCAAGCCAAGTTCTCAAAAGGTGGAAGCCCTCCAATCAAGAGTGAAATAATATATTTTTTTTATGCATGATGTTAGAAAAGAAAGTACACATCCTAAGGGTTGCTAATTCTTTTATCTTGATTTTAACTTAGGCTTTAAGTGAGGTTATGAGTTATTTTTTAATTTTGAGTTGATTAATTTGGTAGAAGATTTATTTTTCTAAGAGCCTAATCATCATCCATACATACAAGCAAGGAAGAAACTAGAAAAGATTTCATCTTAATGCACAAGCTAAACAAAACATCAAACATTTATAAAGCTATGCAAAAGAATAAAGGCCATTTGTGGTCGGGCACCACCCACAAACCCAAAATAAATTGGGTAGAGCTCTACCCTTATACAACCTGATTACAAATGAATTAATTACAAATAAGGAATTCATGTTATTTCTTTTTTCTTTCTTCACTTTCTTCTTTCTTTCTTTTTTCTTTCTTCTTCTTTTTTCTTTTTGAATGGTTGGAATGTGGTTGCTCTGAAGGCTTCACATATTACATAAGATAAGATCTTATGACCAATGCTCATCCTAATCCCCATAACAATCATTCCAAAATCCTAATTAAAAAAATTACATGAAAAGGAAAAGTAAATCTAACTAACACAAAAAAATAGAGATTAGCTAAACAAACCATACAAATCCCAAGATGTAAACTTAGCACCCCACACATGGGTAACCAAGTCCACCTGCCTATTGGATTATGCTTAGGGTAAGAATAAGCAAAAAAAGCATTTATATTTTATTATTCACCTTAAGCCCCTCAAAGATAATGATTAGACTAAATCATCCTACCATTCATTCTATGCACATTCACCCTAACATCCACTAAAAAATCATCATAAAATAAAAGCAAAACCATGCACCCTAACCTAAAGCTAGAAATGGTGACTTAGCCTAATGTGTGTTTTAAAAGGTTTGTGTGGTATGCTTAGCTGGTTTTAAGGTTTAGATTTTCTAAGTATGAAGATGTTCAACTTAGAGTGGTTTCATTTAAGTGTTTAGTTGATTTGTTGATTTTATTTGATGATTTTAGTTTGAATGAATACTTAATTGTTGTAAAGAGAGGAAAAGAGAAGAGAACTTATCTTTCCTTCCCTACCTTAAGTAATTTATGAAGTAGATTCATATTTGATTTTGTTTAGTGAATGTTTTTATTATATGTTTTAATTAATCCTAAGTTTAGATTTTCCTAAACAAACCTATTCAAAAGAAAGGCATTTTAAGATTAAGTAAAGTGAATTAATATCACAAAAAACACATCACTTTATTTCTTTCCCAACATATAACATGCATATGGATGAATCCTAAGCATATCTATACATGCAAAATGAGAATGTTTAGCACACTTTAATGATGAATGCTAAGTAGTTACTTAAGAAAATTTGATGTTTTATGATGCATGATTTTCATTAAGAAAAAGGGATTCTTTTATCCTTTATTCATATGCACATGTATGTATGAAAGGCATAAGTGAGATGCCATGATTGTTAGGGTGTAAGTTACAAGACCTACTTAGGGTTACTTAAATCCTCGCAACTCGGGGTTGTCCAAACTAATATACCACTTTCCTTAAATACATATGCATGTACAAAAGAAATGAATGGAAAAAAAGATGCAAAAGTTTATATTTATTTGATTTTTGGTTTGTTTTAATTTATATATGTGATGTAAATTCCTTCTTAAGTAACATGATAGAGTGAATAGGAATGGATTTACAAATGTTATGTCCTTTTTTCAAATGAACTATACACTTTGCCAAATCTATTCAATTCTATGTTAAGAAAGAGAGAAAAGGAAAGCCACATAATGCATATCTTATATTTCACATGCTTATAAATAATTATAAGTAGCATACCTTTTAGTTTTGATGTTTGATTTATAAATTTTGAAAATAATTTTGAATTTAATAGTGATAATAGCCATTCATATTCTTACTTTAGCCAAAACATGCAATTTGACATAAAGAAAATATTTCATTTTAATTTTGATTTTTAAAAGGAATGAATGCATGATTTTCATATGACATACACATTTAGCATGCTAGGAAAGAAATAAAGTGATGAAAGCAATGTAAATTCATTCACCTAATTAATTCCTAAAGACAATCCTATGGAATAGAATTATTTAAAGCAAATCAAATTTATTTTAAAGAGAGTTTGAATTTTGTTTGAGTTTGATTTCAATTTGAGAAATGTGAGAAAGTTTACTGGTCCTAACCCATTCCCACATGTGTATGAAATTTTAATTTTAGATGATTAGATCATTTTATATTTGATTAGGTTAAGGTGAATTAAGTGTATTAATTACCCCTTACCTATACCACTTAGCATTTAATCAAACCAAAAAAAATGATGATGACATAAAACCACACAAGAAATTTAAATCAGAATGCACCTAGAAGAAAAGGGCCTAATGCATTTGGCTCACAATTAATGATTAATTAAGCTAAAGGGTTTTAAGTACTTTCATAACCCTTCCCACACATGATTGGATTATAATTTTAAACCACTTAGGTTATTAAACAACACCTAAGCATCTACCCAAGATAGTTTTATTAAGTTCTGAATGTTTTGAAAATTTTATTAAATTAATTAAGCAAATTAGGGATTAATTGTTTTAGATTAAGGAAGAAAGGGGTTTAGGAATAGCTTAGGAAAATTCCCAAAATTATTCCATAAACCTCTTCTCTACTTAAGCAAGGCTTAATTAACTTAATAAAAGGATTAAACCACTATTCACATGCTTAAGTATTCTTAATTACATTAAGAGAGTGATTAAGGGTTCAATAATTGATCCCCCTAATCAACCCATCAATAAATCCCAAGAAAATTAGGGAGGTAAGTCATCTAAATGCATGAGTTTGAGATTAATTAATGATAATTAGTGAGTAATAGGTTATTTTTATTAAAACCTAATAAGGAAAATATACTATTCAAAATCCAAAAATTAATTTTAAATATACCAAATTATCTTTCCAATGCTTTTACCTTATATTTTGATTTTCTAATTAGTTATGCAATTATTGATTTTATGATTAACAATAATTAAATAACCTAATAAATAGCTAATCTCACGCCACAGGTGACGCACGCTTTCCATGTGGTGACAAGAGGCTATTAAGTTGTCACAGCAATCGTGCATGTTACGCTTTCTCCACATCCGCCCGATCAAGGATTGGATGGCGATTAAGCTCACGGATTAAAGGATTAAATCAATATCTATATCTTGATCATGGCCATCCATCCAAAATGGCTAACTTTTTTGGGGTGAAACTTCCCCTCATAAAGGACCAAGAGGAAATGAAACTATGCTCACTTTAATGGCATACCATACTGGAGGATATCATCAGCACTCGAATCTCTTGAAGTAGCTTCGTATAGTGGAGATGAAGCCATGTTGAAGGTTTGAGGTGTTAAGATTGGGTGGATCTTCCTATGGGCCAAGTTCACCTTCAAGGGGCTCGATCTTGATCAAGAACACTCCTCCCTTGCTTGAAGAGCGTGTGTGAAGGCTTGGGTGAGCTTGATTGAGTTCCCTCAAGGTGCTTGTAAAGTGAATTGGACTAGCTTAGAGTATTGAGAGAGATTGAATTTCATTTGAGCTCCCCTATTTTTGATTTGAAGAAATCTGAGAATGGGGAAATGGAAAATGCCTAGGAAACATTAGAGGAGCTTGGAATCACTTCCTCTGAGTTCCTATGCTTCAATCGAATAGGAGAGAGTTCAATTCAAATGAAATTAGGTGGAGTACATCTCCCCCTTGAAGGATCGGATGGCCGCAAGCTCCTTAGCCATTTTGATCCAATTGACCTCCTTGAGTGGGTTTGTTAGGCTATTAGAGGTGGCATGGCATTCGATTTGGTCAGAGGAGTGGAGTGGTGAAGCTTTATATGTGCTTAATTGAGTGGAGGAAGGATTTCCATGTGCTCAATTTAAAGGAAGTGGTCAATTTTGACCTTGGGTTGGGTTTGGCTGACCCAAACCCAATGGGTCATGTGCTCTAAGTCCACTAGTTACTATTTGGTTCATTAAGAGGATGTCAAGTGTCCATGAAAAGAAATTGACCAAATTCTAAGTGATTTTAATTTTAGGTTACCCTATGACCTAGTGGTAAAATAGTCATTTGACCTTGATTTCAGTTTGAATATGTTTGGTATGATTGAAAATTGGATTAGGCCAAGTTTCATTAAATTTAGAGTTGGTTAGATATGATTTGGCTGATGTTGACCCATTTAGGTGAAAATGGGTCAACTTGGGTCAAGTTGGCCAATTGGTTAAATTGGGTCAAACCAAGGGTTGGGTCAAGTTCATATGACCAGTTGAAATGTGTTGGCAACTTTGGTTTGGTTCAATTTGGTTTAGATTTTATTTTGGTTCATTTGAATTCATTTGGTCAAATGGGTCAAGTTGACCAATTTGACCCATTTGACCTATTTGGGTTAGGTCATGGGTTGGTTTGTGTTTGGTTAATCATTTGAAATGGATTGGTATTTTTATTTCCAATCAATTTGACTTATATTTGTATTTGGCTCAATTCAACCCTTTAGGTCAAGTTGGGTTCATGGTCAATTGGGCTAGGTTGGGTCTAGTTAGCCAATTGAGGTTTTGGTCAAGTTCAACAATCATTTTAGAATGAATTTGACCCATTGGTTTCAATTGATTTGGCTTAAATCAAGTTTTGACATATTTTAATTTTTTAGGTCAAGTTAGGTCAACTTGGGTCAAGTAGCCAATTGAGCTAGGTTAGGCTCAAATGATGACTTGGTCAAGTTCAAACATTGGTCATGAATGAGTTTCGATCAATGGTTTCAATCAATATGGCCTATGGTAGATTTTGACTAGTTTATGTGTCATTTTTATCAAATGTTGACTTGGTCAATCCTTAGGTTTGACTTAGTTTGACCCAATTTGAGTGATTGATCATCTCATGATGATTGTTGCTCACAATGTGAAGCTTAGATGGGTTTAGTTCAATCCAATTTGGTTAGGATTAGAATTTGGCTCATAAGGGTACTTTAGGTCACTTTGGGTCAAGTGAGCCTAAGTGGGTCAAATGGCTTGGTCAAAGCTTAATTTGAGTTTGATTGAACTCACATATGAACTTATGATTGAAATATAAATCCATTTGCAAGTGATTTGAAGTCAAATGGGTTTTGATTCATTTGACAATTTCAAATTCAAAAGGGTGAACATGAGTTTGACTTGGGTTTGATTTTGAATGTAGTTTTGGTTTGATGATTAAAGTTTGTATTTATATTTGGATTAATGATTGTATGATTGATTGAATCATGAAGAAAAATCAAGGGTTTGGCTTGATTTGAGTTTGATTTGGCTAAGTTCAAGATTTTGACTTGAAAGGCTTAGGTTGAATCTTGGTTGAATTTGAGTTTGATTTTTGGATTCAGTTTTGGATACTTGATTGAAGTTTGTGTTTATATTTGGATTCATGATTGTAGGATTGATTGAATCATGAAGAAAAATCAATGGTTTGGCTTGATTTGAATTTGATTTGGCTAATTTCAAGAATTTGACTTGAAAGGCTTAGGTTGAATTTGAGTTTGATTTTTGGATTTGGTTTTGGATACTTGATTTTATATTTCATTTATATTTGTGAATATAAATTAGAATATAAATGGGTTATGAGAAAATTTCTTAAATTTGAATTGAATTATATTTGATTTAGGTTAACTCCATAAGATAGAATCAAAGTGACTTAGGAAAGATTTTTTTTGAAATTTGGATTTGAGTTTTGAATTTGGCTTGATTGATTGGAATTTATATTTCATTTATATATGTGAATATAAATGAGAATATAAATGGGTTGTGAGAAAATTTCTTGAATTTGAATTGATTTAGATTTGATTTAGGCTAAGGTAAGAGGGAATTAAAGGACTTAGGAAATATTTTTGGAGTTTGGAATTCAATCATGGGCTTCAATCATAAGTTTCAATTATTTAAAATTGATTCATGATTTGAGAAAATCCATTGAATTGGTTCAAGGTTTGGGTTAGAGTTGAAGTTGATATGAGTTTGGAGTTTGCAACTTGACTTGAAGAGAGGAAGTCAAGAATTTGGTTCAAGCCAAGGGATAGGTAAATTTTCTTAACACCCCTAAGGCATAACTTATTCCTATTCCTAACTCTTCTAAGTCTCTAAGGCTAGGTTAAATGTCCACCTAATCACTAGATGTGTCTTAAGACTAAAGAACTCTTAAAGTCTAAGAGAAGTGCTATGTCTAAGTAGAAGGGGTTAAGAGCTCATTCCAAAAATGAGGTCAACAAAGGGTGCCAAATAGGTGTGGTGTGTAACTGACAAGGTACACCGCATGTCGTGTTGACCTAAATGATCAACAACACCGAACTATCACAAGCACTAACAGAGACGATCTACTCCTAACTCAAGGTGTAGAAGGAATCCAGAGCTAAGTGCAATGTGACTCTACTTATGCCAAGGACATAGGAGAGGGAAGGAGGAATCCACTAGGGATAGAGTATGTGAAACTTTCACTAGGGAAGCAGGGGGATGAGAGTTTTGATTTGATTCTCCCTGGGGAGAAATTGATTTGATTTGTTAATTATTTAGTTGTGTTTTTTTTACTCCACCAGGGATAGAAAAGTGAACTCTCCACTAGGGAGGCAAGTTCAAGTCATCCACTAGGGAAGAAAGGTTGTGAAATTCGCTGAGGGATTAGAATTTGAGATCTGCTAGGGAACTAGAAAGATTTGCATCTCATTGAGGAGAAGCAAAAGATTTTGATTTGGATTGATTGATTGTTTTGTTTGTTTCATTAGATTTATTTTAGATTTTTATATGGGCCTTGTTGGTTTGCAATAGATTGCACTGAATAGGAGCCATAGAGGCCCAGACCTAACTCAGATTTACCAATCCAAAGGGGTAGCCTACCAAAGACATAGTAGGACTAACCAACCAAAGGGATGCCTTTCAATATACAGTAGTCAAGTTAGGAAGAAAGTGTGAGGACTCATATTTTCCAAAATAAGGAACCACTGGGGTGATCAATTGGCAAGACAACAGATTGAACCAGACCTAGGGATGACTATTGAGTGAATGCTACTGGGGGACTTAAATCAGCTCAAACATAGTCCAGATTAATTTCTTTCTTTAGTTTGTTTTGATGGATTTTGTTGGTTTGCGATGGATCGCACTGAAAAGGAGCTTATATTAGGCTAGACCTACCTCAAATTTACTGAACTAAAGGGAATAGCTTTTTGACTGATGGGATAACTATCTGACCAAAGGAGTGCCTTTTGATTTATAATGATCAATTCAAGGGAAGAAAGCTCGGGGACTTGCATATTCTATTATAAAAGACCACTGGGATGATCTATTACTTTGGGTAATAAATCGAACCCAACTTAGGGCTGCCCGTCAGTTTGCGATAGTCATGTAGAAAGAATGCATCATAGTCTTACATCTTCCAAAGTAGAATGACTGTCGGGGTAATCTACTTGTTGCAAAATAGATTAAACCTGACCTAAAGGTGACTATGGAGTGAGTACTAACCTGGGGATTTATCTCAACTCAGGTAGTTAGGTAATTCCTATAGAGAGTTCTGCTGACATTGCCCTAAAGATAGAATGCCTGCTTGGAAAAAGGGGCCCTTTGGGGACTTGAATTCCTAATTCACAAGCGAATTACTTTGTTTGGTTATCTATTTTATTTTAACGTGGACCCTATTGGTCTATGAGAGATCAAACTGAGAAGGAGCTCATATCAGCTTAAACTTATCTCAAATTTATTAAACCAAGGGAGAATCTGTGCATTCGCTGAATAAATTCTCCAACCACAGGGGTGGCTACTATGAAAGGGGGGTTGTCCAATCCAAGAGTAACCTAGGTAGTGTCTAAATGGGGTCGCAAAGGATGTGATCTAAATAAAATACCCGCAGGGAGAGGGGTCACTAAGGGCTTGATCCAAAACCCTGGAGAAGATGGCATGGCTAGTCATATATCAAATAAGTATTCGGTGGCCAACTCAAGGAGAAAGCGTGGAGACTCACATCTACCAAGAGTGGTGTATTTACCAGGTGAGTTGTTGTCTGCATAGCGAACATTAACTAACCTAAGGCACCCATCAGTTTGCAACAATAAGCCTAGGAAGAAAGCTGACTCACATCCTCTATATGGAGCTTGGGATAGTCTATCTTGACGAGGGTCAGACCTAGGGCGATTGAATTTCACTGGGGGACTTACATTGACTCAAATGTATTCAAGAGAAAAGGAGCCTCTGGGGGACTTATTCTAAACCTTAAGGATACTCGATCTAGTTAGATCATGATGATTAGTTCAAGAAGAAAGCTTGGGGACTCACATCTTCTTAAGAAAAGTCAACATGAGGTAGCTTATTACTGGGCAGTGAAGTCTACCATACTAACAAGGCACTCATTGATTTGCAATGGTCAAGTTAGAAAGAAAGTATGGGGACTCACATCTTCCAAATAAGTGACCACTGGGATGACATACTAGCGAGGTAGCATGTAGACTCGACCTAGAGTAGCTAATGAGTGAGTGCCACAAGGGCTTACTCTGACAACCAAAATAGCCCGAGATAAAAGATTTATGTTTTTTTCTGCTTGTGTTAAAGGGAATAGGATTTCACTTGAGTTCTCTTACACCTACCTTAAACACACTTGGGGAATTTGATGAAATGGTGCCACGGATGGCAACCAAGAATTCCCACTAAGAAAGGATGTCGCTTGGGTTCTCTTACACCTAACTTAATTGTGCTAATCAAAATAGGATGCCTCTTGGGTTCTCTCACACCTATTCTAGTAGCGCTAAGAAATTGTGTTTATGTTATGAAAGAGGGATAGGATGTCTCTGGGGGACTCTTACACCTATCCTATACTCTTCAAGGCAGATTCGCAGGACATGCAAATAATGCTTCGAAAGAAGAGAAGATTTTGATAAAATGGAATCAGATTTTGGTTCTTTTATTGATAATTATTTTCAAACATGTTTAATGGATAATATTTCTTCAAATAGAGCCCATTAATTAGAAGCATCGAGTGTTCCCCTTTATAATCAATGAGCTGATAAGATCCTCCTTGGTAGGCCTTCTCTATGACATAGGGACCTTCCCAAGTGGGTTCAAGCTTGCCTCCCATCTTTTGACGGACAATAATTAGACTCCTTAGAACTAACACAAGGTCTCCTACTTGGAAATACCTAGGGCGGACTAGCTTGTTGTGAGCTTGGATCATTTTGTCCTTGTACAACTCAAGGTTCTAGCATGCCCATAGGTGACTCTCCTCCAAACCTTCGAGCTCTTCTAACCGTAACTTTGCATTACACTCTATAGTGATCTTTCTACCCAATGTTATCCTTAGTGATGGGAGTTGAACTTCTAAAGGTAGAACGACTTCAAACCCATACACTAAGAAAAATAGGATAGATTTAGTTGGAGTTCGGTATGTGGTGCAGTAGGCCCACAAGGTTTCAACCAACTACTCATTCCACTGTCGCTTGTTATCATCAAGAGTCTTCCTTAGTATTTGGATGAGAGTTTTGTTGAATGCTTCTACTAAGCCATTTTCTTTAGGGTAGTAGATGCTAGAGTATCTCCAATCCATACCATATCTTCTAGTAAAGCTATTGATCTTGGTACTTTTGAATACAGTACCATTATCAGATATAATTCATTGAGGCACCCCGAACCTATATATAATATAGTTTCTAAAAAATTTAAGCACATGCTGAGTTATGACCTCTCTGAGTGGGATTACTTCCACCCACTTGGAAAAGTAGTTGGTGGTAGCTAAGATGAACCAACGACCCTTGGAAAAAGGAGGATCAATAGGACCCATGATGTTGGCACCCTAACACTCGAATAGCCATGAAGCTAATATAGGATGTAGAATGTTGGGTGGTTGATGTATGACCATATCGTGTACTTAACATTGATGGCATCCCCTAGCTATATCCATGCAGTCTATAATCATCGAAGGTCAGTAGTATCCTAGTCTCTTGATCTTCATCTTATCTTTAGATCGAATTGATGTGCTTCACATATACTTGAATATACCTCGATTACAATGCCACAGGATTCGTGTTTATCTAAACAATGTAACCACATTTGATCAAAGGACCATCGGTACAGGGTGCCATCAACGAGAGCATAGGAGAGACCTCTCTATTTCACCTGATGAGCTTGTGACTTTTCTTGAGGTAGTTTGTCGGTGTTCAAATAGTCTATGAATGGTTGCCTCCAATCCAGCTCCTTGTCCTTATAGGCAACAACCTCCCCTTCAAGAGAAAGTCTCTCGATGAGTTCAGCATTAATAAGGGATAGGACTTGTCTATTTTGGACCCTTATTGGAATGGACTCATCTTCTGGACAGTCAAATTCTTTGGCAAGTTTGGCCAAAGTATCTACTACTGCATTCTTTGCTTGGAGAACCTTATAGATGGTGACTGCAGGGATTTGGGCCAACAGCTTCATGGTGTACACATGATAATGATGAAGCTTGGGTTTGAGAACCTTATAGGACCCAAAAATCTAGTTGATGACCAACTGAGAATCTCTAAAGATGTTGATGCTCTTGACACACACTGTGATAGCTAACTCCAGACTGGCAATCAAAGCCTCATACTCAGCTTCATTGTTGGTGTAGGGATTGGAAAGAAAGTATGAGAATCTCATCACATCATAATCTAGAGTTAAGAGAACTATTCCTACCCCTGCCTTTCCTAGAAGAGTAGATCATGCTACTTCCCCTTTATGAAAAGAAGCTGCATCATCAAAATATATCTCTCATCGGTGGTTGTCAATCTCCCCTAAGTTCATGATTTATTCATCAAGGAGATCGTCACTAAGTGGAGAATCAGTGGGAAGTGGGTGTGCTGCTAAGAAATCTGCTAGTGTTTATCTTTTTATCGCACGGAGGGGTACAAATGTGTTATCAAATTATGAGAGAATCATGGACCATCATGCCAAATATCTGGATAGCATTGGTCGTGTCATGAGATACTGTAGTGGATTGGTTTTGGAAATCAAGTTCACCTTATGAGAAAGCATATAATGTTGTAGCTTCTAAAATGCAAAGATCAAAGCTAGGTAATATTTCTCAATAGGTGGATAGTTTGCTACAGCAGGAATCAGACGATGGTTGAGGTAGTAGAGAGCACTCTCCTTCCCTTCGTTGTTGGCTTAGACCAACAAAGCACCAAGGGAGTCATTCAATGAAGCAATGTAGAGGATGAGTGGCCTGCTTGGGATAGGGGCTGGTAAAACTGGTGGCTTCACCAAATACTACTTGATATCTTCAAAGGCATGTTGGCACTTATCATCTCACTTGAACTTGGCATCCTTTTTGATAAGTGCTGAGAATGGCTTGCATCTCCATGATAGCTTTGATCTTTTTTGGATCTATTTCTATTCCTAGGTGCCAGACAGCAAACCTAAGGAATTTTCCTAAAGCAACTTCGAATGCACACTTCAAAGGATTCATTTTGAGGTTATATTATCTTAATTTCAAAAAATTAATCTCAAAAGATGGTCCTTTTCTCTTGAACTAGATCATCAATCGCACTCAACGATGATGGATGTTCGTTGAAGATCTGAGTAATGGCCCATTGGTATGTAGCACCAGTATTTTTAAGGCAAAAAGGCATGACCCTATAATAATATATTCTGATCAGGGTTCAAAAAGCAGTGTTTCTTTCATCCTCAGGGGCCATCTTGATTTGGTTATAGCCAAATGACCATCCATGAAAGAGAAAATTGCATGAGATAAGAAGATGTCTACCATTAATTCTGGTATAGGAAGAGGAAACTCATCCTTAGGACATGCCTTGTTTAAGTCCCTAAATTCAATGCAAATGCGAATTTTGCCATTCTTCTTCTTAACTGGCATGACACTGGCTAACCAGGTAGAATTTTTTTTTCCTGATGAAACTAGCATCGATCAATTTCTTGACTTCAGAAATGACCTGTTGTTCAATTTCTAATCACATGCATCTAGGAGCTTGCTTGATAGGGTTAACATTAGGATCTATTGCTAGTTTGTGGAATGCTATGTCAGGAGATAATCCAAGTATTTCTTTATAACTCCATGCAAAGCAGTATTTAAACTCAGTCAATAGCCTAATTAAGTCATTAGTATTTTCATTATTCAGCAACGAACTGATGTATGTCAGGCGTGGATTTTCTTATATCCCGAGGTTGATTTCTTTCAGCTTGTCAATTGTTGAATAAATCTCCTCTTCAAATTTTAGTGGTGCATCTTTGATTTAGAGATCACCTGGATCATCTGAAATTTCTAAACACACATCCTCATAAGAGTTGGTTTGGTGTGAAAAGAACCTATCAAACAGTTGGTAACTAAAGTAGTAATCTATCATCATCAACTAATTGCTCAATCCTAGTCGATCTTGATTGCATCCCACACTGTGTTATTCCATAGCTTTTTGAAGTACTCTGACCTGTGCTCAGACCATGAATAAGTAATCAAACCCTTCTTTGCAAGAGTAATAACACAAGATGAGTACAAGTCAAAATGTAATTCCATTAAATCTTTATATGAATCATTCTCAAGTTCTACATCAGCTTCAGGACTTGAGGATGATTATCCCAAAAAGAATCTCTTTGATTTCATATCACTGGAAGACTTAGGGGCTTCCTTAACCACTAAATCTTCAACTTTTTGAGATGAAAGTGAGGTTAGGGCTAAGGTTCCTAACTGCTACCTGATAGTTTCAAATGCATTTCATTTGAATACTTTTCTTTATTTAGAGGCCTGATCTTCATCGTTATCCGGCTCGAGTGTCACCTCCAATGAAATCCACTGAGAGGGGTTGGCTAGTAAACTAATCACATTAGACTCATCCTCTGAGCTAGATTCCAAGTATATCTGAATAATAGGGGTACTTCTATGAACTAGAACATAACCCATGTTGGCTGATGGCCAACTAGGGGGTCTTCCACCTCTAGAATAGCCTCTGCTTCTGCCTCTACCTCTGCCTAGAGGAGGTCAAGTATTCCTACCCACATGTCCATATGATGGAATGAACTGTGGATGGAATGTGATATACATCTCTATTTCTTCTTCAATTTTCCCTTCTTGTTCACTTGGATTTTCAGCTTTTTTTCTTTTTCTTCATTTCTTTTTTCTTTTGTATTTGAATTTTATCCAAGTTCATGAGAAAGGGTATTTTGAGGAAGATAATAGGTCGCATCCTCATATATCTCAACCTCTCTAATTGAAAATGACTTTTCATCTCCATTGACACAGTACTCAATCCATCTTCCGAACTTGATGCACGATGGAGGATGGAATCATCTTATTCATGTATCCAAGGCCTGAAAGCGGTGAATGAAGTATTCAAATCAATGATATAAAACTTGGCTTCAATCTTCTCACCTATCTCAAAGGTAACACTATGGAACCTAAAGCCCTCTCGCCTTGTTCATTGAATCTCATCATCCGATCTCCCTGAGTGTGGAGATGTCGATCCTCAAATAAGCAAGGGTCTTTAGACTCATAATGTTCATCGACGCACCTGGATCGATGAGAACTCTAGGAAGTCTGAATCTGCCCATGTCCACTATAATGTAGAGGGGACGGTTGTACTCCATGTCCCCCAGAAGTAGGTCTTCATCTGTGAAAGTGATCCCCTAAGCTTCTCTAAAATAATGTGCCTCCTCACCAAGGTTAGCTGAGTTAAGCATATTTTAGGATCAAGGAGAGTCTTGATTAATGATTCTCTCATCTCTTTGGATAAGATAAGGGCATCGTATATGCTTAGCTTAGATGGCAACTTTCTCATGTGAGAGAGGACATTGTAGTCCACCTTGGGTTGGTCCTCCACAAGCATATCCAAGGGTGGAGCATCCTGTGGAGAGGCTTCTGATCCTCTGAACCAATGACTTATTTTTCTCTATCTTGAGGTGTTGCCCTAGGATGTAGAACCTTGCCATCTCTGAGGGTTGCTTAGCTTGATGATCTCTTGTGAGAGAGGACATGGAATGGTCCTAAGCATATCCCATCTGGAGAGGCTTCTCACTACCAATGACTTATTTCCTTCTATCTTGAGGACTACCCTAGGATGTAGAATTCCAAGGTTAACGATGATTTCTCAAGAGAGCTATACTCAATATGAGAAGATGAAAATCCATAGTATTAGGAAAATCCAACTCTAAATTAGAAAGGAAGATCAAAATTATTATAGTTGTTGTTTAGACTTGAAGAGTTATTAGGAATAGATTGACAACCCATCGGTGACACGATATAATTCAAGCTAGCTTTATTCTTTAATTTCTTGGATTTGATAGGAAACAGTAGAAATCAAGTAAAATAAGAGGGGTGAGGGATTTGATGCCCTCATCCACTGATATAAGATGTCTACTAGAAAAAGAAGAGCTAGTTGAACTAAGTAGTCAGATGTAGGCAGCAGATGAATGGAGTGGACTCGATGGTGGACTGATGGTGATGCTATTGAGCTTGTGGCACAACACTACATTGTTGCTCGCTCTTGAGCTCCCCTTTCCAGTTGGCTCTAGCAACTTGTAAACCTTCCTTTATGTTGGAGGTTTGAGCTAGCTCAGGCACCTGTAAGAAAAGTTTCTTGATTTTTGAGACAATTTTCTTAGAGGTTTTGGATAAAGAGATATCCCAAACATCTTTATTTTGGAAGGATCGTAAGTATCCCAAAGGATTACCCTAATGGAACTGGATGGTTGTTCCATAAGGTATTCCTTTGGGATGACTATAGCATCGGTCTTGAAGCTATGTTTAAGCCAGTCCTTAAATGTGAAGCAATCTTCCCAAACATGACCTAGCATACGGTGGTAGGGGAAAAAGTTAGGATCATGGCTTTTGCCCACTTCCTCCGGTCTCCAAGGTTCGGGTAGCTGAAAATCAAACTTCTTTAAGAGATTCTTAAAGATCTTCTTGATTATCTCCCTCTTAAATGAATAAGGCTTATTAAGTTTATCCAAAAGAATAGGTGGACCATACTGGCGGGTATGTGTACGCTATTGCGATGAAGGAGGAGGGTGGTGAGGCCATGGAGCCTCTGGCGTAGAGGGCTGCCTCGGTGGTGGTAGAGGAGGTGGAAGCAATGGCTGTGGAGCACGAGGTCTCTCAAATTGCTCTTTGTCCAGTTGTTTCCCCTTATCAACTGTTATCACTACCACTAGTTTCTTCTCATATACCTTCTACGGCTTCGGCATTATTGCTAGATCTGGAGAAGGCAACTATTTGGCTTCTCCTTGCAAGCTATCTGCCTTGTTGATTAATTTCTCAAAAGTTTTGGCGATGAAACCTTTGCGCATGAAGGCAACCGAGCCATGAATATTCTTAAGTAGAATCTCGATGACATGCTATTCAGACAGCTGTGATTTGGATTTCATACTCAAATTATGCCATATGAGAATGTAATAAATGAGGAACTCACCATGATTTTATTGAGCCACAACGATATCACCAACAGTGACCTTTGTTGAGCTCCAGCAAACCTCTTGATAAAGAGTTACTCCAACTCAGCAAAATTCTTCACTGAACTGTTGGGTAGTTTAGCATACCAATCAAAAGCTATCTCTCCTAAGCTACTAACGAAGAGATGGAAGAGTAAATTTTCACTACCACCGGTGTTGCAACAACTAGCTCTAAAATGCACAATGTGCTGGCTCGGGTTCCCACTATCATTGAAACTTTTTAAAGAAGGAGGCAAGAAACCCTTAGGATATTGGATGGCATCAAACTCCTTTGGGTAGGATCTACCCTTTGGAACTAATGATCCTCTTCAGGCTTAAGCCAACGCTCTCTCACCTACTGCTCAACCAAGCTCTTGATACCATTTTCTTGTATGGAGGTACTATCTACTATTTTCTTATACATGATGGTGCTACCTTACTCTACCGGAGATAAAGTCTTGGTTGGATCCAAGACATGCACCAACTCAGGTCTCTAAGTTATAATAGGATGGGTGAGGATTGGTTAAGTGCTAAGACGCTCCTGCATCTTGAGCCTCTTCTATCCCATCTATTTTTTCATCTTTACTTTTATCTGAATGAGGTGTTGGGTCGAGTAGGCTGTGTCTTCCTTCTTGGCCTTAACACCTTCCATAGTCCACTACTCTCTAAGAAGGGATCCCCTGGTATCTACCATGCAAACCCCTATTGAATCTCCCAATGAATCATCTTCATTAGGATCAAAGCTGATCTTTTTCTCATTAGACCAGTCATATCCCAGGAGCTCTTTCTTCTCCATGAAATAATGGGCTACTATATCATCTAGAGAATGATCTATCTGAATTGGCATAAATGAGTTTGGCTGGTCGGTGGTAGGCTCACTATCATGTATGAGGCAGGACCTCCCACTTCGGAGAGTTAATCCTATGAGGCTATACTGTTGGAAAATACACTCTGTCTTGACTGTATGGGGTGACACTCCTAGGAGGATATATCATCATAGGTGCAACTAGGTTATCACCTTCTCCCTCGGCAACTACTATCTCCATCATATGTTGTGGCAGCGGTGGTGATGGGACGACTATGATACTTCAAGTTCGCCATTCCTTCCTCACCGTTACTGGGGTGGAAGGTCGAGCAGGGGAGCTCAGCCCGCCAGCAATGCAGATGGAATGGGATCCCTTGGCCATAGCTGGATCACCAATGTGGTCCTCTTCTCCCCAGATGTGGACTTCATGGCCTTTGGTGGAACCGAGATCTTTGGTCATGGATTGGAGATGGATGGGGGTAGAGCGGTGTGGTGGAGACACCACGACTCTCTCAGATAGGAGCCTCTCATGATGTATAGTCCCATGAGCTATGTCGTATATGATCGGCGCGAGCAGTGCGTCGAAAATCAATAAGTGTAGAAGCCCGGCGGTAAACCTCTCGCCTCAGGGTAATGTGAACTAAAGTATGGGCCTCCCTGGCCCTCTCCTACCTAATATGCTTCCCCACACTGTGGGGGATGATGAATCTCAAGTCAAATTGAGCCCTCAGATATCCGTGCTCCACACTTGGTGTCGAGCGATGACCTCCTACTCTGACTGACTGGTGGCTAAAAATGAACCGCTGGTGGAGGTTAAGCAAAAATCCTCCTTGCATCCTCTCTGTCAAACACAGAGAGAGGATGGAATGGGTTTATTGTAACCAGGCGGGAAGCCACTGTGGGAAACTCCTCAATAATAGACTGCATGGCTGCCTCCATCTCCCTAGCAATGCGAGTGTGGTATCGCTTTATCATACGATTCTTGCTTCTCCTTTGGATCCTAGTAGGGTGAGCAAAGTAAGAGCTAGACCTACCCTCAAAAGCAAGGGAGATAATCCCTGGGATCAGAAGAGCCTTCCCCTTTGAGGGTGCTAGTGAGTGGGTGCTAGCAATAACTGGGTAGCACGGGGAACCACGGGGGGCACAAACACTGCTGTTGTGGGAACCGCCACAGCCTTCCTCTTCATCGAGGGAATCTTAGAATTTGATGTCATGTCGACCCAAATGATGGGCTCGCCACTGCATCTACTAATCCATGAGGGAGGTCCCTCAAGATGTAATCCTAGCCCCCTCAAAACCTCATTCAAAGTGGATGAGGTGGGCATAATCAGAGTGTGGGAGATTGGCCTGATCAAAGGCTAGATCCATCCCATGGGGAAAGGTAAACACATATCTCTGTGCAGCCATTGCTATCAACTAAAATTGAAATTGAACTATAACTGAAACTGACATTGAACAAAAGTCTACAATGTTGAATATAAACTTGAATCATATTCCTGTTGAATTTAGAATTTAGAATTTGAACCCATACTCAACATTTTGAAAGTGTTAAGTTGGGCTCAAATGATTTAGAATAGATTTTGAGATTTGATTAGAAAGAGGAATTTTTGGATGTAGAATTCACTTTCAATAAATTTGGATATGTTGAAAATGAGTTGAAATATTTTTGAAGAGATTCTTCCATAGGTTCATATTTGAATTTTAATTTTATTTTTAAGGACTCTTTATTTAAAAAATTTGGGTATGTTAAAGTAAAGGGTCAATTGATTTTGATTTGAGATTTTTGAAATTTATTCACTTAGCAAATTTGGATATGCTAAGTTGGGTGTTTGAAACCAATTTCTTCTTCTTCTTTGTTTGCTTTATTTTATGAATCATTTGTGATTTAAAAATGGATTCTCATTTAGCAAATTCGGGTATGCTAAATGAGGAATCCAAGTGTGTTTTTCTTAAACATTTTTGAAAATAGGACTCTTAGCAAATTTAAGTGTGCTAGGAAAATCCTAATTTGTTTCTTTTACTTTTAGAGATTTTGATTTTGAAAAATATGATCCTTAGCAAATTTGGGTATACTAAGGGAATCTTAATGTGTTTCTTTTATATTGAATTTTTTTTTAAAAATGGAGACTTCACTTTAGCAAATGTGCTATGCTATGGAGATTTCACTTAGCAAATTTGAGTATGCTAAATGAAATTTCAAAAATGTGTTTCAAAAAATTTTTCTTTTGAAAATGGAGACTTCATTTTTAGCAAATATGGTATGCTAAAGAATGAAGTTCCAAAAGTGTTTCTTTTGTTTTGGGTTTTGTTTTGAAAAATGGAGACTTCACTTTTGCAAATGTGATATGCTAAAGGATGAAGTTCCAAAAATGTGTTTTTGAAAATTTTTGTTTTGAAAGATGGAGACTTCACTTTAGCAAATGGGGTATGCCAAAATGAAGTTCCAAAAGTATTTTGAAAATTTTTATTTTGAAAAATGGACACTTCAATTTAGCAAATGTAATGCCAAAATGAAGTTACAAAAGTGTTTTGAAAATTTTTATTTTGAAAAAAGGAGACTTCACTTTAGCAAATGTGGTATGCCAAAATGAAGTTCCAAAAGTGTTTTGAAAATTTTTGTTGTGTTTTGTTGATTTTGAAAAGAGTGATTTCCATTTAACAAATTTGGGTATGTGAGATGGAAATCAATTATGTTTCATTTTTCAAAGATGTATTTTCATGTGTGATTTTTTCTTTTTGAAAGGGGAAATTCCAACCTAATCATATGTGCAATATGTTAAGTGGCATTTCAAAATAATGTCATGAAATCTTCATTCAATAAATTTTGGGCATATTGGATGGAGATGTTCATATGTTCTTTTTGAAAATTTATTTTTTGATTTTTTTTTATTGGAAATGAATACTCCATTCAATAAATGTGGGTATATTGAATCGAGAGGTTTCATATGTGCTTTTTGAAAATTTATTTTTGATTTTGATTGGAAATGAAACTTCCATTCATTAAATATGGATGTATTGAATGGAGAGGTTTCATATGTGCTTTTTGTTTTTTGTGAAAATGTGAAAATTTCAACCTAACACATGTGGAATGTGTTGAGTAGAGTTTTAAAGTTATGATTTTGCTTGAAGATGTAACACCCATCCAACACACATTGAATGAAAAGACCCATCTTCAAACTTTGTGCTTTTTGAAAGTTTATGATTGTTGGAATTTTATTTTTAAAAATGAAATCTTCATCAAAATGAATTGAGTGAAGAAGTTCATTTGTGCTTTTAGAAAGTATGATTGTTGGAATTTATTTTTTTTTTTTTTTTTTGAAATGTTTCTACATGTAACAATATGAAAATTGTTAGATGTAGTGAAAAATTACATCCTAAGGAACGGGATTCCTTATGAATACTCTCGATTAAGGTAAATGATCGTTGTCTCCAAAGATTTTAAAAGGGTAGGACTATCAATCGATTGGTTTATTTTTAGAAAGTCAAGTGGGATCAATCAAGAGGAGGGAGCTTTTATCGAAGCCAAATGAAAATAAGTAGGGGATGCTTAAGATACTAGGAAGCCTAGTAAGCATCCCAAACTACCCTATGGTTGAGCTTTACTTTTTTGAAATTGAATTGAATCTTTATTAGAAATGTAGAGCTTGCAATTCCATAATACAAGGTTATGAAAATGCCTAAGAGGTGAGGATTTATACTTATGGCCCTCAAAGGGGAGAAGCAACCTCAGAACCTAAATCTAGGGAGCTTTGGAGAGGGCCAAAAGCACGATCTAAATCTAAGAAAAAAATGGGTATTTTGTTTACCTCCACAAGAGAGGATAAACCACCCGACTGTTTGGACTTACAATTGTCTGGGGGTGGCCACCAACTAACTCCTCCTACAATTTTAAATTCATGTAGGCAAGTCTTATGTTTATGCGAGATAGTAAGGTTGTTATTTATTTAGAATAAAATTAAGTCCTTAAACACACTCCCTAAGAGACTAGATCATGTAGGGCATGATTCAATGACTTAAATGGAATGCAAAATTTTTACATGTTTTAATTTCATTTTGGACAATCATTTGACTCAGGCTATAGGACTCATATGCCTAATGCATGAGAAATAAGATAAGGAGGTGTCTTTCCACCATGGCTCTCACAGGTCAAGCCATGTCTCTGGCAAAGGTGAAAGCCCCCCAATCAAGAGCAAAATAATATGTTTTTTATGCATGATGTTAGAAAATAAAGTACACATCCAGCTAAGGGGTAGCTAATTCTTTTATCTTGATTTTAACTTAGGCTTTAAGTGAGGTTATGAGTTATTTAATTATAATTTTGAGTTGATTAATTTGGTAGAATATTTATTTTTCCCTAAGAGCATAATCATCATCCAGGCCATACATCAAGCAAGGAAGAAACTAGGAAAAGATATCATCTTAATGCACAAGCTAAACAAAACATCAATTATTTTATAAAGCTAACACAAAAGAATAAAAGGCCAAGTGTGTTCGGGCACCACCACACAAACCTGAAAATAAATTGGGCAGCCGAGCTCTACCCTTATACAACCCAGATTACAAATGAATTAATTATAATTACGCAAATAATTCATGTTATGGGGGTCTTCATTTTTTATTCCTTCTTTTTTTTTCTTCTTTCTTCTTTCTTCTTTCTTCTTTCTTCTTTCTTCTTTCTTCTTTTAGGTTCCTTCTTTTGGATGGTTGGAAGGTGGTTGCTCCAAAGGCTTCACATGGTACATAATATAAGATCCTATGACCAATGTTCATTCTAATCCCCCATAATAATCATTCCAAAATCCTAATTGTAAAAGTACTTGAAAAGAAAAAGTAAATCTATCTAACACCTACAAAATAGAGATTAGCTAAATAAATCATATAAATCCTAAGCATGTATATTGGACTTAGCACCCCACACATGGGTAACCAAGTCCACCTGGCCTATAAGATTATTCTTAGGATTATAAGCACATGCACAGAAAAAGCATTTATATTTTTATTACGGTGCCCCTTAAGCACAATCCCTTGCAGAAAATAATGATTAGACTAAATCATCTTATCATTCATTCTACACACATTCACCCTAACATCCAAACTAAAATAAAATATCACAAAATAAAAGCAAATAACAAACCATGCACTGCCCTAACCTAAAGCTAGAAATGGTGACTTAGTCCAATGTGTGTGCTTTAAAATGTCTGTGTGGTATACTTAGCTATGGCTTTAAGGTTTAGATTTTCTAAGTATGAAGATGTTCAACATATGGGTGGTTTCATTTAAGTGTTTAGTTGATTTAGGTTGATTTTATTTGATGATTTGTTTAGATTTGAATGAACCTACAATTAATTACTAAGTTGTAAAGAGAGGGAAAAGAGAAGAGAACTTCTCTTTACTTCCCTACCTTAAGTAATTTCTAATGTAGATTCATGTTTAATTTTTTAATTAGTGAATATTTTATGTTGTGTTTTAATTAATCCTAAGTTTAGATTTTTTTCCTAGACGAACCTATTCAAAAAGAAAGGTATTTTTAAGATTAAATAAAGTGAATTAATATCACAAAACACAAAACACTTTATTTCTTTCCCAACATATATAACATGCATATGGATGAATCCTAAGCATACCTATATATGAAAATGAGAATGTTTAGCACAATTTAATGATGAATGCTAAGTAGTGTTACTTAAGAAAATTTGGATGCTTTATGATGCATGATTTTCTTTAAGTAGAAAAGGGGGTATTCTTTTATCCTTTATTCATATGCACATGTGTATGTATGAAAGGCATAAGTGAGTACGGCAACATTGTTAGCACTAGGGGTGTAAGGTACAAGACCTACTTAGGGCTACTTAAAGCTGCACAACACTGAGATTGTCCAGACTAATATACCACTTTCCTTAAATACATATGCATGAACAAAAGAAATAAATGGAAAAAGAAAGATGAAAAAGTTTATATTTATTTTGATTCTTGTTTTGGTTGTTTAATTTATATATATGATGTGAAATTCCTTCTTAAGTCATGACATAGGAGTGTATAGGAATGGATTTGAGCAAATTTTATGTCCTTTTCAAATGAACTATACACTTTGCCAATCCTATACAATTATATGTTAAGAAAGAGAGGGAAAAGGAAAGCCACATAATACATATATTTATATTCCTCACATACAAGCTTATAAATAATTATAAGTAGCATATCTTTTATTTTTGATGTTTTATTTATAAATTTCAAAAATATTTTTGAATTTAATAGTGATAATAGCCATTCATATTCTTACTTTAGCCAAAACATGCAATTTGACATAAAGAAAATACTTCTTTTTTATTTTGATTTTTAAAAGGAATGAATGTATGATTTTTATATGACATACATATTTAGCATTCTAGGAAAGAAATAAAGTGATGAAAGCAATTTAAATTCATTCACCCTAATTAATTCCTAAAGATAATCATATGGAATAGAATTATTTAAAGCAAATCAAATTTATTTTAAAGAGAGTTTGAATTTTGTTTGAGTTTGATTTCAATTTGAGAAATGTGAGAAGGTTTGTTGGTCTTAACCCATTCCCACATGTGTATGATATTTTAGTCTAATTTTTAGATGATTAGATGATTTTTATACTTTGATTAGGTTAAGGTGTACATTAAGTGTATTAATTTATCCTTACCTATACCACCTTAGCATATTTAATCAAATAATTATGAGCCAATGATATGATATAAAACCACACAAGGAATTTAAATTAGCAATGCACCTAGGAATAAAAGGGCTTAATGCATTTGGCTCACAATTAATGATTAATTAAGCTAAAGGGTTTAAGATAAGTACTTTTGTATCCTTCCCACACATGTAGGTTGGATTTTGATTTCTTTAAACCACTTAGATTATTAAACACCTAAGCATCTACCCAAGATAGTTTGATTAAGTTTTAAAATGCTTTGAAAATTTTATCAAATTAATTAAGCAAGTGATTAGGGGATTAGCCCTTAACTAAGTTTGGATTAAGGAAGGAAAGGGGTTTAGGGAATGGCTTAGGAAAAATTCCCCAAATCCATTCCATAAACATCTTCTCTACTTAAGCAAGGCTTAATTAACTTAATAAAAGGATTAAACCACTGTTCACATGCTTAACTACCCTTAATTATATTAAGAGAGTGATTAAGGGTTCAACAATTGATCCCCTAATCAACTCATCAATAAATCTTAAGAAAATTAGGGGAGATAGAAGTCATCCTCCTAAATGCATATGAGAAGTTTGAGATTAATCAGTGAGATAATTAGCAAGTAATTATATTTTTATTAAAACCCTAATTAAGGAAAATATACTATTCAAAATCCAGTGAAATTAATTTTAGAATATTCTCCTCTGAATTATCTTTCCATTGCTTTTACCTTATATTTTTAGGATTTTTCTAGAATTAGTTATGCAATTATGAAGATTTAGTGATTAAGAATAATTAAAAATATCCCTAATTAAAATAACTAATCCTGTCGGCTCCACGTGAAGGCTGACGCGGCGTGCGCTTTCCACGTGGTGCAATGGGAGAGGCTATTTAAGTTGTCACATCATACCACCGTATCAGCGACAGTGTTATGCGCTTTCTCCCCATCCGTCCAATCAAGGATCGGAAGGCTAAGATTAAGCTCACAGTATTAAAGGATTAAATCGAATATCCTACATGTCTTGATCATCGTCGTCCATCCAAAATGTGTAGATGGACGGCCCATGATCTGTCCTTGGTCTTCCCTATGGGAGATGGTCACCGTCCATCTTCTAGGGGAAGATCCAAACTTGATTGAGCTCAGATTGAAACCAAATTCAACCCACACCATCTAAGAGTAAAAGGGAATACATCCAATGGCTAACTTTGCTTGGGGTAAAACTTCCCCTTAGAAAGGACCAAGAGGAAATGAAACTATGCTCGGTTTAATGGCATACCACACTGGAGGCTATCACCAATGCTCGAACCCCTTGAAATAGCTTCGTCTAGTGGAGACGAAGCCTTATTGAAGGTTTGAGGTGTTGAGATTGGGTGGATCTTCCTATGGGCCAAGTTCACCTTCAAGTGGGTTCGATCTTGATCAAGAACACTTCTCCCTTGCTTGAAGAACTTGTGTGAAGGCTTGGGTGAGCTCAATTCAGTTCCCTCAAGGTGCTTGTAAAGTGAATTGTACTAGCGTGGAGTAATTTCCCTTGAGCTCCCCTATTTTTGGTTTGAAGAAATCCAAAAATAGGGAAATGGAAAATGCCTAGGAAACCTTGGGGGAGCTTGGAATCACTTCCTCTGAGTTCCTATGCTTCAATCGAATAGGAGAGAGTTGAATTCAAAAGAAATTTGGGGGAGTATATCTCCCCCTTGAAGGATCGAATGGCCGCAAGCTCCTTTGCCATTTTGATCTAATTGACCTCCTTGAGTGGGTTTGTTAGGCTGTTAGAGGTGGCATGGCATTCAGTTTGGGTTGAGGAGTGGAGTGGTGAAGCTTTCCATGTGCTTAATTGAGTGGAGGAAGGATTTCTATGTGCTCAATTTGAAGGAAGTGATCGATTTTGACCTTGGTTGGGTTTGGCTGACCCAAACCCAATGGGTCATGTGCATCATGTCCACTAATGATCATTTGGTCAACTAAGAGGATGCCAAGTGTCCATGAAAAGGAATTGACCAAATTCCAAGTGGTTTTGATTTTAGGTTACCCTATGGTAGAGGGGTAAAATGGTCATTTGACCTTAATTTTAGTTTGAATATGTTTGGTATGATTCAAAAATGGGTTAGGCCAAGTTTCATTGAATTTGGAGCTGGTTTGATATGATTTAGGTCAAAATGGGTCAACTTGGGTCAAATTAGGTCAAACCAATGGTTGGGTCAAGTTCATATGATCATTTAAAATGTGTTGGAAACTTTGGTTTGCTTCAATTTAGTTTATATTTGGTTTTGGTTCATTTAATTTTATTTATTTCAAATGGGTTAAGTTGACCAATTTGACCCATTTGACCTATTTGGGTTAGGTCATGGGTTGGTTTATGTTTGGTTGATCATTTGAAATGGATTGGTATCATTGTTTCCAATCAATTTAGTTTATATTTAGATTTGGCTCAATTTGACCATTTAGGTCAAGTTGGGTTCAAGGTCAATTGGGCTAGGTTGGGTCTAGTTGGCAAATTGAGGCTTTGGTTAAGTTCAACAATCATTTTAGAAAGAATTTGACCAGTGGTTTCAATTGATTTGGCTTAGATCATGTTTTGACACATTTTAATTTTTTAGGTCAAGTTGGGTCAACTTGGGTCAAGTGGCCAATTAGGCTAGGTTAGGCTCAAATGATGACTTGGTCAAAGTTTAAACATTGGTCATGAATGAGTTTTGATCAATGGTTTCAATTAATTTGGCCTATGGTGGATTTTGGCTAGTTTAGGTTTCATTTTGATCAAATGTTGACTTAGTCAACCCTTAGGTTTGACATGGTTTGATCCAATTTGAGTGATTGATCATCTCATGATGATTTTTGCTCACAATGTGAGGCTTAGATGGGTTTAGTTCAATCCAATTTAGTTAGGATTAGAATTTGGCTCATAAGGGTACTTTAGGTCACTTTAGGTCACTTTGGGGCAAGTGAGTCTAAGTGGGTCAAATGAATTGGTCAAAGCTTGATTTGAGTTTGATTGAACTCACATATGGACTTATGATTGAAATATAAATCCATTTGGAAGTAATTTGAAGTCAAATGGGTTTTGATTCATTTGACAATTTCAAGTTCAAAAGGGTGAACATGAGTTTGACTTGGGTTTGATTTTTGAATTTAGTTTCGGTTTGATGATTGAAGTTTGTATTTATATTTAGATTCATGATTGTAGGATTGATTGAATCATTAAGAAAAATCAAGGGTTTGGCTTGATTTGAATTTGATTTGGCTAAGTTCAAGATTTTGACTTAAAAGGCTTAGGTTGAATCTTGGTTGAATTTGAGTTTGATTTTTGGATTTGGTTTTGGATACTTGATTGAAGTTGGTATTTATATTTGGATTCATGATTGTAGGATTGATTAAATCATGAAGAAAAATCAGGGGTTTGGCTTGATTTGAATTTAATTTGGCTAAGTTCAAGAATTTGGCTTGAAAGGCTTAGGTTGAATTTTGGTTGAATTTGAGTTTGATTTTTGGATTTGGTTTTGGATACTTGACTTTATATTTCATTTATATTTGTGAGTATAAATGAGAATATAAATGGGTTATGAGAAAATTCCTTGAATTTTAATTGATTTATATTTGATTTAGGTTAAGTCCATAAGATAGAATCAAAGTGACTTAGGAAAGATTTTTTTGAAATTTAGATTTGAGTTTTGAATTTGGTTTGATTGATTGGAATTTATATTTCATTCATATATGTGAATATAAATGAGAATATAAATGGGTTGTGAGAAAATTTCTTGAATTTGAATTGATTTAGATTTGATTTAGGCTAAGTCCATAAGAGGGAATCAAATGACTCAGAAAATATTTTTGGAGTTTGGAATTCAATCATGGGCTTCAATCATAAGTTTCAATTATTTGAAATTGATTCATGATTTGAGAGAATCTACTGAATTGGTTCAAGGTTTGAGTTAGAGTTGGAGTTGATATGGGTTTGGAGTTTGGAGCTTGACTTAAAGAGAGGAAGTGAGGAATTTGATTCAAGCTATGAGATAGGAAAATTTTCCTAACACTCCTAAGGCATTACCTATTCCTATAGCTAACTCTTCTAAGTCTCTAGGGCTAGGTTGAGTGTCCACCTAATCACTAGATGTGTCATAAGACTAAGAAACTCTTCAAGTCTAAGAGAAGTCATATGTCTAAGATGGATGGGTTGAGAGCTCATTCCAAAAATGAGGTCAACAATCTCTGCTCTCTAGCTAGCACCACGGCATCAACAAGTACAGGCTCTTCTTCTTCCTCTATTTCTTTTTGTTATTCTCCCCCTGCTCCTCTTCAAGGGAAGAACTTGACTATCCTTCTCCTTATGCATTTGAAGGGACAGTTGTTGTTGGGAATGAATGACGACGGTGATTGTAAAAGCGTGTACGAGGTTGATCATTCTAGTTTAACCATATAAACAGCTTCAACTCACATGACCTTCCTTTCATTTTGATCTTCTTCTTCTTCCTCTTCAGCAAAGATTGAAGATCCATCTTCTAATCTCTTTTGTGATGATTCTCCTTCATAAGCATCAAACTTAGGTTCAAGCTCACTGGATTCATGTTGTTGATGATGCTGAGCATAAAGTTTATCTATATGTCTCATCATATAAATGACTTATACTTAACCATAGAGTCTTGTTCATCATCTTCTTCTTGAACATAAATTTTTAATTGATGCTTCCAATGGATCTCTTGTTTATTTTGAGGAATAGACATTTCTTCCATTGGGGGACTGCGATCAGAATCAACTTTCTCCCGTGAGGGTGAATCTGATTGATGACTGAATCTCCTAGAGAATTCTCCAGGGTGTCGACCATCATATCTTTTATCAGTGATATCCCTTCTTTTAGGTATCCACTTCTAATAAGTTATTTTTGAGGTGGATTTTTGAATATATGCATCAGATGTCACGCCTCTTTCTTTCTTCAAAATTTTATCGTGAGGCATTAGCCTCCATATCTGCTTACCCTTTCATCGGGACCTTTTGGCAGTGGAATCTTGGACATGCGGTCTAAGTGTCATGCTCTGATGCTCACCATGTGAAGCATAATTATCTTGATGACTAGTTACCATAAGAGATGGCAACCTTCTTGGTGGAATCTTAGTATCTTCAATCATCACAGGCCTCTAAAATTTTATTTTCATTAAGCCTCTTTCCTTGGCAACTTTAAGGGCATTGTGTATTCTAGCAGACAATATTTCAGGTTTTCTTCTCTGCAGTGGTGGGGCATGAAGATGTTGAGTCCAAAAAGACTACTTCACCTCACTAGTAGAGTTATTCCTTCTTATCCATTTTAGATTATCAAAATTATTACAAGTAGGAATACTCAATTCTGGTGGCAGTATTGCTTATTCACTGGGTTATTTGAATGGGATCTGCTGAGCCCTCAGCTCAGCATTTCTTCTTCTTTTTTGCCTTCTAGTTAATTTGTTTCCTAATGAGAAAGCCTTAAAATCATGTCTCTCATGTACAAAGGTTTCAGTTGGTGAAGAAATTGTACCATGAGGCATCAAAGAGATGGTTTGCCCATTAAAGGTTCTTTTCATCACAGGGGCTTCACGACATGTCTTTCAAAAACTAAAGTTCTTTTTCGGGAAAACTCCTTAGCAGAGGTTGGTTGTTGAATTGGTTGGCAAGCATGATGAGTAGGAGCTTCAGTAAACTGAGGCCTTCCAGCATGACCTCGGATGAGTGCACCACGGGTGGGTACTTCAGGAGTTGCAACTATAATAACTAAGAAATCCATGCTATCAAATTGAATGGTAGCTCCAATATCTCCAGTGTTGATGATGGCATTAGCTAAGTAGATGTTTGCACCACTCCATAGCTGAACACTAAAAGGAGTGCTCTATTGACCTATTCTATCCAATCAAAAGATGGGGATTAGTAATTAGTAATTGTTATTTCACCCCATACTCTCAAAATGTAGAGGTACTACAGAACAAAATAATAGTGTAATAAAAATATACTCTACAGAATAATTCATTCGACATAGAGTCTCATAAATTAATAATTTAAATTTATTACACATTTAAATCACCATTTCTCTGTTTTAAATTTTCAAATATTTTGTTGCTACCATATCATATATATGACTAGCCAAATATGAAAAAAAAAAAACCTATCCCCAATGGAGTCACCATAAATCTGTGGGCTCTAAAAATTTGCCACCGACCTCTTAATTAAGAGAGTTTGATTTAAACATTGATCAAACTTTCAGAAGGAAGATAGAATGGTATATAAGACATTGCCTAGAGATTTTGCCCTTATTTTGTGAGGACTTTAGATATGGTTCTAGGTTTCCTATAAGCTCAAGCACCTATAGTTAATTACCCCTCCCAATGTTAAGAGAGAACTTTCAATTAAGGCTAGTCGTTAGATCTCTAAATGCGTAGCATATAGTAGCAGCACGTGGAGTTTAAAATTTGGGATTTATAATTTATGAAATTCACCATTATTTAACTTAAAGCATATGGTTAGTGGAATGATGACGTGCCTGATCTATATCCCATAGTTCTATCATCCCGGGCTATCACAGTCCCTAGTCTACTTAGTTAGAGGAGGTACTCAACCCAATTTGACTGAAGGATCCTTATCACCAGCCATGGGTTGCGTCATCCAAGAAATCTTTGTAGACTTGTGGTGGTGTTTATCTAAGGAGACAGGCTTAAGTCTATCTTAGCTGATATAGGACTTTTTGCCCTATCAAGTGCACCATATGGTTCACAACTCAAAGGACAAAGCTATTGGGGAGCATACAGGCTGCAGTCATGACCGTAATATAATGGTATCATTTGGTGGCAACCACCCGGTCAGAGGACTCTGGTCGTAACTGCATCATATGTGGAGCCAACTGGCCAAACCATACAGTTAAAGGACACAGACCATGTCTTTCCTGGCATGAGATTGATTAAAAGTGAATATAAATTTATACTTTATTTGACAATGCCTTCTTTGTGATAGAGTTTTCTCAATTCATCTCCTTTAACAAACAGTTACGAAAGATGTATTGAATGGAGTTTTCTTTAAGTATTTAAAGATTGAATTTCATTTAACCATTAATAGTTTAGTGATATATAATATTTCACATTTAGATTGATACTCAATTTAAGTTAATTTAATTTGAAATTAAAACCATTTTTTATGGAAGTATCCCCTCCAGTTGAAATCTCCATTCAACACAGCCATCACTGGGGTAGTTAATTGATTGAATTGAATATATTTAAGAATTTTAGATCATGTCAACTCTATTTAATTCCTAATAGAGGATCAGATCTTTAAGTTAAAGCTCATAGTTATATTTCATAACTTTGCAACTGAATATCTTTTGTGTTTCAACAAATGTATTTATATTTTGAAAATTCAATGATTAGTTCATTTAAATATTTGTATTTTTGAGATATAATTATGAAGTTGTAATATATTCTCAAATACAAAATAAATTCTAAATTTATTTATTTTTTTAACCCACGCAGCACCCTCAGATGCTTGAATATAAACAATCAACATCATGTCACGGCCCATGATGGTATTTTATAATTCAGATAATTTTATTTCTAAATCATGAGGTTAATTTCATATTTTCATTTAATTCCAACTAAGCCTGCATAGCCTTTTAAGACATTAAATTTATACTCTAAAATTCTATATCCAAGCACATGCATGTATTTTTAACTTAGACAATTTCATCTAATTAATGAAATCATTAATTTTTTTAAATCATAATTAAAATAAAATTTCTTTTATTTTTAGATTGAAAGAAGCTCCATAATTCGTGCATAATTTAATTTAGTGGCACCTTCTATCTGCTTGTACAAAGAATTGCAAATCCTGTGGTGATGATTTAGATTGAAATCCAAAATATTGTAGTTTTGCTCGTAATTAGCTTGCTTATTGAATTTTTCAATTCTCAAATATTATTTGGCTTGTAGTCTTTAATGAGCCTTAGCTATACTTGCCAACAGGTTGCTCATCTTTAGTGAAAATCTCTTTTTAAAATTCATTTGATTTTTACTTTAACTTGAAAATAGCACTCAACAAATCTCATATGTATCAATTTTATGTTTAATTGAAGCCTTATTTAGTCCATCTTAAATTAGGCATTCTGATACATGGATTAAATAAGAAGGCTTATTCTTTGTGAATCTCACTCTATAGCTTGATTTGAGCTATATCTCATTTGAAAATTATCCTTCTAGCTTCATTCAATCATCTTATAAGTATAACATGAATTCAAAGTTATGATTGCATTGCATTTGGCTTATTCTCTTTCAACCATTTTATGTATTATATAATACGAGCTAAAAGGTTCAATTAATCCATATTAGTCAATGAATCATTATATCTTGCCATAGCTTTTAAGTGTATCTCTTTCACATTTTTCATATGTCGTACTCATCATTATACTTATTAATTTTAAATAAGAGTAGGTCTTATATTGATTCTTTCCTTCTCAATAAATAAGGCTAAGAAAGGGCCTTACATTTCATGTCATTTGCTTGAAAATGTTTTGTATTCTTTAGGGATTTTGAAGCAAGGAAGGAAATTTGCTTGCTTTTGAAGTAAGTGTTTTATTCTTTAAAATATTTCCTTTAAATGCTCTCCCTCTATTCCTCTTTGATTTAATATTTATCTTCATATTTATTATGCATCTTTTATTTAATTTAAGTTTAGATGATTTTCATTTAAATCTATTTAAGTCTTGAATTTTAATCCAAATTTTGGCAACATTTTGGCATAGGGGTGCCACATCTAACAATTTTGGGGCCTTCCCATCATGCCTTGATGAGCGTGATGGTCGATATTTTGAAACACCTCAACTAATTTTCATCTCATCACATCCTGATGAGCATGATGAGGCTTTCAAATCTGCATAAAGAAACATATATATGCATATAATTTTCACACATTTCTTTACACATCTATCACCAACCACAAAGATAAACCTTAGCATCTAAACTCATTTTGTGAAAAATTCCTAATAAGGGATCAGAGTCTCCATTCAAGTCTATTGGTGAGAAATGAAAGAGGACAGGACCCGTATAGAAATTCATCTTATTAAGACACCACGCAGATCCGGAGAAGTACTTATTCAGGTGATCGGGTACATCATCAAGAAAATAGTGTACTATCTCGAGACACAGAAGTTACTACCATTTAATGGACCTAATCACCTCAATAAGGACTCCTAAGGATGATGGGTCTGCATATGTACCAGAGATTCTTCCCCTACTCTACATGGAAAAATATAGTAGGATTTATTTTAAACCAAGTTCGTTAAGTTCCCTATAGGGGCAATCCCTCATAGTTAATTACATCCTAAGGGACGGGATCCCTTAGGAAAACTCTCAATTAAGATAAATAATCGTTGTCTTTGAAGATTTCAATAGGAAAGGACTATCAATCGATTGGTTTATGTTTAAAGATCAAATGGGATTGATCAAAAGAGGGAGTTATTATCGAAGCCAAAATGGGAGATAAGTGGGAGATGCTCACGATGCTAGGAAACCTAGCGAGCATCTCAAACTATCCTATAGTTGGGCTTTTACATTTTAGAAATTGATTTAACTTGTTTGAGTTATATTTTTTATTAGAAATTTAGGACTTAAGATTCCTTAACACAAGATTAAGGAAATATATAAGAGGTGAGAAATTATGCTTATGGCTCGTAAAGGGGAGAAGCAACCTCAGAACCTAAATCTAGGGAGCTTTGGCGATGGCCGAAAGCATAACCTAAATCTAAGGCAAAAATGGGCCAACAGCTTGGAATTACAACTGCCTGAGAGGGCTGCCAACTAACTCCTCCTGTGATTTTAAATATATGTAGGCAAGTCTTTATTCTTATGCAAGATAGCTAAGCTGTTATTTATTTAGAAAGAGACTAAGTCTTTAAACTCACTCCCTAAAGAGACTAGATCATGTAAAGGGCATGCTTCAAATGACCTAAATCTAATACAATTCAAATTTTATTTTTTTATTTTGGATAATTATTTTGACTCAGACTAATAGGATTCACATGACTAATGCATGAGAAATAGAATTATTGGCCAAAATTAGCGAGAAGGGATGAGGTGAGTTTCCACCATGGAGGTCAAGCCAAGTTTCTCTGGCAAAGGTGGAAGCCCTCTAATCAAGAGTGAAATAAGATACATTTTTTCATGATATTACAAAGAAATGCTCATCCATCTAAGGGGATGCTAATTTTTTTATCTTGATTTTAAACCTAAGCTTTAGGTGAGGTTATGAGTTGTTTAATTTTAATTTGAGTTGTTAAGTTAGGTAAAAGATTTATTTTTCCCTAAAGAGCCTAATCCACATCCAGATCATACATAAAGCAAAGAAGAAACTAAAAAAATCATGTCACTTAGTACAAAAGCTAAATAAATCATCAATCAATTTATAAAGCTAATCGCAAAAAGAATAAATGACCGTTGTGGTCAAGTACCATCGCACAAACTCAAAAATATCAAATATGGGTAGTCGAGCTCTACCCTTATAAAACCCAGATTACAAATGAATAAAATTACAATTAAGAAAGGAATTCATTATTATGGGGGTCTTCAAGCTTCATTCTCCTTTCTTCTTTTCTTCTTTTCTTCTTTCTCTTTCCTTCTTCTTTTCTTCTTTCTTCTTTGATTCCTTCTTTTGGATGGTTAAAAGGTGGATGCTCCAAGGCTTCATATGGTGCATAAGATAGGATCTTATGACCAATGTTCATCCTAATCCTCATAGCAATCATTTCAAAATCCTAGTTATACAAATTTTTATATGAAAAGGAAAAGTGGAAGTCTAACTAACACCTGCAAAATAAAGGTTAGCAAAAACAAACCACACAAAGCACAAGCATATAATTTGGGCTTATCACCCCACACATGGGTGACTAAGTCCACCTGGCCTATGGATTATTCTTAGGGGTATAAAGCACCTGTAAGCAAAAGCATTTATATTTTTATTTATGATAGATCCCCTTAAGCACAATCCCTTCCAAAAAAGAATAGTTAGACTTAGGACATCTTATCATTCATTCTACGAACATACACCCTACCATCTAGTCTAAAATATATATCACAAAACAAAACAAACATCAAATCATGCACCGATCTAACCTAAGGCTAGAAGTGATGACTTAGGCTAATGTGTGTGCTTTGAAGATTTGTGTGGTATACTTAGTTATGGCTTTAGGTTTAAATTTTCTAAGTGTGAAGAATATGTTCAACTTAGAGGAGGGTTTCATTTAAATTGTTTAATCATTGGGTTAATTTTATTTCATGTTTTGATTTGGTTTTAGTGGATCCTATAATTAATTATTAAGTTATGAAGAGAGGGAAAGAGAAGGGAACTTCTCTTTCCTTTCCAAACCTAAGTAATTTCTAAAGTAGATTCACATTTTAGTTTTTTTAAAGTGAATATTTAGACTAAATATTTTAATTAATCCTAAGTTTAAATAAACTTTAAACAAACCTATCCAAAAATAAAGGCATTTTAAGATTAAATAAAATGAATCAAAATTCACATAACACACATTACTTCATTTCTTTCCCAACATATATAACATGCATATGGATGGACCCTAAGCATATATATACATGCAAATGAGAGTATTTAACACACTTTATGATTCATGCTAAGTAATCTACTTAAGAAAATTCAGAAGTTGAATATGCATGATTTTTTTTAAGTAGAAAAGGTTTTCCTTATCCAAAATTTCACATACACATATGAAAGTAAGAAAGGCATAAGTGAGTACAGCACCATTGTTAACCAGAGGTGTAAGGTACAAGACCTACTTAGAGATACTTAAAGCCTCACAACCTCGGGGTTTCCTAGACTAATACATCACTTTCCTTAAATACAAACATATGTATAAAAGAAATGAAATAGAAAAGGAGAATGCAAAAGTTGTTTAATGGATTCATTTTATTTTAAGCAATTTATATATGCAAGTATAGGTAACCCTTCTTAAGTAATAGCATGGGTATGAATAGGGTATGGAATTAAGTAAATGTTGTGTTCTTTTCAAATAAACCCTACATCTTACCAACTCCTATTCAAAACTATGCTAACATAAGAAAGAAAGGAAACCTATGCTAAGCATACCTTTATAATCTATCACATGAAAGCTTATAATTAAAGAATAAGTAGCACACTTTCATATTTGATATTTGATTTATGTATTTTGAAAATAATTTGGATTTAGTAGTGATAATAGCCACTCATATTTCTACTTTAGCTAACACATACAAATTTGACATAAAGTAAATAATTCCATTTTAAAATTTGAATTTCAAAACTATGAATGCATGAAATCACATGGCATACAACTTAACATGTTGAGAAAAGATTCAAGGTAATGAAATCATGTAAACAAACTCACTTCACTTAAATCCTAAAGACATTCTTATGGAATAAGAAAGTTTAAAATAAATCAAATTGAATTCAAAGTGATTTTTGTTTAGTTTGAAGTTTGATTTAATTTTAAAAAGTGAGATGAGTTTGTTGTTCCTAACTCATTCCCACATGTGTTTGATATTTTTATTTAATTTTTAGATAATTAGATCCATTTTTATGCATTGATTAGGTTAAGGCATAAATTAAGTAGCTTAATTAACCCTTACCTACACCACCTTAGAAGAATTAACTAAATAATTATGAGCTAATGAGATGACATAAAACTCACAAGGAATTTAAATTTGTAATGCACCTAATAATGAAAAGACCTAATGCAATTGGATTTTAATTTCCTTAGTTGAACTTAGGCTATTAAACACCTAAGCATCTACCCAAAGTAGATTAATTAATTTCTAGAACTTTTTAGAATTTTTAGAAATTGATTAAGGTGATAATTAATGAAGTAACCCTTAATTAAGAGGAGATTAAGGAGAGAAAAGGGCGTTTAGGGAATATTTAAGGGAATGCCCCAAAAATATTCCATACACCTCCTACTCACTGGATCTGACCTTAATCAACCCTAATCATAGGTTAAGATCACTAATAATACCCTAATTATGCTTAATTACATAATAAGGGTAATTAAGAAAACCATATGCAATTATTCTGATCAAGTCTTCAATAAATCCCAAGAAAATTAGGACAAGTAGAATTCATCCCCTAAAACTTACCCAAGAAGTTTGGGATTAATCAGAGGCTTAATTAAAAAGTAATTAGCAAAATAAACTTTCTAATAAAACCAAAATTTGTATAAAAGAATAATTTAAAACTAATCAAAATTAATTTTAAAATGTTCTAGGTTTAATTATCTATCCATAGGATTTTATTTCACATTTTTTTGAATTTTTTATAAGGAGTTATGAATTTTGGAAGGTTCCTGAATTAATTAGAAATTAACTAAGCATTTTTAACTAATCCTAAGTAATCCGCTCATGTGGGTGACGCACTTTACGCATGCCATGAGGGGGTCACTTAAGTCGTCACCTCATGGGTGGTGGCGGCGGCGCACGCGCTTTAATCCTCTATCATTCGATCAAAGATCGGACAGCTAAGGATCTCCCCACATTTTAAAAAGGGTAAAAGGATTTTTTGAATGTGTTGAATAATCTCAGCCATCCATCTAAAATGCATGGATGGATGGTTGAGATGATCCAAGTTCTTTCCCTTGATCAACAGAAACCATCCATGATAAGGGGAAGATCCATGCTCGATCTAACATGGAATCTAACCAAATTCAACCCACATCATCTAAAGACAAAGAGCGGCAAATCTAACAGTCAAAAATTGATGGGGTGAAAATTTCTTTCACAATGCTCCACACCGCATTAAGTTTAATGGTCAAAAAATCCCATACATTGCCAGAGGTGATCACCGATGCTCGACTCTCTTGGAGAAGCTTCGTCTGGTTGAGACGAAGCCTTGTTGAGAGTGTGAGCACTTGAGGTTGAGTAGATCAATGTATGGACCAACTCCTCCTTGCTTGAGCTTCGGCTTTGATCCAATTGGACTCTTCTTTTCTATGGGAACTCCAATAGAAGCTTAGGTGCACTCAACTTAGCTCCTAGATGAAGTGTACAAGAGCAATTGGAAGGAAATGAAGTGTGAAAGAAGTTATCAATTTACTCTACTTCCCCTATTTTTCACTGTTCAAAAGCCGAGAAAAGTAAAATGGGAAGAGCTCTAGAAGGCTTTGGATCAATCTCCAATGGCTCCTCTGGCTTCCTATCCTTCAATCGACCTTGAGTGAATGAAAACAAAAGTGAATTAGGGGGAGTATATCTCCCCCTTGAAGGATCAAACGGTCGGTAATGGACATGACATTTTGATCCAATTGATCATAGGTTGAGAGCTGTTTGATCAGTTGGGAGTGTGCACATAGTCAGTTTGAGCCAAGGAGTGGATTGCCAACCCCCCATGTGCTTGAATTTGAGCTTGAGAGGGAGTTTGAAAATTCAATTTTGACCCATGGGGTCGGGTTTGTCTAGGGAAAAAATGGGCTAACCCAAACCCATTGGCTTGGGTGCACCACTCAGCTTGCCTTTATTTGAGTGTTTCCTCAGCTTGCCTTGATTTATCGATCAAGTAGAGAGATCTCTTGGATCCTGGTTGCTTGTAATCACTAAGTTGGATCTAGTTTGAGATTTGACCAGCTATCATCATTGAACTAATGAGCAAGGGCTCTTTCACTATGGCCTTTTCTTTTGGCTTGCTGAGTGAGGAGAGCGTCAGCAACTCGGCCATATTTTGGCTTGTTGAGTTCGACCTTTAAAACCTACTCGAGTCTTCGACTTATGTTGTAGTGGTTTTGTGAGCATCAGATTGACGAACGAGGACTCTTTCACTGTGGCCTTTTTCTCATGGCTTGTTGAGTGAGGAGAGCATCAGCAACTTAGCTATTTTTGGGCTTGTTGAGTCTGACCTTTAGAACCCATCTGTGTCCTAGACTTCAAGATGTAGAGATTGATGTTTCTCTAACTCAGTTGATTGAAGCTTTCAAAATTGAGAGTTCTTCTAACTTGATCTCCAAAATTTGACAAATCTAGGAGATAATTTTCTTGACATTTAGGGTTGTCCTTTCATGAAAAGAAATAGATTTGTTTTATTCCTGCAAGATTCTATAACTTAACAGTAATAATTATGGATATATCCAGAGATTTTGGCATAAAGCTCAATGTCAACCTGAATCAGAATATATTCGAGGATCTTGTCCTATAACATGACGTCAACTCAAATAAACTTAATACAAACTAAAAAATGGCCCCTATCTTGCAGGGGGAATTCTAAAGTATATTTAGAAGAGCTTTCAAGATGAAATTAAGCAAATACATCAATATTTGCATTGATATGCTCTTAAGAGGGGTTTTAACATGTAATATTGATTTCATTCATGTATAGAAATCTAAAATGCCCCCTATGTAATAGGGGGAATTTCACATAAAAGATTTTTTATCTGGAGTGAGTATATTTATTTATGGATCTCGACATGAAGCACGATGTTGACCTAAATAGGTATACTAAAAAAATGCCCCATGTCTAACAGGAGGATGTTTGTTTTATTTTGAAATGAATTCTTGCTTTGCAAGAGAATTTTCAAGCAAAACTTACACATGTAATGATAGTGAGGAATAATTAGTCTTCTCAACACCAAGACTAATTCTCCTTCTTGAAAAGTTCAATGAATTCACCGTATGATTGAAAGCTTTGGACATCTTTGCTCGGTAGGATTCTAGATTTTGTTGAGCTTGGTGTCTGACCTCATCAAGTCCATCAAATTCTCACATCTGTAGACATACATTCTCATCTTGAGTGAGATTATGTTGAATGACTACTTAAAGTGAATGTAGTTCAAGTTCAAGTGGCAAGACTTCTTCAGCTCCAAATACTTTAGCATGAGGAGTAGATTTTGTGGGAGTACAGTCTAGATGTCACATTGTTGTCTATTTGTAAGAGAATTTCACTTTGAGATTTTGGCCTTTAAATTTTCTCACCTATTTGCCGAGACCTTTTGACGGTGGATTCTTGGACATGTGGTCCATGTGTCACGCATCGATGCTCACTGTGCGAGACTTAAAATAGTAGACATCTTATCGTGGTTATAGGAGAAAGCCTTCTTAGAGGAGCAACTCTAACCTCCCTCATGACAGTACTTTGATATTTTATTTTCACCAATCATTTCTCCTTAGTAACTTTGAGGACCCGATGCACTCTTGCATATACAGCTTATAGTTTCCTCACTCGAGAAGCTAGAACCTGATATTATCGGATCCAGAAGGACTGTTTGATTTGACTAGTAGAGTTGGTCTGCTTTACCCATCTTAGGCTCTCAAACCTATTATGGGTTGGAACACTTACTTCTGGTTCACAGCTGGTTGTATAATTTTTTACTTGAACAATGGTTGTTAAGCATGCAGTTCAGCATTTCTCTTTCTCTGCAATCTATAGGTTAGCTTACTTCCATATGAAGAAGCTCCTACATCGTAACTTCTTCTCGAGGCTTTGGTCTATCGAGACCTTTGGGTAATGGATTCCCGAACACGTGGTTCAGGTGTCACAGCCCGATGCTCACCGTGTAGGAATTGCTTAGAACAGTCTTGAGCTCTTACTACCACTGATTATAGCTTTTGTAGTGGAGCATTTTTGGCTTCTTTGATTATTGACATTTGATACATGTTCTTCATAAGACATTTTTCCTTAATAACCTTCAGAACTCTATGTGCTCGAGTAGGTAGAGTTTCATGTTGTTTCTTCAGAAAGGTTGAAGCCTACTATTGTTAAGCCCAAAAATACTATTTAACATCACCAGTAGAGCTATACCTTTTCACCCATCTCAAAATTTTCAAATTTATTGTGAGGTAGAAATACTCACTTCTGGTTGTAAGGTTAGTTGTATGACTTGTGATTCAGACAGCAACTACTGAGCTCGCAGTTTAGTGTTTCTTCTCCTTTGCCTTTTACTCAATTTTTTCTCTAGAAGAGGAGACTTCAGCACCATGCCTTCCTAGTGCAAAAAGTTCAACTAGCAGAGTGGTAGCATTCACAAGCATGATTGAAACTTTATGCCCATTGACGATTCTTTTTTTTACTGGTACCTTAGAATGACCCAATCTTTCGAATACGGAGGATCTCTTCCAAGGAACTTTAATAACAATAGCGGCTATTCTAACTGTTCTCCTTTCCTATACAGGTTGGTATCTACAATATGCAGGTGCTTCAAGTGGAGGATTATTTGTAGGAGTGATAGCAAAGGAAGTTTATGCAACCAATTTGGATGGTAGCTCCAGCATCTCTAGTATTGATTACAAATTTGCCAGACGGATGTTGGCTCCGTGATTAGCTTCGTGATGAATGGTGTGTTCATTTTTTTGTTTTAAATTTTTAAATATTTTGTTGTTGTTATAGCATGTATATGACTAGCCAAATATGGAAAGAGAATCCTGTCCCCGGCGGAGTTGCCAAAAAATCTATGGGCTCCAAAAATTCACCACCGACCTCTTGACAATTTGTATTTGAATTGAAGAGAGTGATTTGAAGAATGTCGGCATAATTTTCAAAGGCAGATGGAATAGTAGATAAGACACTACCCATAGATTTTGCCCTCATTTTGCAAGGACTTTAGATTTGGTTCCAGGTTTCTTATAGGCACAAGCCCCTATAGTTAATTACCCCTCCCAGTAAGTGAGAGAGAACTTTCGATTAAGGCTAGTCGTTATATCGCTCAATGCGTAGTATATAGTAGCATATGGAGTTTCAGGATTTAGATTACGAAATTCATCATTTCTGCTTAAACTAGATGGTTGGGAGAATTATGATGTGCCCGATCTATATCCCATGGTTCTGTCATCCCGGGTAGTCGTGGTCCCTAGTCTACTTAATTAGAGGAGGTAGTCGACCCAACCTGACAGAAGGATCCTTATCAGCAACACATGAGTTATGACGTCTAAAAAATTTTTGTAGACCTGGGGTGGTGTTTGTCTAAGGAGACAAGTTTAAGTCTACCTTAGCTGACAGAGGGTTGTTTACCCTACCAAGTATATCCTATGATTCACAACTCAAAAGGCAAAGCCATTGGGGAGCATACGGGCTAGGGTCATGATCATAATACAATGGAGCCTGACTAGCCAAATCACTCGATCAGAGGACTCTGGTTGTAATTGCTTTATCTATGGAACCTACTAGCCAAGCCATGCAGTCAGAGGACACGGGCCACATCTTAACTAGCAAGAGATTGATTGAGAGTTATCATAGCAGAATATTTTATTTGAGATTGACTCCTTTGTGAGCTAGAGTTTTTTTAATTTGTCACCCCTAACAAATAGTTACGGAAGGTGGATAGATTGAGTTTGATTTATGGTTTTTTAATGATAGAATTTCATTTAAGCAGTTTTAGATTATTACGTAATTTGATTTGAGAAATTGATTAATTTGAATATATTTAAGAGCTTTAGATCCTGTTAACTCTGTTTAGCTACTAACAAAGAATTAGATCTATTGTCAGTGAATCGCCGATATTTCACGATTTCAAACTCTTATTATAGATTTTAGATTTTGTTAACCTGCACGCCTAAAACTAAACCGGAAGCAACCGCAAAGATCCTCAGACACTTGAATTTAAGCATTCAGCATAAGGTTGGGGCTCATGCGAGTGTATTTAAGAATTTAAGCAATTTTTATTTCTAAATTATGAGATTGATTTTAGATTTTCATTTAATTCTAACTTTAGCCTGTGCAGCATTTTCAGACATTAAAATTTGCTCTTGAAATCTCTATGTCCGAGCACATACAGGTGTTTATAGCTTAGTTAATTTCATCTAATTAATGAAATTATTAATTTTGAAAATTATAGTTAGAATGAAATTCTTTAATTTTTTATTAAAGGAAGCCTTATGATTTTTATAGAATTGGATTTAGTATCGTCTTCTATCTGCTTGTACAAAGAGTTACAGATCTAGTGGCGAAGAAGGCATTTTGATTTAGATTGTAGTTTAAAATATTACTTGCTTTAGATCCTATCAACTCTATTTTAGCTCTTAACAGAGGATTAAATCTACTGTCATATGACAGAATCAGCTTCTCAGATATTCCACTGACTTGGACTCATTATAATAGATTTTTAGGCTTTGTTAACCCGGACCGAGTCCTAAGACTAAACTGGAAAATAACCCGTGCAGCATCCTCAAACACTTGAATCTAAACATTCAAAGATAGGGACCCATATGTATTTATAGCTAGATAATTTCATCTAATCACATTAAATATCATAATTAGAATAAAATTCTTTTTATTTTTGAATTGAAGAAAAGTTCATTCATTTATACAGCATTTAATTTAGTGTCACCTTCTGTCTGCTTGTATAAAGAATTATAGATTCAGTGGCAAAGAAGACATTTTGATTTAGATTATAGTTTAAAATATTACTTGCACTTATTTTACTTGTTGAGTTTTTCAATTCTCCCAGCTTGATTATGTTCAATTTACATCACTTTTGATAAGTTATGTCGATTTCAGTGTTTGTTGCTTTAGCCCTACTTATGCTTATTAGCTAGCATAATAATCATTCATATTCGTATAAGAGTTATTATACCCAATTTGGATTAACCCTTAGATTTTGACTTTATTGCAAGTTTGTTATGAGCCCTCCCCCAAACTCTAATTAAAGCTCGTTTAATTTTGAGAAATTTACAAGAAAAGAAAAATCACTTTATTATTTCAATTTCAATTTAATCCATAGAGAATTATAATTAGAATTTTTGAGTTTAATATTAACCTCCCCAAAGTTTGTGAGTTTAATATTACCTCCCCCAAATTTCACTTAGATTTTAAATGAATGTTCTATTCTTTCCAAAATTTTCTTTAAAGGCTCCCTCCCCAGTGTCGGGACCCATACGGGTATTTATAGCTTAGATAATTTCATCTAATCACTGACATTAAATATCATAATTAGAATAAAATTCTTTTTATTTTTGAATTGAAGAAAAGTTCATTCATTTATACAGCATTTAATTTAGTGTCACCTTCTGTCTGCTTGTATAAAGAATTATAGATTGTGCAAAGAAGACATTTTGATTTAGATTATAGTTTAAAATATTACTTGCACTTATTTTACTTGTTGAGTTTTCAATTCTCCCAAAGATTATGTTCAATTTACATCACTTTTGATAAGTTATGTCGATTTCATTGTTTGTTGCTTTAGCCCTACTTATGCTTATTAGCTAGCATAATAATCATTCATATTCGTATAAGAGTTATTATACCCAATTTGGATTAACCCTTAGATTTTGACTTTATTGCAAGTTTGTTATGAGCCCTCCCCCAAACTCTAATTAAAGCTCGTTTAATTTTGAGAAATTTACAAGAAAAGAAAAATCACTTTATTATTTCAATTTCAATTTAATCCATAGAGAATTATAATTAGAATTTTTGAGTTTAATATTAACCTCCCCAAAGTTTGTGAGTTTAATATTACCTCCCCAAATTTCACTTAGATTTTAAATGAATGTCTATTCTTTCCAAAATTTTCTTTAAAGGCTCCCTCCCAGGTGGGACCCATACTATTTATAGCAGATAATTTCATCTAATCACATATTAAATATCATAATTAGAATAAATTCTTTTATTTTTGAATTGAAGAAAAGTTCATTCATTTATACAAAGATTTAATTTAGTGTCACTGGCTAGTATAAAGAATTATAGATTAGAAGACATTTTGATTTAGATTATAGTTTAAAATATTACTTGCACTTATTTTACTTGTTGAGTTTTCAATTCTCACGATTATGTTCAATTTACATCACTTTTGATAAGTTATGTCGATTTTGTTGTTTTTTAGCTCTACTTATGCTTATTAAAGATAATAATCATTCATATTCAGTATAAGAGTTATTATACCCAATTTGGATTAACCCTTAGATTTTGACTTTATTGCAAGTTATGAGCCCTCCCCCCAAACTCTAATTAAAGCTCGTTTAATTTTGAGAAATTTACAAGAAAAGAAAAATCACTTTATTATTTCAATTTCAATTTAATCCATAGAGAATTATAATTAGAATTTTGAGTTTAATATTAACCTCCCAAAGTTTGTGAGTTTAATATTACCTCCCAAATTTCACTTAGATTTTAAATGAATGTTCTATTCTTTCCAAAATTTTCTTTAAAGGCTCCCTCCCCTTTTTATTTCTTGTTTGATGCTTTTATTTTAAAATTACTGCGTTCTTTACTTAACATTCTTAAGTCGTTTATCAGACTCCCATTTTTAAGTCAAAGATTTGGCATTTGATTTCAACGCCATCCCCAGATAGGTCAGAGTGTTTTGTGAGATGCCTAGAGTGTAGATGGTGCTGACACCACAATTTCATCTCGCTGATGAAGCATGATGAGGCCTTCTAACATGCATCATCAAATAAGGCTGCCAATATAGCAAGGCATAGACATACGCTTATATCTTCTCCAGAATGAAGGTCATTCATCAAGGAAAATATGTCCAACTTTGAGGACAGAATGGGCAAATATAAATAGCCATCTTCTGACATAGAGCACGATGAAACTGATTTGGGGTTACAATTCAATATACAATCAGCATAAGCAAAGGTGTTCACATCTGTTGTAGTTCCTAAAGACTGCTCAGCATTGTTCATCAATTTTTTATGAGCTTTGATTTTAACTTGAGCAGAAAAATCACCCCTTTGGGTACGGTACACCCTATCTTTTTCAACGAGCTCAGAAACATTTTGGTTGCACATGCTAGAACCTGAATCAATAAGATTATATACATGTTTCCAAAATGAAGCAGGATATAAACCTCCCGCCCAACTCTCTTCATCATCTCCAACTCCAGGAATGTGATGCCAACTAAATTCTGAGGTGCTTCTTTGTTGAATCGTTCCATGAGATACTGAAGCTGAAACCAGAATGATAAGTGTGAAATCCCATGAATTATATTCAAGTACTTCATTCAACCAGATCACAGTCTTCTGTGGAATCCACAACGGACGCGGTGATTTTTCAATTACTGATGCAAGTGAACCTATACTAGCACCACAAGCTTCAAACTGCCTGGTCCATTCCTCAACATGATCCTCTTTCCATAGTCTCACCAGATGAGATTCTCAAGTCTGGTTGACCATTTCCCTGAATCTGTCTTGGCATCCTCCTCAAGCACCGCTCTATTGCTCGATTCAACACACAAGTCCATATAGGTATCGTCTTCGACATGCTATCAGGGAAGCGCTTCCCCTTGCGTGTGGAATCGACTTTAATGCATCCTCCTCTCAGCCAGAAGGGCGAGGTGGAGGTTAAGGCGCCAGGTGCTGAAAGACCAGTTGTTGGCGTGGCCGTCGGTGGACTTAAAAGTAGAAAGTAGCCTCAAACCGAGGAGAGTACCAGAGTCCACAATGGAGATTAGCCACTAAGGGTAGATCCGGCCAAAGCCCGGCAATCTCCGCAACAAAGATAGAATCCTCGTAGATGGAACGGAGGGCGTGGTACAAGGAATTCTGGTTCCTCTTTATGCTCCTTGCTACTCGGCAGATGCTTTGCAACACCTTCCTCCTCCAAATTTTCCGCATCAGCCATTGTTCTTTGATCGACGGTGATGCTGCCCTTGGACTTTCTAAGATGCAATGGGCTCACGACCGTGCAGAGGAGATGCAAACAGGGAGTCGGTCGCTGTTTGGATGAGAGAACAGGAGAGACGAGCTTGCGGTTCGGATGAGAGAACAGGAGAGACGGGCTTGCGGTTTGGATGAGAGAGGGAAGCCAAAAATTGGAGCCGCCTCTTTACGTGCGGTTGAAGAGAAGGAGGGATCTTGCGTGGGAATGGTCGGAGAGGGCTTGCACGGGATTAGTTGCGGGTTCACACGTCCGAATGTGGAGGAGAGTTCGGTCGAGTGACTGTGCATATTAGGATTAGGGCCGATTTGAGTTATGGAGAATTAATAATTTTTTTAATTAATTTTTTAAATATTAATCAATTTTAAAATAAATTTTATGCAGATATCATTATATGGTCAATATATATATTGATTCAAGGTTATTTCGATGTTTTAACGCGATAGTGCGGTTTTGAGGAGGCAATTTAGTTATCAGTAATTGGCAATTCGCTTTAATCATCGCGACCGCCGATATTCATACGGCGTGATTGAGTGTGAGTCTCACTTGATATATTTCAATTTTTTGAAGCGATAGCCAATCAATTTCAAATGAGAAGTCGTTTGATCGCCGTCGGTCTTCTCTTGGCCGATATGCGTCGCGGTGGCGTTGGCGGCATGATTGATCATTGTGCAATATTTATACCGACCAATTTCAACATTCTAAATGCGGCGAAGTCCGTTCGATCGGAGATTGTTTCGGTATTTTGAGGCGTCTGTATTTCACTCGATTTACGCGGCATCCGCTAATATTTGACATTGGCGCGTCGAATTAAGCGTGAATAGTCTCATTTGATCATTTTGATGTTTTGAAGCCGGCAATGATTGAGGCGAGGTCGTTCGGGCATTCGACTTTAATATGCGTATAGCGCTGTAGCTCGGCGCTTTCGATTGATCGTTAGATTTTGCAATATTTATATTGATCGATTTCGCGTTACGACGCACGGCTAAGTCGTTTCATCGATGGTCGTTTTAACTATTTTCGATGGCGTCAGGTGCATTTTGAGCCCGTCTACGCCTTTCTGTCGTCGAATTAGACTTGTGGGCTTGACTCGACTTATGGCACGTATGTGGAGGTCAATAACTTGACTTGACATTAGCTCCTTTGTGAGCTAAATTTTTCTTAATTTGTCACCTTCAATAAATAATTGCGGATGGTGAATTGGATTTAGCTTTAAGTTTTTTAGATTAATGATTTTTATTTAGTCATTTTGAGCTTAATAATTCATCAAAATTTCCATTTGGATTGATACTTAATTTAAGTTAATTTGATATAAAATTATAATCACATTTTGATGAATGTATCTCCTTCGGTTGAAATCTTCATTCAATATAGCCGTCATTGGGATAGAAGTTTGTTTGATCATTTAATTTATTGTTTAAGATTTTGTCAACTCTATTAATTCAATAATAGAGGATCGAATCTGTCATTATGTAATTCTTCTCGTATATTTTCTTAAGTTGAAATTCTTATAATATTATTATTGAATTTTTAAGTTTTGTTAACCCGGACTCGATCCTGAGACTCAATTGGGAGTCAATCCGCGCAGCATCCTAAGACATTAAGTTTAAGCATTCACCTTAGTGTCGGGGCCCATGCGAGTGGTTTAGAACACTTATACAAATTTTGAAAAAATCAAATTGAATTGAAGATTGTTTTATATTTTGTACAAAAGTTCATTTCTTTCAAATGATTACACAAATTCTGAAGCACTTGAATTCAGTGATAATTGGCTCCATAATTTATAAAATATCAATACATCTGAAGCTTACTTAGAAATTAAATCAACACCTTATGTCTTCTAGCATTAGTGTAGTGCAGATTCCGTGGCGTTGGACTTAATTAGGATTGATCCTTAGATATATTTAGCTTTCATATTTAATTAAGAATTAGGAAATCTTTTGTGTCATGTTATTTAAGTAGGTAGACAAATCTAATAATAAATTTATCCACAAAACGTCATCATCTATTTATTTAATACCTATGAGCGGGGATTTTTATTTTCATATGTTTTAAATATACTTGTGGGCGGCAATTATTATTTTTATATGCTTTGAATATTGCCCAACTGACCTCACCAGGATTCCATGTTCAACTATAAATATGGGGCAGGTTCAATTCATTTTCATTTGGATCTATTCAATTCTTCTCGGTGTTTTGAAAGTTATAGTTGCGAGGTGGTTCTACTTGCTTGAAAAATAGTTTTGAATTCTTATTAAGTCTTTTTAAGTCTCACTTAAACATATCTTTGCAATTTTTATTTTTATTTTAAGCTCTTGTATTTTTTTTATTTCGACTCAATTTCTATTTCAAATTTAACCTAAGTTATTTTCAAGTTTAATCATTCCCTTATTTATTTCCATTCAAGCCATTTGTTATTATCTAATCCGTCAATATTTCGATAGCCTGCCGACATCATCGCCACGTAGGGGGCTACATCGGGGACTGCTTAGCCCTACCCATCACGCTCTTCTAAGCGCAGCAGTTGGTATCTTAAGACGCCGCGGTCATAGTCTTCAATCGCACTACGTTCTTCTAGGCGTAGTGGGGTCTTCAAATATACCTGCATAAAAGAGATATAAATTTCTCTTCGGCGCCAAAAAAGATGCAAGTAGAGAGCAACCATTGCAATATCCCATTTCTTGCCGAATCTATAAAGAGGTGCATAATATCTAGGGGTGTGCATTCGGTCGGATTGGACGGATCGATTTTTTAATTTGCTAATCCGTTCAGTTTGAAATTCATAATCCGAAAATCCAATCCGTATAAAATTTAATATAATCCGAACCAATTCAATCCAAAAAAAAGTTCGGATTTTCGGTTCGATTTTTAAAAAATTGAAAATAATTAAAATAAAGAAAATGTTATTTAATTAAAATGATATATTTCAGAATTCGTTTATGATTTATATTTTTTGAAATAGACATACTCATATTTTTTTGAAAAAGGTTTATTTTTTTGAATTCTGATTTGAAAGACTTTGTCACTTTGTATTTAATAAAAAAATAAATATTAAATTTATTACTTAAAAGGCACTAATTAACTCACACAACACATGTAATGTAATAAAATATATTTCTTAAAGAAACTATTTCTTCAAATATCTTTTTCTTTCACACCATTTTTAATAGCATAACACATTTTCCATTAAACCAATAAAATTTATATGCTAAAAAAAGAAAATTTTCAATTGCAATATTAGTATATTACAAACATTCATAAACATTCCACATTTAAAAAGAATTATAATTACATATAAACATTCATGAACATTCATAAACATAAAACATTCATAAACATTTTCAATTTCTCTAATTCTCTTCCACATTTACAAAAGGAAGCATGATCAAGATTGCCCGCATTCGATGAAAGAGTTTCATTTTAACCTTTGCATATTTCTTTTTCTTTTAAAATGATAATCTACAAAACACAGATATAAGTGGTTATTAAACTTTGATAAGCACTAATATTAAAAGATTTAAAGATCTAATCATCACTAAAGAGGTGGAAAGCAACAAATATAACAAATACATAAATATAAGAACTTTTAAGAAAAAACGACAGTTTACTGAGGTCGTGCTTAATGCTCATAGTTTGATTAATGGCTTGAAATATTAAACTATTTATGATTGCAGCTAACTCTACAAATGTTCTTTGTGGCAATTGGAATAGGGGTGACATATTTTATTATGATTAGAAATAGGAGATTAAACAAAAGAGAGATTAAAAAATGAAAATAAAATTCAAAAGAAAATAAAGGCTCACTGGTCAAAAATTACTAAGAGCAACAGAATATGTGAGCATCCAAACTCCAGATTTGAGAGTTACAATCACATACAATGCTATCTGCAGTAGTAAATGAAATATAACATCAAAGCCATCATTGCCGAAATCGCCGCCAAACATTCCCAAAGCATGCAGTGCATTCAAAAGTCGAAAATAATAGCACATCCTTGAAGCAATTAATATTCAGAAATATTACCTCACTGAGCTCACTCAAAACAAAATAAGCAATACCAACATACTTGAAACTACATAACCCAGGAATAGTAACCAAGTCACTAAGCGAGAGTTCTGAAACAAAACTGCCTGGATTACTAAACATTAAACAACTCCACCCGATAACAAATTACAAAATAATTCGATCTCCATTCACATTCAGTTTGTTCGATAACAAAATGGAATTGCATGTCAATGGATAACAGGAAAAGTGATAAGTCGAAGCAGAGCAATCCATGCTCACATTCAGATTTCAGCAAATAACATCAAAGCCATCATCTTTTATAAACACTAAACAGGTTCATTTATCAAAAGGGAAATAGCCAACACCCAACAAAGAGAGGAAACAGGAAAGCCGAAATCCATAGGGAGACCAAGAGGGCATCCAGAAATAACCATCAAATGCTCAAAGCCACCACCAATGCAGCAGGAAAAATACCAGTGGCTGTTAATAAATGCAAATGAAAACACCAAGATCACTTTTGTATGTCTCTGTTCTCACCTAAACATTGGTATTATATATTATGTTAATTTACCTTCCCAAAGCCATGACATCGACAGCAGCCCAAGGCCCCAAAGGCAAAATCTCCACCCAAATAGGCTAATAGGCGCAAAATAGTAGAATATAAGCGTGCACCACACCCAGAGAGGAAACAGAAAGTCGAAATAGGGAGACCAAGAGGGCATCCAGAAATAACCATCAAAGCCACCACCAATGCAGCAGCCAGCAGGAAAAAACACCACATCCAACACCACCGACCAAGATGGCAAGAAGCAAATACCGAGAAACACCAAAACAGCCAACATTGTTAACATGGTGAAAGATGACTTTAACATTCAATACCAATAGAAAAATAAGTAAGACTATAAGAGGGATTCAATACCAATAGCCAATGTAGAAGCATCAAACATCCAAGGAAAGATAACAACCAATCCCAAGTCACCAAGCTAGAGAGACTGAGAGAGCCACAACCAGCCGAAACCAGGAAAAGGAAAACAACCAAACAAAATTGAAATAAACCAAAGCTAAGCAAATCCTTAATAGGCCATTAAGTTTAGTGTAAACAGCAACAACAGCAGGCTTGTACTATTTTTGGTAAAGAGGAAATAGAAAAACCAAAGCTAACCATTAACATTGTTAACATGGTGGAAGATGACTTTAACATTCAATACCAATAGCAAAATAAGTAAAACTATAAGAGGGATTCAATACCAATAGCCAATGTAAAGCATCAAACATCTAAGGCAAGATAATAATCAATCCCAAGTCACCAAGCCAAAGAGACTGAGAGAGCCACAACCAGCCAAAACCAGAAAAAGGAAAACAACCAAACAAAATTGAAAAAAAAACCAAAGCTATGCAAATCCTTAAGAGGCCATTAAGTTTAGGGTAAACAGCAACAACAGCAGGCTTGTACTATTTTTGGTAAAGAGGAAATAGAAAAACCAAAGCTAACCATTAACTGCCACCTGACAACCAACAACAGCAGACAGCAACTACTACTTACTAATTATCAAGCAACAATAAAAAAGTAAACCAGGAAAAGGAAAAATTAAAATGTATCATTTCAGTATAGCATGTACTGATATATATGATATGAGTATATCTGTTACTCTATAATATGTATGAGTGTATGACTGTAGTTTGTATCTGTATCTGTATCTGTATGACTATATCATTTCAATTCTTTACCAAAAGGTTGGATCATCTATAACCTTTGATAGATCGAAGAAAAGAATTAATGCATAATATAGTATGGTAGTGATGTATGGGTGAAAAAATAGTGTTGTAAGTAATTGGAAATGTCTAAAAGATATAACAATACCTTCATCAAATTTATCAATATCACGAATATTCTCCTCAACATTGACTGGCTCATTTGTCCACTTTGCTCTCATCCAATCTTGGGCACAAATAAGAGCTTGCACTATTTTGGAGATAAAGAGCTCTAAAAGCATATAGAACCGACCACCATTAAAGTAGACTTAGAAGCTACAGTTGATATAGGAACAGCCAAAATATCTCTAGCCATTTGAGATAATATGGGAAATCTTGGAGCATTAACCTTCCACCATGTTAAAATGTTAAAGTCATCTTGCATAATTTCAGAGTCTTTAGCCAAGTATTTTTCTAAGTCTGTTTTACTCTCAAGATCATCTCTCCCATAATTATGCCTCTTGAACTTCTCAACCATCATGTACTTTCTCCCCCCATCCCTTGGATCATGATGGCTTTCAACAATATTTTGTCTTATCTCAGGAGCAATTCCATCTCTATTCATGTTAACTAACTTCATCTTATAATCATAGAACATATTATAGCAGCTAGACCTTATTGCTCGTGCCAAATTAGCCCCCTCCAAGCCAGGATACATATCCACTACAGCAAATTCAATATATCTAAGTTTGAACCTAGGATCAAGTACAATTGCAAGATAAATATTTATATTCATTTTATCAACATATCCCCAATACTTATCAAACTTTAATTTCATTTTCTTTGCCATGGTACTAACTTCAATATCATTATGTGATTCCCAACTTTGAAGCACACATTGGACATCCGTAATCTCATGAAAGAATGTATTTGAAGTAACATATAAGGAACCGAAAATGCGTAGAGTTAGCTCATAAAATCTTTCTAAGAATGTTACAAGCCTTCTTGCATTCTCCCAATCACCATCACATGGAACTCCACCTCCACCATGATTTGCATCCACTTCCTTCTCCAACTCTATTCTAAATTGAGGATCAACCTCTTTATATCTCTCAAAAGCTTTTTGAAACTGAAGCGCTGAATTTAACATCAGATATGTAGAATTCCACCTTGTAGGTACATCCAAACACAATAAGTTTTTGCTTTGTATTTTTTCAATTTCAATGCATTCTTTGAATTTTTTAAGTCTTGATGGTGACTGCCTAATGTACCTCACTGCTGCCCTTACACAGTGTATAGATCTACCAACCTCCTTAATTCCATCTTGAACAATAAGATTTATAATATGTACAACACATCTCATATGTAAGAACTTACAATCAAGAACACTTCCCTCCCGTTTAGAAAATTTCTTCTACAAATGATTGATAATACCATTATTGGAGCTAGCATTATCAACTGTGATTATAAATACTTCATTAATACCCCAATCAATCAAATATCTCTCTACCTCCTGCCCAACAATCTCCCCTCTATGACTATATATGGGACAAAAATTAATGACTCTCTTATTTAACTTACAATCTTCATCAATATAGTGCACGGTTAGACACATGTAATTAATTCTCTGAATTGATGTCCATGTGTCGGTTGTCAAGAAAATCCTAGTAGTTGAATCTCGTAATATTTTTTTTAAAGCATTCTTCTCATCTAAGTAAAATTCAAAGCAGTCACGAGTGAGTGTCCAACGGGAAGGTATTTTAAACATTGGGCAATATTGAGTCATAAAATATTTGAACCCATATCCTTCAACATGTTTGAATGGTAATCCATCCATAATAACCATGGTTGCTAAAGATTTTCTAACAGCTTCTTGATCAAACTTCCAAGCTTTGAGACCTCCAGTATTTTGTTCACCTTTGTCACTAGGTTGCAATACTAGTTGAGTATGATTTTTTTTTCATGTTATGAGAATTCTTCTGACATACAGAAAGCTGTGTCCATAAAGTTGTAGTACCATTAAGCTTTGTATCACTATGATAAGTCTTATTTACTCATCTTTTCTCCAATGGAACTATTAAATTTAGTAAAATGATCCCAGACATCTGATTTTGGTCAGACTGTCTTTCTTGTTCTCTTTTCAAAAGATGACTTGCTACTTGAAGCACTTGCAATACAATGGATATTATCTTGATTGATAGGTGTTTGATTTTGGGAAGAACCAATCATGCTAGAACTCTCTCCATAATGATACATCTAATCAAAGGGTAAAGAGATCAAGTAAGAATAAGCCAAATGGGAGTACAAAAATTAGAAATTATATATGATACACCCGATCTTGATTATACCAACGTTAAATCTATCATGAAAAAAAAAAACCACGTAGTAACTTTGGATCGTCCCTTTGTAGCAATATAAACACCATATAAATATTCTTTGCACTCCATATTATTTCTACTAATTATCCTAGGCTAGCCTTCAAACATAAATGCAATCCAAATAAATTCTCCAATGAAATATAAAGTCTTAGTACAAATGTGAAATGTGAGTTGCAACTTGCAAGAACTAAACATTTAAATGAATCTTCCATCGATTATCATAATTAATAAATTTCAATAGATATTTGGATCGCATTATGTTGTGCACCAAATGAGCAAAAGAATTTGATTCAAATACAATAATCATAGTTTCAAGAGGTTGCGTGATGAAAATATGATCCAAGTCAATGTGGAAGAGAATTTGGATTAAGTTTGACAGCTCACCTCATACACAATGAGAAATGAGAATGTCACTCGATATATTGTTAATAAATGCAAATGAAATTTATACAATTTACCTTCAACTGGAGAAAGAAAACTTAGGTTGTGTAGACAAATGAAGAACTAAACCACAAAGGATGGGAGAGCTTGCTTACAAGCATAGATGAATCCTCATAATGAAGAACTAAACATCTAACTTCCATGTTATTTTACTTCAAAGTTTCAAAAGCGGAAGAATGAAGGAAATCCAAGATGAATCCTTGCATGCATTTCGAAGCAACCAACCAACCACCCCTTTTACCTTGACTGTTTTGAAATATGTGTGAATTGTGATCACTCGAATGAAATGGATTCATATTTTATTGCATGCATTTTGAAATTGTTTTATACCTCATTCTGCCATTCATGTACTTCAAAACTTATGTCATTTTCCAATAAATAAATAATTTGAAAAGATCGAAATATTTCATGCGTCATGAGGTAACATCAATGCTTCAACCTTCAAGCCTTCAACTCTAATGCTTTAACATTCACATTTAGAATGCATTTTCCAAAATATAGAGAAACATGCTTTAAGAAAAATCAACTATCCATTATGCTAAAAACAGAGCATGTTGTCTTATTAGTGTAATTAACGTCTATTCTCCCCCTTTCAGCATATTAGAGAATATTTACCAGTAGTAAGCTTGGAAGTATTTATCGCTCCAAATAACTCAAGAATACATCATTGTTTCAGCAAAGTTATCATATTTTAACATTCACAAAGCGTTTAAAACTAAAAGAGATATACATTTGCATAAATTTTGAAACAAGCAATCTCTTTGCTATCCTCATTAGCCCTAAATAACATAAAAAATAACAAAAACACTAAGACAGAAGTTCATAAACTGAATTTATACCAAAAGTCACAGAACAAATCAGCCAGCAAACATAACAAAATAATCCATTACTCCATTCAGTTGCTAGATAAAATACCACAGAACACGCCTCACTCCTCGAATAGTAAACAATTCCAACTCCAACTCTCCAAGTCTCCAAACTTCCAAAGCATAAGCCAAAAAAAACTAAACAGAATAAAAAGAATCCATGAGAATCGAGACAAAACCTGCATTCTTTGAATTTGAGAAGAAGGAGAAGCGGCCTTGCATTCTTGGCGAGACAGAGAAGGAGAAGGAGAAGAAGCAGAAAAGCAGATGAGCAGACAAAAGCGTCCAGTTGATAGCCCACAACGAATAGTCGAGTAACAGAGTGAATTAGAAAAGTAGGGATAAGACCATAAGGCGATAAGAGAACCGGCCTTCATGTGAGGAATCTTGAATGGGGATTGCCATTTGCCGATTGCCTTTGCCCTTTGCCTTTGGAGTATGGAGTTTGACCTTTGCCCTTTCGCCTCCCTAGGACCTTAATCGATTTTTTGCATGGGGCACGAGCACGAACGCGATGGCGCTAAGGCCTTCCGAGTTCCGACATCCGACTATCCGAGTTCCGGGTCGGCTAATTTCGGATTTTCGGTTTTTTGATATTATAAATTTTTAAATCCAATCCATAATCTAAAAACCGAATTTAGCTAAAATTAAATCCAAAATAAAATTAAAAAATCGATCCAATTTAAAAATTTCAGTTCGATTTTAAATGGATTTTCGGTTTAAATCGAATTATGCACAACCCTAATAATATCGCACTTTGTTCTTTGTCTCACTTTTTTTTTTTTCTTTTTTTCTTTTTTTTTGGCATTCCAGGAGTGCCTTCAATTGGTCCAGGTGCAATTCCATTGACCCTGATGTCATAATCAGTACCCCATTCCAACGCCAAGGATCTTGTGATACTATCAACTGCTGCCTTGGCCGTGGACACGTGAATCTGATACCATGATGCAGTACATCTAATGTGGCGCTTATGTTCAAGATAAGTCCACCACTAGATTGATCTTTCCTTGACCCCCCCTTCTTCAGGTACTTAAGAGCTTCATGGCACATCGTATATATGCCAACGGAATCAATATCCAGCATTGTCCTGAAACCATTAGTTGATAAATCTTCGGCTGATGCAAGAAAATTGTCCGCCGCCCCATTTACAAGAATGTCACGCCTTGCAAAATGGCTAATTGTACTTTCTACGACCCTTCTTAGATCTTCCTGTTTGCGGACATCTCCCTCAAATCCGATTGCGGCGGTAGCCCATTATGGCAACGGCGGCGCCATGCTTTCCGAGCTGAGTGGAGATCTCGAAACCGATCCCAGATGCTCCTCCCGTCACGAGCACCACTTCCCCTTAAGAATATCGGGCTTGAACGGCGAAGTAGAGAAGCAGCTGAACGGGAGTTAAGAAAGTCGACGAGATCCGTGAGATCGTCGTTATCTTTGAGGTTCGTAAGGTGGCTTGAATCGGGAGTTCCTCCGTGCTTGGTGCTCGGTGCTCGATTCGAGGGGAGGACTTGGATTTTCTCTTCGTTTTTCTTGTGTGTCCACGGGATGAACGAGAAGAGCGGGAAATAGAGGGGGGTTCGGCTTGCTCATGAGATGGTATGGGAGGGGTTTGGCATGGGAAGGAGGCGTGAATAGGGCTGTTGAACAGTTTGGCCAGTGAAGTCATCCAGACACCAGAGGGAGGGAGGTTTGTGGAGATGGCAACTTGGGTCGAGCGGCTCTTGCTGCTAAGAGGAGCAGCGCTCGACTGGGAGGGGAGTTCGACTGCAATCTGCAGTTCTTCAGATGCCTGCGAGTGATGTTGCGGGATAGGGATCACCAAAACTTCGAAGGGAATGGTGGAGCGTCTAATCCATTTTGCTAGCCCTGCAGAAGAAGCGGCGGGCTGCAATGTATGTGTCTCCTTTTTTTTTAAGATGAAAAATTGTAATAGAAAAAATAAATCAAATTATTATCTTAAAATTAGATGAGAGAATTTAAAGAACATAAATAAAAATATTTTTAAGAGCAAATTATAAGATATTAAAATTTGGAATATTCATGAGTAAGCTAATATTATGTAGAAAAAAATAGCAAGTGAAATTAAACAAGTTGTTAAAGATGTGCTTGAAGAATCAAAAGGAAAAGCTTCCTTTAATAAAAATAATTTGTGGTGGAGTCAGAGTGTGCAAGAAAAGATAAAAAATAAGAATTATTGTTATAAAATTTAGTTTAGATGTAAAAACTAGAATTGGGAAAGATATAAAGTGGCCTTGTAGAGATTAAGAAAAGTATATGATCTGAAAAATTTAAACTTTTAGTGATTTATACAATATATTAGATCAAGAAGGTGAAAGATGTATGTATAAGTTAACCAACCAAGAGATAGGAGAAGTAAAGGCGTAGTTGTGAGATGTATTAAGAATGAAAATAATAAAATATTTTTTTAGAAAATGATATTGAAAATAGGTGGATGAGGTATTTTGATAAACTTTTCAATGAAGGATTTGAAAGTACGATTGATTTTAGCAACCTTAATACCCTAAACAAAAATAGAGAATTTCATTTTTATCGTCATATTAATAAATTTGAAGTTAGTGAAGCTTTAAAGAAAATGAAATGTGGAAAAGCAGTAGACTAGATAATATTCCAATAGAAGTGCAGAAATATATTTAGGAGATCAAGGAATTTCTTGGCTTACAAATCTTTTTAATGTCATTTTAAAGACTAAAAAGATGTCAGATGAGTGGAGAAAGAGTTTGTTGGTTCCTATATTTAAGAATAAAGGTGATGCACAAGAGTGTGCAAATTATAGAGGAATTAAGTTAATGTGTCATACATTAAAATTATGGGAGAGAGTAATTGAGCATAGGTTACGATGTGATACAGAAGTTTCTCACAATTAGTTTGGTTTCATGCCAGGTATATCTACTATGGATGTTATACATTTGTTAAGGGGTTTGATGGAGAAGCATAGAGAAAGTAAGGAGGATCTACATATGATATTTATTGATTTACAGAAAGCTTATGATAAAGTTTCAAGAGATGTTCTTTGGAGAGTTCTAGAAACGAGAAAAGTTAATATTAGTTATATTCAAGTTATTAAGGATATGTATACTAGAGTTGTTACTTGTGTCCAAACACAAGGAGGATTGACAAAATATTTTCCTATTTCGGTTGGATTACATCAAGGATCACTTTAAGCCCTTATCTTTTACTTTAGTTATGAATGTTCTTACTAGGCATTTACAAGAAGATGTATCTTGGTGTATGCTTTTTGCTGATGACATTCTTCTTGTTGATAAGACTAGAGAGGAGTCCAAGAAACTTGAATTATGGAGGTCAACTCTAGAGTCTAAAGGTTTTCATTTAAGTAGATCTAAAACTCAATATATGGAGTGTAATTTTAATTGTAGAAGTTCTAGTGATAGTGTTGTGACATTAAGTGAACAAGTCATTAATAAGAGTGATGGTGAAATAGATGGAGATGTTATTAGTAGAATTCAAGTTGGATGGTTGAAGTGGAGGAATACATCTGGCCTATTATGTGATAGAAAAGTTCCACTTAAACTTAAGGGAAAATTTTATAAGATGGTGGTAAGACCTGCAATGTTATGGTGCAGAATGTTGGCCAATAAAAGATAAGCATAAGACTAAGTTAAGTGTTACTGAGATAAGGATGCTTAGGTGGATGAGTGGCTTTACTCTTAGAGATAGAATGCAAAATGAGTATATTCAGAAAAAGTTGGAGTAGCTCCAGTGGTAGATAAGATTAGGGAGAGTCGCCTTAGATGGTTTGGCCACATAAAGCGTCGGTCGTCCGATGACCCGATTAGGAGAGTAGATGCATTAGATTTGTCTTATGTTAAGAAAGGTAGAAGTAGACCTAAAAAGACTTAAGTATGATAATATTAGTCAAATTAGATATCTATTCTAGTAATTTTGACATTCCAGACGTAATAGCATAGTCCATTTCGCGATCGGAGGCTGTTTGATTCAAGTCGGCGCCGAATCGGATCAATTTCAATTTAAAAAATGTACATTATTACTTCTGACTGCTCGACGTTTGCATAGACCCATCCGAATCGAGCGCGAGCAATCTCATTTAATAGATTTTGATATTTCGAAACTAACGACATAATCAATTTCACGAACGGAGATCGTTTAGGTATCATCGCAGCCTCTCGACTCCGATATGTGTGTTGGCTCATTGACGTCTCGATTTCTTGATCGGTCGACCGTCAGATTGTGGAATATATATATTTCGATCAATTTTAACATTCCGAATGCGATGGCAAAGTCCATTAATCGATCGAAGGTCATTTCGATTGATTTTAGCAATGTTCAATCTATTTCAACTTCGATTTGTCAAGCTTCGAATTCATCCTGCGACGACTTATGGCGTCATGAAGGTCAATATAAACACCTATCGTTGAAGTTAGAAGATCTAGCAAATCTCTTGACCAATAGAAAGGTACTTTACTTTATTATACTATTTCTACTAACTAATGGTGGTGAACTAGAGTGCTATGAAAAAAATCAAATAAGTAAAAGTTTCAAAAGAGTGGGAGTGTGTCCTGAACGACAAACAATGATCATAATTTCATTATTTTAAATAATTATTTTAAAACATTGAAATTTTTAAATCATAATTTCATTATTTTTTAACTAATATATTTTCTAACCATGATTTAACTAATAAACAGATGTAAAAAAAATTCTGTTATGATAAAAACTCTAATCCTCATGCCATTAAAAAATAACAATAATAATAATAAGGAATCAAGCTAATGTGGCACTATTTTATGCCACGTGGACGTAAAATCATGACATGTTGGCACAATTTGATGTATATTTAAATTTTTTTTTAAAAGCACACTGCTAAAACGCATTTAAGCCAAGCAAATTTTAAAATTTTCTACTTCTGTTTGCGCCTCTGCGAAAACCTTTTGGATCTTATCAATTTTTACTATATAATTACTTTATTTTTAACGCGAAGGTGATCTCTTAATGATATTTGTGAATCTAAATACAGTCACAAAAATTATTATTTTTCCTGAGAAAAATCATCCATATTAAAATTTAAGAAGATTTACTAAAATTTAATAGAACTTATCTTATTTTGGGTTCATCTTATTTTTATTTTTATACTAATTGTGAGAATAATAATCCCCATCAAATCAAATTAGATGTATCGTTATTTTGATGGGTAGTCGGTCGTATTCATACTACTTTTTTTTTTTTCTGGAATGGGTATCCACCCAACACTCCACCCATCTTGTGGGTGGGGATGTCGTTATATCATGAGCCAGCATCACATTCATCACCTATATCGTCCCACTTACTTTCCACTATTATGCATAGGCCTCCGAGAGAATTGACTTCGGTCAGGAGATTCGGCTACTTACCTGAGTAAGAGACAGTGGATATATTCATACTACTTACAATTAGCAGACCGCACTAAATTAGGATAATACAAATAAATTAAGATTAGGGCTTCTACTATTCATGATATCATTTTTATAAATATGGATAGTAAGAGATGCACTAATATTTGTAAACATGTAAATGCATTAAAGAATATCATAAAGAGTGCAATTGCATCATATAAAAGTATTCAATATCATGAAATAACAATGCATTAATGCATCATATTGTTGCATCGAGAATATTGCACATCACCCAAAATAAACTCACATAAGCCTATCAAGCTTAAACACATATGCTAAATACTTAATTTTAATATTGCATAAATTAACATAAAATAAATACACTAAATACTCTGCTAGTAAACAAATAGAATTAATAAAACCTATACTCGAATAATAATCATGTTAATGCTAAATTTTAATCAAAAGGATCTATTACTTCTAAGAATTATTAAAACTCTTAACATCAGGTTATCTTAAATTAAAATGTTAATTAATCATAGTGATTAAAAATTTTAACCAAGACCTATCACCCAAATGAAACTCATCATTCAAATCTTTAAAATAAATATTCATTCAATCCACCTTCCACAAATAATTATTAAAGATGATAAATTCAAAAAAAATTAATATCAAATCAAGTATATCACTATAATCACTCAATAAATCTCACATTGACAAAGATAACACATCTTCCACTCACATATTTTTGCACTTAAATGACACTAAAAAATAATAATTAAGATTAGAATCCTTTGACCAAATAATTTAGCCCTAAATAAGTCCACTAAATTAAGATAATAATTTAATCTATATATTCCCCAATAATTTTATCATTTGAGTTATAAATCATAAAATATATCTCATAAAGCAATAAAACTCTATCAACCAAAGTGAGTTTAATTACTTAAAATTATCTACTTAGACAAACATCAATCCAATTCGACAAAATTCCTTTAATAAAGTAACCAATAATTGCAAATAAAAATCCAACTCTTTCGAGATAATAAAACTATGAGATCTTGATTAGACCCATAATCATTTCCCTACTTCTATACTTTAAGTTAACAATGATAAATTTCTTATATTTTTTTTTAACTTCATATGCTGCTAATATATACTAAATAATTAATGACTTAAATTTTTTTAATTAAGTTTTACCTACAATTCATCCGCCTTCTAAAAGTTTGACAAAGCACAAATTCAAACTCTCCATTCAGAAACTGGACGTGAATTTTCAGAGCCCACTAAAAGAAGTGTACATATCGGCTTGCAGAGCTTTTAAATTAGAAAAAATTATGATGCAGGAAAAAAATGATCATAAATGTCTTTCACATAAAACGAATTAATCATTTAATTTTCTTGGCATATTGTTGTGGCAGAGTTGCAGGATATGCTCTCTTTTTAGCCAAAGCTTTGATTCTACTCTCAGGTTCATTATCATCATCGCTATCATCATGTACAATTTCTTCAGCAGGGTTTTCTTCTTCATATTTTTTAGCAAATTTCTTCTTGACAGCATTTAGTTTCCCCTGTAATTTCCTTGCGACGGGATCAGCAGAAGATGCTGCTCTGTCATTTGGTATAATTTTGATTCCTAAACCAACCCTACAAAAGCATCAGTACAACGCACGCATCAAATTGCAAGAAAGTAAAACAATTGCAATAGTAATAAGCTAGGCAAAATAAATAAAGGTAAGAATGAACTCATATGAAAGGGATTGCAAGGAAATAAATGATGTCAGGTCTACTGGCTTAACATAAATTTTAAAAAAAAAATGATGCAAAATAACATTTAGAAGTATGGAACAAAAAATGTTTGCATTACCAATAACAGACAAACTTACTCTTGTAATTTTCAGTGTATGTTGTTTATCCCCGACTTTCTGCATTCAGTTTGTAATCATTTTAAACGATAGTTCAATAATTTGAAAATGCAGCCGTTAAAATTTATGATTGGTGAAGAATTTATATAATGATCATAATAATGATGGTGATGATGTTGACTATACCGTTCAGGGGACAAGGGCCTTACCTTCCAGTGCGACCAACAAATTCCAGTTCATTTTGGTCAGTAGCTGATCCACTCATACCATCCATCCACATGTCAGCCTGTAGAAAAAAGAAAAAAATTTGATTCCATAAGGAGAGGCTATCCCCTTTTTTTTTCTTTTTTTTTTCAAAACAGTATTAAAACTTGAATTTGCAGCTACTTCAATCACTTGATAAATAATATCAATGTTTTACAAAGTTATGGATATAAATCAAAGAAGAAAGGATTGACAGTAAGAAATATACAGCTGCGCATGCAGGACAATTGAATGCAAAAATGGCACTCTATTAATGGCAGTAATGGCAAGCTAGTAGAACTATTGAGACTAGAAAAAAATCGTAGTGATTGGCTAATCCTATTGTATCTTAATGTCAAATAACTCAAATTATTCATCATAATAAATTTAAAATCATTGGAGGTGGTTTCTAGGATTCTACATGAAAGAGCGGGTTTGGACTGCCTGACACAGATTGAGGCAGATAACGGTTATGAAATCCTACATTCATGCCAGGCAAAGAAAAGAGAGTTTTGTAAGATTATAATCAGATCAATGCTTGCAGTCCCCAAAGAAGCCAAAGTTTAAATTTGTGCTACAACACTCCCACGTAAGAGCTGACGCAGAATCTTATTTTACTCAAAACATTCTTTGTTCGATTTTCTAAATGTAAGAAGACAAGATATTTCAAGCGATAGAAGTTAAATATCAAAAATAATGCTACAATGTGATGTAAGCTACAGTATAGACACTGAGTAACTGAGTTGTAACATCCAACAATTACCCACACTCCTGAACCAAGCCAATCCAACTAGACCTAATCCATCCAAACTCAAATTGCCTCCAATTGCCTCAAGCGTTCTGCTCCTTTTTAGCCCCCAAATAAAGATTTAGGGTACTTTCAAAAAATAAATAAATAAAAATTAAGGGTAAGAATAAATCAAGCAAGCAAATCAGAGGCAACCGAGCAAGCATGAGAGAGGGGGGCAAGGCAGAAAAGAACAGAAAGGTGAATCTTACAAGGAGCGAGTCCTGACTGAAAATGACAAATACGAGTAGCAGCAGAAAATACCAAACAGCCTATGTGGTAAAACAGCGAAGGCAAGGCTTGGCGCAGATTTTGAGGGGTTGTCACAGTTCTACCATAGAAAAAGAGAGAGAGATTGTTGAGTGAAAAGCTTATTGTAGATTATAGTTAAATCACCCTCGGACTGAGTTCGAGATAAAGGTTTGCACCTTCAACCAAGTTCAACACAAGGATCACGATTTGTTCAAAATATTTCAAGAATAGTCAGTCTAAACCTAACCAATCACAATCATCGTAACTGCATGAGGCATTCCATGTAATCACGTAATTGATCATGCGGCTTAGTAGGCTAAATTATTAGGTATGTTTCATTATACTTAAAGAGGTTAATATAACCGATTATATAACGCTCAGAAGTTTATTCAAACCTATAAATAGGAGAGGCCACCATAGATTAAGGGACTTTTTTTTAATTATTAACGGAAGGCTTAGATTCTCTAAGTGGTCTCTCAATCTTTCTCTTTCTCTCTACGTATTCTTTCTCTTTTCCTCTCTCAGTTCCTGCCAAGATGGTGTGAGACCATTATCAATTCAGAAACAGTAAAAACCTCCATCTTATTTCTTAGAGAAGTTAATTAAACTTCAGTTCTAATTTTATCTTTGATAGATAATGACATTTTATAAATATGAATCATGGTTCCAGGTGGCTTGTTGACGAATAATGTAGAAAATACTTGAACTAGTAAAACCATAATCTAATTAATTTATATGATTATTTTCTCTTAAAGTGATACCTAAATATTAAATTTAAGGTTATATACTAATTGTTGATCAAGGAGGTGCATGAGAATCGAGTTAAAAGGATTCACAACTCAAAAGTTGATAAATTAATAAGTTGCAAGAGGGTGTATTCAATTGCATCTATCAATGGGCTCATGATTTACTTAAACAATGCAATTTTCAAGATTATTATAGTAAAAAACTTACTATTATTATTATTATTATAACTATTAAGATATATATATAATTACTTTGGATTAACTATGGATATAAATAAAGGGATATTCATAACCATAATTTAAAATAAGATTATTTTTAAACGATTGCACTGGCTATTTAATGTTTTGAATATATGTATGACCTACATTAGAGTACCATGTGTTGAAACAAGGAAGATTAGCATCATGATCAAAATGTTGGGCTACTCACGATCTCTATCTAGCAGGTGACTCATTATTGTCTAAGTAAAAGCATATCTTTTGTTGCTAAGAGTGTAAGCATTGATACTTGTTTGTATTTTAATTATTGATAGCATGTTATGGAATATGAATTATTTACTAATGATATTTTATGTGACCAAATTGATATGATGTGATTGTTAGCCTATCATGCTACTTATTGAATAAATTGCTAGGACATTATGTTTATTATATTGATTATTGAGAAATAATTACTGCTCATGTAAAACAATGATTATATTTATATATAATCAAGTTTGATTATAATAAAATCTTCAATAAAAATTATAATTGTAAAATAAAATCAATATAATGTATGCATGTGTACATGGTGCATGTATTATTTGCAAAATCATTTTGAATATTAGCAAACTGGGCTAAAGAGTCCATAAAGAAATAACTAAATTTTCATGAGTAATGCCTACCCTTTTTGGTTTGAGGGTGTCATAGTAAAAAATGTGTGCGCGTATCATCAGTGAATGTATAACTATACCACATGCTTGTAAGTGGATGCTTTCACATTAAACACAACAATCATCAATTTTTAAGTACCTTTTGGTGTAATATACTATATAATAAGCACCATTAAATAATTTTTATATTTAAAATCTTATCTTCTGTACATTATCCAGTGTTTAAGCCCATATCTTATGGCGCGATACCAAAATTTCTCAAAACCAATTTTAATTTATGCCAAGTAGGACCACTATGGATGATATACATTTGTTGAGAGATTTAATAGAGAAGTATAAAGAGAATAAGAAGGATCGACATATGATATTTGTTAATTTATAGAAAGCATATGATAAATTTCTAAGAGAAGTGTTTTGGAAAGTTCTAGAAAAGAAGAGTTCATATTACTTATATTCAAATCATTAAGGCTATGTATAATGGAGCTATCACTTGTGTTTAAACACAAGAATGATTGACCAAGTATGTTCCTATTTCAATTGGATAACATCAAGGATTAGGTTTAAGCCCATATCTTTTGCTTTAATTATGATGTTCTTACTAGACATTTACAAGATGATGTACCTTGGTGTATGCTTTTTGCTAATGATATTCTTCTTGTTGATAAAACTAGAGAGGGAGTGTTCAAGAAAAAATTCAATTATGGAGGTTAGCCTTATAGAGTCTAAAGCCTTTCATTTGAGGGATCTAAAATCAAATACATTGAGTGTAGTTTTAGTTGTAGAAGATCTACTGATATCAAGTCATTAAAAAAATATGCATTTTAGATATCTCGATTCTATTGTTCAAAGTGATGATAATATAGATGGGGACATCATTAGTAGAATTCAAGTTGAATGGTTGAAGTGGAGGAATGCATAGGCCAGTTATGTGATAAAAAAGTACCGCTTAGACTGTAAAGAAAATTTTATAAAATGGTAGTTAGACCTACAATGCTTTATGGTGCAGAATGTTGACATGTAAAAGAGAAGCATAAAAGTAAGTGTTATTGAGATGAGGATGCACAGGTGGACGAGTGGGTTTACACTTAGAGACCAAAGAAAAAATGAATATATATGTGATAAGATTGGAGTAGCTTCAGTGGTAGACAAGATTAGAGAGAGTCGTCGGCCATCCGATGACCCAGTTAGAAGAGTAGCTATATTGGATTTGGTCTATGTTAAGAAAGGTAGAGATAGACCTAAAAAAACTTCATTATGAAGTATAAAAAATGACCTCCGAAGCCACGAAGTGGGAGTAAGGCTTGTTGTTGTTGTATCTTTTGTATATTATCCATAATTGTTAAGATATAATACTTAGAGTGACTTTTTCCTCTTTAATTAATCGTATTTATGCAACTATACTATACATTTTCTAAATTACTCAATGGCAGAGTTTTTTCCTTTTAAGTTCACCTATTATTTTATCATTTTTAAATTATTAGTTGTACAACATCTAGGTGAGAGTTTTTAAACACATATTTCAAATATATCACAAAATGACATCTAAGATTCAAAGTTCATTTGTTGATTTAATTGCGAATTTATTTCTTGGATGAGTTATAGTATTATGGATAAATTAATAGGCCTTATTAGATTTATATGCTCTAATAATTTTATTGGAGTACAAACATTATTGAAATGTTTTGTACTTCTTAGAACTATTTTAAATTTTATCTCACCCCATCTTGCTAGGTTTTTAAATTTCCTTCCAGACTTGATGGATGGAGCATGACAAAGTAGTATCAAAGCTTGTGTTTTGAGCTTTTAGGCTTATCCTTAATAACAATTTTTCTGTGAATAAAAGTTTGAGGTCTCATCAGTATTAGTACTATGTAGATATCAATGAATGAGAAATTGGAGATTCTATATTTACATACTCTTAGTGTTGAATTTGAAATATTTAATCCAGTCAACTAAACTTTTGATTAGTTGATCTTTGTTAAAATTATGCAACCATCATATATCTTTTTATGTGAAATAGATGAATAAAGCGGAGAGATGGATGAGTTGATCAAATGAAGCAGTCATCGAAGAAGCATTTGGTGAAAAAATATAGGATTTCGATGATGCCTATTTTGTAGTTATCCCATATTCACGGAGTATTACATCAAAGTTTGGACATCATGATTGAACTTATTGTCGATGATATTATTTGCAAGACTATGCATTGTCTTGGTTTATGTGTTATTCTAAATCTTTTTCTATTGACCTTTGCACCTACTTCATTATTCCCTTTATCCTTCTCATGTTATTTTAAATGGGTAGGGGGCAAATAGAGAGGAAAAGTAACGTGACTCTCTCTCTCTCTCTCTCATTTACAAACACACTTCATTTTTTTTATGTGCATTTTTTGTTACAAAATTTTAGATGTTGATTTTTTCCTGATATGTAGGTGGAACAAAAACTGAAACAATCTTAAAGAACCATAGTATTATGACAACACAAATATAATAAAATTGGTTTTGCATTTCACAATATAGAATGTTTAATTATTTGTATTGATTAATTTAAATGATGCTCATGACAACCTTCTTTATCATCCTAGGCAATTTGCTGCTTGGTGTTCGAGTTATTTACAGTTATAAACTAAATGATTTTTGGGAATCCTATTAATATCTCTTACATCCCATTTCATATAATGATGCGTAGGTGGCATTTTTTCATTTTTATATTGTGTTAGGTGGTTTTGGCATAAAGTTCTATTAGTTATTAGATGTGTTTAGCAAACTTAACAAAGCACTGTGCGCTTCAAAAAAATTAAAAAATAAAAAAGGATTTTCTCTTAATAATTGAAAAAAACTGCCAATCCCCCCATCTAGTGTCACCCACATGAACAATAACAAGAACAACAAGAATAGATGCATGCAGTTCTCTTGAAAATCCTTGGATTTTCTTAAGTGTATAAATTAAATTTCGACAGGCGAGATATCATTTTCAGCACAGTTCTACACAATTTTTAACAAAGATAGCTATCAAGGTCAAGAAAAAAACTTTTATTAGATGGAGCATTGAAACTAAAAGTATTATGAACAGGAAGACAAAAAAATTATGAACAGATGGGACCTATCCACTAGGCATAAATAAAAACCTACAACGTCGACCTGGAAAGAGAGATAATTCGGACCATATGAAATTGAGCATAAATATTATTATCTCAAACTTAAAGGAACATGGTTAAAGAGCATTCTGTCCTCTACCAACATAAAGAGTGCAAAAAAACGTAAATCCCAACTGATGCAAATAATTACAAAATAACCGGTATTGCACCAAGCATAAATTAGAATAAGAGAAGGATGGAGAAAAGCAAGCCTAGGCAAATTTTCCAATTCAAATAACCCAGCTTAAGAGATTTTTTTATTTATTACTATTTACTCTAGCTACAAAGAATAAAGAATTAAAAACAAAAGGTTGCAAGCACATTGGTTTGAAAAAATTTGTTAGGGGAGGCGATAGAATAGAGGTCTAACAATCCGACTCCCATTTCCCAGCTAAAACAAAAAAGACAATAATGAAGTATATCTGAGATAATGTTAAAAATTTATTAGAAAAATAGATAAAATCATGAAGAAATTAAACATTTTCCCGAAAAATAGATAAATTAATCACGAGTGTAAACTTTTAACTTTAAAAAAAAATTAATGAGAATAATCTCATGACATAACTTACCAATTTGGATGCTTTCTGGAACTTCATTGACTTAGGGTGTATTTGGGACGCCATCCTTGCAAGGAAAAAAGAAAGACAATGTTGAGTTTGCAGCTCTCAGGAATCACAAATAGAGGCGAAACCAACCTCTTTTTTTAGGGTGAGCAAAAAATAATAGTGAATAATTCAAAAAATATCCTTGTCTTGCATTATCACCAATAAATTGAATAATAATTACATACTTTTAAATCTATTTTACATTGTTTTATAATATTGTATTTACTAAATCCTACCTACGAGAATAGATATAATGCACATATTAAAAAGTATATGTTATACCCTAAAAAATATATGTAGCACCTTAAAATCATCATTTTCTTAAAAATAAAGGCACATGTTTGGCCTTTTTTAAAATAAAACCAATTCAATAATATTTCAAAAAAAGGAATACATTCAGCTTTTTTATAAAAAAATAAAAGCAAATCAATAATATTTCAAAATTAAAGGCACACTTTCGGCCTTGTTTAAATTAAAAGAAAATCAGTAATATTTCAAAAATAAAGGCACCCTTCCGACCTTTTTTAAACTAAAGGCAAAGCAATAATATTTTAAAAATAAGCACGCAATCGGTCTTTTTTAAACTAAAAACAAATCATAAATATTTCAAAAATAAACTCATACATTTGGCCTTTTCTAAGCTAAAAACAAATTAATAATATTTCAAAAAAATTATTCACATACCTTAATTACTTATGAAAAAGATTCCACTGAAACATATTTTAAAATACTCTGATCATTTAAGATCAACTGCATGAATCATATAATTAACAATTAATACATAAGATGTTGCCAGCATTATTTTGCAACTTGTTTTATAGTTGCAGGTAGAGCAATGGGCAAAAGCAAAATTAATATGGACAAAATGACTATTTTGCCCCCTAATATATATGGAAATGATAATTCAGGGTGGACAATTGCCCACCCAGAGACATATGTAGCCATGTAGGTTCGCCCCTTATCACCAAATTCTTCCACAAATGAGATTAAGAACATAAAACAGGATAACCCCAACCTATGGGCCTTTTAAAGTAAACATGGAACCTAGAGATTTCCTTTTCTTATTCTAATAATACAAAACAATCACTATGCAAGTCGTCGAGGAAGAGAGGACTCAAATTGTAAGAGGAAAACTAACAAAGATGATTCAAATTGTAAGAGGAAAGCCAACATTCTGAAACACAGAATTGTGAGACAATGAAAAAAAGGGAAAGGAATTACATTCTCTCTTTTTTAATGGAAGATTTAAGAGAGTAAAATATATGCTATATGCTCAAAATAATGCCCAAAAGAAATATTCAGTCCATTAGAAGGATTGAAACATAGCATCTACAAATTGTATATCATAAATACCATAACCCTTGAGACTTCTTTTGGGCTACGGGTTGGTTAGCAACACATTTTCAACCAAAAAAAAAAAATTTTCCCACTTCTTTATTAAGAGATGAATGAAAAAAATGAAACTAATTGTTGTATAGCACAAAAATTTAAATATACTTTATCATATAAATAAACACATGGACATAATGCATATACAATAATGCATATACAAGAAATAAAATGCTCATTCACCCTCGATCGATAATTTAATTCCATTCAATCAGCAAATTTTGGATATTCTGTTCAACATCTGTAAGAAAAAAATTTGAACATATAAAAGTTAAAAAAAGTTTTTTTTTTTTTTTTTTTTTAAACGATGGTTTGTCAGCTTTTCAGAAAAATCATTTTATAGACTTTAACATTTAATTTAAAGTGTGAGAAAAAATAACCATTTCAATAATTTATACACTAAATAAAATTAGGATATTATATTTTAATTGTATGTAATTCATAATATTATCCATTTCAGTCAATAAATTAATTCATATCACTACTGCAATTAATTTTTTCATTGAACAATCACAACTCTTATAGCACTTTGACAACAAACTTAACATGATTTTACCAAAAAATTATTATTTCATATGACAGCCTGCAGGATGACACAAGTAACAAAATCAAATTGAAAGGCAGAGCATGTTTGATCAGCACTTAACTTCAGATTAAACCAAAATTCACAAACTTTGAAAATCACATTCATCCTTTTCCCCATTTTAATTCAATCAACAAAGAGGTGTTGAATAGCTAATGTTGAATGAAATTTCACCAATTACAATGAAATTTTAAAGCCAAGCAATGCACTGAAATCCACATATCCATTTTACATCAACTTCATAAAATGATGAGATCTTGATCCATAAGTTGTAATAATGATTTGGTTAATCAAGCCACATAACAAAATGAAAGAATTCAAATAATAGAATGAGGGCTTTAAATCAAAGTTAATCGCTTGTTATTTCACCTTGATTCCACAATAACAATATGATTTAGGCAAGATTTGACTAATCAAAACATCAAGAGGCGACTTTAAATGTCGAACGGCAACCCTTATTCCAAAAAATCAACAAACAAAGTGATGCTTTGATAATTTTACATAGGCAAATTTCAATGTCCAACAATAAAAGAATGCAAGACTTGATTCTTCAAAGATTAAAGCTTTACTATCTTACTTGCCATAGAGAAGGGTTTAATTTAACATGAAAATCTGAATGTAATTCAATTCATATCATGTGAAACAACAAAAGCATCCATATTGAACCATAAAGAGCTCTCAAGCCTTGCTTTTTTTTATTTCCCTATTAAAGAGTCAAAATAATATTTTGCATGTTTGAAGGTTTTAATCCTCACCAACTTTATGTTAATATAACCACAAATTCAATGTTTAATAACAACCGTAATAAAGAAATGAAAGATAAAGTATAAACTCATCTTATTTCTTCTCTTACCTTTCTTTTTAGTATAATAGTTATTCTAAAAGCAAGGTCCAATTCACATAAACAAACCATCACAAATAAACATTAAAGCCGAAGAGCATGTTGAAGCTCACAAAATAATGCAGTGGCAACATGAAAAAGATTTAGTCAACCAAACCACAAAATGAACAAGAGATTCAAATAAAAATGAGGACTTTGAATCAACGTCAAACTCACATATTCCTTTCTTCATTTTAATTTTGCAATGGCAATAGAATTTAAGCAAGGTTTGATTGAATAAAACAACAAATGAGAACTTTAAACCTTGCCATATTACTTATTCACACAACAAGAAGATGGTAACCTTAAGTTGCATGCAATTGAAACTTCATTTCACATTTTACTTCAAAAGCTTGTTGATTTGATAATAACCATGGCGAAGAGAGTAAAGACAACCCTTCCTTTAACATTTTACTTCATTTCGCATTTCACATTTTACATAAAACTAAAGTCCCAATTCATTTTCTTCATCCCCCTTCCTTTAACATGATAGCTAAATAGGATTCAACCCTTATAAAGCAAATGATCAAAAGGAGGTATTATGATGAGGTGGTAGCTTATAAGAATGATTTGACCAACCAAATCACAAGACAAAACAAGAGGGTTTAAGCAATTGAATAAAAGCCTTGAACCCATATTAAGCTTCATGCATTATTTTATTTCAATCATACACCATAGCATAAATTTCCAAAGAAAAATCTGAAACTTCATTCCACCCTTTTTTTATTCTACATTTAGATGTCATTATCCCCATCAATTTTAACAAGTAAATCGGCAACTTTAAATGGCATTAGGTTAATTAAAACAGTGACTGAAATTATAAATCCCCAGCAAACTTAAACTTTAACTTTATGCCTTCATGCCAAAAGTTAAAGAGGAACTTCTAAAGATGATTTGATTAGTTGAGTATGAGAAAACAGGCTCTCTTTTTTATATCTTTTCCAAATCCAAGCAAATAACAAATTAATAGTCAAACCAAACTTCAAAAATGACAATGTGAAAGCTCAAAAATCTGAGAATCTCATCATATTCCACTTTGTATTCACTCAAAGATAAGAATAGGCATTAAACACCTAGGTTTTAATAATTTTTTGCATGAATCACATTGTGAATAGCATGGTAGGTTCCTTTCAAAACCTATGCACCCCTTCTTTTTATTTTAATACGAATCTAAGAGTTAGAGATCATGTTGCGATATGATAGGGGCATACCACAGCGAAGTCTAATTGTACTTTAATTATTAGAAACCACGCACAAAAGAAAAGAAGAGGACGCTCAGTTGCAAAACAATATATCGTTTGCATAGAAAAATGGAACAACAAGACCATTTCAACCAAGAAGAAAAATGGAACAACAATATGTAGCTTAGGTTTGCATAGAAATAACCTGGAAGTTTGGTTGGAAGGGTAATTAGGAGGGGAAGCTCGGTTGGGTCGTTCGGCTCTGGTTAGGCTTCAGCCAAGAGGAGGAGTTCGGCCAGGCAGCTCTCGCGTGCGTAGGGTTCAGACCGAGAGGGAGGGAGTTCGGTCGGCTCGAGAGGGATAAGAAGGGAACGTGGCTCGCGTGCTGCTCGGGACGGGAGAGACGGACGGGTCGAAAGAGATCGGGAGGATTAGGTATTTGTTCGGCTCACTGTATGCAAGAGAAAGACCGAGCTCCTTTTCTTGGTTAAGTGGCTTACTGTATTCACGCGTGAGTGGGGCTGGCCGAAGATTTCAGTCTGCTAATCCAATTTGATGGTTAAGTGGCCAAGCTAACTAGAGGATTAGGCGGCTAAACGGAATAAGAATGGAGGTAGATTTTAGTTGGATTTAAGCAGATATTAATAACTTTAATTAGGATCTAATATAATGATAATATTATTATTATTAATTTATGCAAATTTTGATAAATTATCTAGCGTGATGACAACTAGCAATATGGGTATCAATTTTGGATAATTTTGATATTAACGCATGACGTTGTTTTGTCGAGATCATTTGGACCTAATGATAATTGAAAAGAATTTAAGCTTAAGTTGCGTCGCATTCAATCGTTCGTGAAACGGCAATTGATCACGAAAGATGTTTGATAGATTTTTTTGGCGTTATAACATATCATTTTATGAGCGAATATCGTTTATGTCGGAATTCGACCTCAATATATGTATAGTTATATTTAAAATTAATTTTAATCAATTGACTAATCATTAATTAGTGCGAAAAGTTTTATTTAATTAATTTTTATATTTTGGATGTATTAACATGATTAATTTTTTATGATTGATTTTGATCACGATCGAGAAATTTTTATGCTAATTTAAGTCATGATGCGTTTGATAATCATCGATTTTAACTTATGTACCTAATTTGATTTTTGAAATATATATATAGATATAGGTCAATAATATATACACACACTGGATCCATTCTTTGGCTTGAATGAATTTAATTGCGAACAAGTTCACTGTCGATGTGGTTCATTATCTCAAACATTCCTAGGTTTAAAACAAAGATATAAATTTACCCTAGGTAAAGTATCTCGGTCTTTCCTAGAATGAAAACGTGGACGGGGTATCTATGCAAAGCATACTGAGCTTTTATGATGCTTTAGTAAGAGAGAAGCTAACTGCTCTTACATGATGGAAAATTTCTCTTTCATAACTTGATTTTTTTTACCTTTAATTTTGTTGGTTGAAAATTGTGCGGCTTCTCATGAATTGGCTGAAGATTGATCAGATGATTTTAACACTGAAGTATTGAGTTTCGTTTCTAAGTCTATTTTTAACACGATTTAATTTTCAAATTAAGCTTAATTAAAATTATAATTAGATAATTAAGTATTTTTAAAAATATATTTAAAATAGGCCATCGGTCAGCGAGGTAGGCTAACGTCGGTCTTGGATCCTTTTATTTGTGACCCATCTTAATAATTTCCCCCAAATCGAAACCGAGAGCAGGGCTCTCGATTTTTCATTCGATTTTTCGTCGCGAGATCTGCCGCTCGTGCCCGCCGTTCATGCCCGCCGCCGCTCGTGCCCGCCGTCGGAGAAGGAGAAGCTCGCAACGCATTTTCTTTTTTTTTTCTGCCGATTTTGGTATATCTAATCCTAAATGAGAAATGTGTGTTAGATCTTAATTTATACGAGTTTTGTTGATATAATGAAGTTATTTAGTTTGATTTTCATAGAAAATGTGTGTGAGATCTCATTTTAAATGTGATGTTTTTTGTTTTTTCTGCCGATTTAGGTATTTCTAACCCTAAATGAGAAATGTGTGTTAGATCCTAATTTATATGAGTTTAGTTGGTATGATGAAGTTATTTAGTTTGATTTCCATAGAAAATGTGTGTGAGATCTCATTTTGAATGTAGTGTTTCTTATTTGTTTCCGCCGATTTAGGTATTTCTTACCCTAAATGAGAAATGTGTGTTATATCCTAATTTATATGAGTTTAGTTGGTGTGATGAAGCTATTTAGTTTGATTTCCATAGAAAATGTGTGTGAGATATCATTTTAAATGTGGTGTTTATTTTGATGTATGATTAACTTGTTTAGTTTTTGTCCGCCGAGATCTCTTTTCATAGTAGTATTTGTAGAGATTTCACTTGTAGGATAATCATTGCTTTTGGTGGTCCTCTTTTTCATATTTTTTTTTTTGTTGATTGATTATCAACTATGGGGTTAGTTATGTTTTCAATGAATATAAGGAATATTTGGATTGAACTGGTGTGAGTCCGTTTCTTATTTCAATCATTAACCTTATGACCAAAGAAGTTTTGAATTGTTGAATTTTGCTTTCTAATAAGATTTGACTCGCTATTTGTTTTGGTGGAGAATGTATTTTGTGTATGCACATTAGGAATTTGGATTTACGATTTCTCCTGAATTGAATTATGTACATTGACCATGTGAGATGAAGGATTACTGGTGTTGTGTTATTATTAATTAGAAATGAGTTCAGATATTATCTGTATAGTTTTCTATTATGGAAGTGAACTCAATGTAAACGACGATTTCATTCCAACGTATGTTGGTGGGAAAAATCGTCCAGTGCAGATCCCACGGCTGATTAAATTCGAGGAATTAGAGAAGCGAATAATGAGGTCGTTGAAGCTAGATCCAACAAAGTTCTTTATTAATCTCGTAGGTCATTTTCCTATTGATACTGAATTTATTGCAATTCACATTAATGATGATAAAGTCTGTGAAGCTGTAATTAATGCAATATGCGTGCAGCCTATTGTAATTTATGTTGAAGTTGAGGAACTGTCGTGTGAAGATAGAGAGGTTAATAATATTGAAATGTCGAGGAACCGATCGTACATCACACCGACTTCTCGAAAGTACTGAGTGGAATACTATGGGTCTGCACTAACAGAACATGCTTACTTTGTTGGGACAAATTCTGCTGTTATGGGTGACCCAGAAGGTGATCACATGAATCAATTATCTCCTGAAGATGTTAGATATGAAACTATGCCTGCTGGAACTAGTAGTGATGATGAGGAGGAGGATGATAACGCGAGCATTTTTTTAGCATCATCCCATGGGATCGAGACGATTGCGAGAATACTCATTAGAACAAGTCATCTTGAAGAGCACTTACGCGTGCTGGTGATTCGACATGCCACCTATGGTTGATGTTGCATCGATAGATCCATCGTTCATACAAATCGATGGTCGAGGAAAAGCCGACGTTGATTGGATCTATTACCACCACTCTTACGTTGCACAGTGGGAGCGCAAACGTGAGTCAGTTATAGTGGTAGATTCATCACAGTAGGACTGGGAGCTAGCGATCAACCGATACATGAGGTGGTATCGTTCTTGGGCTTCACTTTACATGCTGAATGCTCCAACAATTCCTCCTGACACCTATTACTCTCGAGAGCCTAGAGAACAGTTGATTTAATTTATATGCAAAGTATTACAATTTGATTTTCTTATAACAATGAAATCCTGATCTAAATTTCTTTATTTGCAGCCGATTTTGGTATTTCTAACCCTAAATGAGAAATGTGAGTTAGATCTTAATTTATATGAGTTTAGTTGATATGATGAAGTTATTTAGTTTGATTTTCATAGAAAATGTGTGTGAGATCTCATTTTAAATGTGGTGTTTCTTGTTTTCTTCTGTCGATTTAGGTATTTATAATCCTAAATGAGAAATGTGTGTTAGATCCTAATTTATATGAGTTTGTTGGTATGATGAAGTTATTTAGTTTTATTTCCATAGAAAATGTGTGTGTATCTCATTTTGAATGTGGTGTTTCTTATTTTTTTTTCGCCGATTTAGGTATTTCTAACCCTAAATGAGAAATGTGTGTTAGATCATAATTTATATGAGTTTAGTTGGTATGATGAAGTTATTTAGTTTGCTTTCTATAGAAAATATGTGTGAGATATCATTTTAAATGTGGTGTTTTTTTTTATGTACGATGAACTTGTTTAGTTTTTGTCCGCCGAGATCTCTTTTCATAGTAGTATTTACAAAGATTTCACTTGTAGGATAATCATTGCTTTTGGTGGTCCTCTTTTTTCATATTTAGTTGTTTTTGTAGAATTGATTGTTATCAACTATGGGGGTTAGTTATGTTTTTCAACGAATATAAGGAATATTTGGATTGAACTGGTGTGAGTCTGTTTCTTATTTCAATCATTAACCTTATGACCAAGAAGTTTTGAATTGTTGAATTTTGCTTTCTAATAAGATTTGACTCGCTATTTGTTTTGGTGGAGAATGTATTTTGTGTATGCACATTAGGAATTTGGATTTACGATTTCTCTTGAATTGAATTATGTACATTGTATGTGAGACGAAGGATTCGGTCGTGTTATTATTAATTAGAAATGAGTTCAGATATTGTATGTATAGTTCTCTATTATGGCAGTGAACTCAATGTAAATGACGATTTCATTCCAATGTATGTTGGTGGGAAAAATCGACCAGTCCAGATCCCACAGCGGATTAAATTCGAGGAGTTAGAGAAGCGAATAATGAGGTCGTTGAAGCTAGATCCAGCAAAGTTCTTTATTAATCTCGTAGGTCATTTTCCTATTGATGCTGGATTTATTGCAATTCACATTAATGATAATAAAGTCTGTGAAGCTGTAATTAATGCAGTATGCGTGCAGCGTATTGTGATTTATGTTGAAGTTGAGGAACTGCTGTGTGAAGATAGAGAGATTAATGATATTGAGAAATGTCAGAGAGCTCGAACCAATACTGAGTACATCACACCAGCTTCTTAGCTAAGTACTCAAGTGGAATACTATGAGTCTACACTAACAAAACATGCTTACTTTTTTGGGACAAATTCTGCTGCTATGGGTGACCCAGAAGGTGATCACATAAATATATTATCTCTTGAAGATGTTAGATATGAAACTATGTCTACTGGAACTAGTAGTGATGATGATGAGGAGGAGGATAACTTGAGCAGAATAGAGAATCATCCCAGGGTCGAGACTTAATTGCGTAATACTCAATTAAAGAGCAAGTCATCGAAGAGCACTTACCTACTGTGCAGACAGTTCGACATGTCACCTATGGTTGATGTTGCATCGATAGATCCATCGTTCATACAAATCGATGGTCGAGGAAAAGCTGACGTTGATTGGATCGATTACCACTCTTACGCGGTGGGAGCCGAGAGAGTCGTTGTAGTGGTAGATTCATCACAGCAGGACCGGGAGCTAGCGATCAACCAATACATGAGGTGGTATAGTTATTGGACTTCACTTTATATGCTGAAAGCTCCAACAATTTCTCCTGACACCTATTACCCTCGAGCGCCTAGAGAACGGTTGATAGTTAATTTATATGCAAAGTATTACAATTTGGTTTTCTTATAACAATGAAATCCTGATCTAAATTTCTTTATTTGCAGCGTGAGCACAACTTGAATACTGAGGGCATATTTTAGCATTATTTCGGGAGAGATGATGATACAGAATTTCAACAATCTATCAACAATTACTAGAGATTATGCGTGGAACTGAGGCGAAATATGCATATCTCTGATAGTAGATATAGGGATCGACATTCCGGCATTTCAAAGATAGCGGCCGGATGTGCGTCGATGGATGTGGGTCCATCCTCTACACCAGTGGTCGGACAGTCTACGTATACATTCATACAACCACCTCAATATTCATATCAGGAAGCTATGTGGCCTCAGATGCACCCATAGTAGCGCGGCCATATGGTCATTCCATATGACACCGCCATAGCGGGTATTCGTTGCCTACTTCAAATAATGCACCTCGTATTTGACTTAGGATATTCGAACACTCGAGCAAGTTAAAGAGGAGGAGGACTATCAGCAGCATCATCTACGCGATTGGCCACGGCGACCACTAGCCCATTACACTCCTGGTAGTGATTCGATTTCACCATGTAGGCATCGACGAAGATAGACGTGTTATCTTTTTTATACACTGGATGGCATGTACTTGTGACTGTTTTTCATTTGTTATGGTTACTCATTCAGTTTCACAGTTTGGTAACTCTTAATTGTATAATCCTAGTGTTATTTATTATTTGTTTGTTTTGGTTGGATTACATCAGAGATCGGCATTAGGTTCATATGCGTTTGGTTAAATTCAATTTCTTCAAACCACATATTGAGATAAGGTTGTGTGTTAATGTATGCTTTTTTATAATGATATGTCTTTTCTCTTAAGAGCTTGTTAATTGTACTTTAATAAGAGTGGTTTAGTATAGTGAGATATAACAAATTATGCAATACTTCATTCGGTTGATTTTTAAGAGTGAAAAATTTTATTGATTTCACTATTTTATAAAATGTTACTGCAAAAACTGCGGTTATCCGGGCGAGAATTGCCAAAAAATTATCAACGTGAAAGTTGTAGTACTTTTTATTATCTTTCCAACGATACCAAGCTCGCTAAAATCTGACACTGGATAAGTCTGATACGGCCAAAAAACGGGGGTTGCCGCAATATCTTTATTTTTACAACTTAAATATTCATATATTCTCAAAAACTGCGGCTACTCAGGTGAGATTTATCAAAATTTTCCAACATTAAAGTTGTAGTACTTTTCATTACCTTTCCAACGATACCAAGCACGCTACAATCCGACACCGGATGAGCCCGATACAGCCAAAAAACGGGGGCTGCCGCAATATCTTTATTTTTTGCAACTTAAATATTCATACATTCCCAAAAACTGCGGCTACCCGAGCGAGATTCATCGAAAGTTGTCAACATGAAAGTTGTAGAATTTATCATTACCTTTCCAACGATATGAAGCATGCTGAAATCTGACACCAGATGAGTTTGATATGGCCAAAAAACGGGGGCTGCCGCAATATTTTTATTTTTTCCAACTTAAATATTCATACATTTGCAAAAACTGCGGCTACCCGGGAGAGATTCATCGAAAGTTATCAACAAGAAAGTTGTAGAATTTTTCATTACCTTTCTAACGATACCAAGTACGCTGAAATCCAAAACCAGATGAGCCTGATATGGCCAAAAAATTACTGTTGTGTTTAATTTTTTTTTTTAAAAAAAATTAAAGCCAATCACCGGTCAGAGGGTAACCCAACCAATGCATCGCCCGTCTATTTTAATTTTTTTTAATGCCTAATTAGCTAATTAAAATTTTAATTAAGCCTAATTTTAAAATTAAGCCTTTTTAACACCATGTGCTGTGATGCATGATCGTTTCTTGTAGCAATATGACAGATATTTATAAAAAAATAAAATACTTTTTATCTTTTTTTAGAAGTGATTGGTATTATCAAAAGGCCTTGATATATTATCTGCTTTTGCAAATGAGAAACTTGCTTTATCATTCACTAGTTTTCACATCTGCTTTAGAAAATATTTATAAATTTCTTATATTAGGAATATAGCATTAAATGAGATTTGGACATTCAATTGAGAAGAAGGATTCATGTAGTTGATCTGACATAGTGGGATAAAAGTGTTTGCTGTTTATAATAGATATTGAAATTTTTGAATTATTATTAAAAATATGGATACAGATTAAATCATTATTGACAATTTTAAAACTGGGTGGTAAAACATAGAAGTGCCCGAGATTATATTATGAGAGAATATCATTAATATTTAGGGGGATTTACATACATATCACACAATTCTTATGTATTTACAAATCTAACACCTAAAGTTAGATATTTACTTATCTAATACTTTTCTATACTTAAAAAGGTGCATATCACATATAATTTTATGAAATGACTATAATTTCAGGTATGATGTATGAATCCGAGTATTTGGTGATGAAGAATGACTACAAATTAAGTTGATTGAGGTCAAAATGAGAATTTGAAGATTGATAAATAATTATAGTGTTATATTAGTGTTATAGAGAATATGGGAACAACACTCATTCCAGAGACAATGTTATAGAAAATAACATTATGTTATTTGGTTTTGCACAATTGAGATTAACGATTTCCCCAATAATGCAAAGATATAAGAGGAATATGAATATAAAGATAACATTATTAGAATTTGCAAGGTAAAAACAAGTATAGTTAACATGGCATGCAATGAGAGTGAGTTCATGTTGTAGACCTAAATGGCTATAATAAGTTTTAAAAAGTTGAATAAAGATATTGTGACAAGATTGATGATGATTTAATACACGTGACGATGGAATTGATGAAATAAATTAGTTAAAATAAGGGTCTGAGTAAGATTTAAGCATGGTTTGAGCAAGTTTTGAATATGATTTTAGCAAGGTCAAGCAAAATTCGATAAATATTCGAGAAGGTTTTAGCAAGATTTAGACAATATTTGAATAGCTTATAACACAGTAGAATTTAACATTTAGGATTTGCTCATTTTCTCATCATTAACATAGCCAGATCATCGACTAGTTTTGTAATTAAAAGATGAAGTTTTCTTGGTATAAATAATTAAAACTTTACAATTGGCATTGCTATGTTCCTTCATGTTCTTCATATTTGTGTTGAAGAGAGAAATATGTCATTATCACACAAAGAGATTCCCCATTGAATTGTTTAGCCTTCTACTTGAACCCAAACACTTGAATCCTGCATTAGCCACTTCAACAAGACTTTGCTCCTTGTAAGTTTTTCAAAACAACCACAAAACATCAATCTTTCTTTTTCTTGATGCGCAACAATTGTATGTCATAGAGGAAATGCAAGCTCATCATATCCATCCACATAGCTAAGTATCCTTTTTTTTTTCCTCCCATGAATAGTTTTGGACTATGGAGATGCTTCACAAAGATACAAGACCTACTACAACTATGACAAATATGACTCTCCAACGGTCTAATTACAAAACAGGATTGTATGCAGCAACAGATATGTTTATCACATTTCTATTTCACTACAACTTATTATTTTTTTAAAATAATTTATGATGAAAAGAACTTTTCACAGCCAGATTTATTGAAGTGTAATATCTATAAGAAAATTATTGTCAAATATTTTCTAGAAAAAAGAGTTTATAATATCTACAATAATTTTTAATAATTTTTTTTTCCCAACAATTACACAACTTTACAATCAGATGCTGTCTCAAACGGCATACACATATTGACATCTAACCATGTAATCATTTTTGTCACTTTATTTTGTCACAAGCCAATAAAATTAGAATGAAACTCATTCTATATTGAATTGATTTAAACTACAAGCTACCCTACTCAGGTAGGGTCAGATAGAACAAAAAAAAAAATCCTTAAGTTCAAATAGAAGAAAAAAATTTGAAAAAAGTCTTAATTCGCCTTAATGCTTAATACATTACTTATAAGTCCCACGTCAAAAACGTTATATATCATACCACAGAAACACCGATAAATATAATATAAAAGGAAAAGGAGGATTCAACCGCTGTTTATAAACACATTGGAACTATAGCCGCTACAAGGCTGAGGTGCAGTTATTAAATTCGTTAACAATCTGAAGACAGTTCATCAAAACTTAGCGTTCTTTCTTTGATCGTTTCTTTGGCCTTTTCGTCACCTTTCTTGCCTCATCCGGAGCTCTTCTTTCTGCGTACTGCTGCTAAAAGTAACAAATAAGCCAATTAATCAACTTGAAAAGCTCAAATGAATGAATAATAAAAAGTCAAAATCAAGCAATAACAATGAATTTACTGCTCGAAACAGATCACAAAAATTGGATTAGAGAGAAACATGGATACTATATGCAGTTTATAAACTTAATGCTGGAGGAAAGTTTAATGATGTCTGCAGTTCTGCACTAAAATGGCGACATCAATTGTGCAAACTAGGCGACGTTAATGTCAAGCTGAACTGTCAATTATACAAAAATAGAAAAAGAAAAATGCTATAATCCTCTCATATTTCAATAAATATCGTTCTTCTTAGCCCATATAAACATGTCATTTAATGGATATGATCATTCAGTCCGATCCATAGTGCTGAATAATTTGAGTTGATTATTAAAAAAACAGAAGCCATCACACATGTTAGTTTATGAATATAAAGGAGATTGAATTCGAATAAAATGTAATTTTATAATGCTTCGCTAGCCAAAGCCAAGAATGTTTCAGCCCTGGTTTATAGACACTCGCCAACAACAGTGTTAAAACTAGAATTATGACAAAATGGAGAGATCAAAAAATAAGTCACAGTGATTGATTTAAAGCTGGAAGAGAAACTAAAAAAGAAAAGGATCAATGGGAGCTCATCGTCAATAGACTTATTGAAAGAGACCAATTGTCAAAGGTTTTTGGCAGAGAGATTAACGGCTCAACATGGGCTAAATTAAGAGAGAGAAAGTGAGACGGAGAGAGGGAGTTAAAGAGAGAAAGACAAATTTCTTGTTTACCTTCTTCTATTTTCTTCTTGATTTCAATTGATCGAAAGATGATATATCGGAAACTCTAGATTTATTTTCGAGAAATTTGTGATGTTTTATGAAAATGAATCAGGAATGCGTTTGGTAACATCCGAGAGCTAAATTGAGATGGTGTTTTTTTTAAGATATATGTTGTCATATTTATTGAAAAAAAATTGGTTGAAGATTTGGATAAGTAATCACTAAGCTTAACCTATGAATGACTAAATAATAATCTAATAGAGTGTAATATAACTAGCATTATCATTATTCATCAGTGCATGTCATCTGACTCGTAAGAAAGGATATGAGTTAGTTCATTATTAAATGTCAATTAAGAGAAATCCATAGAAATCATTAAGTATAACAATATCTTTAAAGAGTTTTTCATTTAACCTTTAATGTACAATGTTATTGAGTATATGCTTGAGCATGATTCTTTTAAATCTAAGGTGTGTAAAGCATTGTATAATGGAGCGAAGTAATAATTAATACAATAAACTAAATTTAGCCTACTTAAGTGGCTCTCACTCAATGAGGGATAGACATAGACTTTCACATTAGGGATGTTTTCCTAAAGGTCTATTTGGAATCAATCTTATTTTATATTTTTGTTTTTTTAATGTTATTTTAAAAAATATATTTGTTTAGTATATTTTTCAAGTATTTTTATTTTTTATTTTTAAAAACAAATTGCATTATTTTTAAGGAAGATTTACATACATACTACATAAAATTTATGTATTTACATATCTAACACTTAAAGTTAGATATTTACTTATCTAACACTTTCCAATATTTTAAAAGGTGTATTCACTTTTAAAAAGTGAGTGATGATGATACTTTTGATGTGATAATGAAGATTGGGGTGTTATATATGTAAAAATTGAAGTTTATGTATTAGATATATAAATATATAAAAATTATGTAGTATGTATGTAAATCCCCCTATTTTTAAATATTTTGAATGATTTATAAAACAATTATCACTACCACACATTTTGTTTCCAAATATAAATAAAACAAAAAAAGGAAAAAAAAAAAAAGTGATCCCAAATGACCCCCCCTAAACTATTATGTAGGATATAATTATGAATTGTATATAAACTCATGTGTTATTTAGTTTGATAATAATTGTCATCTTTGGCAAGATCATGAGTAGAGATGATATAATCATATTCATAATTATGTGTGAATATTACTAACTTTATTATTGATGTATTTTATATGACTTTGACATCATTGTGACATAATTGCTCTTATTAGTTGAAAATGGATAAAAATAAAACATAGATATTGATTACATACATTTGATTGTAGATTACTCATGATAGCCAATATATATGTAATTATGTTGGTGTGTTTGAAACACACCATTAAAAGAGACAATATCGATCAGCTTCATTGACAAGCCTAATAAAACAAAGATTGACAACTCTATTGGGAGGTGAGGCTCAATCAAGTTAGTAACATCCTTCTTATTGTATCAGAGTTGATATAAGAGAAAGACATGCTAGTTTATAATATTATGGGTGATAAAGTATTTTTTATGACATCAATATAAAATGTGCATTTATATAGTAGTAAGGTGTGGACAATCATTGTTATTTTAGCATTTTCATTAATTGTCATTTTTCACACATTCAAGGAACTCCCATATTAGGATTTTCATTTTTTAATAAATATCCTATTTAGCTACTCTTATTACATGTTTTAGTTATTGCAATAATTGCAATTGTTTGGGTAGCATGCCTTGTAAATCATGACATTCTATTGACCATATTATATCTTATTTATTATCATTCATAAATTAGACAATAGGTTTAACATGTTCGAAGTCCGTTTAATTTAAAGTTCATACCTATTAAATTTATGATTTTAGGTTATTAGTTATGGATCATGAAATGAAGAGTTTCTAGATTCACGCTTAAAACATCATAGTGATAAGATTAAGGTTATAAAGTTATTTAAAAAACAATCTCTCTTCTTAGATAAATTAATTTAATAGTTACATTTCAAATAAATCTTTGACAAATAACTTATTTGGATGTCATGAACTTTCAGATATTTTCATAACAATATTGGTGGATAGCTATTATTTTAATCCTATTATATTTCAAACCACCTCATTTTGTTAGTTTGTTATTGATATCTTCCAAGCCCGATGAACGAGTTATGGCATTTTGCTTATTTGTAAAATAACAAATAATTTTTTTTATGAAAAATATTATGAAATTAGAGTTAAACATGCAATAAAGTCCTCTGCTGACTGCTAGTAGGGAATATTGCAAGTTGAATATTGAATTTTGCAGCCACATTAAAATACTAAATCTTAGTAGAAACTATATATATCATAAGGCTACTTTTTTATATGAAGCATGCAATGATTAATATTTTCAATTTATAGGGTAAGAAATACTACAATTTAGTAAGCCTTATTCATCGATTCTAGTTCCACCATCAGTTGTATTAAATCATCAACAGTTTTATCACAACATCCTTATTCAACATTTTTAACCTTATCGTAGCCATTTAGGGTCTACAACATAAACTCGCTCCCATTGCATGTCATGTAAACTATATATGTTTTTTCCTTGTAATTTCTAATAATGTTATCTTTGTATTCATATTCCTCCTATATCTTTTGCATTATTGGGGGGAACCTTCTAATCTCTGTTGTGCAAACTCAAATAGCATAATGTTATTTTCTATAACCTTATCTCCAGAATGTGTTACTCCCACATTCTCTATAATACAATAATTTAACACTATAGTTGTTTTAGCAGCATTCAAATTCTCATTTTAGCCTTAGTCAATTTCATTTTTAGTAATTCTTTGTCACCAAATACTCATATTCATTTATTATACATGAAATTATAATTATTTCATAAAAATTACATGTTAAAAATCAATGACATTTTCTCGTCATATAATGTCAAGCGTCTAGGTTTTACTACCAAATTTTAAATTTGTCAATAATGATTTCATCTGCATCCATTTTTTTTTTTAATAATAATTCCAAATGTCTAAATCTATCATAAACAACCTATACTTAATCTTCAATATTCGTGAAGCATTCCATATTTAATATTTTGAATTTTATGGACTAAAGAGTAATACTTTTAAGAATATTTTATCTCACTCATTGTGTCACCAATTGCATTAACTCATTAGCAATCTTATCCCAAAAATTTAGAGTATGCATGATAAATCTGTTTTCTTCAATCACTCCATTACATATGGTGTTAATTCTCCACCCCACGCAAAAAAAAATTAAAATTAAGTTCTAATACTATTTATCGACCTCTTATTTCATAGTTCTCCTAACTCTTTTTGCTCAAACATTCTTTGCAGTGCCATCACTTGGCACCCTACACTTGCTTTACCATATATCATCTCCGAACTCTCATTTTAGCAACATTCAACTTGATTTTTACTCATTGTTTTTATTATCAAATACTCAAATTCATACATCACATCTGAAATTATTGTTATTTCATAAATTTACTTTTAAAATGTACATAACATAATTTCACAAGAAATCCATTTAACACCAAATTTTAGCTTTATACATCCCAATTTTTCATATAATATCTTCAGATGTATAAACCTATCAAGAACAGGTAACATCCTCCAACATTATATATTAATCATAAATAAATCTGCCTAACTCTAAATTTACTGTAAGCAGCTCCAAAACAAACAATAAGATGTCTACACTCAATTTTTGTTGTCGACATAGTGCTATTTTTTATTTGGTATTATTTGGTCACAATAAAATAATTTGCAATACTGGTCATCACCATCATATGAACTTTCTATGATTTCAAAATTTCTTTAATCTCAAACATACCTTTGACTGACATTTTTTCCTCCTCAACACCCACCATACTAATTCTTGAGATAAACATTATATTTCCATCAAGATCAAAAGGACATCAAAATATTTCTTTTTGCATTCTGTACATTTTCACAATTATCTTAAAACAAAATTGCTACTACTTAACCCAGAAGGAATGCTATAATCCTAATATAAGAAATTTATAAATATTTTCTGAAGCAGATATGAAAACTAGTGAATGATAAAGCAGGCTTCTCGTCTGCAAAAGCTTCAGCCTCATGTTATGGTTGGAAAAATCACGTGCAACTTGGCTAGGATACCGGCAATATAGAAAAGGAATAAATATATTGAAGCATACATGCCATTCTGAAGCATGATTACTACGACAAGGAATTATGAAATAAATACAAGATCAATATATCAGTTGACGGAACCGAATTGTAATTTCAGTTTGTAAACAATACAAGAAGAAATAAATAAAAAACCAACCTCTTCCAACTTTTTCTGAAGTAGTAAAAGTTCTTGACCACAGGCAATACATTCAGCATGGTACGCAGCAGCTAACTCTTTTATCAAGGCCTTCCTTTTAATAATACCAATCACTTACAAAAAAAAAAAAATTATTTTTTTATAAATATTTGTCAAATTGCTACAGTAGACAATCACGCAGCACAGCATATGGTGTTAAAAGTACACTTGCAACGAAAATCCATGCTTCAGAGTCAAACACATCTGATCAATCTTTAACCAATTCAGCATATGAAATTAATTGGCAGTCAAAATAGGATATAGATTTACAAAATGCATGAAAACTAGCACAATTCACAACCAACAAGATTGAAGGAAAAAAAATCAAAGTTATGAAAGAGGAATTTTCCATCATGTAAGTCCAGTTCAACAGTTAATCATTGCAAGTATCTTCTCAAGTGAATAGATTTTTTGGGTTATTTTCCGCACTTCTATGGATGAACTGTCATCCTCCAGCAATAAGTGCTCTGCTTTTAGAGGGTGAAATTTTGGGAGAGAACATTGAATCTACTATTTGAACTTCTCTAAAATATAACTTGCAGTTATTGTAGCATGCTGAGACCTATAAATAAAACTACATTGATTATTTATTCAAAGCCACTCAGATTGAAGCCACTTTTAAATAAGTAATTGGCTTTATGGTGAATTAGGTTTAGTTTAATCAAATTTACATTGAATAGTCTTAACTACTTAATCTCATGTGTCTTATGAATTCTGAACTCTAGTCACAAACTTTGTAAACTCCCATTATGTGCTTGCATAATTTATGTACAAGTAGACTACTCATTAAAAAAAAAGATCAGGAGCCCCAGATACAAAATTTGTCAGTAGTGCAAAACAACTATTTTAAATAACAAGGTAGTTTTGTATAAACAACAAGGCATCTAGATAAAAAATACAAGCATTTTTTTGTTCAATATAAACTACAAGATAGTATGGGAATTTAATTGCAATTATCATGTCGTTTAAAAGAAATGTCTTTCCAGACCAATCTTGTATCGGGAGCTCTTGATATTTTTTTTCTTGAAATATTCTAGAAGGCTTTTGTTCTACATATCGTTTTTAGCGTACAGAAAAAATATGCATGTTTACATGTTTTAAACTTGAAATCGTACAGTACATGTTTTTTGATATATAGTACTCATATATTTATAAGAAAAATTACACTGAATATCTCATTTTGACATGTTAATTTTATTATCAATTTTAATGAATTATGCTATATCTTTACTTTAATTTCAAGAATGAAATTCATACAATATGCGTACATACAAATATCTGTTTAGCACCCATGCTATATTTTACTTACTAGGGCCATGCAATATTTGTTCATTTTGCATCATCATTATCATCAACCTTTTGTTATTTGTGGCTTAATTCGTCTATTTTACAATACCAAAAAAAATTTAAGGCGATGATATAGTTAGGCAGAACAATTTTAAAGTTTAGACTTACATTATGTTTATACTTGAAAAAATGAAAAGTGCTAAAATTGATTCAAGCGATAATGTAATAATAAAAGTATGCCAAAAAAAGCCATTTTTATTTTATCCTCTTAATTCTTACTAGAGCAAGTTGGTGAAACATGTAATGCATAACTTCCCAAACTCTTCTACATGGTCACTATCATTGGGAAACTTGACTTTATATACCTTATAATACTCAAAATTGGCCAAAGACATCAATTGTTTGTTTCTTGAGAGATCTGTCTAAAAATCCATTTTTGACTAAATTACCTCCATTTGTTATAGCAAACTACTTATTTGAAGTCCGAAGAAACGAAATTAATTCAAACCTCATAGTACCATTGTTCAAAAAAGGTTCAAATGTAACTTGAAACTGACAAAAGTAGGTTTAATAAAGTTCAAGGTTTCAACCTTCTTCTAACAAGATTCAAACCTTGTCTAAGCAAGCTTCAAAATTGATTCAAATAAAGTTCGCACGTAATTAATCTTACAACTGCATGTAATATAATAACATTAGCATAGCAAATTTGTTCACGGCTAAAATCAGAAAAAAAAGGAAGAGTGGAAGAAGTTAGAAAATTTTGAAATCGCATAGCAACCATCTTTTACGTCAACTAAAGCCGCTCAAAAGGAGCGATTAGGGGTTGAGTATCTATAAAAAGGAGGAGGGTTGGTCGGGTATCGGACCTCATACGCACAACGCACAAGAGAAAGAGAGACAGACTAAGAAAAAGAGGAGAAAGAATATTCATGGTCGAGCCGTGCAACCGTGCCGCTGCCATCGCTCCCTCTCCTCGCACATAAAGAGCCAACCAAACCTTCTCATCTCATGCCATAGCCGAACAAGGCCAATCCCCTTGCTATTTCAGGTGAGGAAAAGCAATAATTCCCATTCTACCCCTCACTTTTAAACTTAAGTTGAATCTTCAGTGAGGGCCTTTTCCAAAAAGGGAACTAAGGCTTTAGAATGAAAAATTCACAACCTAGGGATCCTATTTATAGACTAGATCCACCAACTTGAAGAAAACGGTTTTTGAAGTGCCAATTTTAGGTAAAAATTCAAAGTAAGATGAATAATTAATTGCTTGCCTCCTCGGATCAAATCTAAGACCTTCGTCACCGAACATGATTCCGGTGTGAGATAAAAATCTTCCCTCCGTTGATCTTGAATCCGAAGCAAAAGACAAGAGCGCGATTGCACTAATTACAAAAACAATCTGCATTGTCGAGATGAAACTCTACCAAAATTAAAATTAATTTGAAATTTAAATCATTTAATTTGAATTTAATAATTACAAATTTTAAAATCAGAAAACTCACGTCTGTTGATCTTGGATTCGGCCGGGAAGTCTATGAAGACCTCTGCTGTCGATCTTGGATCTGATGCGAGATGAAATACATCCCTCCGCGATCTTGGATCCAAAGTAATGGAGAAGAGTGCGGAATCGCACTAAGTTTTGAAATATAGCACTGCTAAGCTATTATATTGTCGAAATTTCATAAACAAATCATCAAACGTAAAAATTCTAATAAACTGCACAAAAAACTGCCCAAAAATAAAATCTCCCGACAGAGCGCCGAGGCGCTAAGCTCTCTGATTTTTGTCCTTTGGCACTCCACTTTCAACGTTGTGGTGTTGCCTCCGGCACTGAAGCTCTTCTCTGTAGTGCTGAGGCACTAAACTCTCTACCCTTTATGCCTATGGGTGTTCCACTTCTAGTGTTGCTGCGCTGCCCCCTCTGATTTTGAAGCATAATTTCTACCTTCTAGCGCCAAGGCGTTGATTTCATAGTGTTGTAGGCCGCCTCTTGGTACCCCCAGTCAGGCAGCCTCTCCCAAAGGTAAGAACCTAAACTCCCTAGCATTCCAAAGGGATGCAAGTCCAATCCATATGTTTGTTATGCAAACTGTAATCCTTATCTGACATTCCACAGGGATGTAAGTTCAACCTAAACTCTTACTGGCATTCCAAAGGGATGTAAGTCCAATCCATATGTTCACTATATGAACTCTAATTCTTATCTGGCATTTCAAAAAAATGTAAATCCAACTTAAATTCTAAATGACATTCCAAAGAGATATAAGTCCAATCCATATATTCGTTATACGAACTCTAAACCCTATGTGACATTTTAAAGGGATGTAAGTCCAACCTAAACTCTAACTGGCATTTCATAAGAATGTAAGTCCAATCCATATATTCGCTAATGCAAACTCTAAACCCTATATGACATTCCAAAGGGATGTAAGTCTAACTTATACTCTAACTGACATAAGTCTAATCCATATGTTCGATATGCGAACTCTAATTCTTATCTGACATTCCAAAGAGATATAAATCTAGCCTAAACCCTACTGGCATTTCAAAGAGATGTAAGTAAAATCTATATATTCATACTAGTATTTCATAGGAATGTAAGTCCAACCTAACGGCTTTCTAATAGCTGTAAGTCCGACCTGTGCTTGCAATACAAGCATAACCAAAATCTACTAGCATTCCAAAGGGATATAAGTCCAACCTAAATTCTAACTAACTTTCCAATAGATATAATCCCAGTCTATTAGTAGTTCGTCATATGAACTTCCTTAAAGTTATGGCTTTCCAATGGATGTAAATCCAATTAGTGTTTGCAATGAAAACATTACCTCACACAAATTGTCATTCTGATGGATGTAAACTCAATCACTTGTTCGCAATGTGAACACCAATCCAAAACTCATAGCATTCCATTGGATGTAAGTCCAATATTTGTTTGCAATGCAGACTTTGATCACTCAAATCATGTCATTCTAATGAATGTAAGCCTTATATTTGTCTGCAATGCAGACTATTAATCAATCAAATAATGGCATTCCAATGGATGTGAGCCCTGCACATGTCTACAATGCAGACTACTCTATAAGAATGAATTATTAGGTAGACTTATAAATTAAGTTTAGCTTAAATAATTCAATAAATACTCACACAACAAATCTAGTCTACTCAAAATCTATGAAATGAGGCAACCTATGACTGCTAATCAGACTCCTTAGACATTACGGCTAATAGCCCTCTGATGTTGATAGACTGGAATAACGACAATCTCAGGATAACGGAACTATGGGATCTTGATCGAGACTACCTTCTTTTTTCCTTTTAGACAATCATACACACTACACTACTAGATATTGATTTATACTAAAAATTTATGTTTATACTTTAATCGATAGTATTCTCGTACTACGATAAGAGGGGGAATTAACTATGAATGCTTGCGTTCATAGAACGTAGAACCCATATCTAAAAAAAAACTCTAATATAATTTTTAGGGAAATCTGGTTGAATATAAATCAATCTACATGAATAACGAACTCCCTAAACATTCCTATACATATGGCAGAGATTTTTAAAGGTATTTTCTGAGCGATCAAGATTATTGGATTGATATAGCAAGGTGCACTTATAATAATTATAACAAAGTAGATTATAAGATAAATATAATAATGTAATTCGATAGCTATAACATAACAAAGTGCAATGCAAAAGTTATATCACAATAAAATAAAATACAATATAATATGGTATGATTCAATAGTTATAATACAACAGAGTACAAACTAATAGCTACAGGACAACGAAGAGTACTACAACAGCTATAACATATTAGAGTTTCAATCCAAAAATTATAGCACAACATATTTGAATATAAATGATCAATTAAAGAATTGATGTTTACAACTTAGTGTCAGACAAATGAATAGAAATAACACACCCATAGATCTACATTGCGGTGAAATAAGTCAACACATAGACAATCAATATAAAGTTGCATATGCTTAGATGAAATTTCTAAAAGATTTTTATTTGCAACCAAGTAAATTGTGTGTATAGAATATATTCAATAGTCTTTGCTCAAAATGAAATGTATCACTAACCAACTATTTATACCATATTGTGATATAAATATAATTTGTAAATTTATGCAAAGTATTGCAAATGAAATGTTTAAACTGAAATAACCAAATATATAATATCACTAACCTTGAACAAATGATGAATGAAAACCATCACCTTGAACCTTTGTCATAGAACAATCAACAAGCTCTACGATTGTCGAATATGAAAAAAGTGTTGAGAAGAGGAATAATCAAGGTGCTCCTTTGATTAAAAGGTCTTGTAATTGTTCAGCGAGGATTTCAACTCTTATTTGTAAGAAGTGGGGGTTAATTATTTTTAAAAAAATCTTAATATATTTCTTTAAGAAAATAAATAGTAGACATATTTGGCAAATTTCAAATTTTATAAGACATTTAAAGTCAATTTTTTCTTATCATTTTCTTCACAAGCCCAAGCTAATCAATTAATTACTTATCCTTCACACCATTTATATATCAAAAATAGTGCTACTTTGTTTACCCACATCTTGTTTGTCATTTTTTGGCAATCACTATCATCATAATGAAGATGATGTTCATTATCATCAAATAACCCATTTTTCAGTTATCATAAGATTTACAAAATCATTAAAAAATTATAATTATCTCACATTAGAAAGATAAAGAGGAAATTGTTTATGCATTAAAACATATATGACTCATTTTATATGGTATGAGCTAGCAATATATAAAAAAGAGTTAAGGGTTACATGTTTTCAGGCATGAGTATTTGATGAAGATCCATTTCACCAAAAAAAGAAGCAAAAAAAAAATGTATAAGTTAATTGTGAAAAACAAAAGAAGAAAAAGCATTTTCATTAAATTCTAAATAAATTAGGCTTGACGAATTTTCCCCTGAGAAAAATATCAGTATGGGTCTAGCATTTTCAATCAAAAAGTAAAAGAAAAAAAAAATCTATTTTTTCTAAGAACATGAATAAAAATTGCACAACATGCTCAAATATAAAAAAAAACAAAATACATGTCCTTCAGAAAACTCTTGATGGAATTAAAATTCTCCAAAAAGTATGTGAAAATGGCAGAGAAATTTACTTTGGCTTGGATCAAACTTCACAATTTCTTTATTGGCCAAAACTTCCTCTCTGGAGATAGTTGTTAGCTCGTGGACATGATCCTTCAAGTCCATTGTCAGTTTTCCCTTTCACGCTGTAGATCAAAATTAATCCTTTAAATAAAAATTATTTTCTTTATAGTCTTTCAATCAAGCAAAGTCACTTCTATATGAAAAACAAATAGGAGTATAAAACGGGTACAACTACATGAGCAAAGTGAGTTAAATTCATAAGTTCCTTATCTTAGTTAGAGATTACCACCAAAGAGAATGATTTATTATGTAGGTTATGGTTCCAAGCTCTTCCTTTTGATAAGAATTTCCTCCCAGAAAATCAAAGAGAAGGACATGGCGAGGCAATGAAAGGCTTAACGCTTCTACCTTAACCTGTTCCCTCACATCAATGTGACAAAATTCCAAAGAAAATGTAGAAAAGAAGCATAAAAGAGAAAGGCAAAGAAAGAGGTTGTTTTCCTATTCTAATAAGTACACTAAATTACACTATTTATAGAAGATGCAAAACCTAATATAGAGCCAAGGGATAACTGGCCAAGAGAGAGAGAAAAAGAAAAGAAGTGTGATTATTGGGTAGTGAATACACAATATTCTTATAACATCCGATGAAAATAAATAATTAGAAAATTAAGGAAATCAGCATCCTAATTTGCCATAGGGAGCGGAGGCCAGCTACAGCAGAAAACAATGAATGCCAAGGGTAATGTAGACTCCATTATGTAGTTTCCTACAATAGATTCATGCTATTTAGCACAAGCTTTTAACACATTTATTTATAATGTCCACCTCTTTATTTGTTTCTAGATTTGGATCCATAATTTTGATGCCCAACAACAACAGCTATCCACAACCCATATTTTCATACTCATCCTAGGGCTAGGAGTATATATTAATAATCATCTCTAGCTTGTAAATTGAGATTGTCTTGGATAAGGACCTTAGAGATGATGACGATGGTATGAGATTTTGCAGGAGTGTAAATCACTTTGATAATCTCTTGTCTGACATTTTTCTTTTATGAAGTGTCTATCAATATCAATATATTTAGTCTATCATGGTAGACAGTTCTTCGACAATGTTAATTGTAGCATGGTTGTCAAATCAACACAATTGATTTTTTAACATGAGATTTCAAATCTTCCAAAAACTTTTTACGCCACATACCTTAAAAAATTCCATGAATCATTGAACTCATCTTTTTTGCACTACTTATAGAAACTAATTTCTATTGTTACATCTCCAACTAATTAGAATTCCTCGTTCAAATGAGCATCAGTTAGATACAAATTTACAATCAGTTATAGATCATGCCAAGTCAACATCAATAAATATTTTGAAACTCCAATTAGTTCCATTCTTGAAGAATAGGCATTTTACTAATGACCTTTTAAGATTATTTAGTATCCAATAAACAACATTAAAATGTACCTTAGTAGGGATCAATCATATACCGACTAACTACATTCGTTGAAAAGCATATATCAGGTTCATATAAGATATAAAAGTACATATGCATCTTAATCAGAATAGTGAATCTACTAAGAGGCTATTTGGTTTGAGGATAAAGTGAAGAAAAGCAAATGCAGAGGTTTTAGCTTTTTTTGCTTTTGGCACAAAGCAAAGTAAAATTTCAAAGTGATGTAATGCATTTAGAATTCACTAGAAGGTTAAATTTTGGTATATTTGAAATTCGTCAAAATCTGACTGAATTCTAAATACACTGGCTAATATAAAGTGCAACCCGCCACAATTCCACTGCCGCCGTCGCCGCCCACCACCTTCAAAATACTTTACATTATATTTATTTTACTAAATAGAAAAAATTAAATTCATATATTTATAGAATTTTCAACCAAACAACCTAAAGTAATACAAATACATTGCATTTTTTTATCGGTCAACCAAACACATTCTAAATCAAACACTTGGTGATTACATATAACAATTTCTTGAGTTTGTAAAATTCATTATCAATGGTATCAAACCAATGTGAAATAGTCATATAGACTTCATCTTCAAAAAACCAATTTAGAAAAGCATTTTTGACAACTGGATGATGAAGAGGCCAGTCCAATTTACTATCCAAAGAGATAATAAACCCATTTTGAAAGGACCTCAGCAATTGATGCAGAAGTTTCTTAATAATCAATCTCATTAATATAGGTAAATCTTTTTGCAACAAGTCTAGTCATATAACTTTCAATGCTCACATCAATCTTATATTTTGTACTGAAGATACATTTGCATCCATAGGTCTCTTTCCCTTTAGCAAATGCTGAGAACCTCCATGTTTCATGTTTCTTTAATACCTATATTTTTTCATGAATAACATCTTTTCATACAAATATTTTTAAGACCTCATATATATTGTTGGCAATGTTCATGCTAGAGAAATTCATTTTAAAGGCATGAAACTGACAAGATTAATTATTACAAAAGATATGCTCACTAACCAAGCATTTTCTGTAGATCATTAAGGTCATAGTATATTTCATGCAAAAAATTTTGATGTTAAGATCCAAATCAATGTTACCTTATGAAGGATATTGAGGGCTTAAATCAAACATGTGGTTTTGCTTTGAAGAAATGCTTTGATTATCTTTGTCTATTGAATTTTTCTCACATCTAGCGAGATAATATCTAACTCATGGTATGTGATATTGGGAATTTTCAAAATGGCTAGAGGAATGAGATTCGGGTAAGTCATGGAGAGATGTAGCAAACAAAGAGTGATGTAAATATTCTCACAAAAGACATTCATTAAGAGGGTTAACATTTTCCGCCATAATGTTAGTTTTGGAAAAGAAATTTTAATTTTCAAAAAGATGTTACATTTAAAGTATTGTGAATTTTTTTAGTCATAAGATCATAATAATTATACCCTTGTTGGTTAATCTAGTAGCAAATAAAAATATAATTTATCACTTTTGTGTCAAATTTGTTCCTTTCATAAAGTGGAACGTGAACAAAGACAATTACCCAAATATATGAGTGGAATAATAAACATGAGTCAATTTATAGAATAAATTTTGATAAGAATTTCACAAGGACTTTAAAATTTTAGTGCTCTTATAACAAGTGATCAATGAGGTATGCAGTAGTAAAAGACAACATCTCCCCAATAATATTTTAGAACATTGGTAGTGATTATAATATATTAACAACTTCCATAAGTATATATATTTTCTTTCAACAATCCCATTTTATTAAGGGTATAAATAAATACACGAACTTCAGCGAACAATCCCTTTTTGAAAAAGATAGGTCGAGAATGGAAGAAAAATAACATTATTTTTATTGTCAATCATAAGGACTTCAATTTTAGTTTTAAATGGGATTTGTACATAATAAAGAAATTTTTTTAAAATATGACATGTTTTTCAAATTTATCATTCAATAAGAATCAAAAGTGGTTCTAATATGACCATCAACAAAACATATAAACCACCTAGCTCCTAAGAAATTAATAAACTGATAAAGTCCCCAAATATCACTATCAATAATTAAAATACTTTAAGAAACTTTTAGAAGGACAACATAGATATGTGTTGGATATGACAATTGGCATGTTTCACACTAACTGATTTTTTATTATTAAAAAGAAAGAGAATAACTTTTTGACGTACATAAAGTTTGATATACATAAAGTTTAGATAGCCAAGTTGGATGTGTCTTATAGCATGAATGCAATCTATTTATGGTAAGATGTATATTGAGTATTAAGATTTTCTTCAACATTCAAGATACAGAGTTCAGAATTTTTCTCAGCATTGCAAATCATTCTCTACAAGATCACACCAAGAATGGGTAAAAAAATTTAGTAATATAATTCATATCTCTAGTAGTTTTATTGATGATAAGATAATGCAAAAAGTTGATGAACGAATAGGATAGAATTAAGGATCATTAAATTTGAGATGCTGATTGTCGCAACACCAATGCCAAAAATAAAGATTTGTCGGCAATTTTTACTATGTAGTTCTTGGAACAAGGATACAATGTGTGAACTAAAGAGGCATTACTGATCATGTGATTAGATGCAACATGATTTGGTCTTTTCAATTTTTTGGAAAAAATACATTCACAATCATATCTTTTTGAGCTATTAATATAGCGCCAAATTCAGATGCAATGAATTTGTTTAGAGTTGGCTAAACACCTTTATCAGCATATCAATCTGCTATTGATTGAAAGAGGATAGTGTATGGCATGGCGTTGGTTTTTCAGTCATTATTTGTTGCAAAGAAATTATGACTGTATTTTCTTAATTTCCAACTACCTGGCTTCTAATGCAGTTTTCAACATGTTTCTTTTTAGCATCCAGATTTTTGACTATGATCACACCAAGGATTTTTCTTTGCAAAACTGTTATTGGGGGTTTACATATCATATCTTCAAAGGCAAGTGTCAAACTTTCAAGTTTAGTTGGATACCTTGGCCCCACATCAATATCATTTTGTGACTCTTCTTTAATTACTTCAGAGAACAATTTCTAAGCAGATGGAAAGGCTTTCCTCCCAAATATCCTATCTCAAGCTTCAACAAATTCTTATTTAGTCAAAGAAAGAATTTTGATATTATGCCTTTCACAACTATTTTTTACTATTTGATCGCATCTTCTGGACACTCTTAATTTAGGTTTTAAAACCATACAATTGCTGCCAATACCTATTAAGAATAATATAATATTGAGAGATAGAGTGATCACCTTCTCAAAGATCATTGTGTGTCTTTGATCTTAGGTAATTCAATAACACTTTCATTGTCAGAGTATGTTTCTTTAGTGACATTCCATATTTCTTTTGCAACAACATAGAATATGAAATTTTGATCAATTTAACTTTCAATGATGTTAATAAGCCAATACAAAATCATATTATTTTCTAATATCCACCTTCAAAAATTGGATCATCTTTTTTAAGCTGAATGGATATATCAATAATGTAATCATCCTTGCCTCTCCCAATAAGCAACATCATAACTGATTAGACCTATTAGAGAAAAAGTTATCAATTCAGCTTGTGCCAAATAACTAGAGCTTTAGAAAAGTTTTCATGATTGTCGATGTTGTCATGCATGATTGTTTCACAGCTAGAGATGGTGTTAGAAAAGCTTCTATAAATGTTATTTCGTGCCTAACCATTATCATAGCTAAGATAGGTAGAGAAGTAATAGACTAAAGAGGCAAGAAACGATCAAAAGAGAAAAAGGTTTTTGTGACATTCCAATTACTGGCTACGATAGTTCCCAAGTATATTCTTATGCTCTAAACATTATATTAGACTCTTTTTTGAGTTTGTAACTTCTCTAGTTGTTGATTTGTTGAATGTAAGTATTCCTCCTATTTTCTCATCACAGGTATGCTAGTTGGATCTACAAAGACATCGAAAGTCATATTTAAGAAAATTGTACATCAACCTATGGAGGGGACCCAAGTCAACCAAGCTATCCTTTCTTCTTGTGATGTTACAATTATGTTCCCTAATATTGTTAATGTTTGTTTTTATATAAAGTTTGTTAATGATTCAAATTTGTTCAGTATCAAGATGCTATCTAAATCTTCCTAACTTAGTGGATAAAAGATTTTAACATTGTTTTCTCAAAATGGCAAAAATTAGAAAAAAGTTTTTCTTCACTTAGATTTAATATATTCCAAATTAAAAATAATAACTCTCCTAATGAATTTGGCAGTCTTGAGTTACCAAATATCAGAATGTGGACCTATTTATCTACTCTTGAACAAATATTACTCTCTCATCTTTAAGTAATCTTGATCCGACATCTTTTATTCTTTTACCTTATTTTGTAGGCAATTCTTTCTAACTAATATAACAATGTCACTAGCTAGTAATTCATTGCTATGGAGGAAAAAACATAAGAAAAAACTCACTGAAGTCCAAAAAATATGTTATAAATTTGTCATATGATCTTCGTCAATTTCAATATTTGAACTAAAAGAGGACGATTAATAGTGTAAAATGTGTTCAAGACTATCTTCTAAAGAATGATTCCTCTAGTAAGGTAAAGCTCAATAATGGGTTTTTTGTCTACCAAAATCCCCATTTCAAATGCAAAACACATAACATGATCACCTTGAACACCTAAACTTAACTTGCCATGTAAAAAATTAGGATTTTAAGTGTGAAATTCATCATTTGGCTAAACACACTAATAATTTCATTCCCAATCAAACATACAAACCTTCCCAACCCTTTCTTTTGGTCCATAATAATATAAAGGGGTTCATCTACATTCAAAAATAATTCTAGAACTAGATGGTTTATTTATGTTATTGAAAATCACACTCATCTCACTTGAGTCTTTTTAATTAAAAAAAAAATCAAAAGTAGAACAAATTTTTAAATATTTTAGCACCATAAGCAACAATTAATTTCAATCCAAAATTTAAGAGTTCAAGCAAGCAATACTAAAGAATGCTTTGAATTAGTCTTTGAAAATTATTTCCTACAACCTAATACTATCGACCAAGCTCATGTGTCGACAAGCCTCGATAAAATGGGTTTGCCAAAACAAAAATAAAAACTTCTTATAGGTGATAAGATCACTTAAGTATCTCTAAGGAGAAATTATCCAAACAATTACATATCTCATTAATAAAATATCCTCAAGAGTACTCAAATATCAAATCTATGTACAACCGCTTCTCTATTCATTTCTAAGGATCAAAATCTTTTTTTTCCTAAAAAATCTTTAGGTGTTTGGTCTTCATTCACATTCATTATCAACAACGGACCAAATTATATCATAAATCTAAAGACTATCTTTATTAGATGCTAACAAAATCAAAAAGAGTGAAATCTTGTTTTATGGTCACTAAAGAAACAAATTCATAGATGTAACTTTCCTTTAACACCGACCTTACTACTCCAAACTTAAATTTTTTTAAAAAATAGAAAATAGAAGAAGAATTTCAAAGTTAGAACTTCTTTGGTCATCTATCATCCTCTCTAAATAACCCAAGAAAAACAAGCATGCCTATTTTCCTTAAATTCAACCTAATAAAGTCTCACCAAATCTACAAACTCCCTCATCACCAGACCTTATCCATACATCCAATCCACTGAAGCCTCACAAGATCAGTAAACTTCCTCTTCAACTTGTCAATACACTCAATATTCATAACATGAGTTTGTTGTCTATATTATGAGGGGGAAAAACTACGAAAAAGAAGAAGCAACCAACATATCTCCAACACACCAAAGGCAAACTATTCCAAGGAACAAAGAAAGTAAAAAATGATGAAAATAAATCCATAGATAATACTCATTACCATAGTCCTATTGTCATAAAAAAATGGATGAGGTTATGCACCAAACATCCAATTTATGATTTTATGACTTATAAAAACCTTTCACTTTGTGTTTATGTTATGTCACTTCTCTTTAAAACAAATATACATCCCAAATAATGTTCGTGGACCTCTCAAAAGCCTTGAGTAGAAGAAAGGTACAATGGAAGTGACTACAATAACAACAACAACAAATCTTTATCCCACTATGGGGTCAGCTACATGAATCCTTTTTCTCCATTGTATCCTATTAAATGTCAAATTCTTATTTACTTTTAATAAATTAAGGTCATTTTTATACATCTTAACCAAACCTTTTTAGGTTTAGCTCTACACCAAACCTTTTTAGGTTTAGCTCTACCTTTCTTAACATAAGGTAAATCTAATACATCTACTCTCCTAATTGGGTCATCAGACGATCAACGCTTTATGCGACCAAGCCATCTAAAGCAACTCTCTCTAATCTTATCTGTCACTGGAGCTACTCCAACCTTCACAAATATATTCATTTTGCATTTTATCTCTAAGAGTAAAGCCACTCATCCACCTGAGTATCTTCATCTCTACAACACCTAACTTAGTTATATACTTCTCTTTTATTGGCCAATATTATGCACCATAAATCATTACAAGTCTTACCACCATCTTATAAAATTTTCTCTTAAGTCTTAGCAGTACTTTTCTATCACACAACAGGCTAGATGCATTCCTCCACTTCAACCATCCAACTTAAATTCTACTAATAACATCCCCATCTATTTCACCATCATTTTGAACAATAAACACAAGATATATGAAACATTCACTCTTTTTAATGACTTGATCACTCAATGTCACAAAACCATCACTAGAATTTCTAAAACTAAAATTACACTCCATATATTTTGTTTTAGATTTACTCAAACGAAAATCTTTAGACTCTAAGGTTGGCCTCCATAATTCAAGTTTGTCTTAGACTCCCTCAAGTCTTATCAACAAGAAGAATGTCATCAACAAAAAGCATACACCAAGGTACATCCTCTGGTAAATGTTTAGTAAGAACATCCTTAACTAAAGCACAAAGATGTGGTTTAAAGCCAATCCTTGATGTAATTCAGCTGAAATAAGATAATATTTGTCAATCCTCCTTGTGCTTGGACACAAGTAACAGCTGTAGTATACATATCCTTAATGACTTAAATATAATCAATATTGAGTCCGTTCTTTTCTAAGACTCTCCAAAGCACTCTCTTAAAACTTTATCATATGCTTTCTCTAAATCAACAAATATCATGTGTGGCTCATCCTTACTTTCTTTATAATTCTCCATCAAACCTCTCAATAAATGTATAGCATCCATGGTAGATCTAAACCAAATTGATTTTGATAAACTTTTGTATCACATTGTAACCTATGCTCAATAATTCTCACTCATAATTTTAATGTATGACACATTAACTTAATTCTTCCATAGTTTACACAATCTTGTGCATCACCTTTATTCTTAAATATAGGAACAAACAAATTATTTTTCCACTCATCTGGCATCTCTTTAATCTTTAAAATAACTTTAAAAAGATTAAGCCAAAAAATTCCTTGATCTCCTAAGTATTTTCACACTTCTATTAAAATATCTCAGGTCCAACTGTTTTTTCACAGTTCATTTTCTTCTCCAGCTTAAAATTTACTAATACGATAATAAAAATAAAATTCTCTATTTTTTTAAGGTACTAAAGTTACTAAAATCAATCTTAATCCTCAGATCCTTCAGTGTAAAGTTTATCAAAATATCTTATCCACCTATGTTTTAATATTCTTTGTTAAGAAAAATACTTTATGATTTTCATCCTCAATGCACCTCACTTGAACTAGATATTTACTTCTCTTATCTCTTTGCTTGGCTAACTTATACATAAATCTTTCACATTTTTTGGTATTCAATCTCTTATATAAATTACTAAAAGCTAAATTTTTTGCATCATATATTATTTTCTTAGAATCTCTATAGACATCATTATATCATTCCCAATTGACCGAGTTTTTATATCTAAACCAAATTTTATGATAAATCTTCTTATTTCTTATATTTTGTTGCACATTTTGACTCCACCACCAATTATTTTTACTAAAATAAGTTTTTCCTTTTGATTCTCCAAGCATATTTTTGCAATTTAATTTTACTTATCACTTTTTTTCCACATAATATTATCTTCCTCATGAATATCCCAAATTCTAAGATCTTATAGTTTGCTCTTAAAAATATTTTTATTAGTATTGTTTAAGTACCCCATCTAATCTTAAAACAACGATTCGAATTATTTTTCATCTCTCAATTCTTCATCTTAAAATCTAAAACTAACAGTCTATGTTGCATACTTAAACTTTCATCTAGAATAACCTTATATCTTTACAATCTAAATAATCTATTTTTCATATCAGAAAATAATCAATTTATGTTTTACTATATCCATTCTTATAAGTAATAATATGCTTATTTCTTTTCTTAAACAAAGTATTAGCAACTACAAAATCATAAGTTAAAGCAAAATCTAACATAGTCTTATACTCTTCATTACTCACTCTAAATTCATAGCCATCATGAATACTTTTAAAATCTTCTACTACTTTATAAACATGTCTATTTAAATTTCCTCTAATAAATATCTTTTTTTCAAAAGGTATCCTCTATATTAATCCCTCTAAGTAATTCAATTTTTTTTTTTAATCTGTATCCAAATCTACTTGAAGAGCATAAACATTTATAGCATTAATAACCCTCGTATCAATAACAATCTTTAAACTTATAATTCTATCTCCAATTCTATTAATATCTATAAAATTATCATTCAAATTTTTATCTATAATCGCATCTACATAATTTTTAATTTGACTCCTACCTGAATATAAAAGTTTAAAACCTAAACTATTGATCTTACAATGGAAGTGACTAAAAAATTATAACAAAGTTGCATTTAGAAAGTTTTTGAACTTCCACCATAAAAAGTAGTTGGATGTTAATGGATATTTGCAATCAAATAAAAGCAAATTAGAGCACGGATAAATTTGAAGCTCAGGTTGTTGCAAAAAGGTATACTCAATCATATGGTATTAAATATCAATAAATTATATGTCTCATCATCAAACTCAACAAATTTAAACTCCGCTCTCTCTATGAACAACTTTGGACTTACCTTCTCATCAGCTTGACATTAAGAATGAATTTCTTAATGGGAACCTAAAAGATGAAGTATACATGAAAATCTCACCTGTATTGAAAAATTAGAGAAACACAAATAAAGTATGCATACTTGGAAAAACTCTATATGGCTTCAAACAATCTCATCGTGTCTAATTTGGTAGATTTTCCAAAAATATTAAAATGTGTAGGTACACCTACTGATGAGTCAATCACAGTCTTTGTAACAAACACTTATATGAAAGAATAAAAATTAAATTTTAATGTGCATGTAGATGATATTCTATACACAAGTGACTCAAGGAAGAGCTAACTTGATTAGAAAAGTTTTTGGGATAGAATTTGAAAAGAAGAAGATTTTAAAATGTTAAAATACTTTCTTAGTATGGAAGTGATGCAATCAAAACAATATATTATTATTTCTCAAAGGAATTATATTTGGAGTACTTCAAGAGGCATTAATATTTGGATGTGATCTCGCATAAACTCTTTAGGACCAAACAAAAAAATTCAAATCACTACTAACAACATGCCCATTTTTAAAAGTATCAATACTTCATGGACAAACTCGTCTATCTCTTTCTCACGTATCCTTATATCAGGTTTCCTATTAATTTTGTGAGACAATATATGAAATATACCACTGAATATCACACGAAAGTATTAACCACATTTTAAAGTACCTCAAGATGACATAGGAAAAACCCTGCTATATAAGAATTCATCCAACAAGAAAATTGAAATGCTCACATATATTGATTAAGTTGGAGGCACATCAAATCTAATTTATCTCTTGAAACTGTTCTTATTATGAAAAAAACTAATTATAAGGAGGAGGAAGAAGCAATATAAGATCTTAAGAAATAGCATTGAAGTAGAAAATAGAGCAATGGCACTTAGTATTTGCAAAGGAAAGTAGCTAAAGGGATTATCAAAAGAACTAAACTATGAATTTAAAAAAATCTCTAAACTTATGCTATGACAACCAAGTTATCATAAATATTATAAAAAACGTCCATTGTAATAGGACAAAGCACATTGAGATAAACATTTTGATTATAAGTAATTGAAAATGAATTAACCTATAAATTATATTACAACAAACTCTTTAAACTGCAAATATCATCAACAAGATTTATCTAAAAAGAGCTTCCATAATCTAGTTAATAAGTTATATATGATCAACATATACAACGCAACTTAGGGGAAGCACTAAAATAATCTTGAATTCGTAACCAACTTATTTTCATCTATAATAATCTGTGATAGCAGCTTTTCACATACCATAATCGATCAATTTGTATATACTTGTATTCTATTTCTAAGAGATTCATGGAGAAGAAAAAAAATCTATGTTGTTCCCTTCTTATTTTATATTTTTATGTAATTAATAATTAATTTTAAAATAAAAATAATAAATAAATTTTAAATTTATTTCTTTTCTATATAGTCATTTCTCCACATATTTATGTGCAATTTCTCATCTTTTTTGCACAAAACAAGAGATCAAAATTCAGTAATAAAATCTCTCATTTTCTAATATCAACTCTTCTCATTATGATTTTTAAGAAATAATAATTAATAATTTTATTTAATTTTTAATAAAACATTAAAATTTTGCATAAATATCACACAATTCTTCTATAATTATATAAATAATGCCTAAATTTTAATATTTACATATATAATATTTAAATCTTTAATATCACATCAAACATATCATTATAACTACCTTTTAAAAAGTGAAATATGCCTTTTCATGCATGAGAAAATATTAAATACACACACACAAGAATTGTGTGGCATGTATGTAAATTTTGGTTAATTTTTTTAGCATTTCTTATGATTTGATTAGAACGTGAATTGGTTCAAACTTGTTATAGTTTAACGCCATAACCTGACGACAGCCGGTTCAATTCGGCCGTGAACCGTCACGGGTCCGGAATATCCAAAAAATCAGCTCAGCAGAGAACCGTGGGAAAACTTAGTGAACCGGCTTGGAATCATTTTAGTGAATCTAGATGTCCTGATGAGAAAAAGCAATATAAGTGTTTGTATTGTGGATTAATATATAAGGAAGCGATAAATAATAAACAACATTTAAGGTGAAGCATGAAACATTTATGCAAAAGTTTCACAAGATATTCGCTTTCAAATGCAAGAAAAATTAAAAGCAATATTTCAGAAAAAACAAGATACACAAGATAAAATTGATGCTTACTTTGCTCCAAGAACAAAACCTGGGTCACAACCATCTTTAAAAAGTGTTTTGCAAGAAAGAGAAAATGACAATTCTTGCTAGATGATTTTTTGACATATTCAGATTTCATTCAACGCTTTAAATTCATCATTTACTCGAAAGCAAGACAATACTTTATCGACCGAACTTCCATCATATCACGCGATAATTAATCTATCGGATTACAGAAGAATGTAAACTTATAGTTAAATCTTATAGCGTTGTTGGAAGGAAGCGGTGCACTTTAATGCGATGGATATGTGAGAAATAACATTAATTAATTTTTTAGTTTATTGTCACAGGAGTATCTTTTAAAATTTGTTGACACATTAAGAAAGATCTACAATTTTATTTTTTTATTTGCTTAAGTAGTTGAGTAGATAGAAAAAATATCATACTGATAATCGCAACAACAAAGCGAGGAGAGTTATTGCATGAAAAGCTGAATATTTATTCCTCTCAGACTTTGAATTTGATAAAAAATATTGGTAGAATGACTACGTAGTGAATCTTGCTAAAAAAGCATCAAATATAACAATATTAATTTACAATCATATTTTATTATTGGTTGAAGAAAAGGATGGACTAAAATAAGATGCGAGCTACTGCTTTTACAACAACTTTTATTACTTAAAAGTATATATGATCATAAACACGATTTGAAGTTCTCTTCGAATAAAGATTATGTGGATTCAAAGTTAAGAACAAAAGGAAAAGAAGCATCTTATCATCATGGATAACAAATTTTGGAATGATTGTTTAATCATGTCAAAAATAACATGACCAATAATAAGATTATTGCGAGTTGTTGATTCAGATGAAAAATCATCTCTTGGTTATGTTTATAATGGCATGTATAGAACAAGAAAGACACTTAAAATAATGTTTAGAGATGTTAAAAAATTGTATAAGTCATATACTTATATTATTAAGAAAAGATGTGATGAACAACTCCGTCAAGGTATCCACTCAGTTGCTTATTTCTTAAATCCATATTTTCAGTATGATCAAGAGAATTATTGTCAAAAACCAGAATTTATGCAAAGATTAATTGAACTTATTGGAAACAAAGATATATGTCCCAAGCCTAAATGAATGAAGTTAAAATATATCGGGATAAAGAAAGGGAAGTTCGACAGACTACTGAAAGAAATGCAACCGATTAGTGAGTTTTCATAATTTCATTTTCATCATATCTCATTATCTTTTTGACATATATTTTATATTTTGAAGTTAATTAAATTTTTATATGCAGATGAATGGTAGAAGATGTTTAGTAATCTCCCACAAAAAATTACTATTAGAATTTTAAGCAAACCGTGTGAAAGAAATTGGAGTGAACAAATTCATACAAAAGAAATAATAACACCGTATTTAAAATGATCTTATATGTTATAATCTTAATTTGGCGAATGTTTTTTTAATCTTTATTATTATGTTATCGTTTTCTTAACATTGATACTTATCTAAAATTTTATATTTGATGATTTCATCTCAAAAAGAAATTATGATCCATCGGATCATTCAAGATAAGACAATAGATTTTGGATAGTTGATGAAGAATACAATTAAATTATGATGATTTAGAGAATGAAATATATAAAGATGATGTCATTCCTATTGTTGAAGGAGTAAATACATCATCCAATATAACAACTAACAGTAAGTTAATTAAAGTATATTTATATTCATTATAAATATGAAGAAGTAATTTATTTTGTATGTGTGATTTGTAGATATCAAGGATCACAAAGAATACACGTGATGAAATACATGAAATATCCAACATGATATTTGAAGCTTTTGGAGTGATGTGAGACAAACTGAGACTGAGGATCCTTTGAAGAGACATTTTAGAGATGAATTTTAATATATTTGATTAGAATATATGAACTTATTTGAGATTTTTAATTTGTATTTGATGTTTTGTTTTTAATAAGTGAAGAAAGAACACAAATCATTGATACGTCATATATCATTTTTATTGAATTATTAATATCTCAAATTTATTATGACTTGTTATTTATAGTTTTAATTATTAAGTGTTCTAAATCATAATTTATAATGTCTTTCTGTAGTTAGTTTCGTTTATATTTTACTTGTATATTTTATATAATTGATACCAAATTATTAATTTTATTTTAATTTTAATTCCTTTTTAGATAAATAATTTCTTGAAGCTCTACAATGGGTTATTTCAAAGAATTATCATGGCAACAAAAAAGGTTAGTATTTATATATTAATGTATTTAACTTTAAAATTGCAGGAGATTTTTTTGCATATGATTTGTATTTTATAATTTATTTCTCTCAAATTTCACATATTGTATGATTATTTGATCATTTAAATCTCATTTAGATAATTTTAATATTTATTATATCATCATGTTCGATCACGGTTCGACCTTTAAACCTTGAACCTCTTTATTTTCTGGTTCTATATTCGGTCCGGTTTTCACAACCTTGGGTTTAACTTGAGTTCTTTCTTAATTTGTTTAAATTGCTTATTGTGCTTGTCAATTGGTATTATTCGACATATGGAGAAATGCCTCACAAGCAAGAGATGACAAGAAAAATCATGGAGATCGAGACATTATATAAACATATTTGACCAACTATGCTAATGAATTTGAGTATTAATAAATAAAAAAGTAATAGGTAGCCAAGTTGATTGCAGTCAAAAAAAATATATTAAAATGCATGTGCAGTAAAACAAAGAATAATGCAATGAGAAATAATAACATAACACAAGTGTAAATAACTCCTATTAAAAAACATGTAGCATAATGTTCAAATAAAATGAATAACTATGAAGAAGATCAAAAAAATGAAAGATATAAATTCAAATTAAAGATAATTTGGTGAGAAATTATAAAACATAAAATAAAATATCATATAAGCTGTCGCACTCAAAAAGGATAAATTAAGGATTCATAAAATTAACTCAAATAGATGGGATAAGTCTAATGTTGATCATGTTGATAACAATTGTCCATAACTACTTATTTTTGGCAACCAAATGGTTAAGATTAATGTTATAGATGTCGGTCAAGTTAAATCTTATAAGTAACCCAATCCAAAGGGTAGATGATTTTTTAGCTTGATTTTTAAATGGATATCTTATTTAGTTTCTCTTATGACATACAGTGAAACTGGCTGCCTTAGAAGTATTTTGGCATACCAGAAACTGATTTCAAGAATATCTTCTTCCATCATATATAATATTGAGGTAGACTACTAAAAGCATGGAATATACAATAATTACTTAGGTTTCGTCTCTTGGGCCAAGAAATGAATGAAAATAAATGGAAATAATTGTCATATTATTTTGGAAATTTATCAATATCTACTGCACAGAATTTTGATAACAATTCCACATGAGCAAACACAAAACATATTACAAATGCAAAAAAAAAAATGATCATGAACTCCGATCTATAATTTTACTCCATTCCAAGAAAAGAAGGGAAGCCTCTCACACAAAAGAATGTGGGAACTCTTTTGCAGCACACAAATGTTTTGAGAATTAGTTTTAAAGTTGCCTCGATAACTACTAAAGCTGTTAACTTGTTGAATTGTTTATACAAATACTAATAATCAAACATGTTGTTAGAGCATTGTGGATGTCAGAACCATGCTGTCGGACAGGTAAAAATAGGTTGCATTCTGAAAACAAATGGAAATAACTTCCATATTGCCTTTGTATATTTATACATGTCTAATGCGCAGATTTTCGATAATAATTCGGCATGAGCAAACATAAAACCATAATGCAAATGCAACAGAAAAAAATAATTTATCATGACCCGATCTATAATTTTACTCCATTCCAAGAAATGCAGCAAACACTTTCACGCCAGAGAATGTTGGAACTCTCTTGCAGCACACAGATGTTTTGAGAATAAGTTTAAAGTTGTCTCAGATAACTACTGAAATAGTTAACTTAGGAATCTCCATACAAATACCATCAATCAAACATGATGTTAGAGCGTCGTGGAAATTAGAATCATAAACTTCTCTCGGACAGGTAAAACTAGATTTTATTCTGAAAAACCTAAGTTGCAATGATCATTGCAGCCTAAAAAAATCTTTCTATAAAAATACTGATTAGCACATTCATTTCCAAATAACGCTTCATCGAGATTAAACAAAATAAGAAAAATTTAAATCAAATGATAGATATATCATAAAACTGAATCTTGAACAGACATGTCCTCTTCCTTGGATCAAGAAGAAGAGAAAAAAAATTCCATCTAATGAATGGTTGGTAGGTTTCATTTATGCTAGTTTTCAAAAGAGGGTTCTTTAAAAGAGAAAACAGAACAGGAATCGCTTACCTAAAAAATGATGGACGAAGTCTCCTCCGGCCGGCTACGGTAGCTCACCGTATTTGTCGAAACGGAAAGCCATCGCTGCAATAGTCGTCCGCCATCTTCCACGGGTTTCGCACAGAGGCTTCATGCGGGGACCTATGACTGTTAACGAGTGGGTTTAGGCTCGGGTCGATCTCAACCGAGATCTCAAGAGCTTTCGATTACATATCATAGCACGCTTGCATATTTGCATATTTGATATTTAAATTTAAATTATATATATATTTATATAACATTTTTTTTTTTTGGGACGGGTATCCGCCCAACACCCTACCCATCTTGTAGGTAAGGATGTTATAGTAATCATGAGTCATGCGACATTTCATCACTGATGTTTTCAGCCTCGCGAAGAAAAATCGAACAGCGGAGGATTCGCGCATAACCGAAGCTAAGATAAAATTTTTAATGTTATATACAAATAATATATTTATTAAATTTTTAAAGTGAAAAACAGTTTTAAAATATAAAAAAATACTATATTTATAAATATAAAACTTCATAGATTTGACATGTAAATAGATAAGAACTATGTATGGGGGTACTGATAGGGTATGCATTTTTTTAATAAAAAAATAAATTTAATTTATATTACTCGGATTGATATAATGCAATTATCAAGGGCTGTTTGAGATGATTTTATTTTGAGCATCTATTTGATTATAATTTTATTTTTTTGTTTTTTAACATGTCATCGATACATTTAATTTAGTATGAATCTTGTTGCATTCTTGATGAAGTGAAAGTTTATGCCTTACTTTTATCGAAATCTAATACACATAGGTATTTAAGAGTGAAAAACTCAAATTTTACATGGAAAATCTCGAAAAGAGGGAAAAAATCACGGGGTCTAGCCCAGTAAAAAGCTTTCACTATATATTTGTTTTAGAGTACAAGATTTCCCGATAACGGGATTACATAATTGTATATAAGAATGGTTGACAATGGGAATCTCAAAATCAGCAACATTATATATCACGTTGTTGTAATAGTTCTAGTAGTAGCGAGATGATGGTGAACGTGGAGAATAGCCCGGCGATGAAGAGGTCGTCATGATGGTGACCGACGGAGATTGACGACGGCAAGAATCAGCGGTGGCAGCTGACGATGGCGATGATTGACAACCGTCGAGTGGTGGCACGATTGTGCTTGGACAATTTTCAAGCTTTAGATCTCTCTCCTCTCTCTTGCTTGGCCTCCCTCATATGAGAAATGAGAGGCTATTTATAGATTGGAGGTGGCGTACGTAAATGCGCAAAATCAACCACTCCACTTCATCAGATGGCTCAAAATGATCCCCTTGATCATATGATGTATTTTATGTATTTGAATGCTCAAATGATATCGGAATTATGATATATTGGGCTTGTTAGATTCGGCTCGTCAAGACGCTCGATTTGACTATAAATAATTCATGTTTAAGAGTTGATTGATAATAAATGTTTGATCTCGGTTAGTCGTGATTCACGATCAGATTGCTTTCTACGTCAAGATTCGTGCTTCGACTAGTGAAATTTTCAAGGTCACATCAGTTGCCCTCCTATTTTTGGATGATATTATCTCAATCATCCAAAAAAATATATGTCGAATATTTGAAAATAATTCTTTAATGAAATTTGGCGTCCATTAATACATATTTTAGAGAACAAATCTTCATGGGAACCTGATATTATGACTATAGAAGCGAGATGTAGAGCTGGTGAGTATAAGTATCTTGTGCACGAGATTTTGAGGTTACGAGCTTTAGGACTAGCGAGCTTGTGGGTGTCCGCTGCTTCGCCGTGTGGTGGGACAATTTGGGTCGGTAGTTAGTGGGCTCGAAGGGTCGGTGAGACTCGGCCGATCCGCAGCAGACCTTGAGGGAATTCGGCGTCGAGCGGAGTCAAGCGCGGGTTGAGCCGGTCGGCAGTCCGGCTGATGCAGCGGCAGCGGGTTTCTTGTGATATGGACGGTTGGCTATTTTGGACGGTTTTTGACGACTTTTAACCCTTTAACCCCTAAAAGGGGTCTATAAAATCCCAGGGCCAAGGAGAGAACAATGCTCTGATGCTTCTCTTCTTCTTGAGTGAGGGTTGTTCGGAGTCGATCAAGGCCATGGTACTTACGTCGTTGTTCCGGTTTTCCCTCGAAAGAGGCGTCAACCGGCCTCGTCAGACCGTTCGGGTTTGGAGGCGATCAAGGTCCGCAGTATTTACGTCGTTGTTCCGGTTTTTGCTTGAAAGAGGTGTCAACCGGCCTCGTCGGACCGTCCGGGTTTGGAGCGCGATCAAGGCCCGCGGTACATATGTTTTTGTTCCGGTTTTTCCTCGAAAGAGGCGTCGACCGACCTGTCGGCCGTCCGGTTTGGAAGCGATCAAGGCCGCATATGTCGTTGTTCCGATTTCTCCTCGAAAGAGGCATCAACCGGCCTCGTCGGACCGTCCGGGTTTAGAGGCGATCAGGACCCGCGGTACTTACGTCGTTGTTCCAATTTTCCCTCGAAAGAGGCGTCAACCGGCCTCGTCGGACCATCCGGGTTTGGAGGCGATCACTACGATGATAATCGGAGATGTGGGTTGATGGCGATGCTCAACGATGGTGGTCGGCAGCGATGTTGATGGCGGTGACTGCGGTGGTCAGCAAGGAGAATCAGCGACGATGGTGGTGGCCGGAGATTCGCGATGGTCGGTGGAGGTGACCCGGCACGGTGGTTGACTTCTGGCGGCAGCAAGTAATGATGTCAATGCGACTAAAGTCGGTGGTCAGCGGAATGACCGATACGATGGTGACCGGTGAAGGTTGGCGGCAATGGCCGGCAGTGGTGTGAGGTAATCGGCAATAGTTAGCAGCCGAGAGGTGTCAGCAGCAACAATTGATAGTAATCAGCAATGGCAGCCAGCGTAGTAATCAGAGGATAAGCAAACAACAGTAGTGGTAACCAGATGAAAGATGCTCAGCAAGTAATAAACGAGAATCAGCAACGGTAATCAGCGATAGTGGTTGCAGCCGTGGGTAATAGCAGCCAACAATGCGAGCAACGATGCAGCCAACGTCAGTAATCAGCGAGATAACCGGTAGATGTGGTAACCGTAGCTTTCTGCGATAAGTGGCAGTAGCCGGCAACATAATCAGCAGTGGTCGGCCGGCAAAGTGGTGCAGTTGGCCGCGCAGCAATGGCAGCAGTGCAGAATGTCAGCGAGAATAACCAACGATAGTGGTAACCAGCGGGTTAAGCGCGGTAGCCATGATAATTCAGCAGCAGTAATAAGCGATAGTAATCAGCGGTGCCGATAATGATTAAGCAGCCAGCAAGTCAGCAGCAACAGCAACGTGGCAATAGCGTCAGTAATCAGCGAGATAACCGGCAAGTGTAGTGAAATAACCAGGATGCCAGCAATAATTGCAACCGATAACCAGCCAGCAATGTTAATGGTAACCAGCAACAATAATCAGCGTACCACGGCAATATAGTCAGCAGCAGTGGCCGGCAATAGTAGTTAGCCAGAGATAATCAGCGGCAATGCGGCAGCAATGGTCAACAGTGGTAGCCACGATTAAGTAAATGTGAGGATATAATCCGATCGTGGTAGCCGGCAAAATTACCAGCCATATGGTTAGCAGCGGTAATAGCCAGCAATGTCAGCAGTAGCCAGCGGCAATGCAGCAGCATAGCCACGATAGTAGTCAGCAGCAATTAATAAGCAGTAGTGGCGGTACCAAACAACAGTAATCAGCGATAACCGGCGATAGTGGTTAGCGGCCGGCAAGTCGTCAGCGGCGCCACCGATAAATATCAACAGTAGCCAACATAAATGGTCAGCGAGGATAGCCGGTAGCGATAATTAGTAACCATGAAATTACCGAAATAGTGGCAGCGATAGTTGCAAACGAGGGTAATTAGGCTAGCGCGATAATTAATCGATAATTCGGCAGAGTGTCAGTAATCAGCAGGAATAGCGGCAATGATAACCAGCGAAGGTGCAGCGGTAATAAACAGCAGTAGTCAGCGGATGCAGCAATATAGTTGAGCCAGCGTTATCAGCAGCAACTAGCGATAGTAGTAATCGGCAATTAGCGGCCAGCGTCAGTAGCAGCGAGATGGAGCAAGTGGTGACCGGTGAAGATTATCGGCGATGGTCGGCGATCGACCTATGTAGTCGGCGGCAGTGGTTAGCGGGATTTTGACCTATCGAGGTTGTTGTCGAGTGTGACTCAATGACATTAACTTTTTGGAAGTCGAATTAGATCCGCTAAGGATTTTGACCTATCCGGGTTGTTTTAGTGTTTGCTCAATGTTAACTGTTGAGTACAAAGTTTTGACCTATCAAGGTTGTTTATCAAAGTGTTTGCTCGATGGCGTTAACTATGGAAGAGGTTAAAGAATCGGGGATCTTTGAATCGAGGTTGTTTGTCGAGTGTTACGATGACATTAACTGTATGGAAGATGTTGAATTGAATCCGAGAATTTTGACCCATCCGAGGTTGTTTGTCGAGTGTTACCGATGGCGTTAACACAATGGAAAGCGTAGGAAGTCCAAGGACCTTTTGACCTATCCTAGGTTGTTTGTCAGAGTCTTTGCTCGATGACATTAACCTGTGTGGAAGACGTCGTGGGAAGTCCACTGAGGACCTTTTGACCTATCATAGGTTGTTTGTCAGAGTGTTTGCTCAATGACGTTAACTTGTGTGGAGTAGGTACAAAGTTTTGACCTATCCGAGGTTGTTTGTCATAGTGTTTGCTCGATGACGTTAATCTGTATGGAAGAGGTTGAATTGAATCCGCTGAGGATCTTTGACCCATCCGAGGTTATTTGTCAAAGTGTTACCCGATGACGTTAACCTGTATGGAAGAGGTTGAATTGAATCCGCTGAGGATTTTGACCCATCCGAGGTTGTTTGTCAGAGTGTTACCCGATGACGTTAACCTGCGTGGAAAGAGTCGTAGGAAGTCCACCAATGACCTTTTGACCTATCCTAGGTTGTTTGTCAGAGTTTTTACTCGATGACGTTAACCTGTGTGGAAGAGGTCGTAGGAAATCCACCAAGGACCTTTTGACCTATCCTAAGTTGTTTGTCAGAGTCTTTGCTCGATGACGTTAACCTGTATGAAAGAGGTCGTAGGAAGTCCACCAAGGACCTTTTTCATTAGTATTATTGACTTGTTTCTTGAACTGATAATCAATTAGATATCCAGAATATTGATTTGGATAATCTTTTGAGATTAAGATTTGCCCCCCAATTTCTGACAAAATCTGAAGGAACGAAGTTTGATGAATCTTCATTCTTCGCCTGCGCTCCTTAAAAGCTTGAAATGCTACATCTCGATGGTAGTTTTAATCTTGTTGGGAAACTTGGTCGCCATACAAGATGATATAATGAGAATCAATTTCCCATAGACGGCGCCAAACTGTTGTGTGCTAGAAAACTAGTTGCGGTAGAGTGAAAGTTTACACCTTAGCTTTGTCGTGAAATCCAGCACACACACACAGGTATTTAAAGAGTGAACAAGAAAACTCCAGAATTTTTACGTGGAAAACCTCGAAAAGAGGAAAAAATCACGGGGCCTAGCCGTAAAAGCTTCCTATATATTTATTTTGGGTACAAGTTTTCCGATAACGGGATTACATAATTGTATATGAGAAGGGCTGACAATGAGAATCCCAAAATTAAACAACAATATATATGGTCGTTCGAGTTATAACGGTTGCTAGTGAAGATGGTGAAATGAGGAGCGATCCGACGATGAAGGTCGTCATGATGGTGGCCGGAGATCGGCACGAGAATCGGCGGCGGCGGCGGCAACGGCGGTGGTTGACAACCGTCGAGTGGTGACACGATTGTGCTTGGAGGATTTTCAAGCTTTTGAGCTCTCTCTTCTCTCTTGCTTGGCCCCCCTCATATGAGAAATGAGAGGCTATTTATAGATTGGAGAAGTGACGTCTCTGTAAATACATTCAAAATCCGAACCACTCCACTTCATCGGACGGCTCAAAATGATCCCCTTGATCATATGATGTATTTTGTGTATTTGAATGCTCAAATGATGTCAGAATTATGATATATTGGGCTTGTTAGATTTGACTCTTCAAGACGCTCGATTTGACTATAAACACTCAATGTTTAAGAGTCGATTGATAATAAACGCTTGATTTCGGTTAGTCGTGATTCACGATCAGATTGCTTTCTACGTCAAGATTCGTGCTTCGACTAGTGGAATTTTCAGGTTCATATCAAATCTTAATATATTATTTGAATATAAAATTTTTTAATTAAATTAAGAAATCACTTTAATTCCAGTTGAGTTAAAAAACTCGAAGAGATAAATCCAGAACATCAAAAGAAGCTCAAATTAATATAATTAAAAAAATTTATAGAATTAATTAAATAACTATGTGATCTTCAAACCTCACATCCTCATAGCTAAAATGATAATGTCAATAAAAGAAAATCAACGAGTCAAATATCACTCAATTATAAGGTCATTAAAGGATCATTTAGCTTGTAGAAAAAAAATTAGAAAAAGGAATATTGAGTTTTTGAAATACTTTAGAATTATTTATTTTGGTGGAAAATAATCATATGAGATTATTATTTTTTCTGTTTGGTTTTGAGTAAAATAAATTTAATGTGAAGTTTGGTGATAATGATAGTGGACACAAAATAGCAATGACAATTAGGGCCTATAGGGTCATAGTAAATGACCAACAATGACCAGCAATAAGTGGGGAGAGTCAATAGATAAGTGATAGAAGCAAGCGACTATGGGTTATAATAATAATGTCAACTTATTGGATATTTTAAACTAGATAGATTTTGAAATAGATCACAAATAACCTATGAAATAAATTTGAAATTTGTGATAATTTTAAAATGCATTCCTTTTGGTTCAAACAAACACCAACATTTTCAGAACTCCTACATTTGGAATGCTTTTACCTATTTTACTTCAAATCAAATGGCCCCGGAAACATTTAAGGGGTTGTTTGGTTGCCTAAAAAGTAATGCAATGTAAAAGGAATGCAGCGTAAAAGGAATGCAACATATTTGGGTTACTTATGTCATTTGGTTGATAAATTTATAAATTTGTGAGTTTGTTTTTTTTCTGTTTACTTAAATATATATAATGTAAAGTATTTTGAAGGTTTTGGACCCTTGATAGTGGCGGGTGGTGGTAGTGGCCAAATGAGGGGAGGCAGTGGTGGTGGCGATGGCGGTGGCACTATGCAATACTTTACATTGGGCAGTGTATTTGGAATTTGCCCAAATTTAGGCGAATTCTAAATACAACAAAATATAACTATTTGGTGAATTTCAAATGCATTACATCGCTTTAAAATTTTACTTTACTCCATAGCAAATGCCAAAAAATCTAAAACACTTGTATTTACTTTACTTTACTTTGCTTTTGATTCCAACCAAATAACCCCTAAATGCTTAAATAATGATCCATAATTGTAGGAATTATTACATGCTATTAGATATAACATTTTTTTAGATTTTAGCTAAATATGTTATAATGTAATTCATAAAAAATTATAATTAGATTCACATTCTTTTGCCTGAAAGTGAGGTTGATACTTGAAATTGAAGAACTATATTTGATGTTCAACACTAATGATTAATGCAAGTTACTGCCTTTGTACGACTATCATTATTTGTCTATCATTGTCTGACTACATCATCTAACTACTATCACACTCTTGTTGTTGCTCAATCATCACCATCTAATTGCAATTATCTATTCATTATCATCTAATCTATATCACTCGACCAACATCTTTCAAAGATTGTTGCAAAATGTTATCACCTATTCACCATTGTATGACCTTCATTATCAAGGCATCCTTGCTTAACTTTCATCACTAGATCATCATCTTTTAATTATTGTCATTACATTTTATTATTTCTTCAATAATCTTTGATATAGACACATGAGATAGAGTTAATATTCCCAACTTTGTAATCTTATTTTATTTAATTGAGGGGATGAATGAATTTTATATCTTTTACTTACATAATTGATCATTTCAGCTCGATTAAGCCTCTTTTTTATATCTTCACACAAAACTCCTTTGTATTCTATGAATTTTTTTACCCGTGTGTCGTTGATTTTCACACAATAATATAATATTAAATTATCTTTCAACTATTATAAGCGTTCTAACGCATAAAAGTCTAGCATCATATGTGAAATTTTCTTCTCATTCAACGAACATTTATTTAATGGCTGACAACCAAACAACCAACCATTCAATCAAAAATAACATATTATAGCCTATGAAGGTCATCTAGGCTTGACTTTAGAAAATTGATTCATAATACAAAGAAGCAATAAGCTTATTTTTTAAACTTTTAGAAGAATATACTTAATAGTTAATTCCATCACAGCATTAAGAATTTTCTCCTCCACTATAGATTTATCTAAATCTCCTTGACACAACAAGTTTAACTTATTCTTTCCAAGCTACTCCACCATTGTACAATCCCCTTGCATTTGTGGACTTAGCTCTAGTTTGCCTTGTTGGTGCCCCTCATAATATCATAAGAGATGAACATAAGTACCATATTTTAAGTTAAATGAATTACCATAATTGTTTCTACAAGTTTTAGTAGTCTTTAGTTCAAACTTATAGTATTCTTTAGCATCTCATTCTAGTATGATCCAAATTGCTTGGTAATGATCCTTATCCTTGTCACATTTAAGAGTCAATTCCCACTTGATTTTATTATCTCTTTATAATAGATTTTGAGTTATTATGATGTGTTTTTCTTAATGGTATAATTTTAAACCTTTTTAGTATTCATTAATATGAGTGGTGATATGCTCTACATTGATCGTATTCATAAAGAAAAAATATATATAAAATACTATTGATGAGGTCATCAACGCTCAATGAAAGTAATTTGAATAACTCACCCCCATTTAAACAAGTCATGATAATATTTGTTTAAATGGTAAAAGCTCCTCACCTCCTTAAAATTTTTATGCAAATTTATATCTCACCACGATATAATCTATATCTTATATAGATAAGTAAAGATATACTTTCTCTATATACAACAATAACAATAACAACCAACCTTTATCCCACTATGTGGGGTCGACTACATGAATCCTTCCTCTCTATTGTGCATATTAAGTATTAAATATTCATTTAATTCTAATAAAATAAAATCATTTTTATACTACCTAATCAAGTCTTCTAGTTCTACATTTACCTATCTTAAAGTCAAAATGTCAAATCTAATACATTTACTATTCTACCTTAGTCATTATATGGCCGATGTTTTATGTGACCAAACCATCGACTCTCTTGGTTCTTATCTGCCACTAGAGCTACTCAAACCTTTTAACATATATATTCATTTTACGTTTTGTCTTTAACTGTAAAATAACTCGTCCACCTAAGCATCCTTATCTCTGCAACACTTAACTTTATACTTTTCTTTTATTAGCCAATATTCTGCCCTCCATAAATCATTATAGGTCTTACCACCATCTTATAAAATTTTCACTTAAGTCTAAGCGGTACTTTTCTAACACATAAAGGACAGATACATTCCTCCACTTTAATCCAACTTGAATTCTACTAATAACATCCCCATCTATTTCACCATAATTTTGAACAATCGACCCTAGATATTTAAAACATTCACTCTTTTTAATCACCTGATCACCCAATGTCATAACCCCACCACTATATCTTTTTACAAGTAAAATTACACTTCATATATTTAAGTTTAGATCTACCTAAACAAAAGTATTTAGATTCTAAGGTTGACTTCCATAACACAAGCTTCTCTTGAACTCCCTCTCTAGTCTTATCAACAAGAAGAATATCATTAGCAAAAAACACGCACAAAAGTACATCCTCTTGTAAATATCTAGTAAGAACATTCATAACTAAAGCAAAACGATATGGGCTTAAAGTCAATTATTGATGTAATTCAACTGAATTAGGAAATTACTTGAACACAAGTAATAACTCTAGTAGACATGTCCTTAATGACTTGCATATAAACAATATTAACTCCTTTCTTCTCTATAATTCTTCAAATCACTTCTCTTTTTTCATATGCTTTCTCTAAAGATATACTTTCTCTAAATAAGTTTTATATATTATGTCATATATATTTATCAAAAATATCTTATAAATGTAACTGATATATATATGATCTTTCACGCAAAACCATTGGAAGACAAGCATATAAATAAGCTTTAATAGAAAGCTAGTAGTTGATAAGATTGTCAATTTTAAAAATTAAAAGACAAAGTGTTTGATGGTTATTTCCCTCATTAAAAGAATCTCTAAAGGCATAATCCTCATGATTAGGGGTGTAAATTTTAATTGATAGGTCAGATTTAGGTCTAAAATGAATTTCATCCAACCCAAATATGCTCAACTTAAGTCCAATTATTGATTATTTACGTCATAAATTTTTACTCTGCTCAACTCAACCCAATACCATATAACTCATTCTTGATTAATTTACTCATTTATTATATAGGTCATACATTTTTTTTGGATCACATAATCCAGTAACCTCAAAATATATTAAAATTCATGTATATCAAAGATACATGTTCTCTCTCTTCTCTCTCTCTCTCTATATATATATATATATATATATATATATATATATTATGTTCTCTCTTCTCTCTCTCTCTCTCTCTCTCTCTCTCTATATATATATATATATATATATATTATGTCCAAGTATTTATAAACTAAAAGATCGAGGTCACTATATTGTAATTAAAGGCCTTTGTGTTGCTAACTGCTACATCTCCACTATGATATATTTGATTAAGACACTAAAACATAGCTTTCAGGAAAAGCACTGAAATGTTTAGATCAGCAATGCACAAAGATTGAGAATTTATCAATTATTATTATTGCTTTCAATAACTTGATTGTAAATATTAGTCAAATTTATATCCAAAGAAAAATACATTTATGTGTTTGACAAATAAAAAAACTCATTTTAAAGTTGTATACATAATTATAGAATCTACATATTGTCAACCACCCATCATTAATACCACAAAAATATATATTTTTAATCTTTTATAGACTTCAACTCTCTGAATTTCTTTGTCAACTTCCAACAAATTGTCTCTTCTTATATGAAGTTTGTTACAAAAATATAACTTCTATCTCAGATGCAGCTCACTTTAAGTGATTTCAATGATTTTTAACACTTATGTTCGTGTCAGTAATTTATTTTATTTTGAAAACTAAGTTTTGGAACTTAGTTTTCATCTGATCTTCATCATCTAATTGTCATCTATTATCTATTGTTATCACTCTCCATTAGTGTTTCTAACTTAAAATCCCATCTTTTTCAATTGAGGGAAGAATAAACTTTTACAAATGATGGTGAAATAGATGGAGATGTTATTACTAGAATTCGAGTTGGATGGTTGAAGTGGAGAAACGCATCTGGCCTATTATGTGACAGAAAAGTTCCACTTAAATTTAAGGGAAAATTTTATAAGATTGTCGTAAGACCTGCAATGACTTATGGTGCAGAATGTTGGCCAATAAAAGAGAAGCATAAGACTAAGTTAAGTGTTATAGAGATGAGGATGCTCAGGTGGATGAGTGGCTTTACTCTTAGAGATAGAATGCAAAATGACTATGTTCGGGAAAAAGTTGGAGTAGCTCCAGTGATAGATAGTATTAGGGAGAGTCGCCTTAGATGGTTTGGCCACATAAAGCGTCGGCCGTCCGATGACCTGATTAGGAGAGTAGATGCATTAGATTTGTCTTATGTTAAGAAAGGTAGAGGTAGACCTAAAAGACTTGGTTAAGATGTATAAAAAATGATCTTAGTATACTTGAATTAAATGAGAATTTGATACATAATAGGACACAATGGAGACGAAGGATTCATGTAGCCGACCCCACCTAGTGGGATTAATGCTTGTTATTGTTGTTGTTGTTGTTTCGCATAAAAACTAATGTGTTTTTTTTTGTTAAACCTCTCTTTTATTTGTGCTTGCTCTTTATCTACTTACAAAAATAAATTATTAAATATTTTTTCTCTATTGTCATAGGTACTATAGCACGAAAATTTGATTAAACCAAAACTAAATTTTGTGAACAAATAAGTGACAAAAATATCTACTTGGATATTATTTACTTCACATTCCGTAATTATACATTTAAATAAAAATTTTTGTTAATCTTTCTAATATATGTTTTATACGCTAAAGATAATTAAGATCACGATTAATGTTAATTTTATTTTTGTTCATTTAACATAAAATCAAATTTAATTTTCTTTAGTTTAATTAAGTTTTAAAAAATAGCTTGGTCATTCAATTTTCTAAAAATTTTAATTAAAACTAATTAGTTTAGTTAATTCATAAATAGAGTCATCCAAATAGATCAAATGCCCACCTCCTGTTGTTTAATTTAAGTCAAGTAGGATTTAGTAAATATGATAAAATAAAATATACTCATTTATATGCATGGTAATGTTTGGTATCAAGATTTAAGGATTTATATAATTTAGATTGTTATTATGTTTATTTTGGTTATATGAACTTTAATTTGGCTAATTGAATTATGCATAGATTAATTAATTATCTCACTAACAATTATTTAATAATTTATTAAGCTAATAATATAATATTTTATATTAGACAAATTAAATCAAAAATAAAAATATCAAGTAACTTAAGCAAAAAATTTAATTATACTATAATTAGATGATATTAATATTATAATTAATTATTATTTAGTTGTTCATAAGACTATCTGAACATAATATTTTTTTTGTCAAATTAAATTACAAATAATAATATTAATTTAGCTAATTAATGTTTTTTAATTATAAAATTAAAATTTTAATTAATACATCTTATTTAATTATTTTAAATTAAAATATCTCATAAAATATGAAACTCTTGCAAGGCAACTTGGCCCATTGGTTGAGAGTTTAGGAGGTAAGTTAAGAGGTTTTAGGTTCAAGATTTTGCATATGAGAGATATATAAGTTTATAATTAAATTGACTAAAATCTCTCAAAAAAATTTAAAACCCTCTTCTTTGAGGAGTAGCACGCACGTGTGAAGTTGGAGGCATGTGAAATAGAGGAGTAGTTAGTGAGGCTTGCATATTTATTAAATTAGTCTAATGCTATAACTTACTAAATTTTAAATTTAAGATAAAATAGATAAGAAACAAGTTTTAAGATTTTATTGAATTTAAACATTTATTTTTACTCTTTGTCATGTTTTAACATAAATCACACGAAAATCTTAATAATAACATCCCATTGTACTTTTTTTTATATATTCAATATTAAATTCATGAAAAGATATTTATTAGTAAATTTTGAAACTTCCTAATGGGCTAAGGCTAAATGCTAAAAAAGAATGGCTCATCTTATTAAGATGGATATTAAAAATGAAACACCACAAAAAATCAATTAATCACACATAAATCTTAATATAACAGACTATTAATATTAAATTTAGCATTATATAAATTTTGATTTTAATAAATTTATAGTAGAATTAAATATCTGAATGAGATAAATCAAATAACACTTTGGCTTCATTTGGAATAACTTTTTAGCTGCTTTGTTATTTCATAAAACAGTTAGAAATCAAAACACTTTCGTTTGACTATCAGCTTTTTTATTGATTTTCATAAAATTTTGTAGCGAAAAAATTATTTTGAGAACCAAAGTTGTTAGAGTATGGTGACAGTAAGAAAGTTATTTTTTGAATTATATATATATATATATATATATATATATATATATATATATATATATAGTAGATAACAACTTTTTCAAAAAGTGTTTTCTCAACATCAACTTTATAATCAACTTTTCAAAAAGTTTCAGCTTCCCAAAATATACCCTTAAAGTGATCCGATGTAATTTTAATTAAGCCTATATTAAACACTTAAAATGTGTTTAATGCTCTTCTATATTAATTGAAGGAGCATATAATGCCCAAAATTTACGTGCATAGAATTTAAATTAGCATTTAGGCGAGAGAATTTACTGAGCCAAAAATCACTCTTCTAATGTCATTATGACTCTTAAATATTAAAGAAAAGTTTATCATGAGAGTCAACATTGGCTATCCAATAGAATGTTTTAAAATTTTCATTGAATTTGCTAAAATGTAAGACTATTGTCATGCAATGAAGCATTTCAAGAATGTATGATGTACCTAACAATGATATGCAACAAACCTTACCAATGAATGCAATGTGGGATCAACATCTAAAGAACAAAAGAAGTTCATGAATTTGATGGTGTTTAGAAAAAGACAAGAATGAGGTTTAAAGCATGTTTGACAAAATATTTGAACCACAAGTTTAAATTTCAAATTAGTTTCAGTCAATTTGATTCGCGATAGATATCTAGAGGCAGTTGTAAATAAATGAGTGAATAATTTCATTTGAAATTAACCTTTAAACATATTTATCCAAGAAAAAAAAATATGGTATATTTGATAAATTACAAGTATTATGCAATATATAAACTATTTATTAAAAATATTATTTTTTATTTATTTTGAACAAAAAAAATGAATTTCTCATTTTCTAGAGTTTTTTTTGATGTCATGTTCTAATTATATGTAAAAAAAATTCATATAAAATATGTTTTAGTATCTTATATGTATTTTTATTTTTAAAAACAAATAAAATTATTTTTCTAAATCATTCAAAAATAATTGATAAGTACTTATAATTTTTTTTAATATGAATTTATGTCACTTAAAGTTTATTTGGGATAGCCACAACTTTTTGTAAATATGATTATAAAATTATTGTGGAGGAATTAATTTTTTTGAATATTATTTGTGTGTGTTACAGATATTTATTTATTTTTTTTAAAAATAAACAATAACTTTCTGATAATCATTATATTCTAGCAATTATGATACTCAACATTAAATTTTAACTACATAACATTCTAAAAAACAATTAAAAAGCTTATAGCCAAATGCAATTTTAGATTTTTCTTTGAAGCAAAGCACTTGGAATACTGCCTCAAATACATCTGTAATCTCACACCATGGTAGTCAATCCCTTATTTGCCACCAATCAATCTCATGCCTACTTTCCACCAATATTTCACTCACTATTGACTAACATTTCATCAATGATTTCCCAAATTATTTATTGAATTAGTTTTAAAATTTTCATATCTTATATCAAACTAGAGATAAAATAAAAAATAAAAAACAGGTACATTTCTATATTTATTTTTAATTACATATAATAATATTGTATTTAAAAAAATATTAGGATTTTTACATACATATCACCTCAAATTATTTATTTTACTCATTTAATATTCTAAACATTATTATTACTTGAATAAGAAAGCATACCGCTTTAATGAAAAAAAAAATGAGTTCTGTAGATTTATATCAAATAATAATAAAATTTAGTATGTTAAATGAGTAAAATAGATAATTTGAGGTGATATATATATAAAAACCTCAAAAATATTATATATATATATATATATAGATTAATTCAACATACAAACCCTAAAACACTCACAAAAACCAGTCTGATCCTTCTGCCATACTAACGGAACCATTTTCGACCCGACCCGCATGTAGCCGAACTGTTTTTCCGTATGGTGTTTTTGGCGTATAAATGCGTATTTTGTAAGAAATGTACGCAGCTCTCCGACAGAAACCTACGCTCAAAGCCTCACTCTGTTCCCTCTTTTCTCACTGTACACCAATCGCCAAGGTTCCTTCTCTCTCTGTTAGTACAAGCCAGGCATGGGGACTTCAGTCCAGGTGACGCCGCTCTGCGGCGTGTACAGCGAGAATCCCCTCTGCTATTTGCTTTCTATTGATGGGTTCAACTTTCTTATGGATTGTGGATGGAACGACCTTTGCGATACAAGCCTCCTGCAACCCCTCTCTAGGTTCGTCATCTCATTTCGTTTCTTTTACTTATTATGCTACTTCTACTTGATTGGCTTGTTTCTTTTGCTGATTGAGTTTAAAATTAACTAAAAGAGGGGAAAAAAGGTTCTCTCCTCATAGTTTTTTTTCTTAATAGTTTGGATTAACTAATAGAGGAGGAAATTTGTTCCGTTTTCCCTGGTTATACTTTTCATAAATTTCGAACTACGGCTTTCCTTTGGAGAAATATTGGTCCAGTTTTCTCTTCTTTTTGTTAACTACCATCAAACACAATGGCTTTGCGTCAATCATGCCGGCGCTGTGCGTCTGTGCTCTGTGAGGCGATTGGGAACAAGGACACTGTTCTACGAGAACATGCAAGCTTTGGTTGCAGGTTAGCCTATTGGATTTAAGATCAAATGGAAACGACCACAGTTTGTCATTACCCATTCATTAGTTTCTGAAAAATAAAAGGTATCTCCATAACTGAATGATTTATACAGGCTATTCTCCGTGTAAGTTTAAAAAATTATCTGTCTCGAGGTTGTTGTGGAATTGGTACCCTGTAAGAGGAAAGGCTAATTTGTCCAAAGAGAAGATGCAAATTGGAGGAGTTTTGACAGTAAAATCATGAATTGAATGGATAATTAGAGGAGAACGAATGCAAAAATTGAACTAAAAAAAGAGGGTAACTATAATTTTTGCTTGTTCTAATATTGTTTAAGTATGTTCTATATTAATAATTTCAAAAGAGTTGGCTTACAAGCTACACTAGCCGAATTGGGATTGGTTCCAACTTTGCTCATTGTCTCGTTCAGCTTTGTTCACTTTGGCTCAGTTACATAGAAATTAAATTTATGAGCCATACAGTGAAATTACTGGAAAAGACAATGGAACATTACTTAAGAACATCACATCAATGCTGTAGAATTAATTTGAATTTATGCTAGGAAGATCCATAATGAAGACATTTTCTATGCTAAGATAATTAATGAAAATATGTACTCATTATTTTTTTTGGATCTACAGAACATACAACTGAACATACTGAAAAATGGTGTATGCTGAAGCTGTATTGAATATATTAAAAATATGTATCATAGAACATTAACTCAATAAAATGGTATCTCAACTTGATTGATTAGCTAGATAAGCTGAGGAACTTGATTTGACTTATTGACTCTCAGTTGGTGTCAAGGTCATGCTAACTCATTTTAATGTGCATATTAAAAGACACATTGCATTAAAAAACAAATTCTAATTAATCGGTCTTCTTAAGAATATAAGCCCAAGTCTAAGTAATGGGTTGATATAATGCCGACAAGGTCATTAAACCAATCTTATGAATTGGATCATGTTTCTTAAAGGGCATGCTTGTAATACACATTATTTGTGCCAGCTTATCTACAATGCTAGGGCATAAGACTAACACATTGGAGCACTTTGCCCATAGGGTAGATTGTAAGGTCCATGAATTAGAGGCAAAAAATGCAAGATCTATCATTACAGGTCATTCTAATGTCAAAATAATAATACCTACACTAGACATTCTTTAAATCTAAGGAATGTCTTAGCCCATTAGGATGCTTTAACAAATAGAGTTGTTAGCTTTTACACTCCTATCATAGTTAAGAGTGATAGCTCAAAATAAGTTATCTTCTTGGGGTTTTCTCTCCTTTGAGATTAAGAGTGATTGCTCAAAATAAGTTATCTTCTTGGGGTTTTCTCTCCTTTGAGATTAAGAGTGATAGTTCAAAATAAGTTTTTTTCTTGGGGTTTTCTCTTCTCTGAGATTGCAAGTCTCACTTATGGGAGCTCCAATAGATATAAGCTTCACTCTAATTAAATTGATCATTGTAGTTAACATGCCTATAAAAAAATGAATTAATTATGCTACTTATAAAGTATGATCATTACCGAGCTTTCCATGCTCTTGAGATTATAAGTCTCATTTATGGGTCTTCCAGTGGATGTAAGGTATCCTAATTAACCTAGGCTCTCATAAAGCTAATGAGCTTACTAGATTGTGCTTAATATTTTAGGTATCTATTGGATGTGAGCCCGATATAAATTAAACTTGGGCCAAGTTACATTTAACATTGCCATTAATCAAACTTAAATCTACAAATCAAACCCCCAATACGTGTGGCCAATTAATGGTATGCTTTTAAACTTTTGTTGGTCAACTCCAATACCTTTGAACCACAAGTTGCCTTGCCATGTACCTTGGAACTATTTAGCAAAACTTGTATGATAATCCCTTTGCCAGTAATTAAGTTGATTTTAGCTTCGAAAGCACATTCTTGACATACACACTTTCACTTTGGTTTACTTGGGATACTCGAGAGTTGAGAGGAGGCTACTCTTGAATGCTAATTAAGCTCTATGGACATTACGATTCAAGGTCCTCTAATATTGGTAAACTCAGATGATGATAAACCATAGATTTTTTTTAGATTGATCTCCATATCAACAATCCTTTTCCATTAATTGAATCCAAACCTAAATACCAAATCTAAGTCTAAAATTCGAGCCTAAGTAACTTTCTTAATCAAGAGTGCTTTCTCTTGAGTGGAAGATGCAATTATGGGGCTTGCGCTCATAATAATTAAAATCATAATTTAGGGTCGAAAGAAATTTATTTAAAACAAACCTAATTTATCTCAAGAAAGTCTATCTTGAGTTCTCTTTCTCATTGAGGATGTTGGAGGGAGGGGGTAGCTTTTCCTGAGCGATTATAAATTGTTATTAAAATGGATTTTTTGAATTTTTTGATTTAGATCAAAAGAAGGGAAGTGTTTGGTTTAATTGTTGGTCTTTGAAATAGTGAGTTATACATTAATATGTGTTGAACATCTTTCATTGCATCGTTTAGTTGTATTAAGAATCCTAGATCCTAAGTTTTCCTTCATCAGCTGCTTTTAGAGATACTATCCTTCCAAAGTATTGTTCAACATCTCAATTAATTCTCGGAACTCTTCGCAAGGAATGATGACATGATCAAAGATATGCTTGTAATTAAATTTGAAATTTTGCTTTCAGTTTCCCCTCCTAGAATGGCCAACCAATTCATTTTGTTTGCTTTCTGCTTTATTATAACTGTCGCTTTCTTTGTGTATTGTGTGGAGTTTCAGCACCTTGAATAGAATATGACCAGCAAACGTTTACCTTCTAAAGAAGCAGATCCTTTAGTTTTTCCAATTTATCAGAATCCAGTGTTTATGTATTTCATTGTTTTTCATCAAAACATGTAGCTAGATATTGCGCCCTTAACCATTTCAGCAGATTCCCGCATCAGTGCAGAGCTGAGCTAGCTTTTCAAAGGTGATGACATGATTCCAATTATTACAGAAGAATTGCAACTGGTTGTACATTTCTCTCACGATAATGATTTCTTCAGAAATTTTAGAGCAAAGAGACAATGCAAAGCACCAATATAATTATAAGAAAGCAGAGCGTGAGAAGGAACTTGAAAAGAGTCTTCCACCTTGCCTCGACCAAAGACAAAGTGAAATGGCACTTCACATTCACTAAACCTCCCAACCCCAATCAAAACAGTAAAATAGAGAAAGCACAAGGCAAAGGAAAGCTTACACCAGAGGCTTGAAATCACAGCTCAGGAAAGCTAGAGGAACAATCACGGTAGTAAGCCAGTCCGCTTGAATGAGGCATGCCAAAAAGAATATGGGTGAAGGATGATTTCGGGACATGAAAATATGAAATTTTTTTGTCTTCTATTGTGGTTGAGTATATCATAGTTTAAAAAAACAAGATTATGATATTGCGTGCATTGCATGTGAAAGGTAGAAACATGAAAAATCCATGCATTGTTTTCGAAAGTGATTGTTAAGAGTATTAAGTGGCCAGTTTATTCATTTCAAAGAACTTTTTTCAATGAAATAAGAAAAATTCGGGGATATTCGTATCCAATATCTTTCTTTTTGTTTCTCTGTGAATGGGTTATTAATTTTATTCCTCTACATTATTTACCAAAAAGTGTCTTGTTTTGTAGGGTATCCTCAACAATTGACGCTATATTAATATCTCATCCAGACATTCTTCACATTGGTGCTTTACCATATGCTATAAAACACCTGGGACTCTCAGCTCCAATTTACGCCACTGAACCTGTATATAGACTTGGTCTTTTGACTATGTACGACTACTATCTTTCTCGAAGGGTAAGCATGATTGATTTTATGGTTTTTTTAACCTTTTTTTAGTCTAACTTTTATTTCATTCTTCTAGTTATACTATAAATCATCAATTTCATTTTTTACTTTTTATTGTTGTAAAGGCATTTTTGTGTCACACTTTGAACTACTAGGATGGAAAAATGAAGTGTTGTTAGGGATTACTTTTATTTTATTTTTTATTTTTATTTTATCTATTTTATTTGTGTTTTTAAAAACACTTAAAATAATTTTTAGATGTTTTGAGTGTTTTAAAAAAAATCTAATTTGTTTTTTAAAGCAAAAAAAATATAAACACATAAAAAGAACATAAAAAAGATGCTTTTAAAAATAGCATTAAAAAAAAGAAGAACAAAATTGATCCTAAATTGGCCCTTAATATTCATCCCTCTCTATTAATTTTCTCTTTGTTAAATTTGACTTAATCAATATTCCTCCAAACACATTAGTTTCCCACCCTATTTAGTCTCTCAATGCTTCATTTACTATTTGTGGGGTTATTACCACCATTTCATCAATACATGGAGTATTGTAATTATATTTATTCCTACTTATTAATTTGTGGACAAGTATAATTTTGCTTGCTTAATTTTATATGTTTTCTATTAGAATTTCTTAGGATTGTATAATTACTATAAGAATGTTGGGAATAAAATACTCGTCCAATTTTCTTTGATTCTTATTATGGTATGAGAGCCTTTGGCTTTTTTTTAATATTTTTATAAGCCGTGGGCTTCATTACTAGATTTTCTAGAATTTACAAGCTTTCATTGCTGCACTACTCTTTTTGTCACCATCCATCATCATCTTTGCAACTGATCACTATCATATTTGTCCCATGGAACATAAAAAAATAACCATATTCTTTTGTTCTTATAGTCATTGGGAACCAAAACTGACAACCCAGTTCCAATGGGATAGTTACAAAACACCTATTCAAATATCATTTGAATAATAATAAAAAAAACTTAATTGGTCACAATTGGCGCACACCTTATTGAAAAGAAGAAGAAAATTAAGCCTTAGTACTGGATCTCAACAAAATGATCCCGCATTCAATACTTGGGATCTCAACAAAATGATCCCGCATTCAATACTTGGGATGAACATGGCTCTATAGTGATGCCTTGTTTATGGAACTCCACAATCCTTGAAATATGTTCATTTAAGCAAAGAAAGTTTGGGATACTTAAAAAGAAATGTGTGATCCAAGAACTTAAAGTTAAAGAATTAAGTAATTTAAAGTACTTTCTTGGCATTGAGATTGCACACTCTCGATACCGGATATTTTTATCATAACAAAACTACATAGTTTATTATTGAAAGAAATAGACAATTTGTGATATAAGTCTGCTATGAGCCCTGTGGATTTTAACCATAAACTTGGAGATGCTTCATAAGACACAATCATAGAAAAAAACCTCTTAACAAGGCTTGTCGAAAGCCTTATCTACTTATCACATACTCTAATGCCTTTGGTGTGGTAAGTCGATTCATGCATTATTCTAAAGAGTCACACCTTAAGGCACTACATTGAATTTTAAATATCCAAAATGAACTCTAGATAATTGAATTTTATTCAAAAGGGTGAGGATCTAACACATGAAGACTATAAAAATGTCAATTTTGTAAGATTTATGTTGATAGGACGCCAAATTCAAGATCCTTGCTATTGTATATCATTTTAATATGCTTTTTTAGAAGTATTTCTTATCGGAGAGTTTCGCGTGCACGCGCACACACATATATATAATATAATATAATATAATATTCGAAACTTTGAGTTTATAGTGACTTACAATAAATTAATTTAAACTTAAAATTTATTTTTATCATAATTTAGAACTTGCCGATTTATTTATTTAGTTTTAGAAAAATAGTAAGCCACCAAAGCTTGCGATAGTATTTTTTTATATAATATTTTTAGAGATTCATAATTATTACATATCTATAAATATTGCAAACTATTTTTAATTTTATATAATACACACATTTAATTATTCATTATTTCAATATATTTGTCATATATAAATTTTACAAGCGTACATTTATAGTTAATTTTTTTATCATAAAGTCACATGCGTCTAAAAAATTAAATTGATTTTTTATTTTTTAATATTAAAATTATTGTTTGAGACTTCTATTATATTTAACATATTATAAAAATATTTAGAGCATGAAATTTTAACATTTTCTTCCTCATAAAAAAATTTGTGCAAACAACTACCTTATATTATTAAATATGTTTCTGGGCCTTTTGTTTATGATGTTCTATTTGACAAGTTTTTGGAGCTTTGAGTGCAATGCCATTTTAATGTGAATGTAATTATTTTATTCTTTTTAAAAGTATTATTTATATGTAAGATTTACTTACCGCACAATTCTTTGCATTTACATATGTAATATCCAAAGTTATTTATTTATTTATCTAACACTGCTCTACGCTCAAGAAGGTACAATTCTGTTTAAAAAATTGAGTGATGATAGTATTTTTGATGTGATATTGAAAATTGAGGTGTTATATATATAAAAATAAAAGTTTTGGTGTTATATATGTAAATGTATAAGAATTCTATGGTATGTATGTAAATCCCTACTTATAATTGTGATAGACTTATTTGAGTGCCATAGATTTTTGGTCTCTTGATTTGGAGAGGGCCTAGGTGGTATCTAATGCCTTTGCCTTATATGTTGGCTAACCATATTGTTTATGCCCAATATTTTTTGTTTTATAACTTTGTTTTTTGTAGTTTTTGAACCCAATAAATTTTTTGCCCAATGTTAAGCAGGTGCGGGATTTTTGATTCACTAAAGCAACACATAAAATTCATAACAATATTAATATACTAAAGGCTTCATAGTCTTTTTGACTGTTAGCAAACCTAGGCCTACTTCATTACACCCTTATGGTCCTTGCCTAATTTTGTTCAATCGGTATTCAATATATGTATCTGAAAATCTATCTAAACCAAGCCGAGGTCATATGCCAGCAGCTTGGTAGTTTTTAACCACGTTTCCATGCATAAGTAATGGGACAATGCTTGCCAGTAATGAATTGTTTTTATAGAATTGTTTGAAAACTATATTCTCCTTTGTTTTCCTCCTTTTAAACAACCTTTGTTTATTTTTGCCTTTAAGCTCATTAAATTTTTTGTATTTTTTACTGAGACAATTGCTATTCATTGATTTTATTTTTTTCCTTAGCCATATATGCATCTGTACTATTCTTTTGCAGCAAGTCTCAGATTTTGACTTGTTCACTCTGGATGATATTGATTCTGCTTTCCAGAATGTTACCAGATTGACATACTCTCAGAATTATCATCTTTCTGGTTTGTTTATTTCTAATTAATCTCGTGATCCCAAATTTTAAGATGATCCCTAATTTATGGGATCAGCTAATGAAAGATGTTGATCCAGTATAATAAATGTTTATGGTGCCGTTAATATGCATTAGATAAAGGAGAGGGTATAGTAATAGCTCCTCATGTGGCTGGCCATCTTCTTGGGGGTACTGTCTGGAAGATAACGAAAGATGGAGAGGACGTTTTATATGCTGTTGACTTTAATCATCGGAAAGAACGGTAATATGCCACTCACAAGAATTACATTCACTAGAGCACTTTATATATATATATATATATATATATATATATATATTTGTTCGAGAATGATGAATGCTTGGTCTGTGAAATTGTTTTGCAGGCACTTAAATGGAACTGTTCTAGAATCTTTTGTACGGCCAGCTGTTCTCATTACAGATGCTTTCAATGCTCTGAACAATCAACTATACAAGCGCCAAAGGGATCAGGAATTCCTTGGTAGTTATCTGCAGCATTGATTTTGCCATTATTATTTTTTCCATTTTCGATACATTTCTCCTTCAGGAATTTTGCATGTTAATTTTGGCTTCAATTTTTCCTGTCAGCTAGAACATGCTAGTTTAATTGTGTTCTTTCTTGGCATGTGCTCCAACTTTTCACATGTCTTTTCTTTTTAACTGGAACCATGACAGTATTTTTTGGACTAGAGCCTTGCCATGAAACTCCTTCCTAAAATTCTCTCCTTTATTTGCAAATTCCCTGGCTTGTGGCAATCAGTTTATACTAATGAAGCAATTTGGCTTTAACGTCTTCAGTTAACCTGGTAACTTGTGAGCTTTATTCTATGGCTTGCATGAATCTAGGGGCTATTAGAGGAAGAAGATATAGCTCCTTAGTGATTGGTTTTTAAAAGTTATATTTACAAGTGATCTTTATTATGAATGATGTTGCTGTTCAACAGTTACCTCTTTTGTTATGGCAGCCATTTCATAACTCATGGTTTTTTTGGTGCATGATAGATTTTCTATACATTATTGATTGTTCCATTTTGTAATCCTTTTTCATTTCAGTTTCTTTTAACATATCTGCAATTTTTTCTTTTAGAGGCGATACTAAAGGTTCTTCGGGCAAATGGAAATGTGTTGCTTCCTGTTGATACGGCTGGAAGATCTTTAGAGCTCCTTTTGATACTAGAACAGGTCTACAACTTGTTTCATGCATCTCTTTGCTTGCAAAGTTAATGAGTGATGAGTTAACCATTATGTTACTTTGCAGTACTGGAGTCAGCAACATCTGACTTTCCCCATTTTCTTTCTAACAAATGTTGCTACGAGCACCATTGATTATGTCAAGAGTTTCCTTGAGTGGATGAGTGACTCTATAGCAAAATCTTTTGAGCATACACGAGACAATGCCTTTCTATTGAAGTAAGTTCATCCGCTCTGTTGTCCCATTTTTCTATCTTGATTTTTTTCCTTCTCGTGAATAATAAAATAAAATATGGCTAATTGATGGTAAACTCATTTGTGTCTCATATTAACCGTTAAAATGATATTGTATGTGAACTTGACACTTTTTCATTATTCTGTTTCCAGACATATAAACCTTATAATTAACAAGAGCGAGCTTGATAATATACCAGATGTTCCAAAGGTTAGTAATTTTTTTTCACTGCCATGAGTTCTTCAGAGAAGAAGGCTGATATACTGTACATAGGTTGTTCTAGCATCCATGCCTAGTTTGGAGGTTGGGTTCTCTCATGATATATTTGTTGAATGGGCCACAGAGGCGAGACATGCTATCCTTTTTACAGAAAGAGGTCAGGTAAAAGATCTCTTGATAACATATTAATTTTATTGCTTGTGTGTAAATATCAATTATTTTTTTAGTGAAAGAGCAGTAAGTACCAGTCCTGAAATTTGTTGTAGTCTGAATATATATTTCTGTGATATGCTATAAAATGTTGCTAATTCATGTTTGTCATGAGTCTAGCCGTCATCTAGCTTCACTTACTCTTCTGTTCTCCACACCTCTTTCCACATTCATGATTTCATAGTTGTTTCATAGTTTGGAACTCTAGCTCGCATGCTTCAAGTTGATCCACCTCCAAAAGCAGTGAAAGTCACCCTGAGCGAGAGGGTTCCTTTAGTGGGAGACGAATTAAAAGCATATGAAGAAGAGCAAGAAAGAATAAAAAAAGAAGCTGCTCTGAAAGCTAGTCTCAGCAAGGAATTAAGGGCATCCCAGGGATCTGATGCTAATGCTGAGGATGCAATGGTTATTGATGCTTCTTCCTCTCTCATTCCTTCAGATGGTAAGATGATTGTTTTTTACTATTATTGGTTTATGTCCATGCCTGTTTCATTCTTTTTGAATATGCTATGTAGGTAATTATAGTTCTACCTATGCTATTCCTTGAAGTTTAATTTCATATCTTTTTGCATGGAAAATTCAAGTCTTCCTAGAAATCACTGTTTACCTGGAAATAAGTTTCTTATTGATGAAATTACTGTAATTCTTATGACAATATAATGTTTTCTTGGAGTGATTTATGTGAGGATATTGGACGTAAAAAGAATTTCTGTTTTGAATTAGATCTTGACTTACTGCTTGAGGTAAATGCGCAGTTAAAAAAAATTGGTTATTTCAACAATTACACAATTTATTCTGCCTGATTGTATAGACTCCTAATACTTAAGTTTCTATTAAACGGTAGAATGGCTGAATGTTTGTTGTATCTGCTTGTATGCTTAATAAATGCAAATGGTGCACCAATTTAGATTAACTGTTCTCTTGAGCAAAATTAAGCATAAGAAGCATTGAATAGACATTTAGAGACTTGCAAATCCCCACACTCATAAGATAGATGATATATACTTAGAGATGGTGAAATGGAAGGAGGCCTTACCCGTATATATAGTTATCTAGGTAGATGGATGGATGAATGGAGAAAGTTACCCACAAGTCTTGTCACTCTCATGGATAGATAGAAGGGGAGTAGGGGATGTCAACCATAAAGAGAGATAAATTGGGTGAAGGAGGGAGGAAATCACCTGCACATTGCATCATCCTCAAGAAGTAAATAGAAAGAGAGATAAACTGATAAAAAGATAGATGGAGGGAAGCTTCACCCATATAGATGGATGGGTGGACAGACTAATGAAAGGAAGGTGGGGAGCACCACCTATAAAAATAAATGATGGGATGGTTGAGTCATCCACAGATACTCTCATAGAGATAGATAGATGGAGGGAGACAGGTCTCGCTAAGAGATTGATGGTTGGATGGAGCTAGATCAATGAGTCATCTACAAATACTCTTGTTGAGATGGATGGAGGGAGGCTGCACTCAGAGATAGATGGTTGGATCAGGGAGATCATTGTAGCAATTTTACCTTAAACACTTTGGCACGCACACACACATATGCATGTAATGGATGCTTTGGATTGGAGAACTAACTACTATTGTTGTTTTTATTATATTACTTTCAGCTGCTGCCTCACGCATTGGTGGATTTCGGGACATCTTCATAGATGGATTTGTTCCTCCAGCAGCTTCTGTTGCTCCAATGTTCCCTTTTTATGAGAATTCAGGTGAATGGGATGATTATGGCGAAGTTATAAATCCAGATGATTACATAATCAAGGAAGAAGATATGAATGGGACATCAGCTCTAGTAAGTTATCTTTCTTACGCTGAGAGGCTTACATAAGCTAGTGTTGTAATTTTAAGGAAATGTTAATTTCCATTCAGCCATCCATCTTGACGCATTGATCCTGTAATTTACATCCAACCAGCTCAATACATTCAATCACTTTATGGAAATATCAATTTGCTTCCAATACATTGTACTAGAATATTGAATAATTGTGGTCAGGACTTAAGAAATTCTTAGAGGGAAATTTTCTAGAGTGGAAGACGGTCTTTAGAATTTCCGTGGTTGTGCCTTTTATAGTTCCCGAGAATAGCATTGCAGGTTTTACAATAAGTGTCTTATGAATCATTGCATTAATTGATGATCAGGCATTTCATGTTAGGAGTGTTTATGAATGAAACAATCATGCTTTTCATTTCATATGAACCATTACGTTAATTACAATTGTTTGCATGCTTTGTGGGTAAAACCGGTCATGCTGCTGCCATATCATTTCCGGAGTTTAAAGAAGTAATAAATTCCTACATCTGAGTGGATTGTTGAAATCTATTTAATGTCTTGATATTCGTTCTGTAATGAATAGTTGTTAATATTGGGATTTAATAGTGGAACAAGTGTACGGTCTGGTCATCACCATATATCCTGGATGATGATTTTATTTACATATCTTTGCTCATTGTAAAAAAACCTATATAAACTCTAGTTTCATAAGATGAACTTCACGCCTTTCTATCTTCCTTCTCTTGTTCTTAGAGTGTTGAAATTGCTTTTTTTTTTCTTCTTTTAATTAAAGTGGCCCTTGACAGTCAATGATCTTCAATTTTTTATCTCTTTGGTGTGAAAGTAAAAATTAGGTGTATCGCTTTTGAATTGAAATTTTCAATAATTGCCATCATGGCTAAAGTTTTCAGTGCTTGAAAGTTATTGCGGGAGAACATATTGAGGATACTGTGAATTTGTTGAAATAAAGGATATGCATTGGAGGAGTTGAAATTAATTGAATAATTTATACTTCCTTCCTGTGATATTTTCTAACCACGTCTCCAAAAAAAACCGTCAGTGGTGATCTTGATTTGGATGAGATTCCCCTCACAAAAATTGAAGCTTAGGCTTCTGATGAGTTGGTGGAAGAATGTGTTAGTCTAAGGCATACCATAAAAGATGATGGTTTTGATGGGGGTGTGAAGTGACACTCCAAGTAGTTTTTTTTTTTAAAAATTCTTCCTAACTCAAACCCTCTAAACCAAATGTAAGTTAGAGGCTATATACAAATCACACAAGATGCAAGTAATGATTCAATTAGTTCAATGTGCAGATTTAAGAAATAATACAATTAATGGACAAATCAGCTGTGTGCATTATGAATGCATAATTATAGAGACTAAGTTGTACAAATGTGCATACATTAATACAAATGAGTGTGTAAGTTTTACAACACTTTGAATGATCAAAATATCATACTCTCTGATTTTAACAAATATACACTTGTAGTCTTATTCAGTCCCAAGAGTGACACAATACAACCCATCTAGTAGATGTAATGACAATGTGCATGTGTACGTAGAAGATAACAAAAAGTGCATTTCATTATCATGCAAGTAATATGAGTTAAGCATGATTTATGTGATAATAACACTAGTACGTAATCTTAATATCAATTTGATAAATCCTACAAGATGCAATAGTGTTAATTGAAATGGTTAAGCTATTTTGAGTGAAATTATTACAAGAAAACTAATGAGTTTGTCACAGTACAAAATGCTTGCAAATTATTTCTTGCAAAACATAAAAGCACATGTCCAAAATATTGATATGATAGTTAGCTATATGTGTCTATATTTTATGTGATGCATATATTTTTGATGCACAAATAATTTTGTTCTACTCTATACTAGATAACAAAAGCATATATTGCATTTATTGCATGAATATGAGAACATAAATGACAAGATAAATAAATGTGCATAGAAAGTAAATCTAAATCATAGAGATGTTGGATGCAATTAATATCTTTATGGTTTGGCCATCTCTTGACCTACATGTACATTTGACCTGATCCTGTGCTACGATCCTCTCTAAAGCATATCACTCCAGGCAATTTATTTTATTTATGAATAGATGAAGAAACTATCTTGTTTCATCACCGTTCAAGGGCAAGATAACCCACTCCCTCATTTTGGGCAAGGGTACTACTTCTGCCTCAACATGAGCAGCTCACTAAGCACACTGTTAGGTCATAACATCCTTATTTCAAGGTTGAAAATTATTCATTCCTAGCACAACCTGCTAATATAATGAAGATAATCTTCTTGATATCAAACCAAAGCTCCCTTGAACTTTGGAGGTTACTTAAGGCTATTGCGTACAACATCAGTTTTATATAAGCTCTTATACAAAACTTTTTTGTAAGATAATAAGATAAAATACAAATCTCAAAAAAGTGAGTAAGAACTTTCTACATTAGAGCTATAGAGAATTGTAGAGTCCACGATGAACACTTAAATTCTTTATTTATTTCGATGTGAAAATTAAGCTCTTAATTGATCATTTTCTCATTAGTTGTTTTCTTGTGAAGCTATTAGGAATATGCAATCTTTAACATTGTTAAAAAATGTGTTCAATTAGCACACACACACACACATATATATATATATATATATATATATAATGTAAGGTTGTCATACTTGATCATTAATAGTCATTTGAGATATGCAACACAAAATTCTATAAATTTTGAATGATGTTATATATATATATATATACATATATATATATATATGTAAGGTTATCATACTTTATCATTAATAGTCATTTGAGATATGCAACACAAAATTCTATAAATTTTGAATGATGTTATATATATATATATATATTATATATATATATATATATATATATATATATATATATATATATATATATATATATATATATATATATATATCATAATGTATGATCGGTTTATTCTTGAATAATCTAGATGATCGTACTGGATGACATTAATATTATTTTATTTATGATGTATAGAGGATCTAATTAATTAGTATGATTTTCGTAGGGCGCCTATGTAACGATTAACTGGCATTTGACGATCAATCGTATGATGCATATCATCCAATACCATCCACCGCATATCATAATGAATAAATGTTTGTGCGGTTGGTTCAATGCACCTAGGGGTGTAAACGAGTTGGCTCAAACTCATATCGATAATGAACTCATGAGTTGAGCTAATTGAGTCATGAGCTCAAGTCGATTTGATATACCTGTGTGTGCGTGCGTGTGATATTTGTTATATAATGTTTTGGATATGCAAAAAAGTAAAAGCTATTGGGATTTTGATATACAAAAAAGTAAAAGCAACTTACTTTTCTTTCTTTTTTATTAAATGTCTATTAAATTCTTTGTCTCACATCTTTCTTTCTTTCCCCTTATCTCTTGTCGCTCGCTGACATCTTTCATCTCATTGAGCTCTCTAATCAAGCTCTTGAGCCACATAATAAGCAGAAGAGTTGAGTGAGTTCGAGCTGCATTTTTTGCCAGTGAGTCGAGCTCAAATTCGTTGCGACTTGTGTTCAACTCAATTCGTTTACACCCTTAAATGTACCTATCATGTTGTATTTATTTGATTGTATTGTACTATTGACTTTTGAAATACTTATTTTACAAATTAGTTTTGGGTTTTACAATATGATTGCATATATTTTTGAATATAGTTTAATGTGCTTATTAATAAATTTTTTTTAGTACGTTCAGTTTTTGTATTTATCACTCCTTGACATTCAATGTGTATTTAAACTTAGGGGTTGTTTGGTTGCCTGTATTTGGAATGCAGTGTAAAATGAATTCAGTGTAAAAGGATTAGTTTACAATTGTTTGGTTGAGAGTTTTACAAATTCATAACTTTGTTTTTTTTCTGTTTTGTTGAAAAAAATGTAATGTAAAGTAATCTGAAGGTTTTGATGTTTGGCGGACGTGAGGCGTGACCATCATCTATGGCGTCGGTGAATTCCAAATACACCGAAAATGACCTTTCTAATGTATTTGGAATACATTACATATCGATTGAAAATTCTTTACTTACACACCCAAAAAAGTTAGAGTTTGTTTGGTTAGTACTTCGGTGTAAAAAATATCTTCTTTCACTGTTTGGTTCAGTAAAAGTAATTCTGTAAGTTTGAGTATTTCAATTTCTTTTCCAACCTTTCAGTGTAATATCCGAAACGAGCGTTTCGCTTACATACAGGAGCCATTAAGCGGAAAATTTTTTTTTTTTTCCGCGGAGCGTGAAATTTTTTTTTTTTTTTTCTTTTTTGGGAGGGTGGAGCGGAGCCTTTGAAATTTTTTTTTTTCTTTTTTAATTTTTTTTTTGAATTCGCTTCATAATATTAATTTTAATTTTAATTAAAATAAATATTATTATAACTTAAGATTTAATAAATATAATTATATTTATTCAAATTGATGATAAATAATTCACGATAAATAAAAGAAATAAAATAATTATTAAATTTTTCTTTATTTAATTAAAAAAATAATTAAAGCATAAATTATTTATTAAAGAAAAATTATTTAATAAATAAATATTAAATCATGAATAATTTATTTAATAAAAATTCTTATTAATTAATTAATGTTTAATATAGTAATAAAATTATATATATATATATATATATATATATATATATATATATTAAATTTGGGTCATTATATTGATATAAAATGATAATATTCAAATTTTCTTTATTTATAACACTAATAATTAATATTTTAGAAAATTTATAAATTAATTATTAATAATTAAATATTCGAAATATATTATATTTGTATTTGATTTTTTTTTTTAGTTAAGAAAAAAAATTTTATTTATATTTTAATATATATATTTTTTTTATTGAATACGTTAATTAGTGAATAAATTCTATAATTAATTTAAATATAATAAAGTATTCGATTCACTTATTACACGTTCATTCAACCAAACAGAAAAAATAGTTTACGTGTTTTTCTTTCTGCAAACAAACAATAAAGTATTATTTGTATTCACTTTCTTGTATTTTCTTTTCGCATTCTAAATGCGAACCAACATTAAAATGCGTGCATTTGAAATGCGATCTCGAATGCCACACATAGTTAATATAAAAATGAAACTAGACACATATTAGACTTAGGACAAAGTTTTGTTTTTTTTATGTTTGCCCTTTTAAGTTCATATTCAAGTAATCAAAGCTCTAAGATGGTGCACATGATTTCATCATCATCATAGTAGCTATCATAAGAGAAATAGGTAGAAGTGCTTAAAAAGCCCTATTAGATGACACACCACATAGTGAGCTATACATGAATCAAATGGGCTCATGTGGTTAAAAAAAAAAAAAAAAAAAACATTTTAAAGATGGCTAAGAAGACTTGGTGATTAATATGAAAAAAACGCTTGAGCCTTAATCATTAAGATAAATACCAAAAGGCTTTCTTTATCTCTATGCCGTGTTCATTTTGAGCAAATCTTAATTAGAGAGATTAACGTAATCATTAAAGCTATTGACTATGATGATTAATATACTTCGAGCCTAGCTTGCTCAACCATCCACTTGCCCATATATATGGTAAAAATAAATATTACACACCCACACCTACATATGCATAGAAGTAAAAAATTATATAATAGGCTAACAACTCAAGAATGAAGTGATTATCTGTCCATCAACCCTCTGATTAGCTTTGCCAATGACAAGAAATTTATTTATTTTGATGTGGCCAAAGCTCACATGATATATATTTATTTTCTAACATGTTTATATGATCATGCTAAAAAATATCTTTTGTAAGGACATGACAAGCTTCTTTCAGGTCCAATGAGCATGCCTAAAATGTTTCAACTTTGATAATTAGATGAAGGGCCAATCTCATATGTTCACTAATGACTTAGCTTGTGAGTTGTGAATCATATGGTGCATTTGATGGGCATGAAGCTCAATGTTAGCTAAAATCAGTTATGCAATTGGCCCCTTCAATAAGCTTCACCTTTGTCCAATGAGGTACCCTTGATTACTTAGAGCTGATAATTAAGAACTTTCAATTAGGTTTTGTCAACAACCTCGTCTAACCAAGTAGATTATGGTTCGTAATAATTGGAGATGATATAACCTTGAGATTTTTAAAGATTTGCTGTTAGTCTCCTATCTTTTGCTTTAAGCTATTAGTGACATCTTTTTCTCCCCAATCAAACATGTTGCAGGTCAAATCTAACAATTATCTTAAATTATTGTAATGCCTATAAACTTGTTTTAGTCAAAAGTTCGCTATCTTGATTTAGAGCTGTAATCAAACATAGGTTTTGTGTTCATAGGAAGCATCAAATCAAAAATATAATGCTCTCTGTGATGACAAAATTTTAGGGTAGTGCTTTATCTACTATCTAATCTTTCTCTTTAAAATTCAAGGCAGATAACAAATCTTTTTTATAGAGATGAGTGGGGAATTTTAAAGTCAAACATGTGCTAGATTTGAATGACATGGATTGATTTTTTTTTGTTGCATAAGATGTCCAAGAGTTTCATGATGTGCATTTTTATAAATAGGTCTTGATCATGTATAAAGGATGCTTAATTATGATGTTCTGGATAAAGTTTTAGTTGGCCTTACTATTCCACTTTAGAGACTTAATCTCTAGTCAAGTGAGAGATTTGAATATTTTTGTGATAAATTATCTCTCGATACAAATGGTAGGCTTGTTTTTCTTTTATTTTGATGACTTCTACTTTGTTTTCTTTCTCTGAATATTGTTATTGGATTGAATGTATGATCGATGTAATTGGAGTTTGATATAATTTGGGTTTTTACAAGTGCATGATTTTCATTGTTCTGAATTTCTAATAACTTTTTAGTAGAAAACCATTAAATTATTTGAATTTGTTCGTTTTATATTTTCATTTTAAATCAAAGAAATAGATAACTGTCAAAATTAAGAGTTTATAGCCTAGAAAATTTTGTGCATTCTACTGTTAATTTGCATAAGAAACTTTTGGCCTTAAGACGTCCTTCATCACATTTCTTTTTGGAGAAAGCTCTAGTATGGCATCTAGAAACTGTCAAATGTGCAAACATCCTTTGTCCTGGAGAAGGATTTGGGGTCTTTAACATTTACATTCTAAATTTATTACATGGTTGAGTCAATTCTCCTCCTAATCAAATATATTTTTTACAGCATATGCAGATAGTATAATAGAAAGATATCAAACCACTAGATTGTCTCTAACAAATCATATCGTCATCATGCGATTTATAGTTCATAATCTTATGGCAGTATGTGTATCATGTAACAGCTGAGTGAAATATAGTTAATACAAAGTTTTTTGCTGTTAGTGTGTATATTTGTGAGCAGTGCTGGTGTTCAGATTTTTGTTATTTTAATTTACCACTCAGCGGTGGTTGGATCTGTTGTTTTTTTATTGGAATCCAAATGCAAAAGTTCCCTTTTTTATTAGGATCTGTGGTGGTTATTATTTGATCTTCAATGTTTTTATATGTTCTTTTTTTTTCAGGGCTTTGGAGGTGATCTAGATGGTAAGCTTGACGAAGGCTCGGTTCACCTGCTACTTGATACCACTCCTTCGAAAGTTGTTTCAAATGAAATGACTGTACGTTATTGCTAACTCCAGTGCTTCAATTAGCTGCGTATGCAATGGTTTAAGAAACAGAAACTCTTAAATCGTCAAATTTCAAAGTTTTTTGTTTGCGGCTTTAGAAACATGTTTAATAAAACTTTTTAATGAGAGATGCAGGGCTAATGAATTAATCATTATGCATCTTAAGTCTGTCTAATCTTGATACTACAAGGTGCCTAAGCTTATTGAGGTGACATTTTTTTCTACATTTTTCATTTGAAAGGAAATTTCACTACTGTCTATCCTTATTTATCAGGCACTTGAAGTGAACATCCTATTAATTTTATACAATTGACCTATGTTATTTTTGAATACTGCCTTTTCTTTTGATTTGACGTATTTCATAGACTTTGTGCATGTATTATTTGTTCTAAAGAGCAAAAAATCTTTTCCTTCATAAAATTTCATCACATTAGCTTTATCTCAACTATTTGGATCCTATTTTCTATTTGCTCTTACTGAGTGTTGCATGAGGTGTCTAACCTATTCTCTACAAATCCTTTTGAACAACTTTTATGCATATTAAGTTAACTACATCCATTTACTCATAATCCTTTAGTACTAATTTTATCTACTTGTCCAATGGACGCATTTTTTGCTTTTCATTGTGTATGTCCTAACCATTTAAATCTATTTTAAATTACCTTATCTTTGATAGATACTATATACTTATCCCTTTAATATAATAATTATATAATTTACCTTTCTTATTTTATCATATATCCATTTTAATATTCTAGTTTTCACTATGCTAAGTTTAACTATTAACCAATTTTTTAGTGCTTAGCACCTAGATAACATACTTGACCTAGTTACAATTTTATAAAATTTATATTAAGTCTCTATTTACCTTTTTTGCATAATATGTTTGAGACACTTCTCTGTTTTAAATGACCATCCTTGCATATCTTTATCTACATCTTGATTCTTCTATGTAATAGTTTCAAAACATTTAAATCTATCACACATAAGCTTAATTTTATTTTTTAATAATATGAATTGATAATTGTCAATATCACACCCACAAATATTACATATCATATCTTCAATGTTTATTCTATTAGTTATGAGCGCCTTCTATCTCCTAGATATTTCAGTCTATTGCTCTGACTTTTTTTTTATTTCACCAGATACTTGGTAGATTAGAAATATGGTAGCTAGAAAAGATATATGCTAATGAACCCATTTTGAATATCTATTATAAGCATCTTCATACCCAACATAAAGATATTGGCTCAAAATCGATATGTGATAGTTCCACTCTACTTGAGAACTCTTTGATAACTCTATAACTACTAATTCAGTCAATATTCTTTCAAACTGTGAACCTTTAAAATAGAGGAGGTTACATTTTTGGTTTCATGTATTATCCAATATTATTTGATTTGTCATAAAGGAGCATCAAAATTACTTTGACATGTGAACTACCTACATTCACTTTGGAAATCGAGATGGTAGCATGTGAGTATGGAGAGTGGGTGTGGGTTGGGTGACTAAGTTCTCTCTACGTTCTTCTCAGTTGTGCATGGACTAGTGATATTTCTTGTCTACATTTCATGCTTAAGCTTTTCAGGTTTTTCATACAATCACAAGTATTTTTACTCACATAGTCACAAGGGATGACCTACATGGGCAATGCCAATTCAGCTTGCTCCCTAACAACTATTTCCATCCCATTCATCTGCAATATTCTTTATTTTAGGTTTTTTTTTCCTTAAACAATTCCAGCACTGCACTCCCTATTGTTCAACTTAGTTGCATTGCAGCTTACTCTTAGATTATTTTATTTCATACAATATAGCACAGCAAAATGCAACATTGACAAATGAATCGTTGGTTATGCTAAAACTAAGTACAACTTTAGGCAGTTATATTGGAGGACTGATAAAGAAGGCTGTAAATAGTTCAAGGTTTTAATGGCGAGTTTCTCTTTGCCTATGACTGCTATGCTATGTTTGGTGTTTTAACCTTTTGGTCATTTATGTATGACTTATTGAACCAAAAATCAGTTGTGTTTTCCCAAGTGGTGCAAACTGGAGGTTATAGGAATGCCATTTCTAGGACTCTAGCAATCTTCCTGTAGTGATTCTTGACTCCCGGGAATTCTAGCAATCTTCCTGTAGTGATTCTTGACTCCTGGGATTGTTGCATTGTAGCACTTGAAGGTTTCTTATTGTTGCCTCATCTTCCCGTATCCTATTTTCTTCTAAAGCTACTACCTCTTCTTGTTACCCTGTTATTGTTGTTTTATTGCTTTTGCCTCTTAGTTTACTCTTCATGCCTAGTAATTGCTACAATCATGCCGTGTTTTCAGACTCTGTTTTGATGTTGTTAGGACTTCGCAAATCAGAACTTGTACTTCTATATCTGGTTTTTGTTACCAGAATTGATAAAGGATGTATTGAAACTTGTTATATTGAATAAATATTTAAGTTTCTTATTTTGGTCATTTGTAGTCTATAAATAGAACCCTTGAGGTATGAACAATTCATTGGATATTGTGTATTGAATAATTTTCAGTTTTACTTTTATGCTCATGTGTATGCTTATTGGATGTATGTTCTTTGAATGCTTCACATATGTGGGCAACTATGTCGATGAACGTGTCTTCTTATATTGAAATAAAGATGGGTTCTACCCTATGGTGATTTCTATCATAGTTCTTGTTCAATTTGTTTACTGATTAATTTGTGAGTAGATGTTACATGCTTGGTTTTCGTTTTGAATTGTGAACTTTGTTGCTGATATATTTTTGTATCACTATTTTATAGGACAATTTCAATTTTTTGATGATTATTAAATTATTATTTAAAATATAAGAAGTGTGCTTTTTTGTTTTTGCATTAAAAAGTGTGGGCTCCGAAAATTCGCCACTGACTTCTCAATGAAGAGAGTGACCAAGTGTCGGTATAATTTTCAGAAGTCAGATGAAATAGTAGATAAGACACTACCCAGAGATTTCACCCTCATTTTGTGAGGACTTAAGATCTGGTTCCAGGTTTCCTATGGCATCACCTATAATTAATTACTCTCAATCGAGAGAACTTTCGATTAAGGCTAGTCGTCAGATCGCTAAATGCGAGTATATAGTAGCAGCATGTGAAGTTTAAAATTTAGAAGTTAGAATTTATGAAATTTATTATATTTAACTTAAAGCGGATGATTGGGGAATGATGGTGCGTCGATCTGTATTTCCGTTTGGTGTCTACTTAGTCAGAGGAGGTAGTCGATCGAACCTGATAAAAGGATCTTTGTCAGAAGCCATGGGTTTCATCGTCCAAGCAATCTTTGTAGACCTGGGGTGGAGTTTGTCTAAGGTAGGAGTGTGCATTCGGTCGGATTGGATGGATCGATTTTTTAATTTGCTAATCCGTTCGGTTTGAAATTGAGAATTCGAAAATCCGATCCGTATAAGATTTAATATAATCCGAACCAATCCAATCCAAAAAAAATTTTGGATTTTGGTTCGGTTTTTAAAAAACCGAAAATAATAAAAATAAAAAACCTGTTATTTAATTAAAAAGGTAGATTTCACGGTTTTGTTAAAATTTTGATTTTTTTGGATTTTCGGCTAAATTTTAGAATCTATCAGGAATTTTGTTTTTGGTGATTAAATTGCTTAAGGATATCTTTGAGAAGCTGAACTAATGGATATTAGCCGTGGATGAGTAGTCTTTTAACATCGCCGTCTATTAGTTGGTGCATCCGGGTATGGTTTACTTATAATTTTAGAACCTTGCTCTCTATTCTTTTGTAAAAGCGAAGTATACTTGACATATATTTGCAATTACAAGAATTTTCTCGCTTCCACCGTAAATTTATTTTCTTGCGAATTGCTAATCTATGCTTTTCATGTCAATAACTTGCACAATATGTTGAACTCATCTAATTGATGGAGTCGTGAAGGAAGTCATTTATGATTTTCTGTTTGAAAATGTTGCTTTGTGTGTTGAGGTAGGTTGTTACTCATTAATGTTTTGTTTCTAATATCAATTTCATATGATTATCTCTGTTCTCGTTATCTTAGACCGCAAGTTGTTCATGGAGACGATTGAGAAAGCAGCTATTGGAAAGAGAGAGGAAAAAAAGAAAGAAGCGATGATCTTCTTGACTAGATAAACTCACCATGGGAAAGCAAAGCGACGAGAAAGTTAAAGAAGAAGCTCTACCGGTGATGAGAAGGAAAAGAGCACATGAAACAAAGGGCCGTAACCAAGCTTCTTGTCTTTAGTCTTTTGACCTGAAATTCTGGAAAAATTTTCTGATTTTTTTTTTGGATTATAAATTTTAAATCGATCCATAATCCAAAACCAATTTAGCTAAAATTAAATCAAATCCAAAATAAAATTAAAAATCGATCCAAATTTAAAATTTGGTTTGATTTTAATCGATTTTCGGTTTAAACCGAATTATCTAACTAGTCTGGAGACAAGCTTAAGTTATTTTAGCAAGGAGCTTTTTGATCAATATCTTATGGTTCACAACTCAAAGCGAGTTGGGAGCATAACGATTGTGAATGATATAGTGGGGTCATTTGGCGATCCTCGATACAGTCATGCATCATGTGGAGCCTCCAAACCACGGTCAGAAGACAATTCGCATCTTTGTGAGATTGTTTGAGAAAGCATAGTTGTGTGATTTGACTTTGTTCCTTTGTGGTAGAGTTTTCTTAATGTCACCTCGATAACAATTGGCGAGTTGAATATTTGGCTTTAAGTTTTAATATTGAATTTCACTTAGAAATTTATAGCGATGATATTTCAAATTGCATTTAGATTAAGATTCAATCTAAGTTAATATGCTTTGAAATTATAATCATATTTTAATTAGTATCCCCTTGCTAAAATTTTCATTTAACACGTGTCAGTGGTTTATTGTTTAGCCGCCGATCATCGATCTATTAATTTAGTAATAGAGGATTAGATTTGCTATCATATGATAGAATTAACTTTTCAGATGTTTTATTAGATTGAAGATATTATAATAACATCATTTGATTTTTAGGTTTTATTAACTAACACCCGCGGAAGCAACCGTATTATCCCGAACTTTAAGAATTTAGCGTAGTGTCGGGGCCCATGTGGGTACTGGATCGATTTGTTTAAGCATTTGATTTTATTTAAAGGCTTGCACGTATTTCAAAGCACTCAAATTAAGTGTGACATCACGTCAAAATATAAGTGAATTTATTTCCTTCAAGTATTTGCATCTATCTCTCGGGCACTCTACTTGGATATGAGACTACCTTATAACATGTGCAAAAACTCGTCTCATTTAGGTACATGCGTGAGTTTTGATGCACTTAAATCAAACATAAAATGTGCTTCATGATATTTGTGAGGTTAATTCGAAGTCTTTCATTAATGCCTTTTGTCTATTCACCAAATGGAGTTGTAGACTTGAGAATACTGAAGACATTTGGCGTTCGATCGCACTTTTGCACAAATATTTGATTGTTTACATTTGATCTTCAATTAGTTGAATCTTTATTGTTCTAGTGAAGGATCGTGCTCATGTACATGTATGAGACTTCAAGTGTACTGTGAGTTCCCCCTTTTTGTTCTTTTAGTTCACTTGTTAAATCACATGTTGATTTGATTATTCATTAGAAGACTTTGTTTATGCTTGCTGGCGAGTATCTAGATTTTGCTGTGGATTCTTTAGTGATTGATTTTGGATATCCCTCTCATTTAACCGCTAGCATTCAATTGTACTACAAATTCATTATGTCTCAATTCTGCATTTGAGTGCAAGAAGTGGTAGAGCAAATATTCACCAAAAGGGTGCTTTCATATTCATGGACAAACTATTGCATCTTTTTTTTTATGCTTGCTCATGTGTATCCAACTTTTTAGTTTTTTTAAAACAAGATGTAAATATCATCTGAATGTTTATTGAAAGATCACATGTAAGGCATATAGGTGACGTAGAGCTCATTATAAGCTTCTCTTTCTTCCCTTTTTTTTATTCATTCAGCTCCTTTTAATAATTCCAAAGAGAGCTATAATAAAATACAATCATTCACTTAATAGCTTTATTTGCATTAGATGAAAAGCTATCAAGTCATTTTTTTTTGTTTGCAAGCGACCCATCAAGCCCTCTTGTATGTCACCTTGTAAATCTAACTTGAGCTTTATTTTCATGTGGGAGATGAATTTAAGTATAGTATCCTTTATATGTTTTGTATAAGTTCTGAGTTTTGCTCACATTTGAATCAGGTTCATATAATTATTTGGATACAATACAACCCAAACATTCATTGAATTTATCATTTGAGAGGCGTAGAATCTCTTGTAAGACTTACTTTGCATTTCTTTTGGTCCAAGGCTAAGTTCTTAAATCCATAATGAATTTCATTTGTACTCATGGTGAGCTATTGAGTCACATTATAAATATCATTTGAATTTTCTTGTTGTAGCTTGATTTTTTTTTCTTATTTTGATGTTTTAGAAGTCTTATATTTAACTTTAATTTTGATTTGAAATTCAATTTTAAGTCTAAAAATTTGGCTAAATTTCAGCAGCCTCCGGACGTCACCCCGTTTAGAGGGGGTTGCATCAGGGGGCTGGGCCGGCTCACCGCGCTACAAAGAGCACGTATGAGTGATATAAATCATGACCTAAGTCTTCTTTTTTTTATCATACAAAGAGTGTATAGTTATGAAAGAAATCATGTAAATTTTCCTGCGTTGCGAATGATCTGAGTTTCCCCACCATGAAAAGAGCGTGGGTTCCACTTCGCATCAAATCCATGCGAGATTTTAGGAGCATTTAAGATTGAGCATTTTATACTTTTGTGTAAGGGTCGATGATAGCGGCCTAAATCTTCATTTTCCCTACCACGCTACAAAGAGCGCGTATAGGTTATCTGCATAAGAAAATCACATAATTTTCCCTGTCGCGCTGCGAGCGTCGCCTACGAGTTTTCCCCTCCGTGCTACAAAGAGCGCGTATAGGTTCCACTTGTCGCGTTGAACGCGCCGCAGCTGAGAGTTTAAGATCATTTCGGATTGAGTATTTTATACCTTCAATTGTTTATATTGAAAATCAAGTATTATCCAACAACCAAATTATCCTTCCCTCTTTGGCTGAAATCAAACTACGTGAGCTCAAGGGATTGAAGTAGGGGTTGTTTATGAAACAAATAAGAGGTCAGAAATTACTGTTGTTGCATGTAAAATTGGAGGCTTCAAGTTTTACTTGTAGGTGGAGCTGCTGTAGCTTTCAGTTGAAATAGAGGCGAGGGAAGGGAGTTCGTTCTAAGTGCTTCCCCCTCCATACCCGAATGGTAGGTAAGCAGTGAATTGCATGGATCTGTGAGACACGAAGGGAAAATAAACTACACAATAGCATTGGCAAATCTGCACATTCCTTTCCAATTGGCCCAGTAATTGCAGAACCTTTCATTTTCCCTTTTCGATTCATGATCACCCCAGCGCTAACTTCAAAATACATGTAGACTCCATCCATCCTTTAACAAGGCTTACTGGACAACGATAGCGGAATAACCTTCTTCGAGATCCTTGCCCTTCTTAAGCGTGGCTATGACCAACCATGTCTCCAACGCAGGCAGGCGGTTGAGAGGCGTATACTCTACGGAGATGATGTAAAGCTTCTTTGCACCGATGTTGTCTGCATAGTTCACCGCGGAGGCCACCGGAAGACCTAGAGACATCCGAAACTTATTCCCAGCCAGAACCCCCGCATCCTTGTTTCGGCATCTTGGCAAGTACACAGCCGCGGCGGGCAGCAGAGCGGAAGAACAAGAGGGTTGGGAGGGGGCCTCGGCAACTGCTTGATTGGGAGAGAGTTGAGAGAGGAGATCGTTCGACCGGTCAGTAGGAAGTAACCAGAGTTTCGAGAAGAAAGCCTCGAATCTTCTCTGCTGCGTGTCTCTAGCGATGGCTGCGAGGGAATGGGAGTCCATGAGGATGAGCGAGCGAAGCCAGCCGTCGTGCAGCCCCACGCTCGAGCGAGAGCGAGAGGAGTTCGGTCGCCTCGGAGAAAGAGAGAGGCTGTGGTTTTTTTTTTTTTTGCTTCTCTCCACGGGTTGAACGAGAGGGATGAGAAATAGGTTGATGCGGCTGCCTCACGTGGGACGGTATGTGATGGGTGATGTGGCAATTCCTTATTGGTTGAATGGGGTGGCGAAAGCGTGGGAATGGGCGGCTACAAGTTTCGAGGCATTGATTGGGCGCAATTAGGAGATTAGAGATTTATCTCGAAATATGTGATAATTTTGACGAAATTTTAACTACGATAACTTTAGTTAAATTGAATGTCTATTCTAGGTAATTTCGATGTTTGGATGCATAGCCTTGATCGTTTGTCAGGCCATTTAGTTGGTCGGTGTCGAATTGGGTCACTTTCAATTCAAAAATGCGCATTATCGTTTTGAACCGTTCGACGTTCACGTAAACTCATCCAAATTAAGCGTGAATGGTCTCATTTGATAGATTTTGACGTTTGAATGCTAATAGAGTGATCAATTTCGCGAACGGAGGTCGTTTGGATAACGTCGCGGCTTCTCGACCTTAATATGCGTGTCAGCTTATCTGCGACCCTCATTCTTGATCAGTCGATCGTCGAATTATGCAAGATGCCTATTTTGATCAATTTCGACGTTCTGAACGTGATGGCGGAGTCCGTTCGTCGATCGGAGATCGTTTTGACTGATTTTCGATACTATCGAGTGTATTTCAGCTCCGATTTGCGTGCTGAAGCTCGCCAAATTCACGTTGTGAGATCGACTTGACTTGTGGCACATGCATGGAGGTCAACAAAAAGCAAATGAGTTGGCAACTTTCGGATTGTAGTTTTTATATATTTTTATTGTGCATCTTATCTTTAGTAGTGACCGTAGACTCTTAACCATTCCACATCATTAACTATTTAATTTTTTAGGGTAGCAGATTTATGAGGTAGTTTATAACTGCTTCAGAATTTTATCTTAAATTGGCTTTTATTCTATGTCTATTAAAATCGATGCAGTAATTTTAAATGTTGTAATTACATTTTTGTTTCTTGCATACTCTTCTTCGCTTTGTTCTGGGATTCTAATATGAACATTTGAAGATGGTTTCAAACCTGCTTGTTGTTTTATTATTATCTAGCATTAAACTTCAAAGTAGTCTCCTAACAATTTATTTGCAGCCAATTTAATCTTTGAGTATCTCTAATTTAGTCCTTTTGATTATACAAAATTGATCCTAAATGATCTTCCAAGAATTGAATTGGGATTAGTTTTTCATCACAATTCTTACATGAGGGCAATTTTGGATTAATTTTATATAGTTAAGGCACTAAATCGGAGAAATGTGATACTTTGGGAGTAAAGTGGGCCACAAATAGATATTCAGGGGGTGATTTTGAAATTTTATCATATAATTTACTAAAAAACTTTTGAGTGTTGATGCCTTTAGTAAGTAGGTAGATCGGTGGAAGAACTCTCCTGTTTTTAATCTATTAGATAATGATTTTTTTAATTGTTTCAGGTACAAGTGAAGTGTTCATTACTTTACATGGACTTTGAAGGTCGGTCTGATGGGCGTTCAGTTAAATCTATCCTTGCACATGTTGCTCCACTGAAGCTTGTAAGTAAAAAGAATTTCTTGTGAAATCTATTTTGTTTGAAAGCTGTAAAAACTTGAAAGAATGGCCAAAGATAGGAATTATCACAGAAATTGAATTTACTTCTTTGTATACAGATTACAAGAAAAATAAAACAGCAAACACATGAATATTACATCAGCCATATTTACAAGATTTCTAACAATTTAATTTTCTTTTTACAGCTCCAGTAAAACTAAATCCGGTCAATAGTACTGCCACGATTCTTTCCAACTACGACTAAATTCTCTCAGTTCAATATCTGCTGAGTGTCCTGCTTTACCTTTCAAGTTGTATTCAAATTTTGTTGTCAGTTGTATATTTTTCCAATCCAGCATTTCCCTAATTCAAGCGTTGATCCATCTTCAGCTGTCCAGCTTTCCAACAGACGACTCATATGTCCTATCATTCAAGTCCTTGTTTTGAATTTTTCCTCCTGTTAATAGCTTAGTTTTGTGGGTATTTGAGTCGACTCGACTCACACTTCTAGTAGGGGAGGCATAAAAGGCTTTGATTCAATTGGTTCCAAAATTTGAGTGCAATCTAGCTTAAAGTAGGAGAAACTGCAACTATCAGTTTAGAAGGCTGAATCTGATCATTAGTATGCTTGCCTGGCATTTGAATATTTGATTTTTTAAGGTTTGGATGAGCCTTTGAATAACTGAAAGTACTTGTGCCCAAAAATCATGCTAGCAGAATAATATGAATGAATACATTCCATTTTGACGTTTCTAGACTTCAGTAGAAACATATTACAACATGAAGTAGAAACATATTACAACATACATATTACAACATATCATTTTATATTTTTTGTACTTCCATGTTAGAGGTTCCATTTCATTTCTCTTCTTTATTTTGTTTTGACAATGCACACCTACCACGCACTCAAGTCAAGCAAAGAAATTTTTCTGTTATATGCGTTTTATTTCTTATCAATAGTTTCTCTTTTGGGAGCAATGCATGATGAAACATTAAAACCAAAATGAGTAGTGGAGTGCATAAAGAATATCATTTACTTATTCATTTTTGTATATTTGACAGTCCTTTCATCATTTAAAAAAAATCATAATATAGTGAACATATTAGGCATACTTGGGAGCTGCATTCTTGTGTTTGCAGGATAGAAGTATGGCAAACACCCATGCAAGTGTCCATGATATACGGTTTATCATTACTTAAGTAGTGTCATTGTATTTCAATTGCCATAAAAGCTTTTACACATCCACTGGGTGATCTGGAAAGTATTATCCCAGCTCTGTACGTCTCTTAATGGACTTATAATTTGATTGTCTTTATTTGTTCAAATTAAGGTTCTTGTTCATGGCTCGGCAGAAGCTACAGAACACCTGAAGGAGCATTGCTCAAAGCATGTCTGCCCCCATGTATATGCTCCACAAATTGAAGAAACAATTGATGTTACTTCTGATTTGTGTGCATACAAGGTATTAATTGATATTGCAGTTATTAATGGTGGTCTTGGCTAGATGTTTATCGCACAACAAAAATTTTTGGACCAACACCTAAGTTTACATTGATTATTTTTCTTTAAAAACTGCAGGTGCGACTCTCAGAAAGGCTAATGAGTAATGTTCTCTTCAAAAAGGTACAACAATAGAACTTGATATTGCATTGAATTTGTCATGATATTGTTAAGTGTCAATAATTATTGTTGGCAGTTCTATTAGCTAGTTTGCCAATATGTGGGATTGCAAAGATGGTTGTCCATCATTGTGGACATTATGACAATCAATGGATCTACCACAACAAAAACAACAACAACAACAAGCCTTAAATCCCACTAGGTGGTGTCGGCTACATGAATCCCTCGTCTCCATTGTGTCCTATTATGTGTCAAATTCTCATTTAATTCAAGTATACTAAGATCATTTTTATACATACCAAGTCTTTTAGGTCTACCTCTACCTTTCTTAACATAAGACAAATCTAATGCATCTACTCTCCTAATGTCATCTGACGACGCTTTATGTGGCCAAACCATCTGCTCTCCCTAATCTTATCTATCACCTCCAACTTTTCCGAACATACTTTTTTCTTCTATCTCTAAAAAGCCACTCATCCACGAGCATCCTCATCTCAGTAACAAGTTATGTTTCTCTTTTATTGGCAACTAAGTCATCATTGCGGTCTTATTCTTATAAAATTTTTTTCTTTAAGTTTAAGTGGAACTTTTCTATAATAATAGGATGCATTCCTCCACTTCAACCATCCAACTTGAATAACATACATCTATTTCTTCACCATCATTTTGAACAATAGAGCCTATAATCGCTCTCTTATTAATGACTTGATCACCTAAAGTCACAACACTACCACTAAAACTTCTACAACTAAAATTACACTCCATATATTCAGTTTTAGATCTACTTAAACGAAAACCTTTAGACTCTAAAGTTGACCTCCATAATTCAAGTTTCATTGGACTCCTCTCTAGTCTTATCAACAAGAAGAATGTCAGCAAAAGCATACACCAAGGTACATCTTCTTGTAAATGCCTCGTAAGAACATCCATAACTAAAGTAAAAAGATAAGGGCTTAATGTTGATTCTTGATGTAATCCAACTGAAATAGGAAAATATTTTGTCAATCCTCCTTGTGTTTGGACACAACAGCTCTAGCATACATATCCTTAATGACTTGAATATAATCAATGGATCTACAAGGGACAAAAATCTTTTAAAATTTTTTTATGAAAATAAATATGTGCAAGTTGTATAATACCTTTTTTATTATCAATGCAATTAGTACCTTTGATATGTAGAAGTTATAAAGTGTAATTAATAATTTTTTTATATAAATAGAGCGTCAAGAACCCAGTGAAGTACACACAAAAATTCATACAAGTTTTTCTCTCTTTGTGGGTTTAAAGCTCTAGGAATGAAGGTATCTTGAGCCTTTTCTACTGTAGTTATTCTTTAGTCTACAAAATCTTTTCCAGCAGTCCAAACAATTCTTTTCCCAGCTACTTATCGGCCTCTCACATGCTATCTGCAATCCATCTCCCACTTTTGTTGTCTGCCTCTAGTTCCTATCAATCTTTTTTGCCGATTGCTGCAAAGATGCTTAGTACTTCACCACAACGACAATTGATATCCATGAAGAGGAAATCCTTTTTTTCCTATGATGGAAATATCTTCTATATCATAAGCTATTGACCAATCAAATGGACCTTATCACATCTTAGTAGGTGAGTACCAAACTAATCAATCTTCATTCAAGTTGAGTGGAAGAAATTACTTTATTTAGTCTCATTTTGTGAAAACCTTTCTTTAAGGAATGAAAAAGTTCAGGCACCTTATTGTTCAAATACTAGGCGAAGATAATCTCAATTTTGTTGTATGGGATTTAGAAGATTCATCTTCTGGATATGAAAGTCAATGATGCCGGAAATAAGCGAAATCTCAATGTTCTTAACCACTAGCAAGGATAATTGGAAAGTAGTGAAGCTACCTCATACTATCAAGCAAGGTAATCTTTCACTTTCCCATAACAAAATAAAAATTCTGTGGCTCAAACTCATTTACTATCAATGTTTCAAAACTAGTTGTAGTGAATATGTTTCAATATAACAAACTTTTGTAGTTGAAATAGTTTATGAATTTTTAGCTAGACTAAATTTTGAATATGATCAAAATATGTATTAAATACTTTGAAAGAGTCCCTTTTCAACATAAATGAAGTCTTCTCTACTATTATAGGTGAAGAAGAGATAGGTGGTGTTATGATGAAAGCATCAATTGTTGATGAATATTTTTTCTCTTTATGTACTAAATACAAGTAGAATCAATATGTAACCTAAATTAGTCCCACCAAGGTCCAATAAACTAGACGGTATGTTTTACAAATATAAGACATAAAATACATGTGATGCTAGAAACTCCAAGGGAAAGCCTTCATGCAATAAAAATAAATTTGCATATCCAAACCAATCCAAACATCATCATGCCAACATAACATCCTTGGAAGGAAAGCTACCACAAGCATATAATGACTAAAGCAAGAAGAAATGGAGAAACTTCACTAATCTTAGCAGATGTAGTTATGATGAATTTCTTAAGATCCAACATATATTTAAGATCTATATTTACTTTATGCCCACTTTATATTTGTGATTGGCCTTGTGTCTACCATATATATATATATATGTATTGACCTTGGACTCTTTTGATGAAAACATAAAAATAATACATAAACCCCACACTTTCTTTGCAAGATTTGGTAGATCTATGAGTACATGCTCTATGGCTCAATCAAGTAACTATTCTACTTTATTCCTCTCTTATGTTTATCGTATTTGTTCAAATACAATCTTGATAATAGATTCAGAAACAATTAATTACATGACGGACTCTTACACCAAATTATCTTCTTATATGCCTTGGTTGAAAAGTTATAAAATAAAAATACCTTATAGCTTATGAAACCCTTATCATTATTATTGAAAATGGATCTATAAAACTCACATTCTCTTTCATTATCATTTTTTCTACGTAAGAAAATTATTCATGAACCTATTATTAATTTAAAATTTAACATCTAACCAAAATTCATTACAATAATTAATCCTACTTATAGTCTATCTCAGGATTGAACCACGAGAAAGATGATTGTGCTTTGCTAATAAACGAGGCATACTATTATCATGATGTAGTTAATAATAATCATTTTCACCAGTCTTATTTATATGAAAGTTTCGATACAAGAAGTCCACAAATTTGGTTCTGTCATATTTAAATTGGTCATCTATTTATTTGTGTATTGCAATCCATATTTCCTACATTATTCAATAAAATAAAAGTTTAGGAGTTCTAGCATGAAGTGTGCCAAATAGTCAAACATCATGGGGTTCTCTATCCTTTAAGCTACTTAAAATTTTTTCATCTTTTTTTTCAATCCACATTGATGGCTAGGGGCTATTTCACATCGCTAATATTAATTAAGGGTACATTATTCAATAACATAAATGTTTCAACTACAACTTGACTTTTTTTCATGAAAAATAAATCTATTGTGAGTACATTCCTCCTCAGGTTCCATGAACTTGATCCTTACCTAATTTGGCACTAATATGAAGCATATTAAGTTTGCTAATGGGAAGCAATATTTTAATGAGGTATTATCCCTATTCTTCTATGAAAATGACATCATCCATAAAACATCTTATGTTGACATCTTAAAACAAAATGGAGTTGCAAAGAAAAAAATCAACATCTCCTTGAAACCACTAGAGTAACACTCTTTGAAAGGAATATTCCAAAATTTTATTGGAGGAAGCCACCTTGATTGCTAAATTATTAATAAATCACCTCTCCAATAAATTTTACAAAAAAAAAAAAAAAAAAACCTATTGAAACCCTTCTCACACCATCAAAATACTAATGTTGATCCAAGAATCATAAAATGTATCTTTTTAAGATACTCCTCAACTAAAAAATGGTATAAAATTATCCTCACAAAGTGAAAAAAATCTACATCTCATAGGATGTTACCTTTGTTGGAAATCAAGGGTTTTATGACCAAAATTTTCTTTAGGGAAAGTCACCTAGATAAGGATTTGAATAGGTGAACTATGGGCAAGTGGCTATTTTTAACTTAGTCAAAAGTTAAATTTCGCTAGATTGACTTTGAAGATGCTCAAGCTAATTCTCAATCTTATGATCAATTATGCCAATAATTGAATCAATGAGATGGATTGATTGCTTGAATTTAGTATTTGTGTTCACTATAGAATGGTTGATCTCAAGGAAGGAGGTCTATTTTAAAGTTGTTTAGAGTCGAACCTATAAAGCAAAAAAGATTTACAATTGAGGCTTCGTTTGGGAGAGCTTTTTTAGTGCGTTTTGCTTTTGAGAGCTTAAATTTTTAATTTTGATACCCGTTTGAATAGTGTGCTTTTTGAAACTACGTTTTAGCTCCATCTCACTGAAAGCTCCATTTTAGCTTTTCAAAAAGCAAAAGACAAATAATTTTTCAGGAAATACTTTTAAACCAGCTTTTTAGGAATCCGAAAAGCTTAGCCAAACGAAGCCTGAACCTCCTACAATGATCGGTCCTTTGGTCTTAGTAAGTTCAAACTAATCGTAAGGGATGAAGTTGAAAGACTTTATTTTTAAGGAGGATATTAATTTGGAATCATGTTTATATTTTTGATGTCAACATACATGACACAGATATGGAGATATAGCATAATTGCAAAAAATGTGACACGCTACATCATGGATGCATTTCTTATATTTAATAAATTATTAATATAAAATGTATGATTTTCACTATTCTTTTTTAAAGATATTTCAAAATGAAGTATAAAATCATAAAAAAAAGACTTTGTAATGATAAAGGATGTTTTGTCAATGTTAGTATTGCTTTCATACTTTGAATTCAAAGAAGATGGTTCAACTTTGTCTTCTTTGTGGTATGGCTTAACGTGAAGATGGTGTGAGATGCAGACAAAATGGCTTCGAGATGAGATTGCATGGCTATGATATGCATGTATTTAAGTTACGGTTTTGTCATGTCTTGTTCCTATGTCCAAATCATGTTCCGTTATGCCCTATGTTTGTTCCAAAATTATTAGTCTAATTTTGCAGTAAAAAACCTTCGACAATTATTTTAGTGTTAGACGTGTTGGCACATGGAGCTGTGCTCCTATCGGACGCATGTCTAGCACAAACATGACAACCATTAAAGAGTGTTTGAGCTTCATTATTTCTCATATATGTGAATGATTATATTATATTATATTTTGAATGGAATATAGTAAAATGGATTGAATTCTAAAATAATATTTATCATTACTTTTTGATTTGATTTATATTACAAATTTATTATCTATTACATTCAAAATTCATACTTGGTAGGTGCTGAAATCTAAAAATCTTTTTTTTTTTTTGAGAATTTACAAAAATATCTAGAATGTACATTTTTTAAAATTTTTAAAATAAATTGATTTTTTAAATTAAATAAAAATAACTTAATAAGCTTATTATGAAATCTCTTTAATCAGTGTTCTGAAAGGCTAAGAAAAATAAAAGCAAAAAATTATAAAGACAAGAATAGAAAACACATCCAAACAAGTCATAGGCAACTTTACTGTTGTCATTCAAACTAATCTTGATGTTGCATTTATAGTTATGAGATGGTGGTGCTTGTAATATTCCCTCCTCTCCTCTCCACCCTCTCTTTTTTCTCTCTATCTCACTAATGCTGGGAGTGTGATTATAGATGTTCTCTTCGTTTGGTTATATATTAATAATACACTCTAAAATGAGTCATTTATGATTTTGTTTTTGTAGATAAAAAGTTGAAAGAGTACATTCAACTTGAATTCAAATAAATTTTATTGAATTGATTACAGCTTAGTGACTACGAGATATCTTGGATTGATGCGGAAGTAGGGAAGACCAATGACATGCTTACCTTGTTTCCTGTAGCATCGACCCCTCCTCCCCACAAATCTGTTCTCGTGGGAGAACTCAAATTGGCCGATTTCAAGCAGTTCCTTGCTAGTAAAGGCATCCAGGTATTCTCATTTGTTTGGCGTTATTATTTGATTTATTTGTAATGTTTGCATGCTTTTCTTATCGTTGTTTGCAAATAGATGATGTTTAAATTTTTAGATGTTTAGATAGTTTAAATTATTGAACTTTTGTATTTTACTTTGATATGTAAAAATTTTGTATCGATGAGTTTGTTAGAATGGAAAATTTATTTATTGTCATTTATATCACATAAATAAAGGAGTAAGTACAATGATTTAAGGCGCATTCAAATAAACTTATACCATTCATCAAATATGTAGAGATTTTTAACTTAATTTTTTTTTGCTAACATTCACTTCAAGATGGAGTATATGTATTGACTAGATTAATCTTATTATGTAGGTTTGAAAAATGAAGAGGTCATAGAGTTTTAATAAGGATATCCTCAAGTCATTCTTCATTTGCAACATAAGTGGTGATCTTTCTTGATAGAACAATTTCTCAAGATCGATATCTTTAGTCTTTATATATAAGATTGGATTGTTAGCAATATAGATTACAAATTGATCGTGGCCATTTAAAATCATGGCATGGTAACAAGAAAATCAAATTCTTCATAGAGATTTTTTTACCAACATCATTTCACAAAGAGAGTGAGCCATGACGTTGTATATTTGGATCTCTCCATGAGCAATGTATTCCAGAGGTTGCTCCATATAAACAACTTTGGTGAGGCCCCATAGAGAAAGGTATTGCTAACATTTATTTATGATTTATTCTATCTTTGAGTAATGAGAATAAATAGAAGAATATAAACATAATTAAATCAATCAACAAGAAAAAAGTTTCAAAGTGGTGATGCCATGGACTTATATAACATTTCTTCACCAATTGAGCTTTATAATATTTAATAAATCTATGAGGATAGAGCTTAATAGTGGAGGCGGTGCAACCAAATTCTAAATTAAAGATAATGGACACAAGATAAAATGGTGCATAGGAAGTGATGGATATTGAAAGAACCTAAAAGAGCGCAGTGGTTAGCCAATATATTGGCATTTATCTTTTCATATAGCAATAGGAAGATGTATATCCGAGACCTCAATTTTAGGCGGATGCTGAACCATAGTATTCATGATGGAGGGTGTTTTTCAGTAGGAGATGGATATAACTTGTGAGTATAAAGCTTGTGAGGGAGGAGCATATGTTGTGTCTAGAGTCATAGCCATGATCTTGAAAGGTTCAAGTTGATCAACTCTTACCTATTGATCTAAGAAATATACTTGATTGATTTAAGATCTTCCATTTTAAGTTTAATTTATCAAGTCAAATTTTAACAAACAATTTATGATATGTCAAAAGACCTTGTTGGATTTTTCACATTTTCTTCCACTAGTTTTAGTTACTATGACAAGATTGCAATTAGTTTGAACCTCACCTCCAATGCTGCAATAGGATTGGCGTCTAGTGTTATTGTCATCTTAATATTGTATTCTGGAAGCTTAAAAGACTGCCTCCCGGCTTTCCCCTCTGAAATTTGACATTTTGGAGGAAGTAGGCTCTTTTATTCCTTATCAAGTTAATTTTCTAGTGGACCAAAAGTTTATGACAAAAGGTTTCAAAATCACTCAAAAAGTATTTTATTTCTAGCTTGAGGCGTATAAATTATTTGCTCTTTAGAATTAAGGGACTTCTTGATGGTTAAGGATCACAAGGAAACAATTTTTTATTTTATAGTGACATCAAGTTGGCTTTCTAACACATATCAAAAGCTCTGTCGTTTTCCCCACTTAGTGGTGTAATCTTATACAACTCATTTAATAAGCACGTTAAGTCATCTTGAGAAAATAAAGTTTGATAAAATTTGAATAAGATCTTTTGCCTTGGAAAAATTTATAAATAAGTTGATATGTTTGTTAATGCACTAAAAATTTTCATTTCATTCTGGCACCCAAAGAAGTCTACAAATTATGTAATAACAATTGCATGAAAAAAATGAAGCATTACATCCCAATTCTATGTAAAAATGGGTTTTCTATTAATAAAATCAGGCAATGTACAAAAAGTATACAATGTATCACTAGATCTTACGACATCAAAAAAGTTGATAATTGAAGAAATACTAATGTCCACATAATGCCTACCTATTTGTAGTGTTATTAAAAGCACATAGAATCTGAGTGAAGTGATGTGGTGACCCTGTACATCTTTTGTTTATGAAGCACAAGCTCACAACAAAATGCTCATGTTACGTTATTTAACTATGTTATGTTGTAGCATTGTGTGCTTGAGTTTGGCTTAAAACAAAATTTTGTTTTCTATTTTATGATTTGGTTTAACGTTTTCTATAATAATTAGGCTTAAATATTCACTTCTCACAATTTCTAGTAGTCACTGAGTTGTGAGTATTTGTTCTTTGTTCACTGTTGCTGGAGCTAGTTGCGCTTGTTCTTCTCTTTATGCTCTCTCTTTTAAGTTTTCTTGTACGCTTCTCATTATTTTGTATTTTTGGTATCAGTAACTTCTAGCTCACAAGTTTCTTCCCAGGATTGATTCTGTATGCTTCATATTCATCCATAGTCTTGCTTCATGTTGCCTTTGTTTCTAGGTTTTTAGTTGATACTTAGTTCATGAGTATTCTTAATTTTTAAATATCTTTCATCACTACATTAAGTATATCTTTTGATTTTTTTCTTCTTCTGGATAGCTAAAAATTGATTACCATTATTGAATGTGTAATTATATTTACTAAAAATTATTCGCTAATATGGTTTATATTTGGACAATTAAATGACTATTTTATGCACATAATATATGTATGTATGATATCCAAGTCATGAACATTATATTTTGTAAAGTGCTTCACTCTTTGTGCATTGAAGCAAAAATTTTTGTTTTTCACATTGAGTTTAGCACTTAAAAAAGTAGGATAATTTGTATTGCTTGAATCCACCTTTACTAGTTTTCACAACATCGTTCAAATTTGTGGAAGAGTTCTTTGACACCTGGTTTGTGGTCAATATTTGCCCCCATTTTGTGTTAGATGAAACATTCTTATTAAACCATTATTACAGGCTCCGCTTTTTAATGTTTTTTTATCTCAACCTTAAATATTCTATCACAAGCTTCCTTGGAAAGATACTAAATCTCGCATTAATGCTTTGATGGCCTATTATGCTCTAGTATCTTTGAAATGCATCTTCACCCCCTAACCTTGCTTCCAACATGACAATCTCTTTCTCCACAAACTGGCTATACAATGTCTTCTTCTTTGTTTTGTAGAGCCCTTTGCCTGCTTATCCTGTGAATGATCAATAAATGGTTGTTTGTCTTGTTCATCAGCTCAACATGATACTCACTATTCGATCAATTGATTTTTCAGTAGTATGACCTCTAAGCTTCTTTCTGACTTTTCCTCAACTTAGTTCTCCATATTATTATCTGGAAGCAGATCACCTTGGCCATACGAAGGGACTCGGGTGTGATCCCTATCGTCATCGTAAATCCTTTCTTACATCTCAAGCTTGTTGTGTGTGCTAATTAGTTCAGTTGGTAAGGGCCTTGGAAGTTTTTCCAAGGTTTAAGATTCGAATCTTGCCTACACCATAATAAAGCTCCACCTTACAAACTTGGGCAGAAAAAAAAAAACCGTTTTAGGCTTGTTGATGAGGTTATTTTGTAAGATCTTTTTCTGTCTTGTATGTGTTGGTATTGTTTCTTATAACCCCTATCTTCCTTCACACAAGTAAAAATCACTTCTAATAATTTTACCATACATGTAATACTTCATGGTTTGGGATGTTCCCTTCCCTTTTCTCTACTTTGACCCTATGAATTGTTGGTAAGGGCTTCTGGAGATTTATGGGGACATCTTTTTTTTTTTGAAACTTTCCCTTCCACGGGATTCAATGGTGTTTGCCATCAGGTGGTATTGTCGGTAACACTTCTCTGGCCTGCTCGACCCCCTCTTTTGGACAATCCAGTTGGTAAATGGGGTTTACCTCTCTCAATGACTTTGTTAAGGTGATCATCCTGAGGCCTTTTGATGGAAGTTACTTTTGGAGTGGCATGCTCTCCACTATGCCTTATTTGTTTGGAAACATTTTTTGCACTAAATTAGCATGGCGGATCCACTCTTTTCCAGGGCTTTCTGACTTTATGAGATATCCCCTTCTCTATGGGTGGGTTCCTGAAGATCAAGCAGATCCATTCTTCAGCCCCTCTTTCTATCAAGTGTAGATTTTATTTATTTTCTTTTCTTTCTATCAAGTTTGGAGACCATGTTCTCATTCGGCTTGGCTGCCTTTCCTCTGTGCATTATGTCTCCATTCCTCCCAACACTTATGTCAAGATTTTCGTTACTGCACGTAACTTCCCTTCATCTGGGATCTTTAACATATCTTCGTCATTCACTTCAGTACCTCCTTAGGCCTCTGTAGTTTCCATTGTTAACTGCACTATATACCATTTGGAGGGAGAGGAATGAAAATGCTCTGATAAAGAGGCCTATGCCGTCTGGGAGCTTATCAAGTAGGCTAATGGTTTGTCTAATGATGTGTCAATGGCTGAACTCAAAGAACTGTTGATGGATCCTTACTCCAGCACTGATGAGATGAGCTGCCTGATGATTCTATATCATTGATGTTCAATTTCCATGAACACCTTATTTATTAGTTCCATTTTCAGCCATATTGCATTATAATTTAGAGGGAGAGGAATGAATCAGCCTTTGGTAAAGAGATCATGTGATTTGTCCAATAATTTGTTAAGAACTGGCCTTGGATATGAGGATGGAGCTTTCCATGAGCATGAGCAGAATGAGCTATGATGATGATGCTATTAGCTTTGATAGTCCCTATTGGAAATAGGTGCTTGTGACTGTTGTTGTCAGGTCTCACATTGTGGGGCACTTCATCTTGACTATCAATCAAGTAGCAGCTGATTTTGCCTAAAGATGGCTTTGCCGGGTATCTGGTAAATTCCTGCCACCACGTGTATGGGCATTTTATCGTTGTCTGTTCTTTATTCTTTATTTATCATAATATTGTCTCCTATAGGCTTTTCATTGTCTATTTATTTTTGCACGAGTGTTATTTATTTATTATAATTTTGGCCATACCTCAAAATTCAGTAAGGGGTTGTTTGTTTGTAAGTATTTAGGATACCTCAAATTTTCATATTTTAAATGCATTTTAAATTAGATACGCTATATTTTGATTTCTTGAGATTGATTGGTTGATTATAAAACAAATACATAAAATTCAATATTTTTTATTTTTTGTGTTTGATTGGCTATAAATGGAAATCGGTTAGAAATAGACATGCAGTTGTTGGGGTAAGTCCCAAACCCTAGGTAGGTCCGGTTTGTTGCAGGCATGGAGGTCATGAGCATAGGGCAGTAGTCTGTCATAGAGGTCTCATGCTAAGAGGGTTTGCTACAAGAAGGTCAAGGCATAACGTGATTTTAGTGAGGTCTTACATTGTGAATTTGCTTGATTTGGATTAATTTGGAGTACATTGAAAATAAAATAAAGGGGTTATTGCAAATCACTCAATAAATTACTTTATTTTTATTTTAACCAAAACCTAAAATTCTAAAACTATACATTTATATAACTCACACACGTAGTACATCCGAACAAAGATCCCCTTGAAGAACTTTTTTTAATATATATAAAATGCTTGCTTTGTAATTTCTCTTATATTTCACTTGTTTTTTTAATGCCATAATCTATGATGAGATATGATGTGGTAACACCAATTGCACTTCAATTCAGGTAGAGTTTGCAGGTGGTGCTTTACGTTGTGGCGAGCATGTAACACTACGGAAGATCAGTGATTCCACTCAGAAGGTTATTCTTCTGACATGCCTCGCATCTTTTAATTCTAGCCGTACTTAATATTTTTTGTGTATTGAGTATCAAAAGTAATCATTCTTGTGATTTTGCTTCGTGGCATTTGTAGGGCGGCACTGGAGCCCAGCATGTGCTCATCGAAGGTCCTTTAACTGAAGAATACTACCAGATAAGGGAGCTTCTTTATTCTCAATTTTACTTGCTTTAGATTGGAAGCATTTGAAATATATTCATTTTGAATCCATGTTTCTTAATGGAAACCTCAAGGTATGAGTGGTCTGCAGTTCACTGTCTGTTGTATATCAGACTTATTTTCTTGTTTGCGGACCTCTTGGCATGACAGTCTATTCAAATTTCAATTCAGTAACTGATATTTAAGCTCATAAATTACATGTCAGTGGCAATTTTGTTACGGAATTTGATAGTTTATGATTGTTCGATGTTTCAATTCTGCCTCTCATAAGGATTGAAGAGCTGAGTAGCTATTAAATCTAATACCTGTAGCATGCCCTAAGGTTTTAAAAATTTGTGTACTACATTTCCTGAATACGAGTTAGATATTAGATTAGCTCTCTCATGAAGTCAATTGATATTTGGTTTTATAATGAGTTTGAATGGTTTAGGGAAATTTTAAAGCTTCCAAAGTAAATTTGGTTTTTTGATGAAGCTTTATTATCAGTAAGAAAAATTTGCATACATATCACGTAATTTTCATGCATTTACTTATCTAAAATTTGCATACATATCATATATATATATATATATATATATATATATATATATATATATATATATAAAACATTTTCTTATGATTATGGGGTGAGCTGTAAGCCTGTAAGCTATTTATATATCCTTTTCCATTGTGGCACTTGTTTTGGTTTTGGGGAACAACCTGGACAAATCATAAGGTATGTTGGGGAACAATCAGGACAAATCATAAACTACAGGAACTAAGGCAGCATTGTAGGTATGCCTTAATTAAGAAAGAACATAAAATCTTAAACTCCTGCAATATATATAATACATCCAGCTTTAAAATATTTTTTTTTGCAACTTAATTAGGTATTCAAGGTAATTTTAGGTTTTTGATGTGAGTATTTAAGCTATCAAGCTGCAAAGAACTCTGAGTTGGTTGATGAAGCTGCAAACCAATCTGCAGTCTTCTTTTTCTAAGTAGAATATAATTTAAGACTGGTTTGCTTCTGTTTAAAGGTGTGAGCCACCCTCTTGTTTGACACCAAGAAGTATGAAAAATGAACTACTGTTTACAAGTTGACGATTACATTTTAGTTATTTAACCCTTTTATTTATGATTGTTAAGGACAATGCTTAAGACCCAACTCATTATTTATTTATTTATTTTGTTTTTTAAGTCGTTTCTGGTGATTTCACATTCACTTGATGGCTAATTACAAGTATGAGTTTCAATAGATCAAACAGATTTAGATAGTATTGATTCGATTGTCAAATTTGAAATGCATAATAGGAGTCATCTACATACATGTATGTATCTCAAAAATGTGAAAGCCACATGTTTTTTTATACAATTTAAAGGATTATTAATGAACTAGCGCATGGATTATCCGAATTTTATTCATATAATATTTAATTTTCTTTGATTATTTAAAAAAGTGAACAATATTATTAAGATTTTATATATAAATGAATATATTTGAACAATCATTTTTTTCACAATCATAAACAAGCAGCTCTTTAAAATCTCATAAACCATTTATTAAATGATGATCCCATTGTTTATTTGATACTTTTCTAATGTCATTATATCAATTTTTTAATATAATGCATATTTTTAAAATTATGAATATTAGTATATAATGATCCAAGGCAAGATAGTAATCAAGGTAATAATTAACTCAATTACTTTATAGCCCTAATCAGTCTCTCTTCCTCTTATCTCCTTTATTTATCTCCCTATTTATTAAAATCTATTAATCTTGGCATCCAAATACTTCACACATTCTTCATAGCTTTGATTATAAGTCCGTTAACTGAATGCAGGCCAAACATAACTACTTACAGCTACCAATAATAATCACATTTTGCCCTAAACCCTGAACATATACAAAAGGTTACATGTACAACAGTTAAATGCATCCTTAAGCATCAAATTTCCATTCTTACAGCCACCTTGAACTTCAAAATATTTTTACTGCGTTCATGGCGAAGAGCTGACACTACCTCTAGCAGGCAAGAAACCACATTTGATTGCTGGTTGATGTATGCATCGCATATAATCATCTTCTAAAATTTTTTTTAAGGATCTGTAACTCTTCTTAATGGCTCTTAATTTTATACCTCCATGACCCCTTCCATAGTTTCAAATTGAATGAGCAGTCTTCACAATGCAGATATTTAATTCAAAATTGTGGTACAAACAACTCAATAAGGGTTTCCATAGACAATATAGACTCTCCTACTCATTATTTCAGTGAAAATCTTAGTTACGAAAGTAACAATATAAATATATACATTTATATACGTCTGAGATTCTTTCAATAGATTTACTCTTACAGTTATTCAAATTCTTTAGCACCAATCTAACCACAAATATAATGCATGGTTCGACACAAGTATAGTACACAGCAGCGAAGTACACAATAAGTGATCTATATTACTCCATTTACTTTATATTTACAGACTTACAGTGATTAGAGCATTTTATATTTGATTAACCATATACAGTATCATCAATCCCTACCTGCTTCAACTTATTAAGTTTCACCCAATCAGGAAATAGGCTGTAAACTGTACAATGATAATTCAACTTACCAGAAGTGATCATCGATGGCAACAGATGAAGCAGGAGAGTTGTCTTCTTCCTCCAATTCCACCTCTGCCTCGCTTGACTCAAATTCTGGGGATTCTACAGCAGCAAGATTCTTCAAATCAACAATAGAAAGCTCGTCAAGCCGCCGCACCACAAGGTCTGCAGCTCCAAGCTCATACAATGGATGTTTACTAGCTACTGCAACACACTTCATCCTTGCATCATGAGCAGCCTCCACCGAGGAGTTTGAATTCCCAACCACAATGCACCGCTCCGGTATAAAATTCAGGAGCTGTGCCACATACACAAACATCTCAGGATCTGGCTTTCCTCTATACACATCCTCCGCAGCTACAATCACATCTAACGAATTTTGCAACCCAACAGCCTCCATTGCTTCGTTGAGGACTCTTCGGGGGCGCGTTGATGCCACCGCAATAGGGATTCTATGGCGCCTGAGTGTACTCACAAACTCTTGTGAACCAGATCGCAACTGATAGAATCCGCCATGAAGATTTCGCTGTATCTCCTCCTTCCTAGAGGCTAATCTTCGGAGTTGCGAAGGGTCTCGAGACCAGCAAAGGACTTCTGAAAGAGCTTGTTCGTTCTTCATTCCTTCAATTCTTCTCAACACAAAGGCAGGGGGAGGAGATTTTCCTTCCTCTTGAGCAAGAACTAACCAAGCTTGCTTCTCCAATGCAGGGTCATCTTCCACTATAACACCTTCCCACTCAAAGATTACACCTAACCAGCCGCATCCCATTCTCTCTTGCCGACGCAATGGATTGTGCAAGGATGGGTTATCAGCCTTGTTCGGCGGCGGCCATAGCCTGCTAGGGTTCAGGCCAGTATCACCAGAGTACTTGAAACCGCGTGACAGCCAATCCTCTTCCGGCCTTGCTTCCTTGGTCAACTCCATTGCAAGAGATTTGATTGTAGAAGAAGGAAAAAAGCTACGCCTTTGCTTTGTCACTGTGCTCAAATTTTGCAGATAGATCAGCCTACGACCCTTGAGCTCTGTCGTACGTGGCGGGAACACCTCCACTCGCCTCTTGCAGAAGCCATTCTTGAAGGAAGCCCTTTGGTAGAGCGGGCGGCATCCGATAATAGATGTAGAAGCACCGATCGAATCAATCACCATAGCAGAATAATATTGGCAGTGGATCACACAAATCTAACAGTAAAAGAGCTTTCCCCTTTCAAAACAAAGAACAAAAAACTTTATTGTGGTAATATCCCTACAAATCTTCTTCAATTTTAGCAGTATTCAACCTCAAGACCCCCTGAAGCCTTCAAGCACCTTCCCGGGCAGGAACCCTAGCAATCCAATATAATAAAACATATTATTCGAAGAAAATGGATGAAGAAAAAAATCTCAACCCATCAACAAAAGCCAAACACAGATCATAAAATGAAACAAATACAGCAATCACGGTAAATGCGGGGATAAAAAAAAAACGAAATTCCCTAAGGAGATTATGAATCCCGAATTGCGACCAATAAACAAAACCAAAATCTAGGATCCAAGTAGAAGAAATAGGGAGGAAAAAAAAAGTAAAAAAAGTAAAAAAACTAAATCTACATAAAATCGATTCCTCTTTTTGATTACACAGCATCTAAATTAGGATAAGAAAAACCTGGAAGGGATTGGGACTTGGCTGCAGCAAAGAATCGATCAGCAAAGAAAGAGAGATTCGGAGAGAAACAGAATAAAAATGCAGGAGAAGAAATAGATTGGCTTTTGGCTCATCTAAATCCTTTCCGTGTACGCCTCTGGAGTACGACTCCGTCTATTTCGGGTCGGCTTTGGTGTGCTTTTGTGCTATGGCTTCAGCTAACGCCACGTGCACCTTTTAGAATATCAGAACACAGCTTCCAATCTCACCGTTGATTTCCCCACGTTTATGTGGCCAACGTTTATATAATAGAATAAAAGAAATCGAAGATACTAACGGTTTTCTTGAGAGTTTTTTTGGCCGACACCTGTTCCAATTTAATTACACATTCACATGCATACACATTACATATATAAGAACTTAAACTTTTAAACATTTTAATTAAAAACTTTAACCATTAAATTAAGATGCTTTACTGTTAAGAGTATCATCTGTTCACAATATTATATAATTAGATATATAATTACTGTAACATTGAGCAAGTTACGCTTATTCTGCAACCTTGATTGCGTGCTTATCCCCCTACTCTTTCTATCTACACGTTTTCTTGCATGTAAACATGCCAAATGAATATGTTGGAGTAGCTCCTGTGACATATTAAAGAGAGTCGTCTTAGATGATTTAATCACATAAAACGTTGATCATCCGATGACCCGATTAAGAGAGTAGATATATTAGATTTATCTTATGTTAAAAAAGATAGAAGTAGACCTAAAAATGAGCTTAATATACTTGAATTAAATGAGAATTTGATACATAATAGGACATAATGAAGACGAAGGATTCATGTAGCTAATCTCATTTAGTAGGATAAAGATTTATTGTTATTGTATGTCGATAACATAACTAGTAATTGTGGGATTGGCTTTTGCTACATTGCTTTACAAGTACACAAACTAAGTGCTGTTTGGTTGGTTGCAAGTGCAACTTGCGACTAGTTCTTAGAATTCATATATTTTGAGATTACAATATAAACTAAATTCAAGAGATTTTGGTTTCCAAGATTTATTTTGTTGATAGTAAAATAATTCCAGGAAAAATTTTCATGTACTTTATTGGCTATAAAATGAAGCTTTGATGCATTTGAAATTGTAACGTTGGGGAGTATGGTTGCGGCCGCGGTCACTTGGGGGCGATGAGATCCTAGCGAAGGACAGTAGCGTGTGAGAGCAAGAGCAAAGTGTCTAAAATAGGATAATGTTCCATTAGGAATTTGAACAATTTATACAAATTTGAACTTTAATATAAATGACCTTTTTTGAAAAAAAAATTTTAATACTTATTTTACTTATCTATATTAAGAATTAAAAAAAAGAAGAAGGAAAGAACTAGAATAATAGGCAAGTTTCTTTGAAGGAACTAGAAAAATAAAGGCCGCAAAAAGAGAGAAAAACAATTCAATCATACCCTGATGTACAAATAAATGTTTATAGCAATATCAAGATATACATTCAGTAATCCCTTCACAATGGAAATGGCTTTATTAGTTCAAATTTTTACCAAAGGCATCTTTGTTGCCACCGCATATATACACACAATATGCGTGAAAGACTATAAACATTACCAAAAATCACTATACCATTCAATGACTGCAACTATGCAAAACCCTCAAACTGATGAATTTAGTCCTTTTGGAATTGAGGAATCAGTTGATCAACAAAGAGTTCGCCAGAACCTTCACAGACTTTTGAAAAAATTTTTGAAGTGAGAGGACCATTCTCCGTGAAAATAATGAAATCCTCAAAATGTGGAAGACTTAGCTCAAGTAAAAGGAGTTTCGATTATGGCATAGTGTTAGTTTAGACTTGGTTTCAGTGCCCGGAACTCGCATTCTTCTTAGCTTCCAAGGAAGAACCATCTTTAAGTGCTTCTCGAGCTTCATTCTCCATTCCGAGCGCAAAAAGGGCGGCGGATTGTAGATAGAATGCAGTTGGCCAAGTTGGGCATATGAGTAAGGCCTGCATTGCATCATTAAGTGCTTCCTGGGGTTTGTCATTCATCAGATAGGAGAGACTCCGACGAGCAAATACGGTTGGAGAAACCATGGTTCCAACATCAATGAACTGCATTGGAGAGTAAATTATCTATATGAGAACACTTTAATTGGTTCACTTTGTTATAAATATCATTAAAGATTGAAGAAATGACACATTTAGTGCAACTAAACTTTTCGAAAATAAATATTAAATTCATTTACAGTATTGTTGGACACAATGATTTGCCGCAGTGCTTGCTTCTGCAATGTCATCCTATTGGTTACCCGCCCTAACTTCGTATCAGTTGAAGTCAACTTACTACCACCTTTTAGGCGCCTTGATTGCGTGGAATCCTATTTTGAATACCAAAGGAAAACTATATTCATATGGCCGGTGCCTATGACATAGACCATGATAGTCTGGAGAGTCTTCAAAAGCGACTCATGGAGGGCTATAAGTTGTAAAATAAGAGAAGTTTTTTATAGAAATTACTTGAATAAGGGTTATTGTTATAGTCAACAAATATAATTTCACAAAACCAATTAAAGATAATTGGTTGATACTTGAGAAAAGGCTTAACATCCAAAGAATATGCAAATTAACTAGTAGAAAGTTGTGAGTGCCAATTAATCCAGTTAGTGAGGGTCTTGTAAGTTGTTGTCAAGATTTTGAATTCGAATCTCACCTTTCGGAGTGGAGTGCGAAGAAAAAAAACTAGCAGAAAGTCCTTATCTTAAAGCCTTCTATCATTAATGTACTTTCAGCAGTGTCAACAGAAATATTGGGAAAATGAATCACAGTTCCCCACTTCCAAGTCTTTTAACTTTCTCCAAGTTTGCATCATGGAAGTCTCAAGTTATGAATAAATTCACTAACCACCATGAAATGTCTTTAAGAATAAAGACGAATCACAAAATGGGGAGCAGATTTTTATAGGATGAGAGGACTAGATGATCATATTAACTGAATAATGATGCCTCAGATACAAGATGAATACTACAGAAAAAAATATGAGAAAACAAGTATAATCAAAGGAGAATAAAAGTATATTAATCCTAAAATATTTATTCTTTGAATAAAATGATTTCCGAATATTATTTCATAATGATCAGCATACGCTAACACACATGATTAAAAATGTCAATAACATGAATGTCCTTTTACGCTGGTATGAAGTAGTTTATCTCCAAACAAGTTTACTGGCAGTTGGCACTACGGCTTCAAGTTTTTAGATCCCTAAGGAGTTCAATGAAATTTCAGTACCCACATTGGTCCACAATGCAAGAAAATACAATTAGATACTACTTGAGAGGAATTCGTTTTCCAAACTCTACCGGTAAAAAATCTTCAACAAAAAAAAAGTAGAAGATGCACATTCCAAAGCAGTAAAATAAAATAAAAATTAGATGAAATAAAAAGAAGACCTGAGTGTAGCACTCAATTGCAGTGTTCAGATCTTTATGCCGGAATGCAGTATCACCCTTTTTCTTCGAGGTCAAAGTCTCTTGCATTTGATTTGTCCACATTTGAAAGGAAAGCTGGAAGTAGATTAAATAACTAATAAGAAAATATAGACTGCTGAAAGTTTTTTGTGATATTCAACACTATATGATATTAATTCTTAACAAAGCAAGAATTTTCCATATATATTTGCTTTGACATATCCATCTCAAGCATCCTTCTCTACCGTTTAGATTTACTTTTATACAGGCGACAAGCAAACAAAAAGCCATGTTGAATAGTAGAGTCACGATGAGATGTTAAGTCAACTGATGAAATTTCAACAATCATGCAAAAAGGAAACCTTGGAGATATAGGCTCACAAATATGGGGGATGAAAAATTTTAAAATTGGATAAAGCATGTCTGATCATTTTAATTAAACACATAATTATCAGCATTAGGTTTAAACAAGGGGAAATATCAGCGAGCAAAAAAATTTTGATCTCCATACAAGTTGATGCTTTAAGAATATACAAAAAATTGATGAAAAGATACAAACGTGATAACAATAAGAAAAAGGATGGGATAAAAGGATCAAAGACTGGTTCAGGATCAAACAGGTTTAAAGTGGAATGTTTGCATCGAATTTGTGTCAAGAATAATTTTTAGACATTTCTAGCAAGCATCCAAGAAGTAAACCTTTTTTCCCTAGAAAATATACTACAGCACATGCTAAATGACTAGCAAAAGAACCTTCTACGTGATTGGATGTTGCTCAATCATTGGAAAGCATAATGCAAACAACATAAAATTGATTGGAAGTAGTCATCATCATAATCATCATCTAGCCTTTTTCAAAATTATTTGAGGTAAGCATTATGAATTCAACATGATACTCTTACAATAATAATAACAAATGTGACTGCATCTTATGCTGTCACAGCTTTACTCTCACTGGGGTCTAAAGTAGCACAAAGGCCACGCAGAGCTTTGAAATTATCTTGATAACAAAAGTTTGAGAAAATTTCTGAATGTCAGTTGTGAACATTTTTTGTCAACTATATTATTGGTGGTACTAAGTACTTTGGTATTCAGGTAGAAGTTGAACTAAAAATGATGTAGGTGTGATTATAGATAAAAGTTTGAAGGATAATGTTATAAATATTAATAGATGTGGAGATAAAATTATAACTTTAAAGATTATTGTTGATACTAAGATTATCAATGTTATAAGTGTTTATGCTCCTCAAGTAGGTTTGGATGTAGGCTCAAAAGAAATTTTTTGGAATGAATTAAATGGATTAATACAAAGATACCTCTTGAAAAAAAGTATTTATTGGAGGAGATTTAAATGGACATGTTGGTAGAGTGGTAAAAGATTTTAAAGTATTCATGGTGGTTATGGATTTGGTGGTAATGAAGAAGGTAGGATTATATTAGATTTTATCTTGGTTTATGATTTTGTAGTTCTTATACTTTATTTAAGAAAAAAGATGAACATTATTACTTATAAAATGGATATAGTAAAACATTTGATTATTTTTCGATAAGAAAAAATGATCGTTTAGATTGTAAAGATTGTAAGGTCATTCCAAGTAAAATTTAAGTCAACATCGATTGTTGGTTTTAGATTTTAAGATGAAAGGTTATAAGAGGAAAAATAAATCAAATTATCCAAGATTAGATGGGACACTTAAATAACACAAATAAAAAATTTTTAAGAACAGCTACAAGATTAGAATTTGGGATGTTCATAAGGAAGCTAATGTTTTGTGGAAAAATAGCAAGTGAAATTAACCAAGTTCTTAAAGATGTCTTGGTGAATCAAAAGAAAAACTTAATAAGAATAGGTGGTGAGTCGAGTGTCAAAGAAAAAAAAGATAAGAATAAGAATCATTGTTATAAAAACTTGGTTTAGATGTAAAACTCAAAGAATTGGAAAATATATAAAGTGACGTAAAATTCTAAGAAAGCAATATATGATGAAAAAATTTAGCTTTTAGTGATTTATACTGATAGATTAGATACCAAAGAAGGTGAAAGATGCATGTATAAGTTAGCCAACCAAAGAGATAGGAGAAGTAAAGACATCGTTCAATGAGGTGTATTAAGGATGAAAATAATAAAGTGCTTTTCGAAAATAGGTGGATGAGGTATTTTGATAAACTTTTTAATGAATGATCTGAAAGTACGATTGATTTTAGCAACCTTAATACCCTAAACAAAAATAAAGAATTTCATTTTTATCATCGTATTAGTAAATCTGAAGTTAGAGAAGCTTTAAAGAAAATGAAATGTGGAAAAACAGTAGGACCTGATAATACTTCAATAGAAGTGTGAAAATGTTCAGGAGATCAAGGAATTTCTTGGCTTACAAATCATTTTAATGTTATTTAAAGACTAAAAAGATGCCAGATGATTGAAGAAAGAGTTTGTTGGTTCCTATATTTAAGAATAAAGGTGAGTTGTGCAAATTATGAATTAAGTTAATGTGTCATATTAAAAATTATGGGAATGAGCATAGGTTAGGATACAAAGTTTCATTTTGGTTTCATGCGGTAGATCTACTATGGATGCTATACATTTGTTAAAAGGTTTGATGGAGAAGCATAGAAAGTAAGGAGGATCTACATATGATATTTATTGATTTAAAGAAAGCTTATGATAAAGTTTCAAGAGATATTCTTTGAGAGTTCTAGACGAGAAGGAGTTAATATTGGTTATATTCAAGTCATTAAGGATATGTATACTAGAGCTGTTACTTGTGTTCAAACATAAGGAGGATTAACAAAATATTTTCCTATTTTAGTTGGATTACATCAAGGATCAGTTTTAAGCCCTTATCTTTTTTACTTTAGTTAGGGATGTTCTTACTAGGCATTTACAGGAAGATGTACCTTGGTGTATGCTTTTTGCTGATGACATTCTTCTTGTTGATAAGACTAGAGAGGGAGTCCAAGAGAAACTTGAATTATGGAGGTCATTTAAGTAGATCTAAACCGAATATATGGTGTAATTTTAGTTGTAGAAGTTAGTGGTAGTGTTGTGACATTAGCTGAACAAGTCATTAATAAGAGTGAGCGATTCAGATATTTAGGCTCTATTATTCAAAATGATGGTGAAATAGATGGAGATGTTATTAGTAGAATTCAAGTTTTGTGTGATAGAAAAGTTTCACTTAAACTTAAGGGAAAATTTTATAAGATAATGGTAAGACCTGCAATGACTTATGGTGCAGAATGTTGGCCAATAAAAGAGAAGCATAAGACTAAGTTAAGTGTTACAGAGATGAGGATGCTTAGGTGGATGAGTGGCTTTACTCTTAGAGATAAAATGCAAAATGAGTATGTTGGAAAAGTTGGAGTAGCTCAGGTGGATAAGATTAGAGAGTCACCTTAGATGGTTTGGCCACATAAAGCAAGCGTCAATGACGGTTAGGAGAGTAGATGCATTAAATTTGCCTTATGTTAAGAAAAGTAGAGGTAGACCTAAAAAGACTTGGTTAAGATGTATTAAAAATGACCTTAGTATACTTGTATTAAATGAGAATTTGACACATAATAGGACACAATGGAGACGAATGATTCATGTAGCCAACCCCACTTAGTGGGATTAAGGCTTATTGTTGTTATTGTATCTAGTAATTTTCTTAGTTCAGCATTTTTTTTTGTCAAATCTAGCCTTTATATTTGCCATTAACCTCTATATAAAGGGGATTTCATGAGGAATGAGATGATAATTGTTTGAAAGGCTAGATGAAAATATTGAAATTGCTCATAAGAACTAACACATGGGATGTGTTAGAATAATTGATGTCCAATTAACACAAAGGACCCAATATTTTTGCAAAGATAGAGAAAACGAAGTGTTTCTGAATCAAATTAGGAAACATAGTTTAACATTATGAAAAATCTGTAACTCAAAAAAAAAAAACTAAAACAAGTTTAGTATTTGACATATCTCAAAAGTGCATATCAAATCAAACATGTAAAATATGATGTCATTGTTTTTATAGTTTCTAATGAAAATGCTTGGAAGTCCACTTCCACTCTTTCCAGTGCTGATGCTGGATATCCTTGAAAATAAATGAAAAAAAGAAACATAGAAGACAGGAAAGATTAAAAGAGGATGAAAAAAAAAAAAGATAAATAAGCCTTGCATGTGTATGAGGAGATAAACTATCCCAATTCAAGTCTCACACCTATCTAAAGATTAAAATCCCCAAAATAGATGAAAAGGAAGAGCTTCCATATCCAAAGTAAGAATTTTATTCTTACTTTACTTAGAACTGCTATATTTATAGATAAAAAAAGAACAAGTCGATAATAAAGTGCTAATACATTGCTAACAAACTTAATGGTATCGTCTCTACAAGACTTAATTCAAATATCTGTCAAAATTAAAATTTAGAATCTCTGCCCACATCAACGCCACTAGATCCTCACATGGCAGGGTTCATTAGTCTGCATGAACATATATATATATATATATATATATATTCCACAGAAAAAACAACATTTTCTGAATGCAGAAAGCAACATCTTGTTGAAGTAGCACTTACCTTACTATTGAATATGAATGTTCATATTTGGCTATAGGATCATGTGGCGGAATTACAGGGAGTCAATTACTGCTCCTTCCCACAGAAAGTTGCTTGAAGCAGGAATAAAAAACTATCCAACAAATAAAATATGCCCCAATCAATCATAAATGAATTCCATAAATCAAGCTAATGATTCTCGCAATTAAATCTAACTCTTTTAGTAGCATATGAGGTGATTTTCCCCCTAAATTTAAGGGCTAAAGTTACCTCCTAGGTTCTCATATGTATATTTACTTTCTTCCCAATTATATTCAATCTTGCTTATCATTTATTTCCATTGTAAGAAGATTTATTTCCCTTATAGAAAGATTGAATCCATGAAATATTAGTTAATTTCCTTCTTCACTGATCTCTTTTCCGGCACATAATTAATCGAAACAAAGGTGACCTCCATGACCTTCAAAAAAGAGATCTTTCTCTTACTCAATATTACAATATACCAAATAAGTATTGAGCAATGTTGATGCTTTGAAGAACTATGTTGGGAGTATCAAAAGTATGCAACCAAGTATCGAAAAAAAATAGTTGAGAGGGATAGAATAGTCAAAGTCCTTGTTCTAAAAAATTTTTTTGATGAAGTCCAAGAAAAGATATTTCAACAAAACCCTTTTGGTCAATTCAAGAAGTTTTCTTTGAACTCTAAAGAAAATAAAGTTACAAAAAAATCATGATAGGAGATTAAGGCACTCCAATCACTCTAAAAAGCTTTCCTCTCACCCCTCAAGTTATTATACATCCAACAAAAACTTTTCACAAAAAAATAGAAAAGGTTTTCAGGTGACCACTATCGGAATTGGACATACAAAAGAAATTGGTTGAAAGTTGCCGGATAAACTTGTTGATTGGATATAAGGAAAATTAGATCATGACTTCTCAATAACTAACAATGAATTTATAAAACCACCAAAACCTTCACATTAATCATTTAAACAAGAGCAAATGGAGATGTTAAAAAGATGTTCAGTCAAGTTCAAATCAACCCTAGGACACCTGACATCAATATCGGGTCAACTGCTAATACATGTAATCATTAATGCATTTAATTCACAAAATTAAATGGACCTAATCACAAATTACGGACTTGAGGGGGCATTAAGATTACATCACCATAAATACTCCCTAATTCACAAAATATATTCTTGTTATTAGGAGTACTCGATAAGGATGGCAGATGGATTATTTTCTCCAATAACAGGCATTGTGGGAATCAAAATCTCAAATTTGATGTTCTTAAGCTCAGTTATGTTAGTTCATAAACTATTATACAATCTCTTATCTATTAGCAAAATTATAGATAATGAGAATTATATTTCTAATATTTTTCATACTGTGTAAATTCTAGAATGCAATCTCAGGGAGGACGATTAAAAATGCTAAAGAGAATGTTGAACTTTACAACTTGAATGCTAAAGAAAATCCAGAGTTATAATAAAATATGCTAAATATGTATCTTGTCCTAAATTAAGTGAAATCTTATTATGACACCTTTGTCTTGGTCATCCTATTATGCATGTCAAAAAATTATTCGTATTTTGTCTTTAGTGATATTAATTTTTGAGTCAATTCAATGTGAATTATTAACTATCAGAATGTAACAAAACGCTTATCTTAGACAACTCTAGAAAACTTCTCAACATTTTCCAATCATTCGTAGCAACATTTGGGGAAAAAATAAGCGTCTTCTAAAAATTGCTAGATCCATTATGACCATTAGCAGTATTCAAAAATATTATTTGGAGAATGGCTATCCCAGTTGTTGTATTTCTCATTAATTATATGACATCAAGAATGCTAAAATTCAAAGTCCCTTCCTAAGTTCATATCGAAGTATATACTACAAACATACTCATTTTCACTAACCATCTTAGGGTTTTTGGGCATTAAATATTTGTTCACTTCACACCTCATGAAAGAAGAAAGTTTCACCCAAAAGAAATTAAATACATCTTTTTATTAGTGTCTGTCATAACTAGAGTAAAATGTTAGCATCCTAAGAAAAACAAATACTAAATACTATAGATGTAACAATTATTTTGAAAATCAACACTTTTCAAAAAATCATATTCATGGAGAGATTTCCAATACTCTAACGAACGAGTTTAATATTTATCCTATGCTTTTTGAGCTTACATCTCTCCATGGTCTCTAAAAGGCTCAACCATCTAACCACACTAAAAAGTCTCAAGATCAAGTTATAACAAACTAAATCTAAAGGCATGATTTATACTAGATATTGTAAAAATTCAAGCATTCCTCCACAATAAGACCACCCATCAAATCTAACCTCCTATTATCCTTCACAAGACAACATTGATTCTCACCTTAACATCCCAATTGCCCACAAGGTACATATGCTACAAAACCATGTACACAATATTCAATTAATGAGAATATCTTTAACAACTTTCCTCCTTAGTCTCATACTTTTATAACAAATATTTTCAATATTGGCATCCCTAACAATAATCATGAAGCATTAAAAAAACATGAATAGAGAAATGTTCATAAAATACAAACACCTAAAAAGAATGGCACATAAAAATTCTTGACTTCACCCAAAGGAAAAAGTTTGTTTGGTTCAAGTAAATTTTTAAATACAAAATATATTGCCAACTGAAAGCATTAAAAATATGAAATTTGACCGGTTGCAAAAGGGTTCACTTAAACTTAACTGATGGTCAAAAAATTTTGCACTAATTTCTAAGATTAACTCTTCACAAATTAGACAATAAAAATGACTTCTTAAATAGAGATCATAAAGAAATATATATGAATATTCCTCTTCTATTTGAGATCATTGATAACAAATGTAAAGTTTGCAAATTTGAAAAATTATTGTATAGTCTAAAGCAATCTCCCATAGCCTGGTTCAAAAGATTCACTACTACAATTAAAAGGAATAAGATCTCCAAGGGTAAGCTACTCACACTGACAAAGGACCCACTAGTTAAATCACTATTCTCATTGTCTACGGTGAAAATATTATCTTAATTGATAATGACAAAAAAAATCAATATACAAAAGAGATCTTAGCAAATAAATTTGAACATACAGGCCCAAGAGCCCTTAAATATTTTCTTGATATGAAAATCACAAGGTCAAAGAAGGGTATATCTACTCAATTAAACTATACTTTGACCTTTTAAAATAAATAGACATGAGATGCAAACTTGTTAATACCCTTGTGGAACCTATCAATAAAATTGAGACAAAAAGTGATACTCCTTGAGTTGACAAAGAAAGGTACCAATACTTGGTTGGAAATTTTATTTATCTCTTCTATGCTTATCCTGACATCTATTTCTCTATCACAGTTATTAGTCGATTTATGAATACTCCAAGTAAGGAACACCTTTATGCAATTTACAAGACAATAAGGTATCTAAAAATGTCCTCAAGGAAAGCTCTATTCTTTAAAAAAAGAAAAAAAAATATTAATATCGACATTTATGTTGATTAGGCTGGCTTTATAATTGATAGTAAATCCACCTTTGGGTACTTGCTCATCTGTATAGAGAAATCAAATAATTTGTAGAGTCAAGCATACATTTGCTGCTAGAAATAGTGCTAAAGTTGAATATAAGGCCATGGCTCATAAAATTTGTGAATGAATGTGGCATAAAATTTGGAAAACCTAAACATCCATATTAAAGAATTAATAATAATGACATGTAATAACTAATCTAAAATTAGCATTGCTAAAATTTTGTCCACCATGACAGCATTAATCGTATCGAAATTAATAGATACTTCATAAAAAAACATATTTAACAGGATATTATAAATGTTATCGACAATATAACAAAACCTCATACAACACATTCTCACTAAAGTCTCAAATCAAATCCAATTTACATCCTCATTTCCAAACTAGAAACAATCAATATATATTCCTAGTTTGAAAGGAAGTGTGAAATTACAATAAGTTAATTACTGCCACCTTTCCTAGATGAAAAAGTATAGTTTTCTCATGAATTCGAGTGTTGGAATTGCTGTTTAGCTTTTCCTCCATGTGGATTTACCTTCTTAACTAGTTTACTCTATTTTTTATTTTTAATTATTTCCATCAAGAGAAATTTGATTCTATGCAACATTTTGTAATTAGTGTTCATATTAATTGGTCCCTTCACCGGTCCCCTGGGTTTCCTTTGCTTGCAATAAATAGTCTACTTTGACTCCAACAACAACAACAACAACAACAAGCCTTAATCCCACTAGGCGGGGTCGGCTACATGAATCCTTCGTCTCCATTGTATCCTATTATGTGTCAAATTCTCATTTAATTCAAGTATACTAAGATCATTTTTTATACATCTTAACCAAGTCTTTTTAGGTCTACCTCTACCTTGACTCCAACATAAAAAAATACAATCAAGCCTTCCTGTTCTATGCCTCTTGTCTTCTCATTTTTAACACCATGCACTTCTTGCTATTTTCTATTTAGCTAATCGCATGCCGTGATGTGTCCTTCAAGATACGATATCTTTTTTTTTTAATTTGATTTCACATGGTGCCATGTATTCATTGCCACCATATTTGTCTTGGCTGAGTATGCTTTGATCATATAAATTAACCTAAAACTCCATCCACAATCAAAATCAATTAGAAACAACCCAAAGAAAAAAAATCCACAGGTATAAAGAAACGCAAGATATTACAAATGCGGATATAAACATGCTGCAAGACAAGAACTATCAGAAGTGCATAACTGGAACATGAGCAAACCAAAGAATCAAAACAAAACCTCATTTGCTGTTCCTTCATCATGCTTGTAGCCAATCTTTTCCAGTATCTCATGTATGGCAGTTAAATCCATTCTGAGGCAAGCTTCACCCAAAGGAGAAAGTGATAGAGATTCCACAGAAGATGCGCCACCATGTGGCATATCCATCAAAACATAGGAAGGAACCTGTAAATCACGTTTTTTTTGTAGAATTACTGAGCTTCAAAAGAATAAAGATGCATTCAGGGCACAACTGCAATGCCACAAAGTGGTTTAGTTTGTCTTTTTATCTACAGTGACGAGGAAGGGTGTTTCTCAGCCAGAGGATAGGAGGGGAGTAAATCAATAAAATAAACTAACCTCAATTTCCTTTTGGAGAGGGGTCAATGCAAGGACTAATAATTTATCGTTAGGCCGTTCTCGTTGCTCATATTGCAAACACCTTGAAGCTAAGCGCACAACTTCAGTACCATCTTCATTAGAAAATTGTCCCTCCAAACAAGAATCTGTCAGCATATGAAAATTTCTATCTCGTATCAAGTCCAGGGCCTGCCCACCATAATAGAAGGAAATTAGATTCAAAATTATTAAAGGACACTCATATTTTTTCTAAAAGAGGCATGTTTGAATGAGCTTAGCACAGCCGATGTTACTCAAATATCTAATACTTATCATGCAAGGACTGCAATATCTCAACAAAAACACAACTAAAACATGTAAGCAACATTCTCTGAACTTGCTTAATCATGTCATCCCTTTTAAAGTTCAGCTGATAAAAAAAGCTTATCCAGTGCGTGAGATTTCTTGCCAATAACAAATTTAGGGAGGGGATAGTGTACACAATCTTACCTTATATTTCAGAAAAAAACTACGTTAATAAATCAAATTCGTGACCTCTAGATCATGATGGAGACAACCTATTCATTGCTAGTTCATGTAATTAGAATCTCATACATTCAGTTCTGTTGCTCAACCACACGTCTTATCGCAGAGTAACTTTTTTAATTCTGATTCTAACAGAATTTCAGTGGTACAAATTACTGAATCACAAAACACATGTAATGGTACTCACATGGCTTGGAGGAATATGCTTTCCACTAAGAACATCAAGCAGCAATGTGCCAAAGCTGTAAATCACACTTTCTGGTGTAACCCTTCCTAAAAATTGAAGAGACGTGAAAGCAAAAATCTATAAGATATTAATCATAGACTATGTTACGTGCATTAAAGAGTAACTTTGAACAAAAATAGCAATCTGATCTGCACTTCAAAAAGTTTGGTAGCCCAAATAGATTTGAAAGACTAAAAACTAAGAGATAACGCAAAACTGAAGAAAGAATAAAAATGTAATCCACTACAGAACAGTTTTTTAACAGGCATTGCACCTTTAGACACACAGCTGTATCACCATGTATAAGTCTCGTCATAAAACAACACAGCAGCATGGCTTAGTGCATAAAGCTATCTAAATTAGATTTTTTTTCTTTGGCAGACTTCTTTCACTGCCTCACATTTCTCTTTTAATCTGTCGGCATTTTCTTGTTGCTTGAAGGAAGCACACGAGTGCCTACACTAAATCTCAACCTTCTTCTTTTTAAAAAAATATAAATAAAATAAAAAGAATTGTTCCCTTTCTTTCTATTTCAAATTCTTTCCATTTTATTTCACTCAAAATAAAAGAAGAGAATACAAATAAATATTAATAATTTCTTAAACAAAATCAACAAAACAAGAGATGCACACAGTCTAGCCTTTTCCAATGTGAAGTTCTATAGTATGTATATCTTTTTAAAAAAAGTTACTTAGGTATCATGTTCATATTGTTGTACTAAATGATCTCGATTGATTGTATTTTGTCAATTCAATGCATTCAACTCAAGTTTTGGGTCAGCTCGATGGCTCTATTTGAATTAGCAATTTTGTGCCCTTATAATATTATTAACAAATATATTTAAGTAGGAGTAAACTTAGACTTTGAAGGCATACCATGTTGTTTGTGCTTTCTGAAAGTCGAGAGGCTACGACAATACCCAAACATCCTCCATTCGTGAAATTGATCACGCCGTTAGCGTCGAAATGTCAAAACCTTTCAAATGAGGCAGGTTTCACCGATTGACGAAGTCGGAATGTTCGGAAAGCAAGCGCAATTTGAAGCGAAATTGATCTTTGACTTGACAAACGGTCTCGATCAAAACGGACCGCATGCTGATTTGAACATCGGAATAACCTTTAATTGACATCTAATATGTCTATGTGGTGATGCAATTACAAAAAGTTAAAATTGAAGTTTATTTAATATATATACAAAAGGGTAAGCCTACATATATATATGCCTAGTTTTATCTAACCCTAGGGCAAAACACTCATAATCTAGCTCCCATTTATCAGCCGTCACTCCCCCTCTAGTTCTGGCACCGAGCTCGGCCGCACAGGATAGAAAACCCTCCCTCTCGTTCAGTTCCCATCTTCACCGAGCATCAGGCCATATGAGCGACTCCCATTCTTCTTCCTCCCGGCCCAGCGAGCTCCCTTCCCTTCTCCAACCGTCCAATGAACCCCTCGATCCCATCCGTCTTGGTTTCTCGCGAGATCACATGCGCTGTCTAAACGAGCTCCACGCGCCTGAAACTCCCTCCTCCTGGTTCGGTCGCTCTCTCCCGCTGCTCGCCTTTTAGCACCTTCACTCCTTCAGGGAAGCAGGTGGGCTTTAGCTGCATCAACGATGTGGCAATGTGGTTGAGCCGGTGAAACCACTCCTGTGTCATTCCATCAGCTTTCAAACAATGCTCACTCCTTTCACCTAGCTTCGCTGAAATTATGATGGCGGAAGATTCCGAGAATAGGTTGAGATGATCATGGACAAGCTCTATTATGCACCCAAAGTGAGGCTCTCCCATCTTAGCCGGTTGGAAGGTGGTGATGTGATTGCCAGAAAGAGTTCAATGGGGTGGGCTTTGGCACCGCGAGGGCCAGTGGAGAAGTCGGCTCCTTGCAAACCATGGGATCGGAGGGATCTGTTTAGGAGGTTGACAACTTTCAAGGCCATGATTTGGTTGGGGAAACCTAAGGTTATTTGTCCCTTAAACAATGCAAGGAGAGGTTGGATCAATGTTGAAATGGATGTAATAGTATGTGAGGCATGTGGAGCGCGACTTCTCTTTCTACCCCACTTTCGTGGGCTTTCCAACAAGTTGAAAAGGCTGCTGCAGTTTTTAGCTTAAAACTGGATAATGGATATAAGCTGTTGTGTCCACGGATTGACAATGCTTGTGATGAATCATTGGCATCTTTTCCACTTTCACCTCCTCAAGTATTGGTAGAGGGATTCAGAGAACGTTTTCATTCTCTTTTACAGCTAACAACACTTCCTGTTATTTCTTCATTGACTGTCGATTGCATTAGTAGCCCTCAGCTTGATCATTTTTTATCCACACCATTTCATTCATTAACCACCTTGAACAATGGAATTAGGTTAATTGATGATTGTAGAGGCAAGGATCTTTATGATACAACTGAAGACGGTGATTCCCAAGATTACTACCAGAATCAATCAAGAAGACATCTTTTGGTGATGACTACTAGTATCCAGAGTTGCCTTTGAGGTTCTCATTTGTCAAAATTATAAAATAATTTTGCATATGAGGAAAGTGTTATTTAACATCATTAAATCAGCTTATTGTAAGCTTGGAGGGCAATGCACATTTTCGTTGTAGGAGTAAGTTAAAGGGATGTAAATAAAAAAAAAATGACGAATGAAGAATCAACATGCAAAAAAATATGTATCTTTTATTTTAAGCGATTGAAGGTCTATCATGCGCTTCATACGATAAGTAAAATCACTCGTACGTCGCAAGAGACACCTCTTATAAGCGCGTGGTGGGAACCATAGTCTCAAGGCCCCTAAGGAATAATGTTGAGAGGGTCGTTTCATTTCATAATGCCGCGTATATGTTCCTTTCTTTATTATAAGTTCCTACATATAAATATTTGCTATACTTTGTGCATCTTCAACATGGCGGAAACCGATGTCTCTTCATATTGAAGGCCTATGCATGCTTTCTTAAGCGTGGTGGGTTTGGAAGACCTCTTAAGCCGCAGTGTCGCAGGACACCTACCATAAGCGTAGTGGGAAGACTTTAGTACTCTCGATGCAGCCCCCTATGTGGGGATAACGCCTGGAGGCTACCGAATTTCATCCCAAAAGCAGGTATTGAAGGCTTATGCACGCTTTCTTAAGCGTGATGGGTTTAAAAGACTCTTTAAGTCGTAGTGTCGCAAGACACTGACTATGCATGATTTCTTAAGCATGGTAGGAAGACTCTCAGCAACTCATGGGGACGATCTTATCAAAAATCATAATTAATAATTAAAATGAAATAGTTAAATATTAATATTGGAAGCTTAAACGAGTAATAATATCAATAATTGAACTAAATACAATGACTAAGCTACTGAGATAAGATTGGGCTTATAATCATCTGACTAATAATAATCTACAACAAATTAGATGTCTATCTAATGCAAGCAAAATACTTGAATGAATAAGAAATTCAATGTGCAATGAAATATTTAAAAGAGTTGAAGTCAAATATGAATGAAATCTACAACATACGCCACCAAATTCGCAATATGTGGTACAAGCGGACAGAAGAAGTTAATTAAAGTTTCAATTGAACTATTGCTTGCATTATGAAGCGAGCTTATATTCAAACTTATCGTCTCAAAATGTATGCAAACAATCAAAATTTTAATGAAAGGAATAATACACGAATTATGAGGCAATCTTTATGATATCGAGATTCACTTAAATAACTCAATGAAATTAGTTTTACATACATTACGATGCATGATTAAAATCTAAATTTAATGCTTTAAAAGTATACACGTATTCTTAATACACCCATGGGACACTACTGCTTAAACTTAGTGTGAGGATCTTTGTCCAGTTGATTCGGTTGGATCTTGTGATCCGTTAACAAAACCTAAAAATTTAATAATAATAAAGAAAATAATACATCTACCCAAATGACGACTGCTGGAATAAAATTTCAAATGTATGAAATATTAATCATCAACGCTAATTCTCATATATGACAAGAGATCTGATCCCTACATTAAATTAATAAATACAGATGGATTTAATAAAAAATAATACATCTACCCAAATGATGACTGTGTTGAATAGAAATTTCAACAGAAGGAAATATTAATCATCAAAATGTGCTTGCAAGTTCAAATCAAATTAATCAAAATCAAGTATCAATATAAATGTAAAATTAGATAAATCACTAAGCTCTAAATAGCTAAATGAAATCCAATATCTAATACTTAAAGCAAACTCTTTTTAATCCACCTTCTATAAATGTTTATCGAATGTGACAAATTAAGAAAATTCTAGCTCATAAAAGAGCCAATGCCAAGTTAGTGTATTTCTATATTAACTCTCAATCAATCTCATGAAAATAAGGACGGGTGTCCTCCGACCGGTATTTTGCCAAGAGCCTATATATAACGCGGTTCACCGGTCCTCTAATCGGTAATATTGCCAAATAAAATCATTATATTATGATCACGATCAGCTCAGATGTTCTCCAATGACTCGCCTCGAGATGTGAACCATAGGCGCGTCTCGATAGGGTAAAAGCTCAGCTAAGGTGAACTTAAACTTGTCTCCTTAGACAAACACCATCCAAAATTTACAAAGTTCTCTTGAACGACGTAACTCATGGCTGCTGACAAGGATTCTTCGGTCAGATTGGGTCGACTACCTCCTCTGACTAAGTAGACTAGGGACCATGATAGGCCGAAATGACGGAACCATGAGATCTTGATCGGGCACGTCATCGTTCCACAATCATCTATTTTAAATAAATGATGATGAATTTTATAAATCTAAATTCATAACTCCACATGCTGCTATTATATGCTATGCATTTAACGAATAACTAACATTTTTAATCAAAAGTTCACTCTCAGAGAGGATAATTAACTATGTGTGTTTATACATAGAAACTTGGAACCATATTCAAAATCCTCACAAAATGAGGGCGAAATCTCTAGGTAGTGTCTTATCTACTATTCTATTTGCATTCTGAAAGTTTGACCGACATTTAAATCATACTCTCTTTATCGAGAGGTCGGTGGCAAATTTTTGAAGCCCACAACTAGTGTCTACCACTGGTCCTCACATTAGATTCATTTCACTTCAAAGCAAATACAAAAAGTAATCTCCTGCATTTATTTTATACCGAATCAAATAGCTCTAAAACATTCCAAATAGATTACATTTCAAATATGGTGCACTCCTTCAGCTCTAAATTTCTTTCTTAACAAACCAAATGGCCCCTTAATTAAACCTTGATTCCATGAAGGGGTTATTACTTATAGTAAAGATTACTCACAATAATAACATCTAGTATTAGGGTAAGTTCCTTACAGATAAAAAATCTCAAAAAGCATATTGCCAAGTCAGCCCCCATAAAGCATCCAATACAATGATAAGATCTAATATTAATTGGAATCCCTAAAATGACTCGTTACAAATAAACTGAGGGCACAAGGTGCACAAATATTGTATGCACATAAAAGTCCTAAAAGAGCTCATTAGTGAGAATTTCCTAAAATTGCAGCTAAAGTTCCAAGGTTCTCACCAATTAAAGCTCTTTGGAAAAATCTTTCCGCTAATGCAAGTATTGAATTTCATCAGTTAGATGTCCTTGGAATGGGCTCGCTATAAAATTAATCTTAGAAAAGCATAAAGAACACATAAAATCTTCAAATATTGTGTTTTAACCTACTTGAAGTCATCGTAAGGGTTCATCAATATTCAATCTCTCAAAGGGAAAATTTTAGTGTTGAAATATATCCTCACTAATAAAAAAAATACCTTAGAGGAACTCATCAACAAGAGAACTCTAAGAAGTCACTTGAATCAATAATAAGGTCCATATTAATTGAAAGTCCCTTGTAAGGTTTGCCGTCAAGTAAATCTCGAGAAGGTAGAAGATTTTCTGATTAGTTTTTCTCCAACACAAATTCCTTCAAGGAGCTTAACATCAAATGAGCATCAAAGAGTAGTTTTCATCAGTTGGAAAACATGTTAGTCTTTAGCCTAGTAAGTTTACCCAACTTACAATGTGAAGAATCAAATAAAAAGAATACAATATTCACTTTTTAGTTTATTTCCACATGTTACAAAATACACCAATACTCCATTCTTTGATCGAATCCATTAATCAACACTCTACTGTCAAGTCTATGGAAAAAAAAAGGACCTCAAAAGAAGTTAATTTGATTGTCAAACAATATTCCTCTCCCACAATCCAACATAAAATTCAAGTTCCAAAAATTTTGTTCGATTAAATCATAAGAATATATCTATACCAAATAGATTTGCTACAAAAAAAAGAAATTTTGCACGCCATGCTCGAGCTAATGAAATCAAATTTTCCAATATCATTGATTTCATGCAAAAATTCTAAAGTTACAAGGACATCTTATTGCAAGGAAGAAGTTGCCTACTAAGTGAGGTGCTAAGAGGAACTACTCGTGTTTGGGTAAATGAAGTGGAATTTCCCCACACCCTGACATTTGCGTTGCGGCCAAAGTAAGTTCATTGTTGATGGAAATCAGAACTGGTAATTTCTAGTATTATAGATGGATTACAGACTTTGTTGGCATAGTTATTGTTTGTAATTAATTTAAAAGGTCATATTTATAATTAACTTCACTTTTTATTATAATTGTTTTAATATTCTACTCAAGTAGGGAAACTTTGTAAATTCAATCATTGGAGGCTGAATAAATGGTTGGCCTATTTCCGCCCCTTCCTCCTAAGTAGAAGATAGCTTCTATTGGGTCCAATTTCACACTTACCTGAGTTTGGGAAGGATTTCCTGATTTTTTGAGTGATGGTGGGACAGAATTGGACACCACAACATTGCAGCAGGTCCCAGAAGATCCTTCATGTGGTTGCAGCTGGAGTGGAAGATCTCTGTCCCTTGCCGATAAGAAGAGAAGCAACAATTAGTTCTTGTAGCTGTTTAAGGTATCTGCAGCAGGTCTTCCACAACAGAAGATCCTTCATGTGGTTGCAGCTGGAGTGGAAGATCTCTGTCCCTTGCCGATAAGAAGAGAAGCAACAATTAGTTCTTGTAGCCGTGACATAGGAAATAGTGGGCTTCTAGATTACAGAGAAAGAAAAGATGAAAAAATCCTGCATCTTTTTCAGAGCTCCACACCCTCTTACCTCGGGGCAATGGTAACCAATGGAAGCCATCTAAAACTTATGTCTCTATAATTTTTGTAGGATTCTTGATGTTCTGGAGCACTGGAGAACTGGATTTGGGACAGCAGCTGGAAATTCTTATCATAATTTGAAGCCCAGGGATCTTTCAATGGTTGGAGGTTATTGTTGTCATTAGAACAGGAGCTATGGGCCCTGTTCTCAATTCATTGCTGCAGAAAGTAAATGTTGACAAATGGAATGGGCCACTACAGCTAGACTTCAGGTCGCATCAACAGCTCAGGGAGGCCATCAGCCTACAATTTCAGAACCCAGATGCATTCTCCAACAGGTTCTTTATTTTCCTTTCTTTTAGTGATCTTTACTTCCATTTTAAGAGCAGTTGATCCATCGATTTTCCTTTGGATTGCTCTTCATAACTAGATAGCATAGATTTACGGCAGTTCACTTGGAGTATAGCCTAGAACAAGGAATCCAGAAATCTTAAAGCTCTGAGACGGGGCGCTGGAGATGTTAGGAGAGAGGCAGTCAAGCTACAGCAGCCATTTTCATTTCTATAGGTGTTCACCCTTGGCGAAAACAATGGAAGGATAGCAGGAACAGCGAATCCAGAAGACCAAAGTGCTAGAAAGTTCTTTTTAATAAAATCAACCAACCAATTCCTGGGTGCAGGTGCAAAAATTCAATTCATGCTACAATAAACAACTGGGAGTGCCAAGTTTTTGGATCTTGTTCATCCTAGTTGACAAGTTCTTGTAATCTTTTTTCTCAAATTTCTTTTGTTGTCTGGCAGATTCATAGGTTTTTGAAGCTATCTAGTTTCGTAAAATCCAGGTAGACATATTCTTGTAATATATATTTTTTTTGATTTCTTTTGTTATCTATCAGATTCATAGGGTTCTTGAAGCTATCTAGTCTCGTAAAACTTTTACCGTTAACTTTAATAACACAATCTATCAACGTCATTAATTATCTGTTGCTTCCAATTTTGCATTGTAATACAATATTCAGTTAGCTGTGATATAGCAGTGTAGCATGTGTCTATGAATTGTTGGACTGCAATCTTCGCATTATAGCAAATTTTCAATTGATGGCCCGTAGGATTTGTGAGTTACCAATTTGCGTATGGTATAAGTGATGGGATTTTTTTTGTTGTGACACAAGAAAAGTAACAATTTTGGGTCTCCTTGAGATTAAAAAAGGAGATGCCAAAGCATGCGAATGAACCTAGAATTGCTAATGAAATTTCATATTTCTATCGAATTTATGTGCAAGTTGAATGTGAATTCTTCAAGTGAGATGCAAATGTTGCTTCTAGGGTATGCTTTCTCCTTATATTGGTATGAGGCTTGGGTGCACGGTTGGTACTTATAACCATACTCTTTTAATCTACTTACATAGTATTGCTTTACATGTGTGACTAACATTGGATCATATCTATTACAATCTAGATTTTCATATCATGATAAAGTAATAATCATTGTATGCTTTTAATCGATCACAAAATTGTTGCAAAGTTTTACTTTGTATTCTATTAAGTAAAAGTACATTGATAGATCACATTTTAATAGAGAGAGAGGGAGGGAGGGAGGGATTACTTTGATTTAAATAGTGTTATATGTTGATACTAAAGACACTAACTTTATCTCTCAGAAGATTTTTTTTCTCTACTCTTTATTATCTAACTAAAACCATAAAAACAAAACTATGCATTTATGAAATCATTTTCACAGAATTTTTCTTGTACTTAGTTTATAGTGCTTGTTTGGCTTTGTCCCTCATAAATATGACATCATATATTTTTTGGTGATCACTCTCGCTTATAATCATTCAAACTCTATGTATTAAAGATTGCTAACTATGTATACAAAATCTACAAATGGCCCAAAATTATGCTCCAATTTTCGAATGAGATTGCTACTATTCATTATGGTGATGCAAATGGTGATGTATCTAAAATCTTCAGATATAATACCCAAACCTCAAACTCTATTGATTATTAAAATAAAATAAGTACATAATCAATTTTAATATTCATTGTTACCTAGAGATTTGTTGATATTGTAAATCAAAAACTAGTACACTTCACCTCCTAACATGACTTATATTGATAACAATAGTGATTTACAATAGTGGCATATAATAAATGAAAATTACTAAAATGCAGTTTCCCTTTTCTTCTCACAACAACAATCATGTTAATAAACCTTTTTTATGATGTGAATTTATGAAAAAAGCCCAAAATCATAACATGAAGAACACTTGCATTAACCAAGTATTCTAAATTTTTTTGTGCATTTAAAAAGAAAACCAAACACAAAAAAAAGAAGATACCTGTTCTCAAATACTCTGGAGGCGTAAATGCTAAATTTGTGCTATAGCTTTTACCATCCCGACTATTCTTCATTAGGCCAAAGCATGAAAGCCTAGGATTACAATCCTACAACATACTAATCAAAGATGAGAGAAAAAAAAGTTCAAGGTTTATGCAGGAATGATGAGAAGCATTTAAGAAATTTGACACCTACATCATCAAATAGGACTCTATAAGCATTTAGATCATGATAAAGAGCACGACCCTTGCTAGTGCAATACTCTAAGGCTTCTGCTAGATAGAGTACTACCCTCAATCGCATTGGCCACTTCATGGGTTGAGCTTCCCCTACCAAAAAAAAAAACCCACAGAATATTTATCAATTATAAAGCACAACTCAAAATATTCAATAGTAAACAAAACAACATGCTTACCAAAAAGAAAGATTAAAATTTTTTATTTTATGAAAACTAAATATAATCTAGATAAGTATATATGAATTCCAATGACCAAAAGATCTAACAAATTAATAGACATGTACCAGCTTATATAAGTTCTTCAATCTTCACCAAGTTAAATTTCCATAAATTCATAGGTGCTAGCTTATGTTTAAAAGTCTACTACAAATTCATGCTAGAAATGAATCAGGAACCAACACACAGCTAAACGAGGGAGTTACTTCTGCTGCAGCACAATGTGTATAAATACATCCAATAAGGCAATAACTAGTAAATATATTCGTAGTTACAACAAAATCATATTCTTTACTACTAGAAGTTCCATCTTGTTGCAAAATAATTATCCATATGCGACTAAACTAGTATCTTGAGATATAGGAGTCAAAAACAAATATGTGGGTTTTAGCCTGTGCCATACATGATTAGAAAATCATTTAAGAGAAATAGAAAAAAATAAGGTCATTCCACATCGACAATTGACAAAGGACTATATCAAAGTTCAGTAGCTATGCAATTGCCATCCCACTCATGGTTTCCCTACCTTTCCCTTTCAGCTTGATTGTGAGTAGAAGGAATTTCAATCCCTAACACCATGGCTCGAAGCCACAAAATATAACAATAGTATCTAACAATATCTTCTCTTGTACAAAATTAAAAAGTCAAAAGGGATGATGCCTCAACAGTGCCTTGAAGAACCTCCACTTAAGCACAAAGCACCTCAGTTGACACCTTTGCAAATCAAGAGCACCACAAAAATCACACTGTTTCTTTCAATTGCTTTTTTATCATACATATGGTTCACTATATAAAAAAGGTTGCAAGTTATCATGAATTAAATCCTTTTGTATATTGCACTAATTTTTCTTTTTTTTACTCATCGTCATAAACTAGTTAGGCCTTTTTAAAATACAAATTTTCTCATCCAAATAACCAAATATTGTGACACATTTCTTTAAAATTCTAAGAACCCATTCTATCCTCATGTACTCATAAGACATTTTTATTTTTACAGATAAAGACCAACATATTACTCCTTTCTCTCATTCATCTTCTTTTAGCATTTTTTGCCCATTTCTACATTCTTACTTACATGCTCTTTTATGTCCAGTGTATAGACCACCATTTATACAATTATGCTATCACTTTTGACTATTTTATCAGTTTATGTAAAAATTAGCCATTGCTTATATAAGAATTGCTTAAAATTAAATTATGATAAACAATGATACATTCCCTTTACCATTTACTTGAAAACTAATTTTTGGAATAGATTCTTTAAATCCTAGTGATATCACTCTAGGATGGCAAAGAAGGTAATTAGAATCAAAAGTAGAGAGAGGAAAAAGTCGTAGTGTGGTCACAAGGATTAATACTTGTTGTTTTGGAGAATTTGGCATGCAAACAACAACTTGACGGCTGATATAACACTAGGACAAAATTAGAAGGTTGTTTGACGGCTTTAGAATAGAAGAGAGGACTTGAGAGGGATCCACCACCAAAGCTACACAAAATAAACCCCTAGGCACCGCTTGTGAGATTTGGAGATAGCTACAATATTGTTCCAGATATAAAACAACAGAAAATATTGAACCCTAGAAATAATTAGCAGTTTATTTATATCAAATACTATTAATCTTAGCCTAGGATAGCAAAAATAGCCCTAATCAGGGCCAAACAAAATAGTCCAATTCAAAAATAAACTGAATTTGTCTGTGATGGAAGAAAATCTCGTTTGTAGCACGTGATATTTACTGCATGTTGGAGAGATAGCGTCCCGCGTCATTCTCCCTAAGTTGGGGAGATGTCACCTTTGCCAATTAGAGTCTCGGTATCCTCATAATATGAAGACAAGTCTACTACATTGACGGTGATAGAGATATTATAATCACCCGATAGATCAATCTTATAAGCATTATCACTAATTTTCTTGATGATTTTAAATCATCTGCTTTAGGTTTAAGCTTTCTGAATGAATCTGTTGGAAACCTCTCCTTTAATTTGAACCACACTAAGTCACTTTTTTTAAATTCTGGGCCTTTCGAGACTTGTTTTTTTGCTTTTGATACTTATCATTTTATTTAACAATTTTTTCTTTGACCTGTTCATGCAAAGATTGAATTTTCTTCACCTTGGCCTCGGCATTGACACTAGACTCAATGGCTGAAAGTACATTAATCAACTCCAAAGGAGTGAAAGCATTGCTCTCATAAACTATCTCAAAAGGACTGTGTGGATCTATTGTAAGCAAACTCTACCTAAGGAAGAATTAAATCCCACTACCTTATATTTTCCCCCACAAAACATCTGAGAAGATTTCCTAAGTTGTGATTCACTACATCTATTTGTCTATCGGTTTGAGGGTGCATTTGTTGAATTGAACTAAAGTTTTACACCCAACTTGCACCATAAAATCATCCAAAAGTGACTAAGAAATTTTACATATGATGCATCATTCATCTTATGACATGATATAAAATGTGTCATCTTAGAGAAACGATCTACTACCACTATAATAGAATTCTAGCCCTGTTGGGTCCGAGAAAGATCAACCATAAAGACCATCTTCACATTCACTCACAACGACTCTACAATAGGAAGTAGAGTATAGAGATCCATATTTTGACTTCGGGTCTTAACTAGGTGACATACTTAGTGTTGAACATGCCTTTCTACATCTCAAACCATCTTGGGCAATAAAAACTCTCCTTCACCAAAAAAAAAAGAATTTTATCTTGACTAAAATGTCTTGTCATTCCACTATCGTGACACTCATGTAGAATGATCTCTCTAAGCGAGCTCTTTGGGATGCATATTCTAAAAGAAGAGGTAACCCTCTGATATGTGAAATTGCTCATATGATCTATCTTGACAACATGCCTAAATCTCCAGAAAATCCTCATCATCAACATATGTATCCTTCAATATTTTAAACCCCACGACCTTATACTGCATAGCAATGATCAATAAATGTCATTGACTTAAAGCATCTATTACCTTGTTCTGACTTCTTGACTTATGCTTAAGTGCAAATGTTGACCTTCATATATACCACATGAGTCGAATCGAGCTTATGAGATGCACCAAACATCGCCAAAATCAACCTAAATGACCTCTGATCGACGAACGGACTTCGTCATTGCATTCAGACGTCAAAATTAGTCAAAATATAAATATTACACAATCTAACGATCAATCGAAAAGCGCTCAAACGCCTCCGCTCGCCAAATTGAGTCATTAGTTTCGAAACATCAAAATCTATCAAGTAAGACTGTTCACACTCAATTAGGACGAGTTTGTGCAAATGTTGAATGATCGGAAGTGACGACATACAAATCGAGACTAAAATACGCTTGACGTCGCCAAAATCAGTCGAAATGATTTCTGATTGACGAACGGACTTCACCATTGTATTCAAAACGTTGAAGCTGATCATAATATAAATATTGCACAACCTGATGATCAACCGATCAAGCGATCAAGTCGTCAACGCGTTTATACGCATATTGAGGTCAGGAGGCACCGACTTAAACAAACGACTACCGTTCGTGAAATTGATCGCCGTTTGAAATGCCTAAATCTATCAAGTAGCATCGTTGACTCAATTCGTGATAAGCATAAAAATCGAAATGGCCGGAAATGATAACGCATTTTGACCAAATTGATCCATTTGCCAAATAACCTCCGACGCGAACAAGGCTGCGTTGAACATCGAAATAATCTTGAATCACCATATATATCAACCCTATATTGAGGTAGGCGTAAAGTTCATATTAAAGTTGATTAAACAATAAATAAAATATTATTAAAAGCCCTAATGCCCTAAATCCCACTCAACCGACCCATAATCCCTCTCTTCACGGCCGAAGGAGCATGCGTAAAGGAATATGACAGGTTTCGCTCGTTGATCCTCGTTCCTCTCTCCTCCCGCTCTTCCATTCAAATGGCTCAACAGACGACGTGACGATCTCGAAACTGGAATGACAAAACCGTTCCCCCTCATTCCTCCTCCCTCCTTAAAGAACCGACGGTTCTCTCATTTTCGACTTATTCTTCTCATCAAGTTGACTCACACATCCTTACCTATAAGTTCTCCTCTTTTTTTTTCTTTTCCAGCCAAAACACTTCCTTACTAAGTTCTCCCTCTTTCCTTTTCTTCCTAGAAACATTTTACTTAAAGTTCTCCTCTCTTTTTTTTCTTCCCTAAAAATCTCTCTCATTTCCTCAACATGTAGATTCACCTGTGGATCTAAACCCCCACTCATCGTTCTCTCCCGATTTCCTTATAAGGCCCATCCGATGAACCTCCTCTTTCAGTCCACTTGAGGCACGAAAATCCATCCTTAGCAAACAATCCTCCTTGCCGATCATTACAAATACGCGGAAAAATAAGCTTAAAATATGTGAATGTGAAAATATATATATATATATATATATGCTTTCTTTTCAGTAAGACACCGCTTAACGTCCAATGTACAGAATAAGACAGTTGTCAAGACACCACTCGCTAACAGGCAGACCGAGCAAAAAAAAATTATTAAATGTTGCTCCCCTAGTCGAAATGTTGCCGAAATTTAGGCTAAAATCCGGAACTTAGATAAATTTAAATGGAAATCTTTTAAAATTGAAATCAAATAAAAAAAAGAGAAACGAACATATAATGAATACAAATGTAAAACATCAAATCAAAGAGAAAAAAAAGTAAAAAACACTTACAAGATTTATCTAAGTAAAGTTGAAAGCCCACACAAAATTTGAATACAAAATTATCCCCTCTCTTTCAAGTACTCTAACTCCTCAAACAAGTAGAATGAAATGAAAGACCCCCTCTTAGCCCTACTTATAGGAATTAGAGGAAACAATGTGGAACTCATCCTTATCTAAATTTAATAATCAGGTGTGATGACGGAGTTTGATGGATGATACTAAACTCACAAGTTTTAATTGTAATCCTTGGTAGTTTAAATTGAAACGGTAAAATGAATTCTCTTTTCTTCAAATTTCACAAAACTAAACAAGCTTTAGTTGAAACTTGGAGAGGTTGATATCAAACTTATAAGAGACTTATAATAAATTTGAAATCCAGTTATTTACTAAATATGAAGTCTGATGTGGAGTTTATGTTTGTTTATGTGAATAGAGCCTCTTATTGAATACTCAAAGTATTAAATTCACAAACAAATAATCATAAAACTATTTGAACAATTGAAAATTAGGCCTGATATCGAAAGAAGTAAGAATTTTGATTGAACATCAAATCAAAGTATAAGAGAGCCTCTTGGAATTAAGATATACTCTTCAAATATACTCAAATAAATTGAAGAAAATTAAAGAATTCATCAGAGATTTTTCATGAGATCGAATGATTGCTAATGAGCATAAGCAATGGATCTTTGGAAAATATTTGAAGTATATTCGTTGCCTTATTAAATACTTGAATTAGATCAAGGAGAAATTGAGTATAATTGGTGATGAATTTGAAAATTGTCATAAGCGAGAGTCTATTGAATATTTAAAGACTAATCAACTTGGAAAAAAAGAAAGTAATTCAATATTAATCCAAAAGATCTAATAAGATATTAAATCAATTTACAACGCCCATAACGCCACCAGATTTGCAACACATCGCATGAACGTAAGCGCATTAATTAAGATTCTTAAATGCGCTGCGAAGTCCCACACCTTGAATGTTTAGATTCAAGTGTCGAGAATGCGGTTGTTTCGGTTTGGTCTTAGACCGGGTTCGCTAACAAAACCTAAAAATTCAATTATTATAGACTTATTGAAATATTTGGTAGTTTAATTTCATGCGATAAAGAATCGATCTTGTTAGTTAAATAGAAATTGCGATCTAAAGTTTAATTATATTCTTAATCAATTATCAACATATGTTGAATGGTGATTTCAATCGGAGGAGATACTTCCATCAAAATGTGATTCTAATTTTAAATCAAATTAACTCAAATTAAGTATCAATGTAAAAACTATTTAAATGAAATTTAATCATTAAAAGCTTAAAGCAAAACTCAATCTATCCACCGATCGCAATTGTTTGTCGGAGGTGACAAATTAAGAAAACTCTAGCTTACAAAAAAGTTAATGTAAAATCAAGTGTTCTACTATGTTCACTCTCAATCAATCTTATGTCAGTAAAGATGTGGCCCATGTCCTCTAACCGCGACTGGCAGACTCCATGAATAATATTTAATCCTCCGACGGGTTTTGCCAAGAAGACTTCATTATATTACGATCACGCCATACCAGATGCTCCCAACGACTCTCCTTTGTGAATCATGCAGATTTCGATAGGGCAAAACCCTCTGCCTAAAGTAGACTTAAGTGCCTCCAGACAAACACCACCTCAGTCACAAGAATTTCGACGACGTAACCCATGTGTCATAAAGGATCCTTCTGCCGGGTCTACCTCCTCGACCAAGTAGAAGTGACCACGACATAATGAGAACTATAATCTAGATCGCGCATCATCATTTCCCCAACCATCCGCTTTAAGCTAAAAATGATGAATTTCATAAATTCTAAATTTCAAAACTCCATATGCTGCTACTATATGCTACACATTTAGCGATCTAACGACTAGTATTAATTGAAAATTCTCTCAAAGAGGTAATTACTATAGTGTCATGCCTATGGAAACCCAAAACTATCTAAAGTCCTCACAAAATGCTGGGTAGTGTCTTATCTACTATTCCATCTGCCTTCTGAAAGTTACACCAACATCATAAATCAATACTCTCTTCAATTGTCGAGAGGTCGATGGCGAATTTTCGGAGCCCACAGCAAAATAAAAGGATGATATGAACTCCACCCAAGATGCGTGTCTACCCTTCAATTTGTTATGGTTATTTAAGAATCTCACTAGCTAGCAAATAATGGCTCCAACAACTGATGGCTCTCATTATAACATAGAACTTTGTTCCAAAGCTCTGGCCTCTTTTCATTTATATCTTCTCTCCGCTGACTGATGTAAATGATACATAAAGTATCAATGGACATTGACAGTATATATTTCAATGAATTTCCAATTCCAATTGGTTCAAGGCCAAAAGGTGATATCCATTATAGTCATCTGTCTTGAAAGTTGTTTTTCATTCATCCCCAAGTCTCAACTTGATTTTATGATAACCATTGCACAAGTTAATCTTAGAGAAGGTGGTCGTATCATGTAGCTAATCTAATAAGTCATCCAAGCATGGAATCAAAAATCGATACTTCATAGTGACTGTGTTCACGACCCTAATGACAATGCACATGCACCAAAACCCATCATTCTTGGGTACAATAAGATTCATAACATCACAAAGACTGGTACTCTCATGTACCAATCCTCTAAAAAATAAATATTCCACCTACCTCTATAAGTCCTTATACTCAATAGGTTGTATGCAGTAAGTGGGAAAATTGGGGAACACTAATCCTGGAATGTCTTGCATTGGTGGTAGTCTAGTTGGTAAAGTGTCTGTCAGCTGCACCTCGTTAAGTACTAGTGTTTCAGACTCCCCACTTTCATGTACTACCAATGTTATCTTCAAAGGTGCTTCTCTCATGGCCTCATAAAGATAACACGAGGGACTATAGCTTTCTTTTCGGTTTGAGCATCTATCACCCTAGACTCCTTCCAAGGTAAGAGAACAATGCGCTTTCCATCCTTGGCGAATGAATATGTGTTCTTATAGCCATCATGAATAATCTTTCTATCATATTGCCATGATTTTCCTAGGAGAATGTGGCAAGCATCCATAGACACTACACACCAAACTTGCTCCTGAAGCTTGTCCACAATAGAGAAATCCACTAAACACCTCTTATCAACACAAACCTCATTCCCCTTCTTTAAGTGTGCTTTTTGAGTAGAGAGGCTCAACTTATCCACCATTTGTGTAGACACCACATTCTTACAACTGTCTTCATCAATGATAAGACTACACACCTTCCTCTTCATAGTGCATCGAGTACAGAAGATGTTCTGCCTCAACCATTAGTGTTTTCTTTTGGGTTCACATTGGAGCACCCTTCGAACTGCAAGCATCTCTCCATCATTAGCGGTAAGTTGATCTCATCATTACATTCATCCTCAGCTAACTCATCGTCAACCACTTCAACTGGTCCTTGCTTTGTAAAGGAAATCACCCTTCTATTTGGGCAGTTAGATGCAATGTGCCCATAGTCATGGCACTTGAAGCACTTCTTAGCTTGGAAGGTGTTGGGTGTACTAAACTTCTCACAAATATTGCACCTCTAGTAGATATATTCATGTTGCTAGATCCAAGAATTGAGCTCTGTTTGAAGGTGGAGTACTTCTAATGCACGTGCTGTCTTTTTACCTTTAGAGTTAATTTTTGCACATCAATTAAGGTCCAATATGGCTATAACTACACCACATTGTTGATAGTAGGCATTAATCTTCCCAAGTATCTAGCAACCGTGTTCTCCTCTGGCTCCACAAAGTCACATTTTAACATGAGTTGCTTAAACTCAGTTGTATACTCCTCAACAGTAAGCTGCCCTTGTTGTAAATTATGGAGTCTCAAGAAAACATCATGCTTGTAATGTGCAAGAAGATACTTAGGTTGTAACTCCTTCATTTTAGACAACGTAGAGATCTTACTTCGATCTTTACGTTGCCTTATGCACTTCAAGTTCTCCCACCATAATTAAGCGCTCTTTTTAAGCTTGATGGCAACTAATTTGACCTTCCTATCTTCTGGCATGCCTTTGTATTTATCCACTCCACAGTCTATATCCACTCTATGAAAACATATGGATCCATAAGTCTCTCAAAATCTAGGATGTCAACCTTCACCCCGAGGTCATGTTCCCTTGGCTGCTAAATCGGTGAAGCATTGGTTTTTCATCATTGGAGTCGGATTAGTGAAAGGGGATCTCTTCTTGTTCTTCATCTGATTGACCACCTTGGTGGCCAATTTGGACTTCTGTTTATTGTCTTCCTTCAAATTCAATGAGCCACTGTCGTAATTAAAGGATTTCCCACTACATATCTTCCATAGTAAGGGCTTGAATACCCCATTGGGGATTTCTCCTTGGTGGCATAGTTGCTAACTTGAGTTAGGGTTTTCATTTATATGGGAAATATGACGACTTTGGGCTGTTTTTGGATTGGAATTTTGAATTGGAAAAGAGAAGATTTGCTGTCCACAAAAATTCAGAAAAGTTTTTGTGGGTTTGGGGAAAGGTTGGGATTGTTTTGGAAGTGTGAATCAAGGACCCAAGAAGGATCTAAGGTAAATCCATCTCTGATACCAAATGATACCACTCTAAGATGACCAAGAGGGTAATTAGAATCAAAAGTAGAGAAGGAAAAAGGTCGTAGTGTGGTTACAAGGATTAATACCTGCTATTTTGGAGAATTTCGTTTGCAAAACAGTAACTTGGCGGTTGAAATAACACCAGGACAGCAATTGGAAGGTTGTTCAGAGGCTTTAGAATGAGAAGGGAGGACTTGGGAGGGATCCACCACTAAATCTACAAAAGATACAGTCCTAGGCATCACTTGAGATTTAGATATAGCTACAATACAGAAAAAACCAGAAAGAAATTGTCTTTGATGCAAAACGATAGAAAAACTAAACCCTAGAAATAATTAGAAGTCTACTTATATCAAATACTATTAATCCTGCCCTAGGATAGCAAAACTGGCCCCAATTAGGGCCCAAAAAAAATGTCCGGTTCAGAAACGAACAAGCCCTGTGTCCGTGATGGGAGAAAATTCCGTCTGCAGCACATGGTATTACCGCGTGCGGGAGAGATAATGTCACACGTCAACTACTGTCCCAATACATTTTGTTATTTAAATGAGGTTTTATTTAGCATTCATGTGCATAGATCATGCATTTCGTTTTCAATAAGTTGAATATATTCATGGTAAATCTTAAAGTGGTACTTTTTAGGAAAATACCGTGTGTTCCTCCCATGTTCGCCTAATCCCCATGAGCAGAGGGACTTCAACATTGCAGCTGGACAACAATTCGAGTATTAGGACAGCACCCAAGTTGAACTTATCATTTTTTTGACCAAGTACATCGTTGAGCCTTAGATGTTTAGTTAAAGAGAATCATCATGGATAAGGACAATATCAATGTTATTAACTTCCTCTATTAGAGTATGTATGAAACTATTTAGCATACCCAATTGCAAAATGCACTTAACCTTGCCTTCCCCTCTCAATTCTGGAAGGTGATATTTCACTTTGTTCGCAAGCAATCCAACAAGGTGGCTCATTTTTGTGCAAAAACTGCTTTATATAGTAATTTTATTTGGAATCATTTGAATTGTGGTATTCCTACTTTTTCTGACCTTCTTAGGAAGGATAAAGTCCAAGGAACCACATTGTAACTATATAATTTGTACTTTCCTTTTTCTTATACTTAATGCAAAATTCAAGTGTCAAAAATGAATGACTTGTTGTGGCTTTTATTATTAATAACTCATGCCCGTCTGTCTCTCTTGCACAAGAACATCATTCCAAATTTTGCTAATTGACATCCTCATTTTCTCTAAAATCCTCTCTTGCATCTCCTCCATCATCCTTTGCTCCTGCTCCTAAGAACGACCCAAAAATTGATGTCCTCCCCCACCCCAACAATCATCTCTTACAAGCTCTTTCGCGCTTGAATGTGTGTCAAATTACATTGCATTCCACTATGATAGTTGTTGAGGTGCATCTTCTAGCCTCCTCATGACATAAATCGCATTGTGCTTCACTGTGGTATTTGTCGAAGCACGTCTCATAGCTCTCTTGACACAAGAATCAACAAAAACTATAGACAGACATTGTCCAATTGTAAACTCCATTCACTAACAATTTTGGAATTTAATAATTAATAAACATAATACATTAATGTCCACGTATTTAACACAACGGAGTATATCGCATCATACCCCACAATGATAGTTGTAGAAGTGTCTTATAGCCCTTTGCATGGCATACATCACATCTTGCAATACTATGACATCTGTAAGAGTACGTGTTTCTTAGTTAACAGTATAAATAATTGTGCACCACCACATAAAAATCGTCAGGGTGTATCTTATAGTCCTTCCTATGATTTAAATCTCATCATGCTCCACACACAATAACAATTATTAAAATAGAACGTGCTGTGCTATTGATATTAGAAAAAAAAAAAAACTATGAGATACTATTCATTTGCAATTAACAAATTAACAAATATAATACATTAATGTCCATGCCTTGAACCTCCACAATGTAAATTTGCAAGCTCAATTCACCAACCATTTGTCTTATAAAAGCTAAAAAGAAAAACAAAATAATATCCATGTCTTGAATCTCCATTGCATAAATTGTATGGCTCATCACCATGCCAGTTATGAGGAGTATCTTATAGTCCTTCCTACAGCATAAATTGCATCGTGCTCCATTATGGTATCTATTAGAGTATATCTCATAGACTTTTCTATGCATGAAAAAAGGTCCTTCAAAGAAAAACAAAAAAAAAATTGTTTGATTTTAGTCTCTCAATTTCTAGGTTACCTCAGGCATAATTTATAACTAGAGACTCGTATGATTAGCCATATGTCAATGAAAAAAATTTACATCATCATTAAAAGCACATTTTGACACACCATATTTCCACAACCATAATTGCTAAATAGACACCTTCAATGTCACACAAAAGCTATCTGACATTGATAGGCAAAGTTTAAGACGAGAATTATAGGATCCTGATTAGATTTGCCTCTAACTATTCCTCGTTAAATTAAATTCACATCTAATAACAAAATATAATCCTAAAATATGAGTCTAAGCAACCTCCTTAAATGAGATGGCTCTCTAGTGAGGGGAATAAATAATTAACCATGAGGGATTATGTGAGGCCAGATCTCAAGAAATGAAAAGAGTGATTTAAAGTGGTGTAATTTTTAAATGGGATAGAGATAAGGTACTACCTGAGATTACCTCATTTTACTTTAGATTTTGAGGTTTCTATAAGCACCTATACCTCTCAATGCAGAGAGAACTTTGATTAAGCCGTTAATCACTAAATGCATAACGTATAGTAGCAGCATCTGGAGTTTTGGAATTTAGAATTTGGAATTTATGAAATTCATCATTATTAGCTTAAAGCGGATGGTTGGAGGAATGATGACGTGCCCGATCTAGATCCCATGGTTCCACATCCCAGTCGTCATTCCTACTTAGTTGGAGGAATCGACCCAACGATGTAAGGATCCTTATCGAAGAACACTTACGCACAAATAATCCTTGTAGACAGGAAGTGTTTATCGGAGAGCACTTAAGTCTACCTTAAAGATTTTTTGCACTATTAAATGATTCACATGATCGAACTCAAAGGGCGGGAGCATACGGCTACGCATCGTAATATAATTCCCATTTAGACAACCACCCGATCGAGAGGTTATAATCGATCATATGTAGCCTTACAAGTCACGCAATCGAGAACACGGTCACGCCCTTACTAGCGAGATTGATTGAGTAACATAATAACACTGATTTGACATTACCCTTTCATGAAGCTACAATTTTCTTAATTTGTCACATTTATCAAACAATTACGGAAGATGTGTTGGATTAGATTTTACTTTAACTTTTTAAAGATTGAATTTCATTTAGACATTTGTAGCTTAATGACATGTTTGACTTCACATTTGATTTGACACTTAATTTGAGTTAGTTTAATTTGAAATTAAAATCATATTTTTTATAGAATTATCCTCTCCATTTGAAATCATCATTTAACACAGCCATCATTGGGGTAATTAATTGAGTGAATTAAATATATTTAAGAACTTTAGATCCTGCCAACTCTGTTTAGCTCATAACAGAGAATCAGACCTAGTTTTGTAACTAAGGACGAAGTGAGGTGTGAGCGGTTCGATCCACCACTATATCCAGTTTTGTAAGTGGGGTTGCATTTGGGTTATACTCTTACTTGAAAGTAGACATTAGACATACTGTAGATCCTATATGCTACAACCTTAAATTCAATTGAATTCTTCTTCAATTCATTTGAATCGAGATACTACAATATATGAATTCAATAAGACAGCTTATTGGCGAGCTTCCCAATTTGTTGTGAGTCATATTTATATTTCTCGAATTTGATTTCAAATTTATTCAATATGAATTAGAACATAAATCACTTGTTAATTGGAAAGCTACCCTATTTAGGCTCATTGACGAGATACCTGGGTTTGCTATAAATCTGCTCAAACTTTCTTGACTTGTTTAGCAAAAGATATAAAGCAATCCCGTTATTCATTAATGAACTTTAGTTATGCTTGCCAACAGGTTGCCCGTTTCAATGAAAATCTCTTTTGAAATTCATTTGATTTTTACTTTAACTTGAAAATAGCATTCAACAAATTTCATATGTATCGATTTTATGTTCAATTGAAACCTTCTTTAGTCCATTTTAAATTCGACATTCCAGTATATGGATTAAATAAGAATGCTTGTTCTTCTTTGTGAATCTCACTCTAGAGTTTAATTCAAACCCCATCTCAATTGAAAATTACTCTTCTAGCTTCATTCAACCTTCCTATAAGTATGACATAAATTCACATTGTATTTGTATTTCAAAATTAGATTTTAAGTACTTATGTTTGAGAGATTGGAGTATTTTGGAGTTTGAGAGGAGAGAGATTTGATTACATTCTAAGTGTTTTATTCTTTCAAAATTTTCTTTTAAGTATCCCCTAGTTCTTTTTCTTTGAGTTAGTGTTTATCGTCGTATTTATTATGCATCTTTTATTTAATTTTAAGTTTAGATAATTTCCATTTAAATCTGTTTAAGTCCCGGATTTCAATCCAAATTTCTGCAACATTTCAACATAGGGGTGCCACATCTAATGCTTTTTACTCAATGTCTTAATGCTTAATAGCTGCTCTCATGACACCACGATTTTCATCTCTTCACACCCTAATGAGCGTGATGAGACCTTCAAACTTGTAAAAGACAAGCACAAATTCCATATATACATTCAAGCTATCAATACATTATAGGTTACAGTGGTTGGTTCCACCATTTTATTCAGCAATTCCCTAACTCCAACCCACCTGCCAGCCTTTTGAAGAGCATTACTCAAACAACTAAGTAACTACGTTTGGTGAAATACCCTTCTCGCTCATCTCTTTGAAGAGTTCCAATCCTCTATAGACCTTACCAAATTTGGTTGGAAGCCTCCTTCATCCATATCCTCTCACGGTTCCACTACACTCTCCATCCTCTTCTCCTTGATTAACCCGTGCATGAGAGTATTGTAAGTAATAACATCAGGAGGGATCCACCACTAAGCAACTTGTCTAACATAAAAACAAAACTCAATGGCTTCATCACTCTGACGGCTTTGATTTAAGGCTTTGATAAGGAGATTGAGAAGAAGAGTATCACGGATGGCAGATGAGGGTGAGACAGTGAGAGAGAGGATTCTGACGATGAAAGCCTTAAGTCGTTAAGAAGGTCGCACTTTAAGAGATTAAAGTTGCGGAGGAGGACAAATGAGAAGATCTGGAAAAAGAAGATCGACGAGGAACAGTGGTCGCCGAAGTGGGAAGAACGAAGAAGAAGAGGTGGTCGCGCGCCGGATCTCACGAGAGAAGAGGTGGTCGCATGGATCGATCGAGAGGGAAGAGGGATCGCCAAAGGTTGAGAGAGGTTAGATTAAATGATATATATTAATCTTTTTCTTCTTTAAGTGTTTAACCAATCTTAATATGAATTTATGCCGAATCAATAGGTTTAATATATATGTTGATTCAAAGTTATTATATTTCAACGAACGACAATCCATTTCACGACGGACCATTTGGTCAAGTCGACGCTGAATTTTTGGTTCAAAATACTCACTTTCGATCGCTCGACATTCGCATAAACTTGCCCGAATTGAGCGCGGACAGTCTCATTTGATAGATTTTGGCGTTTGTTGCTAACGCTTTCAACAGAGGTTGTTTACATCGCTTAGCTTCCGACTCACGTGTATACATCGACAGCCGATCGCTTAATCGGTTGCCATCAAAGCGCAATATTTATATTCGACGCCTTCGATGTCAATGCAACGGCCGGATCAATTATATCATTTGCACATTTCCCGACTGATACGCGGCTTCGACACCGACAAATCGATCGCTGACGGCTGCTTCGCCAAATTGCAATATTTATATTTTGATCAATTTCGATGTTCTGAACGTGATGACGAAGTCTGTTTGTCGATCGTAGGTCATTTGGGCATCGCCGCACTCCACTCGACATTTTACGACATACGCTGACGGTTGATTGTTAAATCGTAATATTTATATTCGATTTTTGACGTTAACGCTGAATCAAATTGCTCATCAATCGAATTAACCATTGCACCATCAAGTGTATTTCAGCTCCGATTTTAACACTATTGCATCCAAAGTCGATTGAATTCTTCTTATAAGCTCGATTCGACTCAGTGGCATGTATGAAGGTCAACAGATTAATTTAACAAACCTTCACACAACATAAAAGTAATTTTGTTTAAAATGAAGATAATCTACCTCAAGAAAATAACACTCTTGAGTTTTCTATTATACACATCGAGGCTCTTAAGGCAAGAGATTGGGTTTCCTAAGTGATCAAAGGTTTAGTGTTCCAAATGCTACTAAATGGTGCAAAGCCTATCACATGCAAATTAGCATTGAAATTATAATTCCAAAGGGTACCAAATAGTACAAAAAAATATCTTTATGTAAACTGAAAAATATGAGTAATCTATGTCACATATTAATTTAATGATGAATTAAACCAAAAAAATTCAACACAAATTTGAAAACAACCAAAAAAGATGAATCAGTTAAAATTTACAATAAAAAAAAAATTCAGATGTAACAAATTTGATTAAAATCAGGTATACTAGCGAATATAAATATAAAATTATGTAGAAGAAAAAAATAACAAAGTAAGAGATCATTAAGCATAGAATGTGTAGGTTTCACATAATGTAAGCAGACGTCTTTCCTAAAAAGTTGATAACTCTAATACTACACTTAAAAGAATCAACATTCAAGCAAGTGCGTAAGAATGGATGATATTGAAGATATTATGAAGAAAAAAAAAATCCTTCTGCATGCCTCAATCTGTTTATAATACTCTTGTTTACCTAGGTTGGCAACCTCGACAATTCAATAGATTTGAATTGTACTAAGTATTTCACATGGTCAAGGCAAGATTTAACATTCGAAGATTTACACAAGATCAAGATCATCTCTTGGGATCATGCGCAGAATTGGAACAAAATTTGAAATAGTAGCAGAAAATAACACCAACAGATAACATCACATAAAAAGCAGGGTCCCTATTTTCGATTTTGCTAAAAGAATCTAACCAACCTTATCCATGATTAAGCTAGAGGGTGTCCAAGCTTAACAGCTAACCTAATAGATAACTCCAATTGATACTTATACATAAGATTATAAAAAATCAACAACAGTAGACCTGAAAAACCAATTAAGCCAACCAAACTAGGTGCATCCCAATAAATAAGAACACAATCTACTTTTCGCAATCATATCATCACAAATGTATTTAAGAAAATAAATTGAAATTAAAAAACTGCAAAATAAAACAAGGAGTCATCAAATTATCAAATTACTAATTTTCTCATCATAAAATACCATATTCGTACTTATGTATGTACAAACCCTAAAAACTCTACCATTAGTTTGGTTAAATTTTCCTTTTTCATAAAGGAAATTGAGAAATTACTGCCAAAAAGTTTTATGAAGCAATTCCAAACTTGCGTTTTAAAAGCAGCTTTTTTAAAACCAGATCTCTAGAAAAGAAACTCAATCCTCTTTATCAAAAATGAGGTTCACCTGATTTCTATTTCAACCAAGGAAGTGAAAAGCCCAACCAAATGAGCCCATAGAAATTATGCCTCATTTGAACTATTGCCACTCACCTCAGGTGACTTTAGGCATAGGGCCTTCATCATGCCTCTGGCCTTAACATGCAATGATCCAAATCACATTTTGAGGAGAAAAATAAAAAAACAGTAAAGGGTACAGTTAGAAAGCTTTATTTATCCATTGTCACTAATTCACGTCAAATTGCAATATAACAAATGGTTTACCCCCAAAAAGATGCTAGATATTAACAAATAGAAGACCTCTAAGAGACACTAACAAAGACCACTTAAATATGTTTATTAAGTGGAGCAGTAATAACAATACAAATGAGTAATATAACTGAAATTATTTCCCATTTCATTTAACTAGTTTACCAACCATCTAGCCATTGTCATGATTCCCATCAAAATGCATAATATAACTGAAATGATTTCCCTAAAATGTTAAAAATTAAAAACATAGAATACCACTAAGAAATTATTAATAGAGACCGTTAAAATAAGACTATTAAAAGAAAACTTAACCAAGCATGCAAATACAAATATTGAACATTCAAAACTATTTGTTTTCACATATCAACCAATTGACGTGATGTATAAATTGCTAAAAACAACTAGAGCTGATAATAAAAAGCATATAAATTAAAAAGATAATAGCATTGACAGATATTTACAGTGAAAAAGATGTTTGGCGAGTGTTTCATTGGGCATATATTCTGCCACAAGAAGCCTCTCGTCGCTTTCACAACAACAGCCAAGCAAGTTTGCTAATCTGCGGTTTCGAAGTTGGCCAACAGCCTTTGCTTCCTCCTACCAAGAAAAAAAAAAATTAGGAAAGGCATCAGTGGTAAATTTTAATGAAAAAAAAATCCAAGGGGAGGCAGATAAATCACCACTGAATTTGGATGAAAACACAGAATGTTATCACTTGTCAATTTGAAAGGATTCCATAGATTAATTATCAGCAAAGCCACAAAATTTTTATTATAATGACAGAACAGAAACTAATAGTCTTCAATAAAAATTATTCACAGAAAGGAAAAAACGAAAATAAGATGTCAAAAATGAAATTAACAAACACTCTACGGATGACCAAAATTGAAATTCTAATTTGACGTAGGCTACCCTGATACACTTGATGGAAAATCAATCACATCCCATTCCTTATGTTTTTGGGAGCCTCATGAATTGGGTAATACAAAGATTGAAATTGAAGTGTTGCAAATTAACAGTTAAGACAAAGAAAACACAATCACAAAGACATCAAGATTCATGCAGTTTAGCTTCAACTAAACCTGCATCACGAGAAAAGAGAGGATATGATCCACCATTAAAATAGAAGTCATAATTGTGATGTACAAAACAAGTAAAATTACTGTCACTTCTTAATTATCATATATATAAGTTCTCAAATAAAAAAAAAAAATCCCTAGAATCTCAAACCAAGCTTACCTCACAAAACAAACCTTTTGTTTTCATGCAACGCACACTAGGTCACTAATCCTCTAAGAAACTCTAGAAGCAAGATGGTATCTAAGGAACAAAAGAAATGTAATCCTCCTAAACCTTAGCAGAAGACTCCCTTAAAACAGTGGCTCGCCACACACATACCAAATGACATTCCTAAAAATTGAGCCACCCAAATTACATGATGAAATTTCTCATGATTCTCAAACCGAGTGGTTTGAATCCCAAAGTATTCAAGTGAATTGACAATGTGGTTATAATCTAATTTGTTTGAATTCAACAAATCATGATCACAAAATAAAAAGATTATGTGCAATCTCCCAAAAAATCTATTGAAATAAAGTAAACACAATTCATTCAAATATAACTACTCTCCCCTTGGCCAAATATTATGAAAAATTTTGATTTTCTTTGTGACTGCACTTCAACTTGAGTACTCTAACTCATGAAGGGCTCAACCCGCGCAATCTCCTTATGAAGATGATGACTAAATCAAACACCTATGAGAGATCTCTATAACACAAATGTTACATATTGAAGTGGGACCACCGAATCTAAACATGTACCTGCCATTGAATTTTTCATACACTAAAATGTCATCCCCACACCTTGAATGTTGCAATGGTATGATTCAATGTCAAGGGAAACTGTGCAATGCAAATTTGAGTCGTTTGATCATTAGAAGTATTCCCAACATCTCATGCCTATACTTGTTAAGAAACTTTTTCTACAAGCAAAACGATCTCCAATGTTTTCCTAAAATGTAATGATCTGATAAAGAAATAACTTTAGCTCTTGAAATTTCACTTGCAACACACGGTCATTGATGTAGAACATCATGAAGATTCAAAAATTAGAGCTCAAGGTCCATTTACAAGATCTCAAATAAAGTTCAAGAAAATTCAAGAAAGAAGCATATAACCCATTAACCTCAAGTTTCATTTTATGTTTTCATCTTTTATTTATGTTTTTAATTTTCTTCTAGAACTCCATCTTTGAAATTTTGCATTTACAAATTCAAAGCATGATATGTGATGATCAATCCACATAAAATAATAAAGACGTGAAATAAGTGGATGACATAAAATAACGGGTAATTTAATCTCACATTAATATACCAATCACCTTTCCCTCCATATTTTGAATTCTTTCTTCCGAAAGATCTTATAATGACTATAAATAACCCCTTACTAGAATGAAAGAGATCTTTCGACAATTACAAATTATTAAATTATTCTAGTTTGAGAGCGGTCAAACTAATCCTAGTGAGCTAATTATCCAACATATCTTCTTCCCTCACCTCCAATATCTAAGCTCTCTCAATCTCATCAAAAGAAAGAACGTCCACCTCCATCAAATTTGATATCAAAGCAAAGCCTGAAATGAGCAAATTTGGTCAAAAGTTTGTTTCAACAAAGGGAGCATCTCAAGTGGTGGACTTGTCTTCAAACTTGTGAGTTTTTCTTGGACTTATAAAGTTAATTAATTTTCTTTTAGATGATAGTTTAAATACATATTAGTAACTTGAAAAGATATATATTGCTTGCAAGTTTATAGTGATAGTATAAAATTTCAATTAGTTAGCTCCATTATATATTTTAATCATTTTTCAATTGTGTTATTCTTTTCTTCTATATTTTGAATTCTTTTCGAAAGATATCAGAATGAATATATAAATTTCTTATTAGAATGAAGAAGATCTTTAATTACAAATTATTGAGTTATTCAGGCTTGAGGCCAAACTCGACAATCCTCGCAAGTGAGCGCTATCCAAAGATATCTCTTCCCCTTACCTCCAATACCCACGTTCTCTTAATCTCCTCAAAAAAAGAGCAGCCACCTCCATAAGTCATCTAACTCTTATGGTTCTAATGACAACCAAAGAACCCATGCAAACCTTGAAAATCTTAACATTTCTATAAAAGTTGTATTATGCATCACTTGACCATCCAAAGATATAAGGTTCATTCTTAGATTAGGTACATATATCACCCTAGATAAAGTCATGATACACCATTATTTCTAATACAAATAATGAAAAACCTACCATCACACACACACCATTATTTGACATATATGCACATCGATTATATAATTTACAACTAGAAAATATGGCAAATATGAAAATGACAATCCATTGATCATTTTTCAACAGCCTATACTCATAGAAAGAACATCAAAATTTACATCAAAAGTGTTTGCATAAATTATTATGTCTCCTAATATTTGCCATATCTCTAATTACCACTTTTTCAATTCTTAAAAACCTCCCTTGATGTGCCCTTACATCTTGCAATAATAAAAAGTCTTATTCATGCGAATAAATCTAACTTCAAGTAAAGCCCTACTCTAAAGGTATCCCCAAATGAAAATTCCCTCATTTTGGTTTTCTTCATCTACGATCTCCAAGTTAAAAATTATATCTTTAGATAACAAAAAACTTTTCATGTCTCTAAGCTTTTGGTATCTCTATGTTATAGCATGATATCACAAAAATTCTTATAAGAGAGAGATGAAAAGTACAATAATAAGAAACTCTTTTTTCCATCATCTATAGTTACATCAATGTTTATCAAATCACAAATATCTAAACTAAATTGATTTAGCAATGACTTAATTTTAGTACCACCTTGCATGTGAAGGAAATATTGTCTTCCATCTAACAATGCTTGTTACAAAGTCTTTTATTTAGGTACAATGACTTCAATTTGAACCAACAATTTTTTGTGATTGATTTCTTCAATATTATTATCAAAACCTCATTCATCAAACACAATTGAATGGCCATAAATTCTTTTCATCCATCTTCAACTTAACTACTCATCGTCTGTAATCTTGAATGCATCTTAACTACTTCATAAGACCTTGTTCAACAATAACACTACATGAATAAGTTCCACAAAGGTCAAAACTCTTTGACTCACTAAACTACTTAATCTCAAAATTATGTTAAAATACCCATTTGTTAAAATAATTGTGGGCTCTGAAAATTCATCATCGACCCTCGCAAATTGAAGAGAGTATGATTTAAATGTCAGTGAAATTTTCAGAAGGCAGATGAAATAGTAAATAAGACACTGCCGAGAGATTTTGCCCTCATTTTGTAAGAACTTTAGATCTGGTTTCATATTTCCTATAAAGACCTATAAGCATTACCCCTCTCAATGAGTGAGAATTTTCGATTACTGAGAATTGGGATCAGATAATAATAAAGACGTGAGTTTTAGAATTTAGAATTTAGAATTTATGAAATTCATCATTATTAGCTTAAAGCGGATGATTGAGAGAATGATGACGTCGATCATCCCATGGCCATCCCTAGTCGTCCCCGCTTACTTGGTAAGGATGTAGTCAACCAAACTAATGAATTCTTATCATCATTATCTGCTAGAAATCCTTATAGACCTGGGGATGGTGTTTGTCCAGAGATGACTAAGTCTTAACTAATGAGGATTTTTGCATCAGGCATAATTCGATTCACAACTCAAAAGGTAGATCCATCAGAGCCATAGCCGATCGTAATATAATTTTTTGAACCACACCGAGTGACTCATCGAATCATCATCAAGTTCACCGACAAGGGACACGCCACGCCCCATGATAAGAGATTGAGAGAAACAACATACACTGATTTGAAATTGAAATTATGAAGTTTTCTTAATTTATCACCTCCGACAAACAATTGCAAAAGGTGAATAGATTGAGTTTTGCTTTAAGTTTTTAATGATTTAATTTCATTTAAACAATTTTTAAATTGATACTTGATTTAAGTTTATTTGATTTAAAATTAGAATCACATTTTGATAGAAGTATCCCCTCTAGTTGAAATCATCATTCAACACAGCCATCATCGGGATAGTTAATTGATTGAATCAAATATATTTGAGAATTTTAGATCCTATCAATTGCTTTGGCTAACAGAAAGATCGATCTACCGTCACATAACGTAATCAATTTTATCGATATTTTAGTGAATTGAAATTCTCATAATAATTAAATTTTAGTTTTTTAACCCTGACCCCCAAGACAAACCTAAACAACTCAAGAAGATCCTCGACGCTAAATTTAAGCATTCACGTAATGTCCTACGCGTATTTAAGAATGCCATAATTTTAAAATATTGAATTTGAGTTTTAATCCTACTTCATAATATATGCAGGTTCAATTGAAGCAATTAATGCCTTATACATGCGATGTGTAACTGGTCAAGATAAGGTGTTGTAACGATCTAATATCTTATTAGATCTTTTGGATAATATTAAATTACTTTCTTTTATTCAAAGTTGATTAATCTTTAAATATTCAATGACTCGCCATTATCCTCAAATTCATCACCAACTATACTCAATTTCTCCTTGATCTAATTCGAGTATTTAATAAGACGACGAATATATTTCAAACATTTTCCAAGGATTCATTGCTTATACTTATTAGCAATCATTCGATCTCATGGAAAAAATCTCTGATGAATTCTTTAAATTTCTTCAATTTATTTGAGTATATTTGAAGAGTATACCTTAATTCCAAGAGGCACTCTTATTCTTTGATTTGATGTTCAATTAAGATCCCTACTTTTTTCGATATCAAGCCTAATTTTCAATTGTTTAATTAGTTTTATGATTGCTTATTTGTGAATTTAATACTTTGAGTATTCAAAAAGAGGTCTTATTTACATAAACAAACATCAACTTCAATATCCCTACTCCACATCAGACTTCATATTTAGAGAACAACTGGACTTCAAATTTATTATAAGTCTCTTATAAGTTTGATATCAGCCTCTCCAAGTTTGAACTAAAGCTTATTTAGTTTTATGAAGTTTGAAGAAAAGAGAACCCATTTTACTACTTCAATTTAAACTATCAAGAATTATAATTAAAATTTGTGAGTTTAGTATCATCCATCAAACCCCGTCATCACACCCGATTATTAAATTTATATAAGGATGGGTTCCACATTGTTTCCTCTAATTTCTATAAATAAGGCTAAGAGGGGGCATTGTATTTCATTCTACTTGTTTGAGAAATTAGAGTACTTGAAAAAGAGGATAATTTTTTTAGTTCAAATTTTGGGTGAGTTTTCAACCTTACTCAGATAAATCTTGTAAGTACTTTTTACTTCTTTTCTCTTTGATTTGATGTTTTATCTTTGTATTCATTATATGTTCTTTTCTCTTTTTTTTATTTGATTTCAATTTTAAAAGATTTTCATTTAAATTTATTTAAGTCAATTTTAAATTTTGAACATTTCACATGGGTCACATCTAACAGCTTTTGAGGCCTTCACACGATGTGACGAGGCTGTGCAACATCACGATGGATATCTCGCCACTGATGAAATATCTTCAAATTTGCAAAGAAATACATAACATACAATCCATACACATAAAATTTTCCCTTTTATACATTTAAGCTCAAATCTATTGCACATTCACCAAGGCCCATTATTCTGAACCATAACACTCATAAACGGTTTTTTTTATTTGAGGGAGAAGGAGAGGAGATCTAAACAGAAGAAGAACTGATACGCTGTCTCTCTCTGCTGCAAGAAAGGATTTGGTAATTCAATGACTATGGACAGAGGAGGGAAGAAGGAGGTAAGAAGAACGACTTGTCTCATCCTCGCAAAAAAGAAAGGAGGTCTAAGAGTGGATTCACAAAGGGGAATAAGGAAGGAGGAGTTCAAGTGAAATGAGGAAAATGAAGAAGATGGATTTTCAGTTTGGGAAGAAATGAGGGAAATGGAGAAGGGGGATTTTCGGTTTAGGAGGAAATGAGGGAAATGGAGAAGGGGGATTTTCGGTTTGGAAGGAAATGAGGAAAATGAAGAAGGGGGATTTTCGGTTTGGGAGGAAATGAGAGAAGTAGAAAAGGATTTTCGGATAGGAAGAAATAGGGGAAATGGAGAAGGAAGGGTTTTCAGTTTTGGGAGGAAATGAGGGAAGTAGAAAGGGTGAAGAAGAGAAGGAGAGGGAAGAAGAGGAAAATAGAGGGAGGAGGAAGAGGCTTACAATTTCCTGATGAGAGAAAAAATGGAAGAATCGCAGCCCTCCTACTGAGGGAAGAAACAGGAAGAAAAGCTTGAAAAGCTGAAGGAGAAGACCGAGTGAGGGGAGGCCGAGCAAGGGAGGATCAACAACTGGAGGAGCTTCGGTGCTCAAACCGCCTTGGAGCTCGAGCGATTGTGGCGAAAGGGGCCAAGCCAACGAAGAGGGCTCACATGCCTCGATGACGCCAAAGAGGGCTTCAGAATAAACAAATCGAACGGATGCTGTCAGCCAAATAGGAATTAGGTTATTAGGCCTTTTAATAGGAAAATAAGAAGTTTTTTAGTGTTTAATTGACTTTAAATACGAATTTTATGTCGAAATTATTACATGATTAATATATATATTGATACAAAGTTATTCATGTTCGGTAACGACAGTCCGTTTCGCAATCGACGCCGGCTCAGTCAAGATCAAATTCACCAAATATGCGTTATTACTTCCGACCGCTCGATTTTCGCAAATTTGTCCAATTAAGCGAACAGCCTACTGATGATTCGTGTTTCAAAATTACATAATCAATTTCACCTAACGAAGATTGTTTGGTTTGAGTGACGCTCGACCTTAATACGCCAGAAAGACGCTGACGACTCGATCGCTTGATCGGTTGATCATTAGGTTGTGCAATACTTATATTCTAATCAATTTCGCTATTCTGAACGCATTGGCGAAATCCGTTCATCGATCGGAGATTATTTCGATTGATTTTTGCACCGTTGAGTGTATTTCAGCCTCGATTTACGCGCTATCATTTTCGATCATTCGACATTCGTGTAGACTCATATGAATTGATCGTGGACAATCCCATTTGGTAGGTCTTGGTGTTTAGAAGCCAACGACGTAACAAATTTTATGAACGGCGTTAGACATCGCGCAGCTTTCCTTCCTCACATGCATTATCACGCCGCCACTTAATCGGTTGATCGTTAGATTATGCAATATTTATATTCACCATGATGTTCTAAACGAAAAGTATGTTTGTCTGGGTCATTTCGGCTGATTTCAACATGTTTAGATCTCGGCCCGATTTTGTGCTCTGAAGCACCCGAAGTCGATCGAATTAATTTTATAAACTCGATTCAACTCATGTGGTATATATGAAGGTCAACAAATGCCCCCAACAAAAATGTAATGGCTGCCTTGAAAATCGGTCTCTCGATAATCAACGTAATCAACCCCAAAAAAATTTCAATTCAACCAGACCCGATTAGCTTCTAGGATGAGTCTGAGTCTAAGGGTTAGACCTGTTTAAATTTTTGGGTTGAGTTTGGATTAACTTGCCAACTTAAAATTGACTTAATTTGACCTTTCAACTTGAATTTGATCTAATTATGATCAACTAACCGAAGATTGACACAAATTAAACCAAGAAGCTCAAATTTAACTTGATTTTGACCTAAAATGTATGCCCAAATAGGTTACTTAAGTCATGGCCAAGCAATCGAGCTAAAGTCAGGTCAAATTTCGAGACAAAATTTTAATAAACAGGTAATGTTCGAGTCATACCTATTCAAGTCAAATCCGATCCTAACCTGTTAACCCAAATTGACACTCCTAATAATCTCAGTATTGGCTAAGATTGATGGTCAATCGCAATTAACTTGACGTTGCGCGCTCATCAACAACCATGAAAAATGAGTTTATAACCAACCATAAGAGCCATCCCCTTGAGGAGATCCAATTCTCAAGTTAGAAAATAAAAGAGGAGGCCTAATGCATAGAATTGATAGTGAGGTTGAGTGTTTATACTACCAAGATTCCATAACAGGGATAATTATTCTCAAATAAAAAGGTTGGAATATTGAAAATCGGAAATTGACTCTTGAAACTGCTAGAGAGAACTCTCAAAGCTAAAAAATCACTTCCTTGGACTGTTAAAGATTGACAAGGGCTACAAGTCAATTGTTAGGATCACCAAAGAGGACTCACTAAGGTTGAAAGTAGACTTTTTGGCTATCCCAAAGGAATCTATAAATTTGGGACTTAGTTCTCAAACTACTATGAGATCTCTTGAAAGCTAGAAATAAACTCCTAAGGTTGGGTGTTTACCATAAAGATACAAAAAGAGAAGAAATTGTAAGTCAAAGATATCATCAAAATTCCAAAGCTCTCTAGGTGTCAAAGGAGAACAAATGATAGAAAAATAAAAATAAAAATTGAAATGTAAGCTTACATACTTGGCAAAGGTATCTAAATATTCTTGGCACTTGGATGATATCTATCAAGAAGGAATAGCAATGCTTGAATACACCTCCTCAAAATTCATGCAAAATAATCCAAGCCATGGCTCAAGTATAGATGTTAACCCTCACCAATGTTGTTGATGACTTTGAGCAATAAGTGAACTGCACTGAGAAACTGACATTATGACTCATATGATTTCATAAACTAGAATTTTATGAGCCATATTTTAGCAAAAATATAAACAAATGTTACACTTTCTCATTAAGAATCAATAAAAATAGACATCAATCTTAAAAAAATATATAATGTTACAAAATCCAAAGAGGAGCATTTTCAAACAAACAATGCCCGATGAGCTAGAGAGCAGAGCATATTGAAACAAATTAGGTGCTCCTCGATAAGCATGAATCAAGCAACCAAAGTATTAGACACTTGGTTGTCGGTGGCAACACTGCCAATGAACCCAAATGACCGTTGTGCATTACAAGGACAACTACAAGAGGAAGACAGATGCTTAGCCCAAATTGGTCAAATTTATACCCACTCAACTCTAATAGCATCATTCAACATCAAGTCAACTTGCATACTTCAAGATCTATAAGAGTTTGTTTTAATATTTGCATGGACTTGCCTCGAGATTCATGCTTTCATGGAATTTACAAACTGAATAAGTAATGCATAACCAACTAAAGCACCTATCGATCCACTCCACTCCCAATTTAGTTGATAATATGCAAAATATAGAAAACCTTTTCAATTATCCTTTCAAATTCCATTGCTACAATCAGTGAAATCACACAAATGTGCCACGGTTACTATTTGAAGTTTTCCCAACCTTGTATCCGATAATATAAGGAGACATAGATGTTGATTTCCTTCAGTTCTTCCCATTTAGGGGAGCATTTAAAGCGTCCAGGTATAACAGCTCAACCATCTCCAACACCAAAACATGAAAAATAAAACATCCCAGGAAAAATAGCATTCACTGGAAACAAGCATTAACAGAACGTACTCAATGGATCTCAACAGAGAATGTCTTTGCGAAGGCTATACAAACCGTGAAAAGAAATGACAATAACTACATACCAAGAATTGACGAGGATCGGGCCATGCCGATCTGTTAAAACGCTTCACGGCAATCCTCCTTGTTGCATCTAGCTTTCCCTTATAGACAACATTGGGAGCTTTCTCCCCATGCTCTGAAACAATATTCTCCACAGCAAACCCGGACGTGGCAAGCCTGAGTTGCTCAAAAGAGAACTCCTGGAATGGCGGCAGTTCGTAGCTAACTTCTTTCTCCTCCCTCACTGCAACACCAAAAAGGCAAAAACCACCGGTATCACCAAACCCATCTCACAACGAACAGAAACAAATCAAACCACAGTCCAAAACCCAAAACGGACCAACAATCGGAGCCTCCAGAACCGCTCCCTTCAACTGCGAGCCCCAGAAGCAAGCAACTAGCTTAGAGCTAGTCGAACCCATCCCAAAATGGCAAAGATCCACTATCTAACAAAAGTAGCTTGAGAAAGCAACTACAGAGCTCCTTCTCAAACCACCAGCATCACATCCGCGACTGCAGCAAGCTGAAGGCAAATTTCTAAATCAGTCAAAATACCATCTCCGAGATCCGCCACTGCCTCGATAAAGGAAAAACAATTACCTGAAATCGCCACAGTAAGTAGAATCTCAAACGACCACGTAATCAAAGATCTGGGGTAGAAAACCTCCAACTAGAACGAGATACAAGAGAGAGGGAAAAAGCAGCGAACGCCCCTTATCGATCGGAATGCTCCAAAGGAGGGTGGAAGACTGGAAGATTCAAAGCGTGTCTATCGCGCAGGGGAGGGAGAGAGAGAGAGAGAGAGAGAGAGAGCTTCGACTTCCTAGTTCCTAGCGAGTATTTTTACTAGCGGTATGCGTTTGCTTGATTTGGATTAATTGGATGATAAATTTTTAAAATTAATTAGTTTTAGATTTTTAAAAGTATTGAATCAAATTCATTAAATAAAATGTAAAATTAAATAAATTGAATAATAATTTAGTTAGATTATTTTAATTTGATTTTGAAAAAAATAAAATTTATTATATTTAAAAATTATTTATATAATATTTTGTTATATAATGAATAAATAATATTAATTTATATTTATAATTCTTACTATAAGTTTATAATATATAAATTAATAATATCATATATCATATAATTACTTTGATTTATTTAGTTTCATTCAAAATTTTATTTAATAAATTGATCCAAAAATCAAACACCAAATTTTCATTAATTAAAATCAAAATCTAAATTATTAAGTTCAAAATCGAATCAAATTATTCAAAAATTTTAGTTCAATTCAATTTTTTTTAATTAAAATCAAATAATACACCTCCTTAATTATTTCCCGCATGAAGAATTTCTTAATATTCGTTATTTTAAATCGACCGTCCCTTCGAATTAATTTTCTTAAGATGCGTGCCAATCACAGATTTGTTATAGGTGATGCTCTGTGGCTAATTTATAAAATCTTCAACAATTAAACTCCTTCCTAGAATCATAAAATTACGTTTTTTTATGATTATTCTATTCATCCATTCTCTCCTGCGTTTTGCTGTTCGATTCATTAAAAATATATTATCCTTTCATTTCCCGTCAAATCAAATGTTGGAGTCTTCTCGCCGTCTCCGATCGATTTGGTAGTAAACGGATAGGCCGTGTGGCTTTTCCCGGATATTCGTCCCCGTTGCAATAGCACCCGCCCGTCATGTGAGGCGCGCGTGACGAGCTCGTGCATCTCGACCATTGATCTGGTCATTCCACAGCACGTGTTGCGACTTAGGGGTTGACCGTTGAGACTATAAAATCAAAAGTTTTGATACTCTGAGCCATTTGAGATCAATTTTATTTTTTATTTATATTTTATATTTTTATTTTATTGTGAGCTTCTAAAATTTACTATCAAATTATTGACAATATAGAATTAAAGTGATTATGATTTAAGCATGTCGATATAATTTTGAGAAGGCAGATGATATACTAGATAAGACATTACTCAAATATTTCGCCTTCATTTGATGAGGACTTTAGATCTTTAAGTTTCCATATGCAGTCCATAGTTAATTACCCTCTCAATAAGTGAGAGAATTTTGATTAAAATTTGATCATGATCGCATCATCATTATAGTAGCTGAGTTTTAGAATTTAAGATTGAAATTCATCATTTAAAATAGGATGGTTGGGGAATGATGATATGCGTCTAGATCTCATTGTTATCTATCGGTTGGAATTTAAGATTATGAAATTCATCATTTCGCTTAAATAGGATGGTTGGGAAATGATGATGCCCGATCTAGATCTCGTTGTTCCTCGTCTATCGTGGTCCTGGTCTACAGTGGAGGAATTAATTGACGAAAAGATCCTTATCGGATACATGTGTTCGTCGTCAAAAAATCCTTTGTACACTTGTGGTGTTTATATAAAGAGCAATTTAAGTCTACCTTTTGACATGAATGTTTTTTCCAGTATCTATGATTGACAACTCAGAGCCATTAAAGTATATGGGTTACTTCGTGATCATAATATATAAGCTTTTATCATCGTCGAGGACTCAGTAAATATACATCATTTATGAAGCCATTGGTCAACTTGATGAGGACATGGGTCGTCGCTACTAGCGTGAGATTGATTAAAGAGCATACTTGAAACACTTTGGATTGACTCCTTTGTGAGCTACATTTTTCTTAATTTGTCACCTCTCACAAACAATTACCGAAGGTGGATGGATTGAGTTTGATTTAAGTTTTATAGATTGAATTTTGTTTAAGCATTTATAGTTGAGTGATTTGTTTGATTTTATATTTTGATTGACATTTGATTTTGATTAATTCAATTTAAGCTTGCAAACACATTTTGATGGTAAATTTCACATCCGATTGAAATCTTCATTCAACATAGCCATCATCGGGATAGTTGATTGATAGACTCGAATATACTTGAGAACTTTAGATCCTCTTCACTGCTTAAATTTCTTCTAACAGGGATCGGATCTACCATCACTACATGAGTTACCTATATTTCACTAAGTTGAAATTTTATTTTTGTTTTGTTAACCCACCTAATCCTAAGACTAAATCTAGAAGTAATCCAAGACATCCAGAGAATTTGAATTTAAACATTCTGATAGTGCCAGTTTGTTTGTTTAAGAATGTCTTAATTAACGCATTATGTTCGCTTATACAATGTGTTGCGAATCCGGTGGTGTGGAAGGGGTTTTGATTTAGATTGTAATTTAAAACATTACTTGCACTTAGTTTACTTGTTGAAATTTTCAATTCTCCCAACTTGATTATGTTCAATTTAAATCACTTTTAATAAGTTATACCAATTTCAATGTTTATTGCTTTAGCCCTACTCATGTTTATTCGTCAACATTGTAATCATCTCCATATTCATATAAGAGTTATTAACCCAATTTAGATTCATTCTTAACTCTATATTAAGCTTTATATTTATTTGAAAATTAGACTTTAAGTTTATTGCAAATCTATTATGAGTTTAGTATTAATCTCCCCAAATTTCAAATAATGCTTTTTTTAATTTTGAGAAATTTACAAAAATGCGAACTCACTTTATCAAGGAATTTACATTTGTTGTTCTGCTTCAGTATAAGCCATGGAAGGTTATATTTGCAGGGAAAAGTATTGTCTCATATAATTTTTACTTGTGATAATTACCCATCTAATCCTGTCGTCATATTTAATTTAAACAAAGATGGGTCCGCATTGCTTCTTTTCATTTTTATAAATAGGGCTAATGGATGGCCTTCCATTTCATATAGTTTGCTTAGGGTGCTTTGGAGTTTGAAAGGGGAGAAAGATCCGATTACATTCCCAGTAAGTGCTTTATTCTTTCAAAGTTTCTTTAAGTATTTCCTTTGATTTAGTTTTTGTCATTTTTTAATTTGAGTTTAGCTTTAGGTTTCATTGCTTAACATTCTTAAGCCGGATCTTTTTTTTTTCATTTTTTTCTAAGTCGAAAGATTTGACGAAATTTCGGCAGCATTCCGGCTAGGGGAGTGACATCTAACAATTTGTTTGGCTTGCTCGATACGCCCTATTGAGCGTAGTGAGTGGTGTCTTGTGACACCATAGCCGTCCTTGCACCCGCTACGCCTTATGGGGCATTAGCAGGGTCTTAGAACCTGAGAATAAAGACACAAGCACATATGTATATATATTTCCACATTCATATTTTCTCATACCCGCTACGCCCTATGGGGCAATAGCGGGGTCTTTGAACCTGCAAAAAGTGACACAAGCATATATATATTTTCACATTGGTGCGAGGAAATAGTACAATCGACACGATAATATCTCTCTTTTCTCTATATTTTTTATCTCACACACTTTCCTTTCTAATTTTGTTTTAAATCGTTGAAAGAAAAAGGGAGATAGAGAGAGATAAAGAGTTAGAGAGATAGAGAATGGAGGGCTCGGTTTGCTTCAATCCATAGATCATTTGAAAGGAGGAAGATAGAGAGAGATACATAGAGGGAGAACGGAAAGGGGAAGATTGCTTTTTCGGTTTGGAGGGAAGAAGTGAAAGAAGAAGAAAAAGAAAGGAGAAGGAAGAGGATGAATGAAGAAGAAAAAAGAAGAAGAAGAAGGAGGAAGAGGGAATTATCTTTTGGGTTTTGAAGCAAGGGGGAAATTAAGAGAGAGAAGTGGGCTCTTTTTTGATTTTGAGGGAGGAAGTGGAAGAGAAGAGATCTTTTTAGTTTTGGAGAGGGGAAGCAGTGGAAGTAGATCTCTTTGTGTGCGGTTGAAGGGAAGAGGGTTGATGTTTGTTTAAGGAGGAGGAACATAGGAGCATGGAGTGAACCCAGATAGGAATGAACGATACTTTCCATGCAGGAGAGAGAAGGCATGATCTGGGTCTTACATGAAGAGGGAGACAGAGTCGCATCGAAAAGGTGAATCCAAGAGTTGCGGATTAGTCAACCATTAGAGGATTTTGTGGATTTATGTAGATTAAGATTTTAAATTGATTTTAAATTAAGAAATGACTTTAATGTGAATTTTATTTTGTCACATAATTAGATAATTATATATATATATATATATATATATATATATATATATATATATATATATATATATATATATATATATATATATATATATATATATATATATATATATATATATATATATATATATATATATATATATATATCAATTTAAGATTATTTTGATCCAAAAGCATAAATGCCGCTTCACAATTGTTGTTTAATTTGAGTGTAGTCGAGTCAATTTCAATATATATGCTTTCAACCACTCGATTTTTGCACAGACTTGTTCGAATTGAGTGCAAATAGTCTTACTTGATAGATTTCAATATTTTAAAGCTAATTGCATAATCAAATATTTTTGGGTTTGCGCCTCTCGACCTGATATGTATGTGCACACTAATCGACGCCGATCATCAAGTTGTGCAATATTTATATTCTGAATAATTTCTACATTTTGAATGCGATGACAAAGTTCGTTCGTCGATCAGAGGTCATTTAGGTTGATTTTGGTGATGCCTCGTTTATGTCAGCCTCGATTTACGCGCTTTCACTTCCAATTATTTGACATTTGTACAAACTCATCTAAATTGAGCGTAAATAGTCTCATTTGATATTTTTCGGTGTTTTGAAGCTAACGGTGTAATCAATTTCATAAATGGATGTCATTTGGATATCATTGTAGCTTTCTTTTCCTGATATGCACATCGATACATTGATAGCTCGACCGCTTGATCGGTTGATCGTTAGATTGTGCAATATTTATATTCCGATCAATTTTGATATTCTGAACATGACGGCGAAGTCCTTCATTGATCGGAGGTCATTTTGACCATTTTCGATGACGTCCAGTGTATTTTGAGCCCCAATTTGCGCATTCTCACTTCCGAAGTCCGTCGAATTAGACTTGTAGGCTTGACTTGACTTATGACATATATATATATGTTGATCAATAAATGCCCCCCAACAAATGTGATTCGCGTATGGAGCGAATCACGTTTGTTGAAAACTGGTTGACCTTTTGGTTTTCTTCTCTCCTCCCTTTTTTGTTCTACTTCTTTTTACTGCTTCTTAGTATAAGTCCCACTTTTTTTTATTTGACGCTTTATTATGTTGTCATTTAAATTTTTATATATCATTTCTCTTATCACTTGACAGGAGAATGTTCAACTAGAGAAGACCAAATGATCTGTAATCAGCAAAGCCTAATGATGAGGATATTTGGTCAGAGATTGATAGATGCGATCCTCGTGGAGATACTGATATCAGGGATAGGATTGACCATCACATCAATATGTTGAGGGGATGTGACCTTAACCAAAATTTCTTTGTACGCTCTTCCATGCTTCCTGACTATACTTCAGGTTTTGTTACTTCTGAGGATCCCGCAGATTGGGTGGTTACCATTAAGCTGAAATGTTGAGATTATAATCCTTTGGATAGCATAGTAGTTGGTCAGTCGGATCTGGATATTTTATAACATTTTCTTACAACATCGGATGACGAGCGTAGACAGCCACCGCCACCACCAAGCTCATCGACTTCAGATTCATTTTATTGGAAAGATTCCTAGTCTTCCACTTGGATACGTTACCTGTGCTAGATACATCTTGCAGGCTCACAAAGACACTTTTATGGATAGTTGGCATTTATGAGGCAATATATGTGTCTTTATTTGACTTTGGAGGTATGCCTTTTTCTTGGGTTCGTGGAGTAGCGGAGTTCTGGGATGCTAGTAGTAACACTTGTTCGATCGGCCTAGAGGAGTTGACAGTTACCCTTTGGGACTTACAAGTTGTGTCAGGTCTCCCGGTACCTAGTTACCACTATAAGGAGTGTGTTCCACCTGATGAGGAGTTATTTTGTTAGTATCCTTCAGATGATTGTGATCGGTGAGGTAGGATAGCTATGCCTTCTATTTATATTGATCTTCTGAACCACTATCACTGACGTCACAAGGCCGACATTCTAGATGATCATGAGTACCACGTAGTACATGGATTCAGAGCTTCTTATAGGATTATGCTCTATCTGAGGAGAGTGTAGCACTACATGACCCTTTTCGATTGGGTGTGTCTGATGGCAGTTACTTATCTGAGGAGACTGTAGGGCCTATTTTATTAGTAGAAGTGACTTCTCCAGCCCTATAGGGATTGACTAAGGATTTGTTCTTAGCCAGATTTATAGTGACATGACTCTGCATTTTTGTGCTTCCTATTATAGAGGGATCAGTTAGTCCAGGTGCTTTATTAGCAGCCAGGAGGATTTCTCGAGGTAAGCAGATTTCTCTAGCCCCTGTAGTGTTAGCTAGGATTTATACAATATTGGGGGTGATTTATGAGGCTGGTTCTTTAGAGTTACGAGACGTGACTCTGTCGTGGCAGTACTTGTACGCTTGGGTTCACCTCCACATACATGGTGCATTTACTTATTTCTAGTATCCTGCATTCTTTTTAGGGTGAGGATATTATACAGTCTTGCTGCTATATCAAGCATCGTCTACTTTGGAGATGGAGCGGCTTCACATGTTCTTCTTTGCTCCTCATTTATTTAGAGATCGATTTTTGTTAGTTCACCAGTCGGATATATTTAGTTTACCATCTAACTTGATAGAGGTTGATCTTATTAACAGTCTTAATGAGAATGGTAGGTATTCATTGCTTCATGGTCATCGGATATTGAGAGTATATGAGTACTTTTTTAGTATACGTCCAGGATGGTTATGTTATTGATTTGGACAGTCAATTATTATAGAGGGATACCAGCCCAATCGAGTTGCACGATAGTTTGGTTTCTTCCAATCGACTGGTCATGATGGTAGACCATTCATTTATGGTGTATTAAGCATTAGGAAGATCGTGATGATTCCCCTTGAGCCACATTACTTGATTGCTTCAGCTATTTGGCTACATCTACTGAGGCTTGGCACTGGTGCTCACTTTCGGATAGCTCCTCCGCAGAGTCACACATGGGTTAATTATACCTACCTTACCTGGGTATGGTTGTCCTTTGGTCCTTTCTTAGATTGTGGTGCCAGGATATACGAGCATAGGGTGAGATTTTTAGGAGTTCCTCGAGGTCAGAGGCCTCGACGTTAGTCACCACCAGCAGGACACAGCAGCGCTAGAGGTATAATTACTATTTTTTATACTTATACCCTTTTCTTTGTTGCATCATTAAAATATTTCCAATGTATCTCATATTTTAATTTGATTCATGACATATGCACCAGTTGACGAGCGGGTTAAGGCTGAGGATACCACTCCTAATAGCATAGTTAGAGCTAGGGATTATGTTCCTAGGTATGCTGAGATTTCTTCGCCAGCTCGCAGACATAAAAGTAACCAGCCTACAGAGCCTGCGCGGGCTTTAATTGATTGTTCCATGAATTTGCCTTCATAGCAGTTTATGACTTCTGATGAGGTGCCACAGGTGTCAGGTAGCATTGGAGATATCATTAAGGACTCTGGAGTTGGGCTGTCGCGCATGCCGACCTTTGATACTACCACTTCAGATTTGCTACTCCTTCTATATAGCCACTTTTCTCTATTGAGCCTGACTCTACCCATTATCCTGGGGAGACTTCTGAGGTGAGAGATCTCGTGCCTAGTGGGGCTTCTGTTAAGCCAACATATAGCCCTGGAGCTTATCAGATAGTGAGGGTCCTCGAGGATTATGTCGCTTACGATACACTAGTTCAGTCAGATTCATCATGTTCAAGTACTTTCTTCCTCTCTTTGTTCTTTAGTTGCACTTCTTTATATTTACTACTCTGCTTTATGCTAATTATTTTTATTTGTTCTTTGTAGTGCCTGATGTAGGTTATGAGTCTGAGATCTACTATCGATATCCCTGCAGGCCAGATCCACGTTACAGGGGCATGCAGGATTGTGGCTTGGTGTTTTTGAGGGATGTAATTTCTCAGCTTACTTTGGATTCACTAGAGTCACTGGAAAACTTCACATCATATATAAACACCATTCTAAATCTTCTAGCTCGTACTGGCTTGGAGGAGCAGGTTCTCAGGTATCTGGAGGTTCTCTATAGAGATGTAGAGTTCTTGATCCACCGGATGATCGCCAAGATATCCGCCTGCACTTTCCGTAGAGTTTTTAGAGCGTGTCGCTAGGGAGATAGCTGACCTAGCACATGATGAGTGTGAGGAGAGTGCTGAGGCTCTACGACATGATCATCAGAGTTCGATAGACTTCTCGAAGTTAGATTTAATTGCCGTGATTAGAGCAAGTCGAAAGGTGCATGAGAGCTCGAGTTATAAAACAGGAGCATCACCATTACCAGCTACATCACCATGCTATGGTAGATGCTGAGACTGATTTGATCAGAGCTACTAATGCTTTACAGTTGGCTGAGAGTGAGCAATAGTCTTTAGCAGTTTATTTAGCATAGCTTCAGGAGCTACAGTCTAGGCTCCTGTGATGTACTATTTTCTTCTTCTTTTTTTTATCCTTCATGTATTATCTTGTTGTATTAATGAAATCAACATTTCTCTGTTACTCTTATCCTTTTTATCTTTGGAGGATTTGATGAGAAAATCAGCTTTGATTTGTGGTTTGGGTTTAATTTGTATGCTAGCTACAGAATTTGGATCATTTCAGCTTTGATTGCTATAGTTTACGAAGCTTTGATAGGATTTATCATTAGTATGATGCCTTATTTAAGACATACTAAATGATGAGATTGACCGATTTGTCAGAATCGACTTGTCGGATAGATATGAGTTCTTACGCCATATACTCTATGATTCAATGTCTTTGCTGATGATCTCTTTCTTTTATGTCCTTGCAAATTTGAGTTTCCTCTAATCCTAGCTTCGTGCTTGATTAGGTTTGTTAGAAGAATTGGTTTATTTATTTTGCTGAAGAACTCCACTGGGGAATTGGTTTATTCGTGCTTATTCAGATTTGAAATTTCTTCTGTCCTAGCCTTAAGCTTGACGGACTTAATGAAGGACTGACTTGATTAGTCCATTTTGACTTGTCAGGAAGTGTATGTATGCCATGAATCCTGTGCTTGTTGCCTTGACGGACTTATTGAAGGGTACATACAGATGACCCAGCCTTCCAGCTTATACTAGGTCTATGTTGAGTTATTAGTCTAGCAATGTGTACTTTAAGAGACTAAATAACCACAAAATTCTTTTAGTTCGACCATTGGCTTTATATGAACTATAGAATTACTTCTTCGGTCCTCTGCTTTCTGCTTTGACGGACTTGATGAGGAGATTAGTTTTGATCTATGTTTTGAGCTTGATAAGATCATTTGAGAATAGATTGAGATATCACTTTATGGGTAATATATATGTTGATTTGATGCAGCCTTGAATTGAGAGTTTCCTCAGATTATCTTGATATATCGATTAACTAGAAAGATCTCTTGGATCTTGGTTGCTTGTAATTACTAAGCTGGATCTGATTTAAGATTGAACATCTATCATCATTGGACTGACGAGCAAGGGCTCTTTCACTGTGACCTTTTCTTATGGCTTGTTGAGTGAGGAGAGCATCAGCAACTCGACCACATTTGGGCTTATTGAGTTCGATCTTTAGAACCTACTCGAGTCTTCGACTTAGCTGTGAGGGGTTGGTGATTTATCATTAGACTTATGAACGGTGGCTCTTTCACTGTGGCCTTTTTTTACGGCTTGTTGAGTGAGGAGAGTGTGAACAACTCGACCATTTGTGGGCTTGTTGAGTTCGACCTTTAGAACCCATCCGTGTCCTAGACTTCAGGATGTAGAGGTTGATGTTTTTCTAACTTAGTTAATTGAAGCCTCTAAGATTGGGAGTTCTTTTGACTTGATCTCCGACACTTGATGAGTCTGGGAGATAAATTTTTGACATTTAGGGTTGCCTTTTCATGTTTAGAAATAGATTCTTTTTGTTCCTGTAAGAACCTGCAACTTAACAATAACAATTATGGGTATTTTCAGGGATTTTGACATAAAACTCAATGTGAATCTGAATCAAAATATATTTGATGATATCATCTTATAACACAATATTAACTCAAATAAACTTAAGATAAACTAAAAATGCCTCTATCTTTCAAGGTGAATTCTAAAACACATTTAGGAGAACTTTCAAGATGAAAATATGCAAATACATCAATATTTGAATTGATATGCTCTTAAGAGGGTTTTAATATGCAACATTAATTATATATATATAAATATATATATATATATATATATATATATATATATATATATATATATATATATATATATATATATATATATATATATATATATTCTAAAATGCCCCTATGTAATTGGGGAATTTTCTAAAAGTTTTTCATCTGAGTAAGTATGTTATTAGGATCTCTGCTATGTCATAATATATAAAAAAAAGTCCCATGTATTGCAGGGGGATTTTTATTGTGCCTTAGGAATGTATTCATCATTTATAATATTTTTTTAGGTAATAACCATTAATTGACGGCATTGGTCTTTTACCCTTTAGGTCAATGAGTTGGTATGCCCCTCCTTGGTATGCTTTCTCAATGACAAAAGGGCCCTCCCAATTAGGCTAAAATTTTCCACTAAATTTTTGATTGAGGATAATTGATCTTCTTAGTACGAGAACCAATTCTCCTTTTTGGAATGTTCGAGGCCACACCGTATGGTCAAAAGCCCTGAACATCTTTGCTCGATAGACCTCTAGATTTTGTCGAGCTTACAATCTAACTTCATCAAGCTCGACGAGTTCCTCCATTCTCAGACGAGCATTTTGATCTTCAGTTAGATTATATTGGATGGCTACTCAAAGTGAAGGTAGTTCAACTTCGAGTAGAAGAACTACTTTAGTTCCAAATACCAATGAATAAGAAGTGGCTTTAGTTGGCGTCTTGTGGGTGGTTCGATATACCCATAGTGCCTCTATTAGTTTAATATGTCATTCTCTCTTATTTTTAGTAAGGATCTTTTTGAGCAGCTTGACTAATATCTTGTTGAAGGCTTGTGCCAAACCATTTGCCCTTGGATTATATATTAAAGAATATTTTCAATCAATTTTGTGTTGATCAACGAATCTATAAATTTTTGTACTTTTGAAAGCTGTGTCATTATCAAAAATTATTCATCGTGACACTCCAAATATATAAACTATATTATGGGTGATGAAGTTGATTACTCATCAACTTTTTTAAATGGCAGCCAAACCACTTTAGAGAAATAATCGATCCTTCTTTAGGATGAAGCGGTGTCGATGGTGGATCAATTGGTCCAATAACATCTATACCTCAACAATCGAATGGCCAAGATGCTTTTATTAGGTGTAGTGGATTTGGAGGTTGATGAATTATATTTTCATGCACTTGACATTCGTGGCACCTCTTAGCATGATTGATACAGTCTCTTACCATAGATGGCCAATAATAGCCCATCCTTTTGATCTTTACTGCCATCTTGGGACCTAACTGATGTGCACCACAAAGTCCTTCATGAACTTTAATCATCGCTTTGGTAGATTCATCTGCATTTAGGCATTGTAGCCGCATTTGTTCAAAGGATCAATGATATAAAGTATTATTGACGAAAGCATAGCACAACATTCTCTTCTTGATTTGAGCTGTCAGTGATTTATTGTTTGATAATTTACCTTCTTTAAAGTATTCAATGAAAGGTTTCCTCCAATCATGTGACTCTTCTAATAATAAAAGCTTCACACTGCTTTTCTGAGGCAATATCATTCTTAGCTCTTCTTGGTATAACTCATTATTGATTTTGGGGAGTATGAGGAGCAACCTGAGTCACACCATACTGTGTCAAATTTGATAACCCCTCTATCTGGGAGGATTGGTACTTTGCTGGCCTTAGAATTTGTCGAGTAAATATTCCGATCATGACATAATCACCAATCATACTTGTCATTTCCTTAGCTAATTTTACTAAGCAATCGACTTTGTTATTCTCGGATTGAGAGACTCGAGTTAGTGTGATATTTGATATTTACTTTATAAGCTCGAGAACTCGCTTATGATAGAAAGCTAACTTAAGCTTGTTGATTTTATAGGTACCAAGTACTTGATTTATATTAAGCTGAGAATCGTCAAAAATATGCAAGTTTTGAATGCCTATGAAAATAGCTTCTTCAAGACCTGCCACTAATGCTTTATACTCGGCTTCATTATTAGTTCTTGGCTCGATTAGCCCATATGATCATCTCATTATCCCTCATTCTGGTGTTATAAAGATGACGTCGATTCTTGCTCTTGCCCTTGGGAATTTTAGAGGTTGGACTTGTTTGATCGATGAGGCTCCATCAAAGTACATTTCCCAAATTTGTGATTTTTCTCTTTCATGAATGAGCATAATTTGCTCATCGGGCAAATCATCATTAAGAGAAGAGTCCAGGGGATGATGTGTATCTAAGACTTATCCCTTCATTACTTTCTCAATGTATAATATCAAATTATATATTGCCCATCTTTCCAGCGACTATCATTACTCTTGTCATCAAGTACTTCAGCGGATCGATCCTTGAGATAAGGGTAATTTTGTGAGATAACATATAATGACGGAGCTTTTGGACTGAAAATATCAATGCCAAACAGTGCTTCTCTATCAGAGAGTATCTCATGTCTTCTTCTATTAATCTTTGATTGATATAATAAAGAGCATTCCCTTTGCTTTCTTCATTGTATTGCACCAATAATACTCCAAGGGACTCTTCTAACACAGTTGTGTATAAAATGAGAGGCTTCCTAAGAGTTGGCACTGCAAGGATTGGTGGACTTAACAGGTAACTTTTAATGCTATTGAAGGCTCCTTGGCATTCATTGTCCCATTTGAATGAAGCATTCTTCTTCATCAACTTTGCAAATGGTTGACAATATCCTGATAGATTTGATATAAATCGATGGATGAATGCGAGCTGTCCTTATAAAGAACGAAGCTGACGTAACTCTTTGGTGAAGGCATCTCCACAATTGCCTTGATTTTAGAAGGATCAATTTCAATTCCTCTGTGATGCACAATATACCCAAGGAATTTTCTGGAGGATACCCCGAATGCACATTTTAGAGGATTCATCTTGAGATCATATTTTTGATTCTCTCCAATACAATTCTCAAGTCTTCAAAGTGATTTTCACGATTTAAGCTTTTCACCACCAAATCATCAACATAATATTCCACCTTTTGGTGAATCAACTCATCAAAAATACATGTCATGGCTCTTTGGTATGTAGCTCTAGCATTTTTTCAAGCCAAAAGGCATGATTTTATAACAATAAATGTCAATAGGTGTTTTGAATGATATATATTTTTCATCTTCAGGTATCATCTTGATTTGATTATATCCCGATGATCCATTCATAAATGAGAACATGTCGTAGTTGGAAGTATTATCCACTAGTAATTCTCATATCGGGAGCGGAAAGTCATCTTTTGGGCATGCCTTATTTAGGTCCCAGAAGTTAATGCAGAGATATATTTGACCATTCTTCTTTTGAATTGGGACAATATTGGCTATTAAATCTGCATACTTCTTCTCCCGGATGAAGCCTGCTTCGATTAGCTTAGTTTCTGCAATTACCTGTTCTTCAATCTCTAATCTAATTTGCCTAGGAGCTTGCTTAACATGCGTCACATCTAATTTAATAACAAGTTTATGAATTGCTATATCAGGGGATAAGCCTAATATTTCAGAATATATCCAGGCAAAGCAATCTTTGAATTCACAAAGTAGCATTTTTAGCTCATCAACTTTCTTATCAGGCAAAAAGGCATTGACAAAAGTTGGACGGGGATCATTCTTAGCTCTTAGGTTTATTTCTTTGAGTTCATCTATATTAGCTATTTTTTCACCATCTTCGAGTTCTTAAGGTGCAGGCCTAGCTTCTACTTCTTCATTATTTGTAAGAAGAATTTCATGGAGGTCATCTTCTTCGTCATTATGAGTTTTTATCTCAACTTCTATTATATTATAACAGGCTTTATTTTGATGTGATTTATGGATAAACCCAAGATTTTTAGTGATAAACTTATTACTTCTTCATGATGCTTGAGAACTTCTTTGGCCTCCACATCTTATTAAAGATTTGAGTTCTATATTTAGTAGTCTCAATATGAATTCCAAGCTTATGCATCATTCTTCGTAATTTTTGTAGATAGTATATTGGTATTCTTGTTAGCACTATCTTATCAGAATTTTCATGTTGAGGAGGCTGATCAAAATTATGAGGCTGAGACTCTTCAGATTTGTAAAATATAGTTCAGGTTCCACCACTCTCGCTCAACGGTGGCACATAAAATTTTATCAACTCTTCAATGTTATGGACCTTCAGTGGAGTGATTCTTTTGAAGTGCTACTATGGGATGGGTATAATTTTGAAGGAGTCCTCTGACATTGCCAAATGAGATATCCTTCTTGATGCGACCATCTGAACTCTATTTTCATAAGTAGATTCAAAGTCATAGTCTGAATCAGAATCACTTATTTCATACTTTGCTTTCCTTGAGAGCTTATAAGTTCCCTTAGGTTTGACACAAATATCTCTTTCTTCTTCTATGTCACTTCCCAAATGAGACACTGATCTTTTTGATTTAGATGTATAATCAAGTATTTTAGTGAGAGTCGGCATTGCCTTCTTTTTTCCTCTTTGATTCTGCTCTTTCACTATGTGAAGTTGCTTTTTAGTTCCTGAAGTGGATGCTATCACTTCAAAAGGCTCTATTAGCTTAGGCTCTTTAGGGATGAAATATTTTGCATTTTCATAGATCTTTGCTTCATGGAAGGAGAATGGTTGCAGGTTGCCAGGAATTCTTAACTATTCTTCATCTCTTAGGTACTTCATATATTGATGCATAGTTGATGGGACCATGCCATACTCATGCAGCCATGGTCGACCCAAAAGAGCTCTAAATGATGTATCAACATCAATTATATGAAACTTGACATCTATATATAAATCCCGAAACTTGAGCAGGAGAATAAAAGAAATCAGAGTTTTCTACCCTTTCTCATTGAAACTGTGAACTATCAACTTATCTCTCCCAAGATGTTGGATATCAAGTGATAGTCATCTTAATACTTTTAGACTTATAAGATTGATAGAAGAACCCAGATCAATCAATGATCACCTGATCGAGATGCCATCACTTTTAGCAATAACATATAGAGGACGATTGTGATCCGCTGTTCTCAACATAAGATCTTCTTCAAAAAAATATAATTACTGGGAGATCTTGAGTTTATAATGATTTAATCATGCATTTTTTGGAAGTATGCTTCATAACTTTTTGGATCTTTGAGAGCCTGTATCAAAGTTTCTTGGAGGTTTTTTGACATCAAGAAAGCCTTGTACACACTCAGTTGTGTAAAGATCTTTCTCAAATGTGATAAAATATTATAATATATCTTCTCGCTTAATTTAGGCTTTATTCTAGAATTTTTGGGAATAATATCTTCGTTGACTTCGATTTATTTGCATTTCCCCTCTTTGATGAAGGTGGTAAGACTTTACCACTTCTCAATTGAACTTGAATCACCTTATATTGGTCAAATTTTTCTGAAGAGGTAGTTTCTTCAAATTCTCTTCTTATTCTGAAGGAATGACTAAAAAAGGCTAGACTCATTTTTCAACTTCATACATTTCATGTGTGATGATATCGATGAGTCTGACTCTTCTCCATCGAGAAAATATAGATATTTATCTGAACTGTTATTGTATTGTTAAGTTATTAAATAAAATTCAGACGTTAACTCCTCAGGCTCTTCTTGCTTTCTTGATAAGAATTTTGATGGGTTGGTCGAGTCTGTCTGACTACCCTTATCATTTTAGAGTAAGTGATGCTGAAGAACATCTGACATCATGTAGATGATTCAACTTGTCTCTATTAGATAAGATTCACCATTATCTTCTTCATCTGATTTGATAATGCGAAGTTTAGGCATAAAGTCTACAAGCTTAAATGATTATCTTGTCAGCTAATGATACTCTTCTAAATTATTAGCAATCTTTTGAGTTGTAGTTCTCTTCTTGATCTTCTTTTTCTTAGCCAGCTTCTTTGATATATGAGGCATGCATTTAGTAGACTGCTCCTCAAGCCGTGATGAAGTAACCTTATCAAAATGCCATTGAAAGCCCAAATACTTGGTTTAGGCATTTCTTTTAAGTCTAATATAGGTTCAAGTGGTGATTTCCACTTAACACTAGGGATGCCCTTTAGCTGTTTCAGCATTTTCATGATCTTTTTGCAGACTACTGTTTCCTAGTCTTCAGTCTGAACTAATTTCTCCTTCTTTTTGTCTTTGATGGATGGTACTGAAGAGGACACAATCATCATTGTAGAATCTCTTTTTGGGTTGACTAGAACACTGTTAGATAGTGTAAATTCACTCAATACTTTCTTTTGTAATCTTTGAAGATATAACAATCTTTAATAGATGGTGATCATCCGATGATAGGGATAATTTGGATTACTTGATCGACTTCTTAGCCTTTTTTTTGATAATTTTGTGCTTTGACTACAAATAATTTAGCCACTATCCTTTCTAAAGGGATAATCTTTGTTCATCTTTTCTTTAAGAGATGGTCGCATTTTTTCATCTTCTCTTGTTGTTTGTTTTGGATGCTCCGCACCACTTGGAAAAGTCTAAGGTTTGTTATTGTCTCCTAATAGCAATTTTGGCTGTGGATTAGAATAGATAGGCTTCTTTCCCTTATCATCATTGTACATCAGCTATTTTCCTTTATCCACATTATATATCACCCATTTTTCATGATTTGAGCTATAGGAAGTGGTATGTGTTTCATTTATTCTTGTGTCTGAAGGCTTGTTTCTCTTTACTTTATCTGCATAGATTTCAGACTTAGGGCGATTCAGCTTTTCAAATTTAGCCACCCTATCGAGCAAGTCCTATAACATTGTAATTGATGTCATACATAAAAATGGTGCCATTTTATCATCCATATTGCCCATTAGCAGTTAGATCGCATGTTCCTCTTCCATTTGTTGCTCACATTTCATGCATAGGCTATGCCAACGACTTATAAATTTTGTCACTGACTCGTCTTTTCTCCTTTTCAACATGGCAAGATCAACGATTGTTTTTTTTTCAGTTGCACTAGAGAACTTTTTCACGAATATCGTCTCTAATTCTACAAAAGTTTTAACAATCATTCAATAATTCGCATACCACTCAAAGCACAGCTATTGTGGCCCGGCGCAGTCATTCCCTCCTATGTTACCATAAGTAGCCTTAAATTAGGTTAGATGTTGCTTTGGATTACCAAGTCCACTGAAAGTATTGAATTTCAGCACTGAGTAACCTTTCAGGTATAACACTTGGTCATATTCTTTGGGTAAACCCACTCACCAACTTTTCAACTTACTCGGCTATTTTTCTATCTTTTCATTGATTATTATTTATAGCTGAGCAGCTGTTACCGTTCTTGATGTGCCAACCACATTTTGAATTATCGGCTGAAGAGGTAGTTGGTTAATTCATTCCTCGTTTTAGGTGTAGCATGTACTGTAGAAACCTGAGGTACTAGAGCAACTAGTGGTATTGAAGTTGTATTATTAGCTAATTGTTGATTAGTAGATGAAACAAGTGCTACAGTTGATGTGATATTCTTCTACAACATCTCCATCATGATATTCATTTGTACCATCATATCATTTATCTTGGTACCAAGCTATGCAATCTTCTTGTCTTTGACCTCCATTTGACGCTGCATTTCTCTTTGCTTTCTAGCTAGCGCCACAGCATCAACAAGTACCGGCTCTTCGTCTTCCTCTATTTCTTATTGTTGTTCTACTCCCTGCTCATTTTCAGGGGAAGAACTTGACTGTCCTTCTCCTTGTGCATTTGTAGGGGTAGCTGTCGATAGAGCTGAACGACGACGCTGATTATAAAAGCGTATACCAGGTTGATCATTTCCTGGTTCAACCATATAAATAGCTTCGACACCCATGATCTTTTTCTCATTTTGATATTCTTCTTCTTCTTCTTCTTCTTCTTCAGTAGAGATTGAAGATCCCTCTTTTATTTTCTTTCATGAAGACTCTTCTTCATAAACATTAAATTCAGGTTCAGATTCCCTGGATTCATGTTGCTAAGCGGAAAGTTCATCTATATCTCTGACCATATAGACAATTTTCACTTTCATAGTGTCCTCTTCATTATTTTATTCTTGCACATAAATTTATGATCGATGTTTCTTGTGGATCTATGGTTCAATGTGTAAAACAATTACTTTTTCCATTAAAAGACTGCGATCAAAGTCAACTTTCTCTTGTTGGGGTGAATCTAATCTATGATGGAATCTCTTAGAGGATTCTCTATGTTGTCGACTGTCATGTCTTTCATCAGTGATATCCCTTATTTTGGGTATCCACTTCTGATGAGTTGTTATTGAGGCAAGTTTATAAGTATATATATCAGATGTCACACCTCTTCCATTTTTCAAAGTTTCAATATGGGGCCTTGGCCTCCATATCTTCTTATCTTTTTGTCGGGACCTTTCAACAGTGAATTCTTGGAGATGTAGTCCAAGTGTCAGGCTTCGATGCTCACCGTGCAAAGCATATTGGGCTTGATGACTAGTTACCAGGAGAGATGATAACCTCCTTGGTGGAGCTTCAGTATTCTCAATCACCACAGGCCTTTGAAATCTTCTTTTCATCAAGCCTTTGTCTTTGGCTACTTTGAGAACTTTGTGTATTTTGGCAGACAGTGTTTCAGGCTGTCTCCTCTGTGGTGGTGGATCTTGATGTTGTTGGTTCCAGAAGGACTGCTTTACTTCACCAGTAGAGCTATTCCTTTTTACCCATTTTAGATTGTTAAAGTCATTATGGGTAGGAATACTCGCTTTTGGAGGCAGTATCGCTTATTCACTAGGTCATTTGAAGGGGATTTGCTGAGCCCTCAACTCAACATTTCTTCTTTTTCTCTGTCTTCTAATTAATTTACTTTCTAATGAGGAAGCTTCATGATCATGCTTTCCAGGCACAAAAGGTTCATTGGCAAAGCAATTATACCACGAGGCTATAAAGACACGGTTTTCCCACTGACGGTTCTTTTCGTCACGGGGACTTCAAATTGACCTAGCCTTTTAAAATTGAAGTTCTCTATCGGGAGAACTCCTTAATAACGGTTGGCTATTGAACTGATTGGTGAACATGGTTAGTAGGAGCTTCAGTAACTTGATGCCTTCTAGCATGGCCTAGATGTAATGGGGGAGGACTTCATGAGTTGCACTACGATAGTGAAACTCAAGCTACCAAATTTGTAGCTCTCATCTCATGTGTGTTGGCGATGATGGTGTAGGGATGTTACCATGCATACTGAAAGGAAAGAGTGCTCTATAGATCCATTCTACAAAAGTGAAAGATGTGAATTAGTAATTAATAATTATTATTTCACCCCATACTTTCAAAATACAGAGATACTACAGAACAAAATAATAGTGTAATAAAAATACACTCTACGGAATAATTCATTCGACATAGAGTCTCATACGATAGTAGTTTGAATTTATTACACATATAAATCACAATTTTTGTTTTGAATTTTCAAATATTTTATTGATACTATAACATATATATGACTAGCCAAAGATGGAAAGAAATCCATTGGAGTCAAAAATGGGCTCCAAAATTTCTCCCTCTTTATGATATGAATTAAAATAAGTATGATTTAAGTGTGTAGTAATTTTTAGACGATATAATAGTAGATAAGTATCAGGATATTTCCTCATTTGGTGAGAACTTTAGATATGGTTTGGTTTCTATGCAAACCCTTATAGTTTATTCTCCGATGAGAGAACTTAAAATTTAGTTGTTAGGTCCTTGTCGTAATGTATAGCGTATAGAGTTTATAATTTAAGATTATGAAATTCAAATTTTAAATCCAGCACCTTTGACACAGATTATTAACCTGTCTTAATGTTTTATTAAATAATCCAAATAACGTGATAATAAATTCTAAAAAATAGAAGTTTAAATAAAACAAATGAAAAATTAAAACAAAAAAAAGAGCGGAACTATATTAAAAGTTTTGTACAGCACATCGTCTCCTTAACTCTTATGACCTGTCGTGTACGATAATACGATTTGTTTTCTTTTCTTTTTTATTTTGCATCGGTAGATTGAATTTGTCGCACCCCTCTTACAAATATTAAATATTAAATCATTATTTACTTAAAAGATAGATGTCACGTTAATATTACAGCTTTAGGAAAAATTAGAATTAACTAATTATCTTGTTAATGTTTGAGTGCATTGTCTCGACTATTGAGACCATTTAGGGTGTATTTTGGAGGACGTTTTGCCTACAATATAATTGCCACTCAGATATTTAGAGAGTAGCGATGAAATTATGATAAAGTTATATTTTGAGAAATATATAATGAAAAATTTATATTTTTCAATCTGATGGAAATCGTCAGAAAATTATGATTTGATTTTTTAAAAAAAAAAAATTTGTATCTTCGTATTGAAACTTCTTTATATATACTCTAATGCAGTTATATCATTATTTTTTATCAGTAATTGTAAATAGGGTAAAAAGAGAAATTTGAAACGAGTCTCTTATTTGTGTTCATTTGGTTTGAAAAATCTTTTATTCTTGTTGAAATGAATTTGTAATTTCTGTTAGGTGTTATTTCATTATTTAAAATGACTTGAAATATAATAATCTAAAAAATCTGTAAGATTGAGGATTCGAATTTCGGACAATCTTTTGTATAAAAAAGCTTTTTTACCAGTTATCTGCGATTATGATATATATATATATATAATAATAATAATAATAATAATAATAACAAAACAAATAATAATAATAATAATAATAATAATAACAATAATAATAATTATTATAATAATAATAATTATAATAACAATAATAACAAAATAAATAAAAATAAACAATAATAAATAATAATAATAATATATTTTTTTTATTGAAATTTAAATAATAGAATCTGATCGAATAAAAAATTGTTAATATTCATTGGTTTATAAATCGAGCAGAAATGTGATGTTCATTTTGTTTAGTTAAGCAGCATAGAACACACTTTTTTGACTGCACTGTAAACATTTTCATAGCCGAATTAATAATATTGGTGATGTTTTTCATGATTTTCTCAATAAATTGGTTGTCTCAATATTTTAAATTAAAGATATTTTTTATAATTCATTTATTTTAGACATAGGAATAAGGATGAATATGGAAGGGATAATAAAAACTGATCTGCTTATATTGGTTTATAATTATTTAATAGTAAAAAAATATGGCATCTAATAATGAAAATAAAAATAAATGTTATGTGGTTGCTTAAATGGCTAGATACGCATATTCCCTCCAATACTATGTATGATTTAAGAAATATGAGGGATTTATATATATTTGCTAAAAAATTCTTATATATTTATATATTTAATACCTACAAATTTAAAATTACTTACATAGCACTCAAAGTTCTAAATCATATAAAAACAATTAAAATATCATTAATATTAATAAGTAAATACATATTTTATAAGTAAATTTTGCTTGAAATATTTACTCTTGAATATCGTATAGAGTTATATTATAATTTTTTCCTTATATGCATATAATTAAATCTCTAAATATGAAGAAAAATTATCAGCTCAGTATTTTATGATTATTTTTTTATTAAAAAAGTCACAAAATTATTATTTATTTTAAGATGGATATAATGTAAATGTCTTTTAATTTCTCAAATATTATACTCATCTTAAAATTAATCTAATAATTTCAAGGCTTTTCATGATCAAAATATTAATTCAAATATCTGTAAATATCATATTTTATTTTTAAAATAATTATTAAATTTTTTATTTTTTTATCTTTTAAATTTTTAATCAAATATGGATTAATATTAAACTATGCTTTATTTTTTTTAAAATAATATATATTATTATTTTAAAAAGGAATATCTTGACATATTAATTTTTCATATATTCAAAGGCCAAGTAAAACAATATAGTTACAGCTTGCTTTGTTATCCCTATCCCTTGATTTCGCTGCGGTCAAATACGCCTGCTTTCAAGCATTAGGTAGCCATAAATTAATCGGACAACTTCTTAAGTTCACCCATTAGTACGATGGCTATATATCTGATTGCATATTAATGCGGATATAAAACCAAGTCTTTTGCATTTTTTTTAAAAGAAAAATTAAGGATTATGCCCAATCAATTTTATTTACACATAAATAATAAATAAGCAATTTATCTTTCTCAGTTATTATTATTTTCAAAGTAAAATTCTTATCTTTTTTTTTCAAGAAGAGAATATTGAGCACGACAGATCCAGGCACAGTTCAAGGTGAATAATTGTCCCACTAAATTTGATAATTTCTCTTATATAAAATATCAAATTAGTCATTTATCTCTTCTAAAAAATTAGGGTTTAGGATTTAGGATTTAGGATTTAGAGTTTAGGGTTAGTTTAGGGTTTAGGGTTTAGGGTTTAGGGTTTACGGTTTAGGTTTAGGTCCCTAAACCTTAAACCCTAAATCCTAAACTAACCCTAAACCCTAAACCCTAAACTCACCTCCAAAATTTTATCATTTATTTTTTCTTAATATATAAATTTACTCATCCTGAAAATTGATGCTGATTACACCCCTTATATTGAGCATTCATCACAACTATATATGTGCTTAAATGCAGATTTTGTAGGTGAAGGGGCATAACATGGTTCTATATTTTTCATTAATAAAATTGATTGGACATAACCCATAATTTTGTTAAGAAGGTCAAAAGTTCTTAACATATATGATTTGTAAAGTTATTAATGATACTTGCTTGTATTTCTCTTTTGAATGCCCTATTTCATGAAGTTTTTTTTTTTTTTCAAAGTCTTGTATTTCTTGTGGGCATCATCTCCTACCTCCAATATGATTGGTAAACTCTTGCATTTTTTATGAGCATTTTTGGCACTTTTGCGTGCCAAAACATAAAAGCCTTCTTATGATATATGATGGATAGATAATAATATTTTATTTTAGTTTATTGTGTTCATATAATATGTCAAAAAACTTGATTCAAACATGCTATGTCTCTAATCTAATGGATCCGAATGTGATATGCCCATTTAGACAAATATTTTAGATCGAATTCGGATAAAATTTTCGTCAAATTTTCATCAATCATAAATTTAGAGGGCAAAATTGAATTAGTCTCAAACTTGTAGAACCCAATTTGAAAAATTAAATATATTAGACTTTTAGACTTGAACTTGATTAATCAAGTTAATGCAAATTAAATTTTTTTGGTTGGGTCTATCTTGAATCATCATGACAAACCTTATAATTTTGAAAAATATTTTTAATTTTGTTTAACTATTTAAATAAATTTAATCCTAAACTCATATACTCAATATATTTACAAGAATTTGAATCTCAATCAACGCAAAACTTTTTAAATTTCAAAACTTTTTTTTTGGGATATTTAAGTGAATTTAATCACAAACTCACACACACAATATATATACAAGGATTTAAATCAAGACTTATTGGTTGAAAGTTAAAGCTTTCAACTGATAGGCTAAGGGGCAGTTTGTGATTAATTTTGTTTACTATTTTTTATTTTTATTTTTATATTATTTTTAAAAATATGTTTGTTTAGAGCATTTTTTTTGTGATTTTAATTTTTATTTTTAAAAATAAATAACGTTATTTTTAAAAATACTCAAAAGATATTTTGAGTGTTTTTAAAAATAATAAGTATAATCAAACAAGTTTTATTTTTAAACAAAATAAAATAAAATAAATGTTGACCTCCATATATGTTCATGTTGAGTCAGCTCTGAAATTTAATTCGGCGGGCATAAGAATTCGGATTTAAAATCTGGGCATAAAAATGGTCAATCTCCTCGATGAGCAAACTTATCGTTAGCGTTGAAATTGATCCAAATTTAAATATTTCAACAATCTAACGATCAAGTGATCGAGCTATCAATATGCTGACGCGCATATCGGGGAAGCTACGATGATGTCCAAACGAGCTTCGTTCATGAAATTGATCCTCCGTTAGCTTCGAAATGCCGAAAACTATCGAATGATATTGTCCGCGCTCAATTCAGATGAGTGTGTGCAAATATCGAATGATTGGAAATGCACGCAAATCGATCGAAATATATGGCATCACCATCAAATGACATTGATCGGGATTTAGCCATCGCTTCAAATCATCAAAGCGGTTAGAATATAAATATTACATAACGATGATCAAATCATGGTTAATCGTCTCGCATATTGAGGTCAGAACCTTGTAGCTTGTGTTTGTGAAATTGATTTGACGTTAACATCAAAATCTGTCAGTAAAATTCTTGCTCAATTCAGACAGTCTCTAAAATCGAGTGGTAGAAAGCACGATGCGTATTTTTGAGAAATTAATTTCGATTTGGCATTAACTAACCAAAATGATTCTGAAGCGACTACATTTGTGAGTTCGATAGAATAACCTTACGTTGATATATATATATATATATATATGTATATATATATATGTATGTATATATATATATATGTATGTATATATATATATATATATATGTATGTATATATATGTATATACATATATATATATATATATATATATATATGAATATACATATATATATATATATATATATATATATATATATATATATATATATATATATATATATACATTATATTATATATATATACATACTATATATATATATATATGTATATATTGATTATCTGTCATGAAAAATTCTTAAAATTGATTACATTTAAAACCTAATCCAACCTAAATCCCTAAATCACTCTAATAAACTATTCGACTAATCCGTGACTCAATTCCTCCTTCACGACTCATGATGTCTCCCTCTTCATAAGACCTTGATCGTTTGAAAACTTTTAGTCGTTTTCTTTGAGCGCAATTTTTAATTTTGATCGTTTGAATAGTGTCTTTTGGCGAGTTTATCATCTCTGAAAATTTCCTTTTGCTTTTTAAGACAAATAACTTTTAGGGGAAACTTTCAGTTTTTATCACTTAGCCCTCTCAATGCAACCAGGCTCGTCTCTCCTCACGGCCAAAGGAATTCTTGCTCATCTGTTCGAACGGCTCTACTGGTTCCCTCCGCACGCTCCACAACTGTTCCCTCCTCCTCAAACAAACCACAGCCCTCTTCCCTTCAACTGCATGCAAAGAGATCTACTTCTAGGGCTTCCCCTCTTCAAAACTGAAAAGATCTCTTCTCTTCCACTTCCTCCCTCAAAATCGAAAAAAGAGCCCACTTCTCTCTCTCGATTTCCCCCTTTCTTCAAAACCGAAAAGGTAATCCCCCTTTCCTCCTTCTTCTTCTTCTTTCTTCTTCTTCCTTCTCCTTTCTTTTCCTTCTTCTTCCACTTCTTCCCTCCAAACCGAAAAAAGCAATCTTCCCCTTTCCGTTCTCCCTCTATGTATCTCTCTCTATCTTCCTCCCTTCAAATGATCTATGGATTGAAGCAAATCGAGCCCTCCATTCTCTAACTCTCTATCTCTTTATCTCTCTCTATCTCCCTTTCTCTCTATGATTTAAAAAAATCATAAAAGAAAGCGTGTGAGATAAAAAAAAATTATAGAGAAAAGAGAGATACCTTCCCCTCCTTCTCGAAAATCTGTACTTTCGCACGTCGATTGTATTGTTTCCTCACACCGATGTGAATGTATAAAATATGTGTGAATATAAATATATATATATATATATGCTTGCGTCTCTTTTCTGAGGTTAAGACGCTTTGCATAGGCGTGGCGGGTGCAAAAAATAATGAATGTGGAAATATATATACATATATATGCTTGTGTCTTTCTTTCTTGGTTAAGACCCGTTAAAGCCCATAGCGTGATCTGAGATTTGTGGTGTCATGAACACATTTCGTTACTTCATAAGGCATCTGACAAGCCAAACAAATTGTTAGATGTCACTCTTGAATCTTTGTAAAATTCTACAAATCTTTGACTAGAAAAAAATGGAAAATAAAAAGAACCGGTGTAAGAATGTTAATCAAGGAAACCTAAAGCTAAACTCAAATTAAAAAAATGACAAAGACTAAATCAAAGGAAATACTTAAAAGAACTTTGAAAGAATAAAACACTTCCTGGGAATGTAATCAGATCTTTCTCCCCTTCCAAACTCCAAAGCACCCTAAGCAAACTATATAAAATGGGCAGCCTCCTTATTATTTATAGAAATGGAAAGAAGCAATGTGGGACCCATCTTTATTTAAATTAAATATGACGGTAAGATTAGATGGGTAATTATCACAAGTAAAAATTATATGAGATAATACTTTCTCTACAAGTAAAAACCTTACATGGCTTAAACTGAAGCGGAACAACAAATGTAAATTCCTTGATAAAGTGAATTCGCATTCTTGTAAATTTCTCAAAATTAAAGTCTAATTTTGCAATAAACTTAAAGTCTAATTTTCAAATAAACATGGAGCTTGATGTAGAGTTAAAGATGAATCTAAATTTGGTTTATGTTGACCTTATTTTGGGATGAGCTCTGACCTCCATCTTGAATGGACTCTCTTGACTTTAGAGATCCTTAGTCTTAAGACACTTCTAATGATTAGGTGGACACACAACAGCAGAGACTTTGAAGAGTTAGATATGAATAGGTCATGCCTTGGGGTGTTAGGAAAATTTACCATATAGCTTGAACCAAATTCCTTACTTCCCTCCTTCAAGTCAAACTTAAATAAATTCCAACTTAATTGATTTTCTCCAACTCAAATCAAATCTAAAGAATTGAAATTCATGATTTAAATCCATGATTGAAGTCCATGATCAATTCCAAATGATTGAAGCTTGGCATTAAAATTCCAAGCTCAAAATATTTCCTAAGTCCCTTGATTCTCTCTCATAGACTTAGCCTAAATCAAATCCAAATCAATTTAAATTCAAAAAATTTTCTCACAACCCATTTATATTCTCATTTATATTCATATATATAAATGAAATATAAATTCAAATTAATCAAACTAAACCCAAAGTCAAATCCAAATCAAAAATCTTTCCTAAGTCACTTTGATTCCCTTCTCAAGGACTTAGCTAAATCAAGTTCAAATCACTTCAAATTCATAAATTTTTCTCATACCCCATTTATATTTCTATTTATATTCACATATATAAATGAAATATAAATTAAAACAACTAAAACTAACTCCAAAAATCAAACTCAAATTCACTCAAAATCCAACCTAAGCCTTTCAAGTCAAAATCTTGAACTTAGCCAAATCTATTTTAAATCATGCCAAACCCTTCATTTTTCTTCATGATTAAATCAATGCTACAACCATGAATCTAAATATACACATAAACTTCAATCATCAAACCAAAACTCAATTTAAAAATCAAACCCAAATCAAGCTCATGTTCACCCTTTTAAACTTGAAATTGCCAAATGAATCAAAACTCATTTGACTTCAAACCACTTTGTAGTGAAAATATTTTCTTTATACATTTCTTACCTTCATCTATCCCCCTCCTTTCGGAAAAGAGGATAAATAAAAATAGAAATAGATAAAATATACGCCTTGTTGGGACACCATGTAGATCCGCAGATGTTCTTATTAAGGTGATCGAGTACGACATTGAGGAGAGGTGTACACCATCCTACAATAGACCTAATCACCCAAATTAGGACTCCTAAGAATATTGGGTCTGCATATGTATCAAATATTCTTCCCCTACATTACATGGAAAAGTAAAGCATGGTTTTGTTTTTAAACCTGTCTGTTCTGCAAAAGTTTCATAAGCACTTCATCCCAAGGATGGGATCCCTAGAATACTCTGATTAAGGTAAATGATCATGTCTCCAAAGATTTCAAGAAAGGACTATCAATCGACATTATTTGAAGATCAAATGAGATTGATCAAAGAGAGAGTTATTATCGAAGCCAAATGAAAATAAGTATGAGATGCTTATGATGCTAGGAAACCTAGCGAGCATCTCAAACTATCTTATGATTGGGCTTTATAATTTTGAAATTGATTTAGTTTGTTTGAGTTACAATTTTCATTACAAATTTAAGACTTATGATTTTATAACACAAGATTATGAAAATTTCTAAGAGGTGATGATGTAAGCTTATGGACCATAAAGGGGAGAAGCATCCTCAAAACCTAAATCTAGAGAGCTTTGGCGAGGGCCGAAAGCACAACCTAAATCAAAGGTGAAAGTGGGTATTTGGTTTGCCTCCATAATATAGGACAAATCACCTGACTGCTTAGACTTACAACTGCCTGAGGGTGGTTGCCAATTAACTCCTCATGTGATTTGAAATATATATAGGCAAGTTTTATGCTTATGTAAGATAGTTAAGCTGTTATTTATTTAGAAAAAGACTAAGTCTTTAAACTCACTCTATAAAGATGCTAGATCTTGTAAGGACATATTTCAATTGACCTAAATCTAATTCAATTCAGATTTCATTTTATTTTTATTTTTGGATAATTATTTTGACTCGGGCTAATATGATTCATATGTCTAATGCATGAGAAATGAGATTATTGGCCAAAATCAGTGAGAAGGGAGGATGTGTGTTTCCACCATGGCTCTCAAAGGTCAAGCTAAGTTTCTCTAGAAAAGGTGGAAGCCATCCAATCAAGAGTGAAAATAATATGCATTTGTGCACAATATTATAAAAGAAGTACTCATCCAACTAAGGGGTTGTTAATTCTTTAATCTTAATTTTTAACCTAAGCTTTATGTGAGGTTGTGAGTTCATTTTTTTAGTTTTGAATAATTAAATTTGGTAAAAGATTTATTTTTTCCTAAGAGCCCAATCCACATCCAGACCATACATAAAGCAAGGAAGAAACTAGGAAAAGGATGTCACTTAATGCACAAGCTAAACAAATCATCAATTTATAAAGCTAATCAAAAGAATAAGCCATTGGTCTGCACCACGATAAACCCGAAAACAAATTGGGTAGAGCTATACCCTTATACAACCATTACAAATAAATTAAATATAATTAAGCAAGAAATTCATTATGGGTCTTCAAGCTTCATTTCTTCTTCTTCTTCTTTCTTCTTCTTCTTCTTCTTCTTCTTTTGGTTCTTTCTTTTAGATGGTTGGAAGGTGGATGCTCCAAAGGCTTCACATGGTGCATAAGATGAGATCTTATGACCAATGCTCATCCTAATCCCCATAACAATCATTCCAAAATTCTAATTACAAAGTTTACATGAAAAGAAAAAGTAAATCTAGCTAACACTTGCAAAATAAAGATTAGCTAAACAAACCACACAAAATCTCAAACATGTAAATTGGACTTATCACCCCACACATGGGTGACTAAGTCCACCTGGCCTATTAGATTATGCTTAGGGGTATAAACACCTGCACAATAAAAGCATTTATAATTTTATTTATTACAGTGCCCCTTAAGCACAATCCCCTATAGAAGATAATGATTAGACTAAGATCGCCCTACCATTTATTCTACGCACATTCATCCTAACATCCAGTCTAAAACATAATTACAAAACAAAAGTAAGCATCAAATCATGCACCGCCCTAACCTAAAGCTAGAAGTGGTGACTTAGCCTAATGTGTGTGCTTTGGAGATTTGTGTGGTATGCTTAGCTATGACTTTAAGTTATAATTTTCTAAGTGTGAAACATGTTCAACTTAGAGGAGGGTTCCATTTAAGTGATTTAATTATTTTGGGTTGATTTAATTTCATGTTTTGATTAGGTTCAAATGAATCCTACAATTAATTACTAAGTTATAATGAGAGGAAAAGAGAAGATAACTTCTCTTTCCTTCTTTAACCTAAGTAATCTCTAAAGTAGATTCAAATTTTGGTTTTATTTAGTGAATATTTTGATTAAATATTTTAATTAATCCTAAGTTTAAATGAACTCTAAACAAACCTATTCAAAAAGAAAGATATTTTAAGATTAAATAAAATGAACCAAATTCAGAAAATATACATCACTTCATTTCTTGCCCAACATATATAACATGCATATGAATGTGACCTAAGCATATCTATACATACAAATAAGAATGTTTAACATACTTTATGATGCATGCTAAACAATTCACTTAAGAAAATTTGAAAGTTTATGATGCATGATTTTCATTAAGTAGAAAAGAGATTTCTTATCCAATTTTCACATGCACATATGAAAGTAAGAAAAGCATAAGTGAGTACATCATCATTGTTAACAAGAGGTTTAAGGTACAAGACTTATTTAGGGCTACTTAAAGCCTCGCAATCTCAGGTTTGTCCAGACTAATATACTACTTTTCTTAAATACAAACATGTGTACAAAAGAGATGAATGGAAAAGAAAGAATGCAAAATTTTGTATTGGTTGATTTATTTTTGTTTATACAATTTATATATGCAAGCATAGGTATTCTTCTTAAGTGATAGTATAGGAATGAATAGGATATTGAATTAGGCAAGTGTTAGGTTCTTTTAAAATGAACCTACACATTACCAAATCCTATTCAAAATATACTAAAAGAGAAAGGAAGGAAGACCTACCTTAAGCACATCTTTATATTTTACTCACATACAAACTTATAATAAGATATAAGTAACACACTTTCAGTTTTAATAATTGATTAATATATTTTGAAAATAATTTGAATTTAATAGTGATAATAGCCACTCAAATTCTTACTTTAGCCAACATATGCAATTTGACATAAAGTAAATATTTTCATTTTAAATTTAATTTTTAAAAAGCATGGATGCATGAAAGCACATGACATACATATTTAGCATCTTGGGAAAGAATTAAAGTAATGAAAGCATGTAAACACATTCGCTTTAATTAAATCTTAAAGACAATCTTCTGAAATAATAAAGCTTAAAGTAAATCAAAGTTCACTTAATATGCTTTTTGTTTGATTTTGAATTTGATTTAATTTTGAAAATGTGAGTTGAGTTTGCTATTCCTAACCTATTCCCACATGTGTTTGACATTTTTCTTTAATTTTTAGATGATTAGATTTATTTTATATTTTGATTAGGTTAAGGTATAAATTAAACATGTTAATTAACCCTTACCTACACCACCTTAGCATAGTTAACCAAATAATTATGAGCTAATAAGATAACATAAAATCTCACAAGGAATTTAAATTTGTAATGCACCTAGGGAGAAAAGGGCCGAATTCAATTTGGCTCATGATTAATGGTTAATTAAGCTAAGTGGTTTAACTTAAATAATTTCAAAACACCCCTCACACATATGAGTTGAGTTTTGATTTTTTTTAATTGAACTTAGGCTCTTGAACACCTAAGCATCTATCCAAAGTAGATTAATTAAGTTCTGAAAAGTTTTAGAGATTTTAAGAAATTAATTAAGAGGTAATTAATGAATTAGCCCTTAATTAAGAGAGGATTAAGAAAAGAAAAGGGGGTTTAGGGAATAACTTAGGGGAAATATCTCAAAATTATTCCCTAAACCTCCTATTCCCTGGATCAAATCTTAATCAACTTCAATAAGGGATTAAAACACTAATCAAACTCTTAATTATCCTTAATTATATAAAGAGGGTAATTAGGAAATGCATTTGCAATTCCCCTAATTAAGCCATCAATAAATCCCAAAAAAATTAGGGGAGATGGAAGTCATCCCCTAAAATATACCTAAGAAGTTTGAGATTAATCAGTAGATTAATTAAGGAGTAATTAAAAAAATAAGATTTCTAATAAAAGGCAAAATCAGAGAAAGATACAATTCAAAATCCATTAAAATCAATTTTAGAATATTTTAGATTAAATTATCTTTCAGTGGCAATTTATCTCATATTTTTTATTTTTCTTTAAAGAAATATAAAATTTTAAAGCTTAGAGGATTAATTAGAATTAATTAAAACCTAATTAAATCCCTTAATCCATAGTGGTGGTGGCGGTCATGTGCACTTTCCACGCGTCAAGCAGTGAGTGGCCACTTAAACATCCCGTCACCGCATGCATGGCGGCGGTGGTACGCGGTTTAATATCTGTCGTTCGATTAAGGATCAAACGGCCAGGAATTAACCCCTGATTTTAAAAGGATAAATAAGATTTAAAACATGCATTTAATCTCGGCCATCCATCCAAAATATGTGGATGGATGGCCAGAGATCCACCCCCACTAAGCTCCATGAATCATGGAGGTCGTCCATGTTTTAGAGCAAGATTTGAGCTCGATTAAGCTCAAATTTTGCTAAAATTTTGCACACACCATCAACAAGCAATGTAGATCACATCCAACAGTTGAATCTTCATGCCATTAAACTTTTTTTCACAAAGGACCAACACAACTTAAGTCTAGTGATCGAAAAATTTCATACCTCACCGGAGGTGATCACCGATGCTCGATTCCCTTGGAGGAGCTTCGTCTGGTTGAGACGAAGCTGTGGTAAAAGAATTAGCTCCTAAGGTTGAGTAGATTGCTCTATGGACCAACCCCTCCTCCTTGTGAGCTCGATTTTGATTGAAGTGGATCTCCCCATGCCTTTGGAGTTTAGGAAAGAGGTTGGGCAAGCTCAACTTGACTCTCTGATGGAGTGTGCCAAGTGAATTTGGTGGAGTTTGTGTATAGAGGAACTTTACAATTCAATGGACTTCCCATGTTTTCAAAGAATGAAAATTGAGAAATGCAAGATTCAAATCCCTTCTATGAAGCTTAGGAACACTCAAGAATGCTTCCTCTCAATCTCTCTTACTCAATCGATAGTGAGCATATGAAATTGAAGTGAATTAGGGGGAGTATATCTCCCCCTATGGCAATCGAATAGTCAAAGCTCTCTTTGCCATTTTGATCCAATTGCCATTATGGAAAGGTCTGTTTGAGCTGTTAGAGGTTGGCATATGGTCAGTTTGGGCTAAGGAGTGGATTGGTAACCTCCCATGTGCTTCAAATTAAGTGGAGGGAAGTTTTCTATTTGGCCAATTTGAGCCATATGCTCAGTTTTGGCCTTGGGACCATTTGGGCTGACCCAAACCCATTGGGTTGGGTGCACCACCCTCCATAGGGTCTACTTGACCTATTAGGAAGGTATCAAGTAGATATGAAGAGAGCTTGACCAAAATCCCCATGGATTTAACAAATATTTGTTCTATGGCCTAGGGGTAGAATACTCATTTGGCTGATTTTTGAATTTGAATATGTTGATAAAATAGGTTTGACCAAGTTTCATTTAATTTGGAGTTCTTTTGATATGGTTTGGCTCATGTTGATACGTTTAGGTCAAAATGGGTCAACTTGGGTCAAGTTGACCAATTGGTCAAATTGGATCAAACCAAGAGTTGGGTCAAGTTCATATGATCATTTGAAATGTTTTGGTGATTTTGGTTTGATTCAATTTGGTTTAGTTTTGAGTTTGGCTCATATGACTTCATTTAGGTCAAATGGGTCAAGTTGACCAATTTGACCCATTTGACCTATTTGAGCTAGATCATCGATAGGTTTAGGTTTGATTAGTCATATGAAGTGGATTTGTATTTTTATTTTTAATCAATTTTGGTTAAGTTTGAATTTGGCTCAACATGACCCCTTTAGGTCAAGTTGGGTTCAAGGTCAGTTAGGCTAGGTTAGATCTACCGAGGCTTTGGTCAAGTTCAACAAATGATTTGGAATGAACTTGACCCATTGGTTTCAATCAATTTGCCTTAGATCAAGTTTGACACATTTTGACTTTTTAGGTCAAGTTGGGTCAAGTGGCCAATTGGGCTAGGTTAGGCTCAAATGTTGACTTGGTCGAGTTCAAACATAGGTCATGAATGAACTTAGATCATTGGTTTCAATCAATTTGGCCTACGGTAGATTTTGGCTATATTAGGTTTCATTTTGACTAAGTGTTGATTTGGTCAACCCTTAGGTTTAACTTGATTTGACCCAATTTGATTGATTGATCATCTCATGATGATTGTTGATCATGATGAGAGGCATAGGTGAGTTTAATTCAATCCAATTTGGTTAGGATTAGAATTTGGCTCATAAGAGTACTTTAGGTCACTTTGGGTCAAGTGAGCCTAAGTGGGTCAAATAGTTTGGTCAAAGCTTGATTTGAGTTTGATTGAACTTGTATATGGACTTATGATTGAAATTAAAATCCATTTGCAAGTGGTTTGAAGTCAAATGGGTTTTGATTTATTTGATAATTTCTTATTCAAAGCAAGAATATGAATGAATTTGGGGTTTGATTTTTTAATTTGATTTTTGTTCAGTGATTAAAGTTTGTATTTATATATGGATTCATGATTGTAGGGTTGATTGAATCATGAAGAAAAATTCAAGAGTTTTTCTTGATTTGAAGTTGATTTGGCTAAGCTCAAGATTTTGACTTGAAAGGCTTAGGTTGGATTTTGAGTAGATTTGAGTTTGATTTTTGGAAGTGGTTTTGATTGTTTGAATTTATATTTCTTTTATATATATGAATATAAATGAGAATATAAATGGGTCATGAGAAAATTTCAAGGGTTTGAAGTGATTTGATCACGATTTAGGCTAAGTCCATTAAAAGGAATTTAAAGGACTTAGGAAATTTTGGAGTTTGGAGCTTGAATTTTTAATTTAATTTGATTAATTTATATTTATATTTCATTTATATATGTGAATATAAATGAGAATATAAATAAGTTATGAAAAACTCTCATGAATTTGAATTGATTTAGATTTGATTTTGGCTAAGTCCATGAAGAAAAATTTAAAAGACTTAGGAAATTTTATGCATTGATTTTGAATTTTGAGTTTAGTTTGGTTGGTTTGAATTTATATTTCATTTATATATGTGAACATAAATGAGAATATAAATGAATTATAAGAAAATCTCATAAGTTTGAATTGGTTTGATCATGATTTAGGCTAAGTCCTTAAGAGGAAAATTAAGGACTTAAGAAAGATTTAGACTTACGAATTTCATTCATGGGTTTCAATCATGGATTTCAATCATGGATTTCAATCATGGATTCCAATCACATGGAGTTGATTTGAGTTTGGAGAAAATCAAATTAGATTGATTTGGAGTTTGACATGAAGGAAGGAAGGTGAGGAATGGTTCAAGCTAAGGGTATGCAAATTTTCCTAACACCCCTAAGGCATGACCTATTTCTATGGCTAACTCTTCTAAGTCTCTATGGCTAGGTTGAGTATCCACCTAATCACTAGATGTGTCTTAGGACTAAGGATCCCTTAAAGTCTAAGAGGAGTCCTATGTCTAAGACAGAGGGGTTGAGAGCTCATTCTAAAAATGAGGTCAACACACATGCAAATGGATTTATATTTCAATCATAAATCTATATGTGAGTTCAATCAAACTCAAATCAAGCTTTGACCAAGCCATTTGGCCTACTTAGGCTCACTTGACCCAAAGTGATCTAAAGTACCCCTTATGATCCAAGTTATATTCCTAACCAAATTGGATTGAACTAAGCCCACTTAAGCCTCACATTGTAAACAAAAATCATCATAAGATGATCAATCACTCAAATTGGGTCAAACCAAGTCAAACCTAAGGGTTGACCAAATCAACACTTTGCCAAAATGAAACCTAACATAACCAAAATCAACCACAAGCCAAGTTGATTAAAACTATTGATCAAACTAATGGGTCAAGTTCATTCCAAAATGATTGTTGAACTTGACCAAAGCTCCAATTCGCCAATTAGACCTAACCTAGCTCAATGGACCTTGAACCCAACTTGACTTAAAGGATCATATTGAGCTAAAATCAAATTAAACTAAAATTAATTGGAAACAAGGATACCAATCCATTCTATATGACCAATGAAACTTAAGCCAACCCATGACCTAATCTAAGTTGGTCAAATGAGTCAAATTGGTCAACTTGACCCATTTGACCTAAATGAACTCAATTGAACAAAATCCAAATATAAATCAAATTGAACTAAAACAAAACCACCAACACATTTCAAATGGCCATATGAACTTGACCCAACCCCTGGTGCTAACAATGGTGTCGTACTCACTTATTCCTTTCATACATGCACATGTGCATATGAATAAAGGATCAAAGGAAACCCTTCTTTTCTACTTAATAAAATCACGCATCATAAAGCATTCCAATTTTCTTAAGTAACATTTATTAGCATTCATCATAAAGTGAGATAGACATTTCCATTTATATGTATAGATATGCTTAGGATTCATCCATATGCATGTTATACATGTTAGGAAAGAAATAAAGTGATGTGTGTTTTGTGACATTAATTCACTTTTCTTAATCATAAAATGTCTTTCTTTTTGAATAGGTTTGTTTAGGAAAAATATAAACTTAAGATTAATTAAAATACATAATAAGATATTCACTAAATAAAATCAAACATGAACCTACTTTAGAAATTACTTAAGGTAAAAAAAGGAAAGAGAAGTTCCCTCATCTTTTCCCTCTCTTTATAACTTAGTAATTAATGCTATGATTCACTTAAACCAAATCAAAATATAAAATAAAAGTAACCCAAAATAACTAAACAACTTAAATTGAAACCATCCCCTAAGTTGAATATTTTCATACTTAGAAAATCTAAACCTTAAACTCGTAGTTAAGCATACTACACAAACCTTTTAAAGCACACACATTAGACTGAGTCACCATTTCTAACTTTAAATTAGAGCAGTGCATGGTGTGATGTTTGCTTTTATTTTGTGATATATTATTTCTAGTCTGGATGTTAGGATGAATATGCGTAGAATGAATGGTAGAAAGATTTAGTCTAATCATTATCTTCTACAGGGGATTGTGCTTAAGGGGTGCTGTGATAAAATTATAAATGATTTTGTTGTGCAGGTACTTATACCCCTACACATAATCCAATAAGCCATGTGAACTTGATTACCCATGTGTGGGGTGCTAAGTCCAATATACATGCTTAGGAATTGTATGGTTTGTTTAACTAATCTCTATTTTGCAAGTGTTAGTTAGATTTACTTTTCCTTTCCATATACTTTTACAATTAGAATTTTAGAATGATTGTTATGGGGGATTAAGATGAACAATGGTCATAAGATCTCATCTTATGTATCATGTGAAGCCTTTGGAGCAACAACATTCCAACCATCTAAAAGAAGGAACCAAAAGAAGAAAGAAGAAAAGAAGAAATGAAGACCCTCATAACATGAATTTCCTTACTTGATTGTAAATTAATTCATTTGTAATCTGGGTTGAATAAGGGTAGAGCACAGCTACCCAATTTGATTTTGGATTTGTGCAGTGGTGCCCGAAAATAAATGGTCTTTTATTCTTTTGCATTAGCTTTATAAAATGGTTGATATTTTGTTTAGCTTGTGCATTAAGATGGCATCATTTTCCTAGTTTCTTCCTTGCTTGATGTATGACCTGGATGACGATTAGGCTCTTAGAAAAAAATAAATCTTCTACAAAATTAATCAACTCAAAATTAAAAATAAATAACTTATAACTTCATTTAAAGCCTAAGTTAAAATCAAGATAAAAGAATTAGCAACTCCTTAGCAGGACGTGTACTTTCTTTTCTAACATAATGCACAAAAGTATATTATTTCATTCTTGAATTGGATGGCTTCTACCTTTGCCAGAGAACTTAGCTTGATATGTGAGAGTCATGGTGGAAACACACCTCCTTATCTCGTTGATTTTGACACATAATCTTATTTCTCATGCATTAGGCATATGAATCTTATAGCCTGAGTCAAATGATTGTCCAAAATAAAAATAAAACATGTGAAAATTTTGCATTAGATTCAAGTCATTTGAAGCATGTCCTTATATGATCTATTCTCTTTAAAGAGTGTGTTTAAGAACTTAGTCTCTTTCTAAGTAAATAACAACCTTGCTATCTTGCATAAACATAAGACTTGCCTACATAAATTTAAAATCATAAGAAGAGTTAGTTGGCGGCCACCCCCAGGCGATTGTAAGTCCAATAATCGGGTGGGTTATCCTCTCTTGTGGAGGTAAACTAAATACCCATTTTCGCCTTAAATTTAGGTCATGATTTTGGCCCTCACTAAGGCTCCTTAGATTTAGATTCTATGGTTGCTTCTATCCTTTATGGGCTATAAGTATAAATCCTCACCTCTTAGGCATTTTCATGGCCTTGTACCATGGAATTGTAAGCCCTAACATTCTAATAAAAATTTAACTCAAACACATTAATTGAATTTCAAAAAATGTAAAGCCCAATCATAAGGTAGTTTGGGGTGCTTACTAGATTTCCTAGTATCTTAAGCATCCCCTACTTACTTTCATTTGGCTTCGATAAGAACTCTCTCCTTCTGATCAATCTCATTTTCCTTTCTAAAAATAAACCAATCGATTGATAGTCCTACCTTTTTGAAATCTTTGGAGACAATAATCATTTACTTTAATCGAGAGTATTCCTAAGAAATCTCATTCCTTTGGATGTAATTAACTATAGGGGCTTGCCTCCATAGGGAACTTAATGAACCCAATTTAAAATAAATCCTAATTTACTTTTCCATGTAAAGTAGGGGAAGAATCTCTCATCCATATGTAGACCCATTGTCCTTAGGATCCTTATTCTGGTGATTAGGTCCTTTGTAGGGTTGTGATTTCTATCTTTTAAGATAGAACACCTCTCATTAATGTCGCACCCGATCACCCTAATAAGAATATTTGCGGATCTATGTGGTGTCCAAATGCAAAGAGTATATTTCTATCTTCATTTTTATCCACATAGATTGAAGATGGAAGTATACTCTTCGAAATGAAAATTTTCACCACAGTTTAATAACTCTTATATGAATATAAAGATGATTACAATGCTGGTGAATAAACATGAGAAGGGCTAAAGCAATAAACACTGAAATTGGTATAACTTATTAAAAGTGATTTAAATTGAACATAATCAAGTTGGGAGAATTTAAAAATTCAACAAGTAAACTAAGTGCAAGTAATATTTTAAATTACAATCTAAATCAAAACAGCTTCCATGCCATCGGATTCGCAACACATCATATAAGCGAACAAAAGGAATTAATTAAGGCATTCTTAAATAAACCCACATGGGCCCCGACACTATACTGAGTGTTTAAATTCAAGTGTCTGGGGATGCTGTGCAGATTACTTCCCGATTTAATCTTAGGACTAGGTCCGGGTTAACAAAACCTAAAAATCTATTATAAGAATTTCACCTTAGTGAAATATCTGAGAGGCTAATTTTGTCATGTGACAGTAAATCTGATCCTCTATTTAAAGCTAAACATAGTCGATAGGATCTAAAATTCTCAAGTATATTCAAGTCAATCAAGCAACTACCCCGATGATGGCTGCGTTGAATGAAGATTCCAACTAGAGGGGATATTTATCATCAAAATGTGTTTGCAAGCTCAACTTGAATTAATTAAAATCAAATTCCAATCTAAATATAAAATCAAATAAATCACTAAACTATAAATGCTTAAACAAAATTCAATCTATAAAAACTTAAATCAAACTCAATTCATTCACCTTCCACAACTATTTGTTAGAGGTGACAAACTATGAAAAATGTAGCTCACAAAGGAGACAATGTCAAATCAAGTATTCTGCTATGTTCACTCTCAATCAATCTCACATTAATAAGGATGTTTCTTGTGTCCTCTGATTGCATGGCTTGGCCAATATGCTCCATAGATGATGTAGTTATGACCAGATTTCTTTGATCGGGTGGCCTGGCCAGTAAGGCTCCATTATATTACGATCACGATCGTAGCCCGTATACTCCTCAATGGCTCTACCCTTTGAGTTGTGAATCATAGGGTATACTTGATTGGGAAAACATCCCTCTATCAGCTAAGGTGGACTTAAGCCTATCTCCTTAGACAAACACCACCCCATGTCTACAAAGATTTCTTGGATGACTTAACCCATGCGTTGCTGATAAGGATCCTTCGATCAGGTTGGGTTGACTACCACCTCTAACTAAGCAGACTAGGGACCATGATGGCCTGGGATGATAGAACTATGAGATCTAGATCAAGCACATCATCATTCCCCCAACCATCATATGAGATATCAAAAATTTATAAATGTGTTAAAGGTGTTGCTGAGGTGATGAGATTTAGAGATCAGAGGAGAATCAAAACCTTAAATACAAATGGGCATTTCATCTTTTTTGGTTTAATATATTTATTTTAGGCCATTTAGTTGTAAGTATTTAATATATTATAAAGTAAGTTTATTGTATTTAAAATGTCATGATGTTTGATTAGTTGTATAATTAATTTATGAGATTAATTTCTTATGTTTGATTTGGTGATATTATGTATTCATAAATCACTCAAATAGGATAATTTTATAATGTAATTGTTGGATCTAAATATGTTCATAGAGTAATGATACATTGCACAATCACCTTCGGACTGGGTTCAAGTCAAAAATCAGGACCTTCAATTGGGCTTGAGATAAGGGTTGCAGTTCACTTAGAACATTTCAAGAATATCTAGTTCCAACATAACTGATCAAAACTCAGTTATAATTGTATGAAGCTCTCTATGCAAAAATTAATTGACTACTCAACTTAAAGAGCTATTTTCTTGAATTCATTTTACTATATTTGTAGAATCCAATAGAACCAATTGTGTAATGCCGAAGGGTTGATCCAAACTTATAAATAGGGGTTAACCCCCAAGGGTTAAAGGATCTTTTTTCCAATTCTCAACTAAATTTTTGAACTCTTTTGAGTATTTTCTCTATTTTTCTCTCTCTTTCTCTTTATATATTTTTTTTCTCTCTTCCTCTCATAGTTCTTTGTTAGGTGGTGTGAGACCGTTGATAATTTAGGTTCCAACATAGACCTTTTTAGCAAGTCTTGTTATAAAAAGTAAAGTTTAGAGAAGGAGAATATATCTACTATAAAGAATATGAAGAGTACAATAATAGCAAAAATACAAGAATTATTAAATCTCCAGTAGTCTCTAGAGAGCACAAATGAAGATCTAAGAAAGTAAAATAGATCTCCAAAGAGAGAATAGATTTCAAAGTCCATAAGTCTGAAAAAGTACAAAAGTAAAAGTCAAAATTCACATAATTTGCTTTTGGGCCCTTTATTTCTGTGGATAGAGGATGCACACATGACCATAAGAAACTCTTGAAAAAAATAAAGAAAAGTACAAACTCTAGTGATAAATAATAAACAAACATATATATAATATCACGGTGTAACTTAGGTGTGGCCTCTAAGTGTCATGGCTTCTCATGTGAGCCCACTCACTTGAATCCATAGGTGGGATGAGTGCTCTTTCTTGAGTATTTTCCAAGTGATAAGTGTTTGGCAAGTTGTCCTATAGTGGTTACCCATCCATTATGTTGGGCGAGTGTGGTGTTTATTTTTGGTGTTGGGTGTGTTTTTGTGAGGGGGCACCACGCAGATCCATAGATGTACTTATTAGGGTGATCGGGTATGACATTAAGAAATAGTGTACTATCTCAGGAGATAGAAGTCACTACCCTATAATGGACCTAATCACTTAATAAGGACTCCTAAGGCATGATGGGTCTTTTAATATACCAGAGATTTTTCCCCTACTTTACATGAAAAAGTAAAGCAGGGTTTATTTAAATCAGGTTCATTAAATTCCCTATAGAGACAAGCCTCCATAGTTAATTACATCTTAAGAAAAATGAATCCCTTAAGAATACTCTCAATTAAAGTAGGCGATTGTTGTCTCTAAAGAATTCAAAGATAGGACTATCAAAGGATTAGTTGTATTTTTGAAAATCAAGTGGGAGAGATCAAAAGGGAAGAGTTCTTATCGCAACCAAGGGAGATGGGTAGGAAGTTCTCATGATGCTAGGAAGCCTAGTGAGCACTTTAATTCATCCTATGGTTGGGCTTTATATATTTGAATTTGAGAAGATTTATTTATTTAAGTTGAATTTTTATCAGAAATCTAAGACTTATAATTCCATAGTACAAGATTATAGAAATGCCTAAGAGGTGAGGATTTATGCTTGTAGATCACAAAGGAAAACATCAACCTTAGATCTTAAATCTAGGGAGCTTTGATGAGAGCCAAAGCATGACCTAAATCTAAGATGAAAATGGGTATATAATTTACCACCATAAGAGAGAATAAACCACCCGACTGCGAGGCTTATTATCGTCTAGAGTGACAGCCAGCTAACTCCTTCTATGCTTTAAATCCATGTAGGCAAGTCATATACTTTGCAAGATGGCTAGGCTATTATTTATTTAGAAAATAAACTAAATCCTTAAACTCACTCCCTAAGAGACTAGATCATGAAGAGAATGAGTAATGGCTTAAATCTAATGTAAAATTTTGACAAGTTTTATTTTATTTTTGGACTTTTTATTATAACACAAGCTATGGGATTTTGTATGCCAAAATGCATGAGAAATTGATTGTGGGCTAAATCGGGAGAGAAAGAGGTGTCTTTCCATCAAAGGCCCTTACGGGTTAAGTTTTTATTCTCTGGCACAGATAAAATCCCTCTCTTAACAAGAGTGAAAGAATATGACATGCATGATGTTATACATTCAATCATCCAGCTAAGGGATTGCTAAAAAATTTATTATCTTGATTTGATTCCTAAGCTTTTATGTGAGGTTATAAATTACTTTAAAATTTTAGTTATGAGTTGTTAATGGGATAGAAAATTTATTTTTATCCTAGGAGCCTAATCGCATCCAGGCCACACAATAATCACCAATCATAAGTAAACTATGAAATGCATGCTATTTCTAATGCATAAGCTAAACAAAATATCAAATAATTTTATAAAGCTATTGCAAAAGAATAAAAGGCCGACGCGGTCGGGTACCATCGCACAACCTGAAAGAAAATATGGGTAGCCGAGCTCTACCCTTATACATCCCAGTATAATGAAAGAACAATTACAATTATGAAATGATAAGTGTTATGGGGGTCTTTATTCTTCATCCTCCATTCTTTACTCTTCGTCTTTCATTTCTTCATTTTTGATTTGCTCTATTTCTTTCTTTCTTTTGGCTTGATTGGGATGTTGTCTGCTCCAAAGGCATCACATGGTATATAAGACATGGTCTTATAACCAATGTTTATATTTAATCCCCATAACACTTATCCTAATCATAATATAGAAGTTACATTAAAAAGAAGGAAAGTAAATCTAGTTACACCTACAAAATAAATGTTAGATAAACACACCATACAATCCAAGCAGTTATAAAAATAATTTGAACTTAGCACCCCACATATGGGTAACAAGTCCACCTGTCATAATTTAGTCTATGCTTAGGGGCTAAGCAACCTACATAGCAAAAATATTTTTATTTTTATTACAATGACTCTTTAAGCATGGCCCCTTGTATAAAATATGATTAGGCTAATATCAACCTAACATTCAGGCTACACACATACACCCTTGCATCCAGTCTAAAATAATACATCACAAAACTAAACATTCATCAAACTATGCACTGCCCTAACATAAAGCTAGAAATGGTGACTTAGCTTAATGTGCATGTGTTAGAGCTTGTGTGATATGTCCTAACTAGGCTTTAGAGTTATAATTTGCTAAGTGTGAGGGATTAAATTTATAAAAGGTTGACTTCTCTTTAAATGGTTTAGTTGATTTGAGGATTTTTACTTAGTATTTTTCTTTTGTTTCATGTAGCCTACACTTAACAATTAAGTATTATAAAGAGAAGAAAGAGAGAGAAAGAGTCTCTCCTTTATCCCCACCTTAAGTAATTTTTAAGGTAAGTTGATTAATGAATTTCCTTTAATGGATGCTTTATTATGTTTTTTTAATTAACCCTAAGTTTAGATTCATTCTACATAACCCAATTCAATAAGAAAGACATCTTAGGATTAATTAGGATGGATTACTATCACATAACACACACTCATCCATTTTTTTTCCATCTTGTATATCATGCATATGAGTAATCTTAAGCATACCTATACATACGATATAAATATTAGCATACTTTGATGATTAATGCAAAGAAATGTATTTTGAAACTTGAATATTTTATTTGTTAATTGAATTATGAATACATGTCTTTGTTATGTAAAAAAGAGGGATTTTCATCCATTAGCTAAATACAAGTTCACATATATAAAACTTATAAGTGAGTACGGTACAAGACATACTTAGGGCTACTTAAAGCCTCACAGCCCTAGGATATCCAAACTAATATACCACTTTTCTTAAATACATGTAGATATATAAATAACTATAAGGATAGGAAAATCCATGCAGAAGTTATGCTTTATTTATTTGCTTTTTGATTCTTTATTCATTGGCCACATCACACATGCATATGTATAAGAGTTTTAAGTGAGTACGTCATCATTATTTTCTACACCATGGGTGTAAGGTATAAGACCTACCTAGGGGTACTCAAAGCCTCACAGCCCCGGGATGTCCAGACTAATATACCACTTTTCTCAAATACATATGAATGTACAAAAGAACGAAATGGATAATGAATCATGCAAGAAATTATGTTTGATTTAGTTGTATGACTTACATGTGTAATATGAAAACTCCTCCTAAGTCTTAACATAAAGATGCATAGAAATAGATTTAAGCAAGTGTTGTGTTCTTTTTAAATGAACTATACACTTGCAAATCCTATGTGAATCCATGTTAAGAGAAAGAAAGAGAACTTCATAATACACATCTTATACTATCATCACATGCAAGCTTATAAGTATTTGTAATTAGCATTACTTCATTTGTAATAATTAATTTGTAAGTTTATATATATATATATATATATATTGGCTTAATAGTAATAATAGCCACTCATATTCTTAATTTTAGCCAACACATATAATTTGACATAAAAGAAAACATTTTATTTAATTAATTTTCAAAGGAAATGAATACATAAATTCATATGACAAGCAATATTTAACATGATTGAAAAGAAATAAAGGAATGTAAACACATGATTTCATTCACCCCAATTAATTTCTAAATGCAATCATATTAAATAAAGTTATTTAAAATGAATCAAAATTCTTTAAGGACATTTTTATCTTTGAATTTGATTTGATTTAAGAAATATGACAAATGTTTATTAATCCTAACCCATTTCCCTATGTGAGAATTAGTTTGGTTTAATGAAGAATATTTAAGTTGATTTTATGCTTTGATTAGGTTAATGTATGAATTAAATGAATTAATTATCTCTTACCTATATCATCTTAAGTTAATTAACTAATTAAATGAAAAGTAAATTTGCAATGCTCCTAAGAAATAAAAGGGGCCTAATATAATTGGCTTATAATTAATAGTTAATTAAACTTAAGTGATCTCACTTAATTACTCTTTATGATTTTTTCACACATGTGAGCCAATCATAATTTTATTGCCTCTCACTTGGATTATTGAACATCTAGGGAGCTACCTAAGATCAATTTTAATTTCATTAAGCTTTTAATGAATTGATTAAATGTTTTGGTTATGTTTTAATTTGAATGATGAAATTAACTTAGGGGAAAGAATTAAGGGCAAAGCCTCAATCCAAATCCCTAAATCATTTAAACATTCAATTAGGTTTTGACCTCCTTATTTTGAGAATTTAATCACTTAATTAATCAAATAATCATTCCATTAACCCATTAATTAATTTTATTTTTAAAGATAAAGAAGACTTAGGAAATGAATTAGGAAAAAATATCTCCAATCACATTCCCTAAGTGATATTATTAATTATGTTCAAATGATTAATCAAGTTACTATTCATTCTTTAATTACAATTAATTAGATTAAGAGAATGATTTGGGCTTACTCAAATGATTTCCCTAATTAAATAGTTAATAAAATCCCAGAAAAATAGGGGAGGCAGAGGTTATCCTCTTAAACATCAACAGAAAATCTGAGATTAATTGAGTGCTTAATTAAGGTGAAATTAAGCTAATTATATTTTTGATAAAACCATAATTAAGCCAAAGTAATTATTCAATATCAATTAATTATAATTTCCCAAGATTCTCCTCTAAAATATCTTCAAAATGAGCCTAAGTTTGTTTTTTTGGATTTTTCTACAATTAGTTATGATTTTAGGAAGTTTCAGGATTAAAAACCAATTAATTGGTCCTAATTAAGCCCTTAATCACGTTAGGTGGCATGAATGCTGATGCAGCGCGCTGATGTGGCACACTTTCCATATGGTGCGATGGGATTGGCTATTTAAGAAGTCACATCCACACGTTGACTCAGCGGCAGTGGACGCGCTTTCTCTGTGGGCCGTCTGATCTAAGATTGGACTGCTACGATTTAATCCATGTGTTAAGGGGGAAATCAAAGGATCTACCACAGAATTTGATCAGGGCCATTCATCTCAATCATGCGAGATGGACGTCTCGCAATCTATCCCAGTCACAAGTGACGAAAGATGAGCACCATCTGTCTTTCTCCATTCGATCTGAGCTCACTTGAGCTCGGATTGGGATCGAATAGATTCCACACCATCTAAGGGAGCATACAATCACATCCAATAGCTGAAATCCCTCAGCATGGAGATTTCTTTCACAAAATACAAACATACAGTGGCCTAAAGCTACGATTTTGAGGAATTATCTCACTGAAGCTAATGTCTAGTGGTGCAACACAGAAGGCATCTTTGCCTAGTTGAGGCGAGACCCTGTTGAAGAATCCCAAGCTCAATTTGTCCTAGGGTTCTTGGTTGACCAATCCACACATGTGCATGCCTCGACTTCGATCAAACTCACATATCTGGTGCTTTGGAAGGCTTGGAAATGATTTGGTTGGCTTCGATTGGGTATGAGGATGGTGTGGGTGCAAGGAATTTGGATTTGGTTCAGTGGAGAGGGAGTATTGTTTGAGGGAAGGGTGTCCTATTTCAGTTTGCGCACGGGAATGGTAATGGCCTAATCAAGGAGGCTTGAGGATCCTTGGAATTGCTCTGAGGGAGTTAAGAATGGGCTTGGGGACTCAGAGAATGCAATTGGTATCATTCCCCGTTCGAATTGAGGGAGTATATCCCTCAATTAAGCCAGGTAGATTGACCCGATTAAATTCAAAATCCCATCGCCACCATCTGCCGAGGTGTCACGCCATGTGGCTCATGGGTTGGTAAGCAGGAGCTCCAAGGGAAGATAAGGAGTGGTGGGGCGGGATTGCTCTTCCTTGTGTCCATGGGTTCGACCATAGATGAGAGGGAAGAAGCATGAATCCTTTGGTCCATGGCAAAGGCTAGGGGAGTTTAGAGTGGATCAGGAAGCTCTAGGAATGCTTTATTTGGCATCTTGATGGCTGTTATGGAGATAGCAAAGTGGACTTTGCCACTTATGGTAAGGATCCAATGTAAACGGCTTTGCACATTGGTCAATCCCCTTTGGCTTGATTCCAAATGTGTTTAGGTATATTTGAGGATGCTTTGGGGCTTATGTGGAGTGGGTTTGATCAACCAAAGGGGTTCCATAGGGTGGCTTGAAGTGGTTTAGCTCAATTTGGGCAAAAAGGGTTCAATTGAGTTCACATTGGGTTGAATTGACCAATCGGCTAAATTAGGCCAAATCAAGGCTTGGGTTAGGTCTATATCATGATTTGAAATGTTTTGGTGTGACTAATTTGATGTGGTTTGGCTTAAGTTTGAATTTGACTCATTTGGATTGAAAGGGCTCAAATTGGTCAAGTTGACCTATTTGACGAATTTGACCAATTTGACCAAATTGGGTTGGGTTAGGTATTGAGTTAAATTTAATTGGTTGATTAAAAATGATTGTAGGCTTTGGATTGATTTAATTTAGAATTAATTTGAATTTGGGTTAATTTCACCTTTTAGGTCAATTTCGGCTACGTTGGGTCAAGTTGACCAATTGGTCAACTTGGGCTCAATCATGGCTTTGGTCAAGTTCAATAAGTGATTTGGGATGAACTTGAGCCATTGGTTGTAATCAATTTGGGTTAAATCATGATTTATCCTATTTTGGCTTTTTAGGCTAATTTTAGTCAACTTAGGTCAAGTGGCCAATTAAGCTTGGTTCAGCTCAATTGATGACTTGGTCATGTTTAAATACTGAATATGAATGAGTTTGGGTTAATGGTTTCAATAAATTTGGCATATGATGGGTTTTAGGTAGTTTGGGATTCATTTGGGCTTAATGTTGACTTGGTCAAAGGCTAGGTTTGACTTAGTTTGACCTAATTTAAGGTGGTTGATCACCCCATGATGATTGTTGATCATGATTGAAGTTTAGATGGGCTTAGTTCAATCCAATTTGGGTTGGATTAGAAGGCTCAAAAAGGTCCTTTAGGTCGCTTTAGGTCAAGTGAGCCTAAATGGGTCAATTGGCTTGATCAAGGCTTGATTCAAGTTTAATTGAACTCACATATGGATTTAGGATTGAAATATAAATCCAATTGCAATTTGTTTGGAGCCAAGTGGGTTTTGGTTCATATGATAATTTCAAGTCAAAAGGGTCAACTTGAGCTTGAATTGGGTTGACTTGGTTTTGGTTTGATAATGGTAGTTTATGTTTATATTTGGATCAATGATTGAAGGAATGATTAAATCATGAAAAAGATTCATGAGTTTTGAGTTGATTTGGGTTTCATTTATTCAAGTTCAAAAGTTTAGCTAAAGGGGCTAAAATTGAGAATTTGATTTGGTTTGAGTTTGATTTTGGTCATTTGAATTTATATTTTGTTTATATTTGTGAATATAAATGAAGATATAATTGTGTCATGAGAAAATCACTTGAGTTTGGAGTGATTTAGAAGTAAATTTGATTAAGCATAGGGATGGAGGTTGAAAGGGCTAATTTGAGTTTTGATTTTGTTTGATTTATTTTTGGTTATTGGAGGGTGGGTTTCATTTATATTTATGAGTATAAATGAAGGAATGATTGATTTATAAAAAAATCAACCAAGTTTGAGTTTATTTGGAGGAGTTTCGACTAAGCACATGAAGGTGGTTCATATGGCTTAGGAAGAGATTCTTGGAATTTGGAATTTGGAGTTGATCATAGATTTCAATCATTTGGAATTTGGAATTGATTTATGGTCTGGAATTTGATTTGTGATTGTATTTGATAATTGAGGAAATCAATTGGAATGGGGTTGATTTGGATTTGGTTGAGGCTAAGTCCATAAGATAAAATCAAAGGGCCTAGGAAGGAATTTGGAGTTTGAATTTGGTGATAGATTTCAATCATTGGATGGTTGGATTTGATTTTAGAATTTGAATTTGAATTTGAGGTTTTGTTTGAAGGAAGGAAACAAGGATTGGGTTTGGGCTATATGATAGGCAAGTCTTCCTAAATCCCTAAGGCACAACCTATCCCTATGGCTAACTCTTTTAATCTCTAGGGTTATGTTAAGTGTTCACCTAATCACTAGAGGTGTCTTAAGACTAAGAAACTCTTAGTGTCTATAAGAGTCTTAGACTTATGATGAAGAAGTTGAGAGCTCACTCCAAAAAGTGAGGTCAACAAAGGGCACCTAATAGGAATGGTGTGACTGACAAGAAATACCACACATATTGGTGTTGACCAAGATGATCAACAACGTTCAAAGGATCGCAAGCATTAGCAGAAATGATCTACTCCTAAACCCAAGGTGTAGAAGGAATCAAGATCTTAGTGTAATGCAACTCTACTTATGCCAAGGGCATAAGGGAGGAAGAAGGGATCCACCAAAGGATCAAGCATATGAACCTTTCACTAGGGAAGCATGTTTAAGTTATCCACTAGGCATAAGAAGTTTGGACTTGGATGCAAGGTATTATTTTGGGTAGAGTACCCATTGGGGATTAGGATGTATAACCCACTAGGGATAGATGCATGAACCTTCCACTAGGGAAGCAGGTTCAGGTTATTTACTAGGGATAAGGAGTGTTTGGATTTCTTTTAAGGGTATACTCACTAGGGAATGCAAGTTGAATTGGATTTGATTGATGTCTCATTGGGGAGAAATTGATTTATTGTTTATTTAAGTTTTAGATTTTTAAGATGAACCTCATCGGTGTGTGATGGATCGCATTGAGAAGGGGCTATGTCAGCCTTGACATATCTTAGATTTGCTAATCCAAAGGGCTATTCCTCCAGCCACATGGTATAACTATTTGACCTAAGGGGTTGTCTTTCAGTGTACAATGACTATGCTAGGGAGAAATCATTATAGACTTACATCTCCAAAAGCAAGGGACAACTACTAGGTTGATCTGTTGGATGCAATAAATCGGACCTGACCTAGGGTGACTACTGAATGATTGCCTTCGGGGGACTTACATCAACTCGGAAGTAGTTAAGATAATGTCATTTGATTGAATTGCATTTGTTTTAACTTTTATGGATCCCCTCAGTTTGCGATGGATCCACTAAGAAGGGGCTAATATCAGCCTAGACATGTCTTAGATTTACCAATTCAAAGGGATAGTCTACCGGCCGTAGGGTAGAACTAACCAACTAAAGGGGTGCCTGTCGGTTTGCAATGGTCATGTTAGGAAGAAAGCATGGGGACTTACATCTTCCTAAACAAGGAACCAGTGGGGTGATCTGTCACTTTTGTAATAAGAAGGACCTAACCTAAGGCTGCCCATCAGTTTGCAACGACCGTGCTGGAAAGAATGTGTAATAGGCTTATATTTTTCAAAGCAAAGATGACCGTCGGGGCAACTTGTTGGTGGCATAATAAGTTGAATCCGACCTAAAAGTGACTATTGAGAGAGTGTCAACCTAGGGACTTATCTCAACTCAAAATAATAAGGCAATTCCTATAGGGAGTTTTGCTGACACTGCTCTAAAGATAGGATGCCTACTCGGGAAAGGGGCCACTGGGGGCTTGAACAAATTCTTCAACCATAGGGGTGGCTACTATGAAAGGGAGATTGTCCAATCCAAGAGCAACCAGGGCAGTGTCTAAATAGGGTCGCTAAGGACGTGATCCAAATGGAGTGCCCACAGGGGGGAGGTGCTATTGGAGGCATTATCCAAGACTAAGTAAAAGCCTATAGGTATTTGGTGGCCAACTCAAGGAGAAAGCGCGGGGACTCACATTTTCTAAGAGTGGTGTATCCACCGGGTGGGTCACCGTCAGCATGGCGATGACCAACCAGCCTAAGGTGTCCGTCGATTTGTGACAATCAGTATAGAAAGAAGGTGTGTAAACTTACATCTCTCTAAAGCAGAACTGATCACGAGGATAGTCTGTCTCTGACTCGACAGGGGCTATCTAACCTAGGGTGACTACTAAGCGAGGAGTCCTCTGTAAGGACTAAACTTAAGCTTGAAGTAGTCAGGAGGAAAGGAGCCTCTGGGAGACTTATCCTAAACCTCAAATATACTAGACCTAGTTAATGCATGATAGCTAGTTTAAGAAAAAAGTATGTAGGCTTACATCCTCTTAAACGAAGTCAACAAGAGATAGCTTGCTGGCTACGTAGTAAGACCTACCAAACTAACAAGGTGCTCTTGGTTTATAGTGGTCAAGTTAAGAAGAAAGCACGAGAACTCACATCTGCCAGAAAATGACCACTGGGGTGACATACCAGTAAGGTAGTATATCAGCCTGACATGAAGCAGCTAATGAGTGAGTGCCACGGGGGGCTTGCTCCCATATCAAAGTAGCTCGAGAAAAAATATATGTGTTTGTTTGTGTTGTGAAAGAAGGAACAGGTGCCTCTTAGGTTCTCTTACACCTACCTTAATCACATCATGGTGGTTTTGCAAGCAAAAGATGTTTCTAACACATAAGAGGTGGAATTTGATATGAAAATGAGTTTTATTGATGATTATTTTCAAACAAGATTTATGGATAATATTTCTTTAAGTAGAGCCCGTTGATTATAAGCATAGGGCGTTCTCCCCTATAGATTATGAATTTATAAGATCCTTCTTGGTAGGCCTTTTCTATGGCAAAAGGGCCTTCCCAAGTGGGTTCAAACTTACCTCCCATCTTTCAACGGGCAACAATTGTTCTCCTTATAGCTAAAATAAGCTCTCCTACTTAAAAATCTCTAGGATGCACCAGCTTGTTGTGAGCTTGAATCATTTTGGCTTTGTACAACTCGAGGTTCTGGCATGCCCTGAGGTGTCTCTCCTCCAAACCTTCGAGCTCTTCTAATCGCAGCTTGGCGTTCTACTCTGTAGTAATCTTACTACCCACAGCTACCCTTAGTGATGGGAGTTAGACTTCTAATGGTTGAACGGGTTCGGACCCATACATCAAGGAAAATGAGCTAGATTGAGTTAGAGTTTTGTATGTGGTGAGGTAGGCCCACAAGGCTTCAACCAACTGCTCATGCCACTGTCTCTTGTTATTATCGAGTGTCTTCTTTAATATTTGGATGAGGGTTTTGTTGAATGCTTCTGCCAGACCATTTTCCCTCATATAATAGATGGTGAAATATCTCCAATATATGTTGTGTCTCCGAGCAAAGCTATTCATTTTGGAGCTTTTTAATGCAGTACCATTATCAGATATAATTCATCGAGGCACCCTGAACCTATATACGATATGATTCCTGAAAAACTAGAGCACATGCTAAGCTATGACCTCTCTAAGTGAGATTGCCTCCGTCCACTTGGAAAGTAGTCGGTGGCAGCTAAGATGAACCAGTGACTCTTGGAAGAAGGAGGATCGATCAAACCCATTATGTCAGCGCCCCAGCACTCAAACGATCATAAGACTAATGTAGGATATAGAATGTTGGGTGGTTTATGTAGGACCACACCGTGTACCTGACATTGGTGGCATCTCCTAGCTACATCTATGCAGTCCGTAATTATTGCAGGCCATTAGTATCCTAGTCTTTTGATCTTAGCTTTCATCTTCGGACTGGATTGGTGAGCTCGGCATAAACTTGAATGTACCTCGATCACAATCTTATGGGTTTCATGTTTGGCTAAACAACATAACCAAATATGATCGAAAGACTGTCCATACAAGGTACTATCCATGAGAGCATAGAAGAGAGCTCTCTATTTCACCTAATAGGCTAATGACTTTTCTTCAAGTAGTTTTCCTGTGCTTAGGTAATCCATGAATGGTCGCCTCCAATCGGACTTGTCATCCTCTTTGGCAATGACAACCTCTCCTTCAAGAGAGAGTCTCTCGATGAGTTCAATATCAATAAGGGATAAGACTTGTCTATTTTGAACCCTTATTGAAATTGACTCATCTTCTGGGCATGCCAACTCCTTGACCAACTTGGCCAATGCATCTGCTACAACATTATCTCCTTGAGAAATCTTGTAAATGGTAACCTCTGGGATTTGGGCCAACAACTCCATAGTGTACTTGTGGTAATGATGGAGCTTAGGCTTTAGAACTTTGTAAGACCCAATGATTTGTTTGATGACGAGTTGAGAATCCCCAAAGATGTTGATACTCTGGACACATAGTGTAATGACTAACTCCAAGCTAGCAATTAGAGCCTCATATTCAGCTTCATTATTAGTGCATGGATTGGACAGATGATATGAGAATCTCACCACATCGCTATCCTGAGTTAGGATAACTATTCCCACCCCTGCCTTTCATGGAAGAGTAGATCGTGGTTCTTATCCTTTTTAAAAGGAAGTCGCACCATCAAAATACATCTCCCAATAGTGAATACAAGTGTTCCCTAAGTTCATAATTTATTCATCGGGGAGGTCATCACTAAGTGGAGAATCAGCAGGAAGTGGGTGTGCTGCTAAGAAATCTGCTAGTGCCTGTCCTTTCATGACACAGAGGGGTATGAATGTGATGTTAAATTGTAATAAAATCATTAACCATTGTGCCAACCATCTAGATAGCATTGGCTGTGTCATGAGATATGGCAATGGATTATTTCTACATATCATATTCACCTTATGAGAAAGCATGTAATGCCATAGCTTTTAAGATGCAAAGATTAAAGATAGGCTAAGCTTCTCAATAGGTGGGTAGTTTGTAGATGACGACTGAGGTAGTAGAGAACATTTTTTTCCTTCGTCGTTGGTTAGAGCCAACAAAGCACCAAGGGAGTCATCTAATGCAATGGTGTAGAAGATCAATGGCTTGCCAGATAGGTGCTAACTAGAACTACGCCATCGTAGTGCTTGATGTCTTCAAAGGCATGCTGACACTTATCATCCCACTTGAACTTGACATCCTTTTTGACAAGTGCTAAGAATGGTTGGCATCTTCCTGATAAGTTGGATATGAAGCATCTCAGATATGCCATCCATACTTGGAATGATCTGAATTGAGTTAGATTTTTAGGGGGTGGTATTTCTAAGATAGCCTTGATCTTTTCTAGGACGATCTCTATTCCCCGGTGTTGGACAACAAACCAATGAAATTTTCTTGAAGCTACTCTGAATGAACACTTCAGGGGATTCATTTTGAGGTTAAATTATCTTAACTATTTAAAAACTACTCTCAAGTTAAGGAGATGGTCTTCCTTTTCTTTGCTTTTGACTACTAGATCATTAATGTAGCATTCAACTTGATGATGAATGATTTCATTGAAGATTTGAGTCATGGCCCGCTAGTATGTAGCACTGACATTTTTAAGGCCAAAAAGTATGACCTTATAATAATAAATTCTGATTGAGGTTCAAAAAGTTGTGTTTCTTTCATCCTCAGGGGCCATCTTGATTTGGTTGTAGCCAGATGACCCATCTATAATAGAGAATACTGCATGAGATGGGGTAATGTCCACCATCAATTCTAGTATAGGAAGTTGAAATTCATATTTAGGACATGCCTTGTTTAGATCCCTAAAATCGACACATATGTGAATTTGACCATTCTCTGTCTTAATTAGGATGACACTGGCTAACCAGGTGGGATATTTTTCTTCCCTGATAAAGCCAGCATCGATCAATTTCTTGATTTTAGAAGTGACCTACTATTCACTATCTAATCACATGCATCTAGGAGCTTGCTTAATAAGGTTAGCATTAGATTTTATTGCTAGTTTGTAGACTACTGTGTCAGGAGATAAACCGGGCATTTCTTCATAACTCTATTCGAAGCAGTCCTTAAACTCAGCAAATAGCATAACTAAGTCATTGGTTTCTTCTTCATTCAACAAGGAACTAATGTACATCAGACGTGGATATTATTTTGTTCCCAAGTTGATTTTTTTGAGTTTGTCAATGGTTGATCTGATTTTTTCGTCAATGCTTGATAGTGCATCTTTGACTTCAGGCTCATTTCGGTCATCTAAAGTTTTTAAACATGCTTTCTCATAAGAGTTATCATGATTTGAGAAGAACTTATCAGACCCCAAATGAGTGGTGATAACCAGACATTTATTATCGTTGTCGACTGGACCCATTGTGACGAATCCTAGTTTTGATCTTGATTGAGAGTAACTACTTTGGTTATCCCATAGTTTTTCAAAGTAGTTCGACCTGTGTTTAGACCAAGTATGTGGGATTAATCCCTTCTTTGCTAAGTTAATAACATAAGGCAAATACCAATCAAAAGCTAATTGTATTAAATTTTTATATGAATCATTCTCAAGTTCTACATTAACTTCTTAACTTGAGGATGATGCTCCCAACAAAAATATCTTCGACCTGACATCTATGGATGACTTAGGGGCCTCCTTAACTACTAAACCTTCAAATTTTTGAGAGGAAAGTAAGGTTGGAGATAAAGTTACAAACTACTGCCTGACTATGCCACATAACGATGATTTGGATACATTCATGCTTTGCTCGGAGGCCTGGTCTTCACCACTATTTGGCTTGAAAGTCACCTCCAAAGAGACCCATGGAGAGGGGTTAGTCGGTGTGCTAACCACATGAGACTCATCCTCCAAACTGGACTCTAAGTCTATATGGATAGCGGGGGTACTCCTATGAGTTGAAACATAGCTTCTACCGACTGGCCACCAGTAAGGAGGTCTTCCACCTCTAGAACTGCCTCTGAATTTATCTCTTCCTCTACTTGGTGGGAGTTGAGTCATCCTATCCATGTGTTCATATGGAGCAACAAACTATGGGTGGAATCTAATATCTGGCTCTACCTCTTCCTTGGTGTCTGATTCTTGCTCACTTGTGCTTTCTTCTACTTTTCCTCTTTTCTTTTCTTTTTTTCCTTTTCAATTTCTTTTTATTTTTCTTTTTCTTTTTTTTCTTTTTCTTTTGATTTTGAACTTTTACCAAGTTCATAAGAATAAACTTTTTGATTTGGAAGAAGATAGTTGGTTGCATCTTCATAAATCACGACCTTTCTAACTGAGAATGGCTTCAAGTCTCCTTTGATATAATACTCAATTCCACCTCTTCTGAATTTGATGCACTAGTGCAAAGAAGATGGAATCATTTTGTTTGCATGTATCCAAGGCCTACCGAGAAAAATAGTGAAAGATGTATATGAATCGATTATGTAGATCTTGGTCTATTTTTCAATTATTTATCTCTAGTGGAAACACTATGGAGCTTAAAACCCTCTCATCTTGTTCTTTGAATCCTCTCAACATCATCCGATCTCCTCAGAGTTCAGAGATGTTGATCCTCAAGTAGGAAAGGGACTTTAGACTCATAATGGTCATTGATGCACCTTGATCAACTAACATCCTAGAGAGTCTGAATCTTCCCATATCCACTATGATGTAGAGAGAATGGTTATGCTCCGTTATCCACAAAAGAAGGTATTCGTCAGTGAGTGTAAATCCCCGAGCTTCTCTTGAAAAACATGCCTCCTCTCCAATAACAGTCAGCTGAGCTAAGCATATTTCTAGATCAAGAAGGGCTTTGATTAATGACTACCTCATCTCTTTGGATAAGAAAAGGGTGTCATATATGCTTAGTTTTGCTAACAACTTTCTTAGGTGAGTGAGGACATTGTAATCAACCATGGGTTGGTCCTCTACAAGCATATACATAGGTGGAGCATCCTGTGGAGGGCCTTCTTGATCACTAGAATCAATGACTTGTTTACCCTTATCTTGAGGTGCTACCTTAGGAGGTAGAACTTTACCACTATTAAGGTTGACTTCAGTGACTTCATGAGATGGTTTAATGGAAAGTTCTACCTACTCATCAAGTTCACCTAGCTATAAAATGATCGAGATGACTCCAAATCTATCTCAATGGGTGAACCTGGGTGATTTAAGAATGGGTAATCCATTTCAAAATTAGAATGAGTGGATTGATATTATTATAATTATTAGTACTTGGAGAGCTTTCTACAGGAATGAAATCATCAAGATCATCAAAAGTAGAAAGAATATAAGAAGAATCAGTCTTCTTCTTCATTGATTTCTTAGATTTGGATGAAGGTACAAAGTAAAAATTAAGTAAAGTGAGCAGAGTGAGGGATTTAGTGCCCCCCTCCACTGATATAATATGACTGTTAGAAGATGAGCTGGTTGAAGGAACTATAGCTGCAACTGTGGTAGGAGTGTTGGACTTCATCGATGGTTGCGCTAATGTGCTATCTCGGGCAAGTGGAAGCTATCATTGCTACTGTTGGGCTTCTACCTCCCTCAAGTTGTCCTTAACAACTTGCAAATCTTCCTTAGAGTTAGAAGTTTGAGCTGCTTCAGGCACCTACGAGGGTAACTTTCTGATCTTAGAAATGATTTTCTTGGAGGTTCGAGAAAGCGAGATATCTCAACCTTCCTCTATTTTTAGAAGATCGTGTGTATCCTCAAGGATTACCCTAACAAAACTAGAGGGTTGTTCTAATAGGTATTCTTTAGAGATGACAATGGCACCCGACTTATAGCTATCCTCAAGCCAGTCCTTAAAGGTAAACTAATCTTCGAAGACATGACCTAGCATGTGGTGGTAGGGACCAAAAGTTTGGATCATGACTCTTGCCCACATCCTCTGGTCTCCTAGGCTTTGGTAATTGAAAATCAAGCTTCTTTAAGAGGTTCTTAAAGATCTTCTTGACTACCTCCCTTTTGAATGAATATGATTTATTCAATTTGTCGGCAAAAGTAGGTAAGTGATAGTTACCCAGTGGTGCATAAGAATGCTACTACTGATGCTGTGGTTGGGGATATTGCTGAGCAGGTGGCAGTGGAGGTCACCATGGCAATTGAGGTGGCTGATATGATGGTAGAGGTGGTGGCAAAAGAGGTGGTAGAGGAGGCGAGAGCTTGAGGTGCTCTAAACCCGGCTTCCCTTATCAACTCTAGCCCTAGTCTTTTCCCAAATACTTTTTATAGTATGGGCTTGGATGACTGATCTTGAAAAGGTAACTATTTGGCCTCTCCTTGTAGACTAGTTGCCTTGTTGATTAATTTCTCAAATATCTTAATGGTGAACCCTTTAAGCATGAAGGCGACCAGGCCATGAATATCCTTGAGTAAAATTTTAATGACATGTTATTCAGATAGCTGTGGTTTGTATTTCATACTTAAATTGCACCATCTAAGAATATTATCAACAAAAATTCATTGGGGTGTTGTTGAGCTACAACGAGATCACCCATAATTACCCTTTGCTGAGCTCCAGCAAATCTCTTAATAAAGAGCTGCTCCAACTCAACAAATATTTTCATTGAATCATTGAGTAGTTCAGCATATCAATCAAATGTGATACCTATCAAGCTACTAACGAAGAGGCAAAATAAGAGTGCATCGCTACCACCGACATTGCAACATCCGACCCTGAAATGTGTTATGTGTTGTCGGGGGTTCCCACTTGCATAAAAAATTTTGACGGATGGAGGCACAAAGCCCTTAGGGTATTGGGCACCATCAAATTCTTCTGGGTAGGGTTTACCCTTTGGAACAAATGAGCCACCTAGGGCTTGCGCTAACACATCCCTCACCTATTACTCCACCATGTGTTTGATGTCTTTTTCACGCATGGAGGTACTATCCAGCACCTTCTTATGTAGGCTATCATTGTCTCCCTCTGCAGGAATGCATCTAGGATGATCTAAAGTGTGTGCCAACTTTGCTCAATCAGCCACTATGAGAGAAGACTGTGAAATCGGAGCTAAATTCTACAATGTTGACACCACTGCCATCAACCATTCAATGTTCTTCCCCATTTGATCAATATGATCATCCCTCTGCTTAGGCTGGTGGAGGAGGTGCTAAGTTGAATGGACAACATCATCCTCTTAAATTATAATACATTCCTGACTGTGCTAGTCTCTCTAAAGGGATCCCCTAGTATCGACCATGTGAACTTTGATCGAATCGTCAATGAGATCATCCTCATCTGGATCAAGCTGACCTTTACCTCCTCATAATCTGATCAATCACTCCTTAGGAGTTCTCTATTTTTTGCAAAGTACTATGCTAAAATCTCATCTAGGGAATGATCTAACCATGTCGGTATGAATATGTGTTGTTGACCAGTAGAGGGGTTGTTCTTACTAACAGAGATGCACCTAGCACTGGCTGTCACTAGAGTGTTGGCTCTAGGAGGGTCATGACTGCTAGAAGAGATATGCTCGTGACTGCTTACGGGTGGAGTAGTGTCCTTAAGGAGATCCACTTCAATGGGGACTACAAAACTATCCCCTTCCACTTCTACAACAGTTGCTATTACTAGCTTTTATGATGGTGGTGGTGGTGGTACGACTATGATATTGCGGGGTCACCACTCCTTATTCACCAAAATTGAAGTAGGAGGTCAAGTAGGAGAACTCATCCTCACCTCAGTCACTGGAGTAGATGAAGTGGGATCCTTTGGCCATAGCTGGATCACCAAGGGGGCTTTCTTCTCCCGGGATACTATCTTCTGTACCTTTGCAGGCACGGTGGATGGTGGGACCTGAACTGATGATGGTGGGCGAGGAGTGGATCAGTGTGGTGGAGACGACACCAGCTCTACCCTCATCAAGGCTTTCCCCCTATGACTAGTGGTACTATCAGCACTTTGCTATCAATCATATCAGCCCTAGTGGCCTGATGATTGGGGAAATCAACTAGAACAGAGGCCACCGACTATCTAGCAAACCTCCATTGCTTTTTGCTCCCTGACTGAGCTGCTACTTAGGCCTCTAATGCCCTGTCACTATGAATGTTCTCGGTAACACTCCTAGGGAGGATCGACCTCAAGTTAAATAATGTACCAGACTCTTAACATTCTTGTACCCTTCCTACCTATTATAATACTGTCTGTAGGCTGGCATAGGACTTCCTCCTATCCCTAGACAAAATCTTGTGGTATGTAGGAGATGGTGGCAATCCAATCATCCTTTGATAGTCCTCATCTTCATCTGATGCCGAGAGGGGTGGAACTGGTTGCTAGTTAATAATGGGGAAACCTCACGAGGAGAACCCTCTTCTACAATGTGAGATGTGGAATCCATCTCTTGGATGGCAGGCTCGTGGTGCCGCTTGATGTTGTGGCTTCTGTTGCATCGCTGTGTGTGACACTGTGTACAACTGAGCAAGGCAATGTGAGAGCTAGATTCTATCTCAAAGGTAGGGGAGGCTATCCCCGAAACCAGGATAGCCTTCCCCTTAGAAGAGACCAATGAGGAGGTGCTAGCATGCACCCGAGCGGTAGTGGGAACAACTGACTGAGTAGGAACTGGACTGACTGGTGGAATGTCAACTACCTTCCTCCTCAGAGAAGGATACTTGGTGTCAAAAGCTAGGTTGATGCGGATGACTGGCTTCTGCCCAGCCACCTCATCCTGACTAATAGTGGTGAGGGTCGCCCCCTCATAGGTGATGCCGGCTCCCTCAAATCCTCAGTCAAAGAACACTTGATGGGTGGAGTCAGTCTGAAGGAGGCTGGCCTAATCCAGGGCCAAACCCATCCCAAATGGAAAGGTGAAAACAAACTTATGAGAGGCCATGTGTAAAGACTACAAAGACTGTACCGACTGCACTGAGCTGTATGTCTACATTTGTTGAAATATAACTCATATCAAATTTTTGCCTTGATATTTGTTCCACAAAAGTAATAGAAGTTTAGAGTTTTGAACCCACACTCAATAATTCAAATGTGTTAAGTGGTGTTTTCGAGAGAAATTTGGATGTTTTGGAGGAGAGACTTTTGCCATTTGATTTTTGATTTTAGAACCCATACTCAACCAATTTAGGTAGGTTGGGTAGGGTTCAAAATTTTGAGGGAAGATTTCTTTCTTTGGAGTTTGTTTGCATATTATATTTCTTGTTTGAAAATATGGATAGTTTGAAAGAACCTGTACTTAGCAAATTTGGGTATTATAAGAAGAGGTTGTGATTGTGTGTTTGAAATATTTTTGCTGGTGGAGATTCAAATGTGTGATATTTTGATTTGAAAATGGGGCTTCCTACTTAACAGATTTGGTATGCTAAGTAGAGGCCACATGTGTTAGATTTGTGAGATAGATTTATTTCTTTTTGAAGATGGGAGAGTGTGGTTGATATAAAAAAATTGGATCCTTATTTAACAAATTTGGTATGTTAAAAAAGGGAACAAATGTGTGTTGAAGAGAGACCCTCACTTAACAAATTTGGTATATTAAGTGAAAGCCTAAATGCATGTTTTTGAAAGTGAGATTCTCGCTTAACAATTTGATGTGTTAAGTGGAAATCAAAGTATGATATGACTTGAGAATGGGATTCTCACTTTGTAATTTGGTATGTTAAGTGGGAATCCAATATGACATGGTTATGTGGTTCTTACTTAACAAATTTGATGTGTTAGATAGAACCAAACATATGCTTTAAAAATGAGACTCCCGCTTAGCAATATTGGATATGCTAAGTAAAGGCATAAATGTATTTTTAAAATTTTAAAAATGAGACCCCCACTTAACAAATTGAATATGTTAAGCGAAGGTGAAATGTTTTGAAAATGAGCCCCACCCCCACTTAAAAATTGAAATTGTTAAGTGAAGGATAAATTTATGTTTTGAAAATGTGACTCTCACTTAACAAATTGAAATTGTTAAATGAAAGTTAAATTTTATGTTTTGAAAATGAGACCCTCACTTAACAAGTTGGAAATGTTAAGTGAAGATCAAATTCATGTTTGAGAATGAGACCCTCACTTAACAAACTGAAATTGTTAAGTGAAGATCAAATTTTATGTTTTGAAAGATGAGACCCCCACTTAACAAATTGAAATTATTAAGTGAAGCTCAAATTTTATCTTTTGAAAATGAGACCCCCACTTAATAAATTGAAATCTTTAAGTGAAAGTCAAATTTTATGTTTTATTCAAATAGGGATTCTCACTTAACAGATTGAAATTGTTAAGTGAAGGTCAAATTTATGTTTGATTCAAATAGGGATTCTCACTTAACAAATTTGGATATGTTAAGTGGGAATTGACATGGCATGATTTGCTTTTGAAAAGAACTTCCATGTAGCAATCATGGAGGGGTTTCAATTTTGTGATTTTATGAGTTTATCAAAAGGTACTTTTGGAAAGTGTCATTTTTGTGAAAGGAATTATTTTCTTTAAATTTTATGATGAACCTTGCCTCATTAAGCTAGTGGTGAGGAGGTTTTAAGTTTTTATTATGTTCCCTTTCATTGATAAGTTATGTTTTCATCTATTGGGGAACCTAACAGAGGTTTTTAGACCTACACGGAGTGAGGTCCTAAAACCTAATGGATGTTGGCTAACTTTGCTTAAGAATGAAATAAGCTAAGTGCCAATGGAAACCAAGATAGTCTCAAACTCATATAAAATACAAGTCCACTATTGATGCTTGGGGACAACTATTGTCTACTCGAGATGGAGAGAGTAACCATCCTCGACGGAGTCACCAAAAAAATTTACGGTGTTTAGTTTTGGTGTTGGGTGTGTTTGTGTGAGGGGATGCCACGCAGATCCGCATATGTACTTATTAGGTGATTAGGTATAAAATTAAGGAATAATGTACTATCTCGAGAGATAGAAGTCACTACCCTATAATGGAACTAACCACCTAATAAGAACTCCTAAGGCATGATGGGTCTTTGAATATACCAGAGATTTTTTCCCTACTTTACATGGAAAAGTAAAGCAGGATTTATTTAAACTAGGTTCATTAAGATCTCTATGGAGGCAAGCCTCCATAGTTAATTACATCTTAAGAAAAATGAATCCCTTAAGAATACTCTAGATTAAAGTTGGCGATTATTGTCTCCAAAGAATTCAAAGATAGGACGATCAAAGGATTAGTTATATTTTTGAAAATCAAGTGGGAGAGATCAAAAGGGAAGAGTTCTTATCAAAACCAAAGAAGATGGGTAGGGAGTTCTCATGATACTAGGAAACCTAGTGAGCACTCCAATCTATCCTATGGTTGGGCTTTATATAATTGAATTTGAGAATATTTATTTGTTTGAGTTAAATTTTTATTAGAAATCTAGGATTTATAATTTCATTGTACAAGATTGAGAAATGCCTAAGAGATGAGGATTTATTCTTGTATCCCATAAAGGAAAACAATAATCTCAGATCCTAAATGTAAGGAGCTTTGGTGAAGGCTAAAGCATGACCTAAATCTAAAGAGAAAATGGGTATATAGTTTACCTCCATGAAATAGAATAAATCACCCGACTATTGGGCTTATTACCTCTTGGAGTAGCAGCTAGCTAACTTCTCCTTTGCTTTAAATCCATGTAAACAAGTCATATGCTTTGCAAGATGGTTAGCCTATTATTTATTTAGAAAAGAAACTAAGTCCTTAAACTCACTCCCTAAGAGACTAGATCATGAAGGGCATGAGTAATGACTTAAATCGAATGCAAATTTTTGACGAGTTTTATTTGATTTTTGGACTTATTATTTTGACACAGGCTATAGAATTTTGTATGCCAAAATGCATGAGAAATTTATTGTGGTCTAAATCGGGAGAGAAAGAGGCATCTTTCCATCAAAGGTTCTTGCGGATTAAGCCTTTATTCTCTGGCACAGATGGAAGCCCTCTCTTAGCAAGAGTGGAAGAATATGACATGCATGATATTATACATCCAATCATCCAGCTAAGGGGTTGCTAAAAATTTTATTATCTAGATTTAATTCCTAAGTTTTTATATAAGGTTATGATTTATTTTAAAATTTTAGTTATGATTTATTGATGGGATATAAAATTTATTTTTATCCTAAAAGCCTAATCGCATCTAGGCCACACAACAATCACTAATCATAAAGAAACTATAAAAATGCATGCTATTTCTAATGCACAAGCTAAACAAAATATCAAATAATTTTATAAAGCTATCGCAAAAGAATAAAAGGCCAGTGCAGTCGGGTACCATTGTTCAACCCAAAAGGAAATGTGGGTAGCCGAGCTCTACACTGATGCATCTCAGTACAATTAAAGAATAATTACAATTATGAAATGATAAGTGTTATGGGGGTCTTCATTCTTCATCCCCCATTCTTTACTCTTCGTCTTTCATTTCTTCATTTTTAATTTGCTTCATTTTTTCTTTCTTCTGGCTTGATTAGGATGTTGTCTGCTCCAAAGGCATGACATGGTACATAAGATATCGTCTTATAACCAATGCTTATCCTTAATCTCCATAACAATTATCCTAATCCTAATGCAGAAATTATATTAAAAGGAAGGAAAGTAAATCCAACTACACTTGTAAAATAAATGTTAGCTAAACACACCATACAACCCAAGTTGTTATAGGAATAATTTGGACTTAGCACCCCATACATGGGTAACCAAGTCCACCTATCCTAACTTGGGCTATACTTAGGTGCTAAGCAACCTGCAGAGCAAAAAGTATTTTTATTTTTATTACAGCGACCCCTTAAGCATGATCCCCTGCATAAAATATGATTAAGCTAATATCGACCTAACATTCAGGCTACACACATACACCCTAACATCCAATCTAAAATAACACATCACAAAACCAAACATTCATCAAACCATGCACCACCCTAATATAAAGCTAGAAATAGTGACTTAGCCTAATATGCATATGTTAGAGCTTGTGTGGTATGTCCTAACTAGGCTTTAGAGTTATGATTTGCTAAGTCTGAAGGATTTAATCTATAAAGATTGACTTATCTTTAAATGGTTTAGTTGATTTGGGGATTTTTAGTTAGTATTTTTCTTTTATTTTATGTAGCTTACACTTATCAACTAAGTGTTATAAAGAGAAGAAAGAGAGGGAGATTCTCTCTTTTATCCCTACCTTAAGTAATTTGTAAGGTAAGTTGATTAATGAATTTCTTTTGGTGAATGATTTATTATGTGTTTTAATTAACCCTAAGTTTAGATTCATTATAAATAGCTCTATTAAATAAGAAATGCATCTTATAATTAATTAGGATATGAATAATCTTAAGCATATCAAATAATACACACTCATCCATTTCTTTTCATCATGTATATCGTGCATATGAATAATCTTAAGCATATCTATACATACAATGTAAATCTTAGCATACTTTGATGATGAATGCAAAAAATGTATTTTGAAATTTAAATATTTCATTTGTTAATTGAATTGTGAATGCATGTCTTTGTTATGTAGAAAAGAGATATTTTTCATCCATTAGCTAAATGCACGTTCACATGTATAAAAGTTATAAGTGAGTATAGTGCCGTTATTTTCTACACCAGGGGCGTAAGGTACAAGACCTACTTAGGGCTACTTAAAGCCTCGTAGCCCCGGGATGTCTAGACTAATATACCACTTTTCTTAGATACATGTAGATATATAAATAACTATAAGGATAGGAAAATCCATGCAAAAAGTATGTTTTATTTATTTGATTTTTAATTCTTTATTCATTAGCCACATCACAAATGCATATGTATAAGAGTTTTAAGTGAGTACAACACCATTATTTTCTACACCAGGGGCATAAGGTACAAAACCTACTTAGGGCTACTTAAGGCCTCCGAGTCCCGGGATGTCCAGACTAATATATCACTTTTCTCAAATACATATGAATGTATAAAAGAATCAAATGGATAATGAATCATGCAAGAAATTATGTTTGATTTGGTTGTATGACTTACATGTGTAATATGAAAACCCCTCCCAAGTCTTAACACAGAGATGCATAGGAATAGACTTAGGCAAGTGTTGTGTTCTTTCCAAATAAACTATACACTTGCAAATCATATGTGAATCCATGTTAAGAGAAAGAAAGAGAACTTCATAATACACATCTTATACTATCATCACATGCAAGCTTATAAGTATTTGTAATTAGCATTACTTCATTTTTAATAATTGAATTGTAGGTTTTAAAAAAATATATATATTTTTTTTTGGGTTTAATAATGATAATAACCACTCATATTTTTAATTTTAGCCAACAAATATAATTTAACATAAAAAACATTTTATTTAATTAATTTTTTAAAGGAAATAAATGCATGATTTCATATGGAAAATAATATTTAGCATGATTGGAAAGAAATAAAGGAATGTAAACACATGATTTAATTCACTCCAATTAATTTCTAAGGACAATCATATTAAATAAAGTTATTTAAAATGAATCAAAATTCTTTAAGGACATTTTTATCTTTGAATTTGATTTGATTTAAGAAATATGAGAAATGTTTGCTAATCCTAACCCATTTCCTCATGTGTGAATTAGTTTGGTTTAATGGAAAATATTTAAGTTGATTTTATGATTTGATTAGGTTAAGGTATGAATTAAATGAATTAATTATCCCTTGCCTATATCACCTAAAGTTAATTAACTAATTAATAATAAGCCAATATGATATGCAATCACATGAAAAGTAAATTTGTAATGTCTTAAGAAATAAAAGGGGCCTAATGCAAATAGTTAATTAAACTTAAGTGATCTCACTTAATTACTCTTATGATTTTCTCACACATGTGAGCCAATCATAATTTCATTGACTCTCACCTTGGATTATTGAACACCCATGGAGCTACCCAAGATCAATTAAAGGTTGCTTAGGTGAGGATGAATTTTTAATTTTAATTTCATTAAGCTTTTAATGAATTGGTTAAATGTTTTGGTTATATTTTAATTTGAATGATGAAATTAACTTCGGGGAAGGATTAAGGGGGCCTCAATACAAATCTCTAAATCATTTAAACATTCAATTAGGTTTTGATCTCCTTATTTTGAGGATTTAATCACTTAATTAATCAATTAATCATTTCATTAACCCATTAATTAATTTGATTTTTAAAGATAAAGAAGACTTAGGAGATAAATTAAGAAAAATCTCTCCAATCACATTTCCTAAGTGATCTTACTATTTAATAGGGATAATTATGCTCAAATGATTAATCAAGTTATTGTTCATTTCTTAATTAAAATTAATTAATTAATTTAGGAGAGTGATTAGGGTTTACTCAAATAATTTTCTTAATTAAGCAGTCAATAAAATCACAAAAAATGTGGGAGGTAGAGGTCATCCCCTAAACATCCAAAGAAAATTTGAGATTAATTGAGTGCTTAATTAAGGTGTAATTAGGCTAACTAGATTTTTGATAAAACCCTAATTAAATTAAAGTCACTATTTAAAATTAATTAATTATAATTTTCTTAGATTCTCATCTAAAATATCTTTAAAATGAGCTTAAGTTTGTATTTTTGAAATTTTTCTATAATTAGTTATGATTTTAAAAAATTTCAGGATTAAAAACTAATTAATTATCCCTAATTAAGCCTTTAATATCATTGGGCCTCATAGCTGCTGACACGGCGTGCTTTCCACATGGCATGACGGGATTTGCTATTTAAGTAGTTACATTCACGCACTAACTCAGCTGCGGTGAATGTGCTTTCTATGTGGGTCATCCGATCTAAGATTGGATGACCATAATTTAATCTCCAGGTTAATGGGGAAATCAAAGGATTTACCATGGGATTTGATCATAGTCATTCATCTCGATCACGTGAGATGGACGGCTCATGATTTATCCCATTTGTGAGCAACAAAAGACTAGCATCGTCTGTCTATCTCCGTTTGATCTGAGCTCTGATTAGGATCAAATGGATCCCACACCATCTAAGCGAGCATACAATCACATCCAATGGGTGAAATCCCTTGACATGGAGATTTCTTTTAGAAAATACCAAGACACAGAGGCCTAAAGCTACGGTTTTGAGGAATTACCTCATCAGAGCTAATGTCCGGTGGCGCAACACCGGAGGTAGCTTCTCCTAGTTGAGGTGAGACCCTGTTAAAGAAGTTTAAGCTCAATTTGGCCTAGGATGATTGGTTTACCAATCCATGCATGCACATGCCTCGAACTTTGCCACTTATGGTAAGGATCCAATGTAAATGGCTTTGTACATTGGTCAATCCCTTTTAGCTTGGTTTCAAATGAGTTTAGGCAGATTTGAGGATGCTTTGGGGCTGATGTGGAGTGGGTTTGATCAGCCAATGGGGTTCTATAGGGTGGCTTAAAGTGGTTTAGCTCAATTTGGGCAAAAGGGTTCAATAGGGTTGGGTTGACCAGTTGGTCAAATTGGGTCAAACCAAGGCTTGGGTTAGGTCTAAATCATGCTTTGGAATGTTTTGGTGTCACTAATTTTATATGGTTTGGCTTAGGTTTGAATTTGACTCATTTGGATTCAAAGGGGTCAAATTAGTCAATTTGACCAATTTGACCAAATTAGGTTGGGTTAGGTGTTAAGTCAAGTTCAATTGGTTGATTTAAAATGAGTGTAGTCTTTGGTTTAGTTTAATTTGGAATTAATTTAATTTTTTGTCAATTTGACCTTTTAGGTCAATCTGGGCTAAGTTGGGTCAAGTTGACCAATTGGTCAACTTGGGCTCAATCATGGCTTTGGTCAACTTCAATAAGTGATTTGAGATGAACTTGAGCCATTGGTTGCAATCAATTTGGGTTAAATCATGATTTGACTCATTTTGGCTTTTTAGGCCAATTTGGGTCAACTTAGGTCAAGTGGCCAATTAGGCTTGGTTTGGCTCAATTGATGACTTGGTCATGTTCAATCATTGAATATGAATGGGTTTTAGTTAATGCTTTCAATCAATTTGGCATATGGTGGGTTTTGGCTAGTTTGGATTTCATTTGGGCTAAATGTTGACTTGGTCAAAGGCTAGGTTTGACTCAATTTAATTGGTTGATCCCCATGATGATCAGATGGGCTTAGTTCAATCTAATTTTGGTTGGATTAGAACATGGCTCAAAAATATCCTTTAGTTCACTTTAGGTCAAGTGAGCCTAAATGGGTCAATTGGCCTGATCAAGGCTTGATTCAAGTTTAATTGAACTCACATATGGATTTAAGATTGAAATATAAATCCAATTTCAATTGGTTTGTAGCCAAGTGGGTTTTGACTCATATGGCAATTTCAAGTCAAAAGGGTCAACTTGGAGTTGATTTGGGTTGACTTGGTTTTGGTTTGATAATGATGGTTTATGTTTATATTTGAATCATTGATTAGAAGAATGATTGAATCATGAAGAAATCTATGAGTTTTGAGTTGATTTTGGTTTCATTTAGCCAAGTTCAAAAGTTTGCCTAAAGGGGCTAAAACTGAGAATTTGATTTGGTTTGAGTTTGGGTTTGGTCATTTGAATTTATAATTTGTTTATATTTGTGAATATAAATAAAGATATAAATGGGTCATGAGAAAATAACTTGAGTTTGGAGTTATTTGGAAACAAATTTGATTAAGCTTAGGGATGTAGGTTGAAAGGGCTAATTTGGGTTTTTGATTTGGTTTGATTTATTTTTGGTCATTAGAGAGTGGGTTTCATTTATATTTATCAGTGTAAATGAAAGAATGATTGATTTATAAAGAAATCAACCAAGTTTGAGTTGATTTGAAGGAGTTTCGGCTAAGCACATGAAGGTGGTTCATATGGCTTAGGAAGAGATTCTTAGAATTTGGAATTTGGAGTTGATCATGGATTTCAATCATTTGGAATTTGGAATTGATTTATGGTATAGAATTTGATTTGATATTGGATTTGATAATTGATAAAATCAATTGGATTAAGGTTGATTTGGATTTGGTTGAGGCTAAGTCCATAAGATAAAATCCAAGGGCCTAGAAAGGGATTTGGAGTTTGAATTTGGTGATGGATTTCAATAATTGGATAGTTGGATTTGATTTTGGAATTTTAATTTGAATTTGAGGTTTGGTTTGAGGGAAGGAAGAAAGGATTGGGTTTGGGCTATAGGGTAGGCAAGTCTTCTTAAATTCTTGAGGAATAACCTATCCCTATAGCTAACTCTTCTAAGTCTCTATGGTTAGGTTAAGTGTTCACCTAATCACTAGAGGTGTCTTAAGACTAAGGAACTCTTAGTGTCTATAAAAGTCTTAGACCTATGATGAGGAAGTTGAGAGCTCACTCTAAAGTGAGATCAACAGCGAGTTAAAGGGGCTTCACTAAATGAGCCATCTGAGTGGATGATTCTTTTGATCCGGGTTGATGCAAGTCTTTTGTTCATTGGGTTGAATGATGGTTGGCAAGTGATCTATATTTAGGTCAAACTTTTCCATCTCTAATCCCACAAGTTTGCAAGTGATCAACCTTCTGGTTGACCTTGCTCATGTTTGATTTGAGCTTGTTTTCCTTGCATGAGTCCATCTTGTGGCATATCTTAGGTATACAATGCAAAAAAAATAAACTAAAAGATGAATTATAAGAACTACTTTACATTTCTTTTTTTTATTTAACTATAAAATTTATAAAATCCCCTTATTTCTTTCACATTGCACTTAGTGGATGCTTGGATGCCTGAAAAAGGAATGCAATGTAAAGTAAATATAATGTACTTAATTTACTTCGAGTTATTTGATTAACAACTTTACAAATGTAGGGGTTTGATTTTCTTCTCCATTAAAGTGAATGCAATGTATTTTACCAATGAGATTCAGCAGGAGGCAGTGGTAGTTGCTTGGGGATTAGCTGTCTATTAGTGGTGGTGGCGACGGGTGGCTAGTGGCGGCTAACGATGTATTTGAACTTCACCCAATTTAGATAAATTTCAAATCTGCCATAAAGCACATATTTAATGCATTGGAAATACACTTAAAAATTTTAAAAGTACCTATTTTGCAACATTTCAAACATCTAAAAAAATAAAACCAGCATTCTTTTTTACAATACATCATTAATATCAGCAAGTAAACAATCACATATGCAATTGGACCAATTTTGGGAATTGTTATTAAGAAATAATTTTAAGTGATATTGTTTTCCATTAGTTAAAGGGAAGGGTATAATTAAATTGAATTTTAGTTAATAGTTGGTTAAAAAAATCTAAAATAATTATCAAAATTTTAAATTTAAATTCATATATTCAATTTATAACTTTATGCTTATCTATCCTGGTAAGGAAAAATAAAAGGACTAGAGTTGAAATCCCCCAAAAATTCTTTCTATAAAATATTAATAACTATGGCATAAAGATTCCAATGAGTTAATCATACTTATTAACTAAATAGAAATAAATATTAACTGAAGTAAGCTTAACTAATTCAAAGCTTTTAAGCAAGTGAGAAGTTCAGAGCAAAAAAATTACGAGGATAGACACTTAAAACTGTTAAGCTTGTGGGCTCCAAAAATATGCCACCTACCTCTCGCAAATAAAGAGAGTGTGCTTTAAGTATCGGTATAATTTTCAGAAGCCAGATGAGATAGTAGATAAGACACTACCCAAAGATTTCATCCTCATTTTGTGAGGACTTTAGATATGGTTCCAAGTTTCCTATAGGCGCAAGCACCTATAGTTAATTACTCCTCCTAATACTGAGAGAGAACTTTGGATTAAGGCTTGTCGTTAGATCCTTAATGTGCAACATATAGTAGCAGCATATAGAGTTTTAGAATTTGGGGTTAGAATTTATAAAATTCATCAATATTAGCTTAAAGCATATGGTTTGGGAATGATGATGTCCTCGATCTAGATCCTATGGATCCGTCATCCCAGGCTATCATGGTCCCTAGTCTACTTAGTCAGAGGAGGTAGTCGACCCAACATGATCAAAGGATCCTCATCAACAACACATAGGTTTTGTCATCCAAGAAATCCTTGTAGACCTGAGGTTGTGTTTGTTTAAAGAGACAATCTTAAGTCTACCTTACCTGGCACAACACTTTTTGCCCTATCAGTTGTACCCTATGATTCACAACTCAAAGAACATAACCATCGGGGAGCATACGGGATACAGTCATGATCATAATATAATGGTGTCATTTAAGAACCACCCGATCGAAGACTCGTAATCATCAGCATATACATAGCCATGTAGAGGACATGGGCCATGTCTTTAATGGCATGAGATTGATTGAGAGTGAACATAGTAGAACACTTGATTTGACATTGGCTCCTTTATGAGCTTGAGTTTTCTTAATTTATTCCCTTCGACAAATAATAGTGAAAGCCGAGTTGAATTTTTAGATTTAAGTTTTTAGAGATTGAATTTCATTTAAGAATTTAATACTTAATGGCATGTTATATTTTGGATTTAGATTGATATTTAATTTGATTTGAAATTAGAATCACATTTTGATGAAAGTATTCCCTCCGGTTGAAATCATCATTTAACACAGCCATCATTGGGGTGATTTATTATTTCAGATCCCGTTGACTCTATTAATTTAATAATAGAGGATCCGATCTACTATCATATGATAGAATTAATTTCTCAGATATTTTACTAAGTTGAATTTCTCATAATATTATTATTGAATATTTAGGTTTTGTTAACTCGGACCCGATCTTAAGACCAAACAGGGAAGCAGACCTGGTCCTAAGTTTAAGCATTCAGTGTAGTGTCGGGGCCCATGCGGGTGATTAGTAATTTAAGTAACTTTATTTCTGAATTATGAGATTAATTTCATATTTTTATTTAATTCTAACTTAGCATGCGCAACCTGTTCATACATTAAAATTTGCACTCTGAATTTTCATGTGTGAGCACATGCAGAAGTTTTTAGCATAGATAATTTCATCTAATTAATGAAATCATTGATTTTGAAAATCATAATTAGAATGAAATTCCTTAATTTTTGATTGAAGTAAACCATATAATTTTTGTAGAATTTAATTTAGTATCGCCTTCTGTGTGCTTGAACGAAGAATTGCAGATCCGGTTGCATTGAAGGCGTTTCACATTTTTTATTCAAAATATTGCAAATTTGCTTGTATTTATTTTATTCATTGAATTCTTTAAGTATCAATGATTATCTAGCTTATGATCATTAATAATATTTTAAATATTTATCAACTCATCATATTCAACTTTTGCTCTTGCACAACTTTTGCTCTTGCACAGATAGTTTATTATGCATACTTTAAGCAAGCTTATTTAAACTCAAGCTTCTTTTGAATACAAACTAATTATTCATTAAGAAGTATTGCCTATACTTTCTAATAGGTCTCTCAGTATAGTGAAAACCTCTTATAAATTTTATCTGGATCCTATTAGTTTTGAAGATAGACACTTAGATATATCATAAATTTTATTGTGTTTCAAATTCAATTTTAAATGCAAGACCTAAATGGTTCTTTTAAAGGCTACATTCATGAATGATCATGAGTTTCCTAACTGAATTTGTGCTTATAAGAAAGCTACCAAATTTCTTACACACTTTTATTCTCAATTTGAAATTAGATATTTAGACTTACCACCAATCATTTGTCATTTCATATTCAATTGAGATATGTACTTTGTTTGATATTAAATATGATTTATTCACTTAAAAAGACTTCAGATCTAATATGAATTTATCCTTAACTCCTGATTAAGTTTTATATTTATTTAGTAACTGGACTTCAAATTTATCTTAAATCTCTTGTGAGTTTTGGTTCATATATATCAAAGCAATTCAAGTTTATTTCAAGTTTTATAGGTTCACTTGAGTTTGATCCCTATTTTCTTATTTGAAATAAGATTTTTCATTTTATTTGTACTCAAGTCTCTTTCAAATTCATTTCAAAATTATTTATATTTAATTTCTAATTCATTTCTTTAGAACTTTATATTTTATATTTAACATAATGTTAAATCATTTTTTGTTAAGTTTGATGAAATTTTAAAAGACTTCGCCAAGATTCAAGATCATCCTCACGTGAGCATCAAAAGCTTTGGCTATCTCTGTCACACCCGAAGTATGACGGTTGGTGTTTTGTAGCACCTCAGCCGACTTTCAATCCTATTACGCCCTAATGAGTGTAACAAAGCTCTTAATCAACTGCATAAAGCATATATATATATGTAAATATTCTTCTCCCCCATTTTTTTATGTCCTAAGTTTAGACAAAGTTTTAGCAGCATTTCGGCATAGGAGTGCCACATCTAACAGTTTTTGCTTACATGGTACACCCTAACGAGCGTAGCGAGAGGTGTCTTGCGACACCATAGTCAAATTTAAACTTGTTACACCCTAATGAGCATGACGAGGGCTTCAAACCTTGGAGAGCCATCTCACCAATAGACAGGTAACAGTGTGTCTGAGTTATCTAGTATGAGACCATGAGAGTGATAATCTAAAGAGTTGATCAGACTGGAATACATTTCATGCGGAAAAAAAAAAGAGTAAGTGCTACTAGAATCAAAAACCGTAAGATATGTATTTCCACCCTTCTATCCTATACTAATTTGTTTGCTCCTATAGCCAACTCTCTGAATCTAGGCACTATAAAATTTCCATATGTGAGGCCATTTTGTGAAGGAACCCAAGTCATACTCAACTGACATACAAAGTCATCTCCAAAGAACATGTATCCACCCTCATTTTCTCCACCTCTAATACAATATCGGATAACATTATTGATGATCCCTTGAATTGCCATCTAAGTATTGAGACTAACTTTAGCACTACTAACTCCAAGGATCCCATCTGTTATAGCAGGAGAATTCAAAAATTGGCCTAGTTGATCGTATGCACATCCAAAAACAAAATTCACTTTGGCTTTGTCACCATTTGGCATAATTAGGTGCATTTCATCACTTGCAAGAACGCAAAAGGAGGAGCTATGATCTGCATATTCTACCTCATAATCACATTATTGACATGAGTCACATGACCAGTGGTTCTGATTATGTTGAATCTCTTGGCATACAGTATCCTCATGTTGAACTATTTTAATTTCTATTGGTTTGTACCATAGATGAGGTCCCTTAGTGCAGCTAACACAAGGAGCATCACATTGAATCCATGTTAAGTCACTCCCAGTATCAACATCAAGAAAGTAGGATCTCAGAGGATTCCCAACAAGTACATATGTATAGTACTATCCATCAGGCAGAAGATTTCCTCGGAGAGGAATCACAATGGATGAATTCATCATAGAAACCTTTGCCAGCTTCACATCGAAGACCAGTGAAGGAGAAGGCCCACCACCGTCAATAATTTCGTGTGCTCCAGACTTGAAAAAGAGAGGAAGTAAGATAGAGTTGCAGTGGGAGTGTCTGTCCTTCTTTCGCCCTTGGAGAAGTGTGGTGTTTATTTTTGGTTTATGCATTTTGTATGTATATGTGAGAGGACACCATGCAGATTCAAGGATGTACTTATTAGGGTGATCATGTACTATATTAAGGAATAGTGTACTATCTTGAGAGATAGAAGTCACTACCCTATAATGGATCCATAATCACGTAATAAGGACCATTAAGACATGATGGGTCTTTGAATATACCAGACATTTTTCCTCTACTTTACATGAAAAAGTAAAGTAGGGTTTATTTAAATTGGGTTCATTAAGTTCCCTATGGAGGAAAGCCTCCATATTTAATTACATCTTAAGAAAAATAAATCTCTTAAGAATACTCTTGATTAAAGTAGGCGATTGTTGTCTCCAAAGAATTCACAGATATGATTATCAAAGGATTGGTTGTATTTTAGAAAATCAAACGGAAGAGATCAAAATGGGAGAGTTATTACCAAACCCAAAGGAGATGAGTAGGGAGTGCTCATGATACTAGAAAACCTAGTGAGCACTCCAATCTATCCTATGGTTGGGCTTTATGTATTTGAATTTTGAGGAGATTTATTTATTTGAGTTGAATTTTTATTAGAAATCTAGGACTTATAATTCCATAATACAAGATTGTGGAAATTTCTAAGAGGTGAGGATTTATGTTTGTAGCCCATAAAGAGAAAGAACAACCTTAGATCCTAAATCTGAGGAGCTTTGGTGAGGACTAAAGCATAACCTAAATCTAAGGAGAAAGTGGGTGTATGGTTTACCTCCACAAGAGAGGGTAAGTCACCCGACTGCTTGACATATTACCTCTTGGAGTGGTAGCCAGCTAACTCCTCCTACGCTTTAAATCTATGTGGGCAAGCCATATGCTTTGCAAGATGGTTAAGCTATTATTTATTTAAAAGAGATACTAAGTCCTTAAACGAACTCCCTAAGAGACTAGATTATGAATGGCATGAATATTGACTTAAATCTAATGCAAATTTTGTCAAGTTTTATTTGATTTTTGGACTTTTTATTTTGACACAGGCCATAGGATTTTGTATGCCTAAATGTATGAGAAATTGATAATGGGCCAATTCAAAAGAGAAAGATGTGTCTTTCCATCAAAGGCTCTTACAGGTTAAGCCTTTATTCTCTAGCACAGATAGAAGCCCTCTCTTAACAAGAGTAGAAGAATATGACATGCATGATATTATACATACAATCATCCAGCTAAGGGGGTTGCTAAATATTTTTATTATCTTGATTTAATTCCTAGGATTCGATGTGAGGTTATGAGTTATTTTAAAATTTTAGTTATTAGTTGTTAGTGGGATAGAATATTTATTTTTATCTTAAGAGCCTATCGCATCCAGGCCACACAACAATCACCAATCATAAAGAAACTATGAAAAGATATGTTATTTCTAATGCACAAGCTAAATAAAACATCAAACAATTTTATAAAGGTATCATAAAAAAAATAAAAGGTCGGTGTGATCGGGTACCGTCGTACAACCCGAAAAAAAAATGTGGGTAGTCGAGCTCTACCTTTATACATCTCAGCATAATGAAAGAATAATTATAATTATAAAATGATAAGTGTTATGGTGGGTCTTCAATCTTCATCCTCCATTCTTTACTTTTCATCTTTCATTTCTTCATTTTGATTTGATCCATTTCTTTCTTTCTCTTAGTTTGACTGGGATGTTGTTTGTTCCAAAGCCATCACATGGTGTATAAGACTTGGTCTTATAACCAATGTTCATCATAATCTCCCATAACACTTATCCTAATCCTAATGCAAAAATTACATTAAGAGAGAAGAAAAGTAAATTTAGCTGCACTTATAAAATAAGTATTAGCTAAACACACCATACAAACCCAATCAGTTATATAAATAATTTGGACTTAGCACCCCACACAAGGGTAAATAAGCCCACCTATCCTAACTTGGGTTATTCTTAGGAGTTAAGAAACCTGCACAACAAAAAAATTCATATTTTTATCATAGCAGCCCATTAAGCATGACCTCTTGCATAAAATATGATTAAGCTAATAACAACCTAACATCTAGACTATGCATATACACCTTAACATCTAGTCTAAAATAATACATCACAAAACTAAACATACACCAAATCATACACCATCCTAACATAAAGTTAAAATGATACTAATTCTAATGTATATGTGTTAAGGCTTGTGTGGTATGTCCTAACTGGGCTTTAGGGTTATGATTTGCTAAGTGTGGGGGATTTAATCTATAAAGGATTGAGTTCTCTTTAAGTGGTTTAATCGATTTGAAGATTTTACTTAGTATTTTCTTTTGTTTCATATAGCCTAAACTTAGCAACTAAGTGTTATAAAGAGAAGAAAAAGATAGAATCTATCTTAAATCCCTACCTTAAGTCATTTCTAAGGTAAGTTAATTAACTTAGTTTTCTTTAATGAATAGCTTATTATGTGTTTTAATTAACCTAAGTTTAGGTTCACTCTAAATAACCCTATTCAATAAGAAAGGCATCTTAAGGTTAATTAGAATGGATTACTATCACATAACACACATTCATTCATTTCTTTCCATCATGTATATTATGCATATGAATAATCCTAAGCATACCTATACATGCACTATAAATCTTAGCATACTTTGATGATGAATGCAAAGAAATGCATTTTAAATTTAAATATTTTATTTGTTGATTGAATTATGAATATATGTCCTTATTACATAGAAAAGAGAGATTTTTCATCCATTAGCTAGATACACATTCACATGTATAAAAATTTTAAGTGAGTATGGCGCCATTATTTTCTACAGTAGGGGCGTAAGGTACAAGACCTACTACTTAAATCCTCGCAGCCCCGGGATGTCTAGACTAATATACTACTTTTCTTAAATACATGTAGATGTATGGACAACTATAAGAGTAGGAAAACTCATGCAAAAGTTATGTTTGATTTAATTGATTTATGATTCTTATTCATTAGCCGCATCATACATACATATGTATAAGAGTTTTAAGTGAGTACAACGCCATTATTTTCTACACCAGTGGCGTTTGGTATAAGACCTACTTAGGGCTACTTAAAGTCTCGCAGCCCTGGGATGTCCAGACTAATATACCACTTTTCTCAAATATATATGAATGTATAAAAAGAACCATATGAATAGGGAATCATGCAAGAAATTATGTTTGATTTAATTATGTTATTTACATATGTGATATGAAATTCTTCCTAAGTCTTAACATGAAGATGCACATGAATATATTTTAGGCAAATGTTGTGTTCTTTTCAAATGAACTATACACTTACAAATCCTATGTGAATCCATGTAGGATAAGGAAAGAGAACTTCATATTGCATATTTTAAATTCTTATCACATGCAAGCTTATAGATATTTATAATTAACATCACTTTATTTATAATAATTGATTTATATGTTTTTGAAAATAGTTTTTTTATTTAATAGTGATAATAGCCACTCATATTTTTAATTTAAGTCAACACATGCAAATTGACATAAAAGAAAATATTTCATTTAATTAATTTTAAAATAAATGAATGCATGATTTCATATGGAAAGTAATATTTAACATGATTGGAAAGAAATAAAGGACTGTAAGCATATGATTTCATTCATCCCAATTAATTTCTAAGGATAATCATATTAAATAAGGCTATTTAAAATAAACCAAAATTCTTTAAAGACATTTTTAACTTTGAGTTTGATTTGATTTAGGAAATATGAGAGAGATTTGCTAATCCTAGCCCAATTCCCCATGTGTGAATTAATTTAGTTTAATGAAGAATATTTAAGGTGATTTTATATTTTAATTATGTTAAGGTATGAATTAAGTAAATTAATTAACCCTTATTTATATCATCTTAAGTTAATTAACTAATTAATGATAAGCCAATATGATATGCAACCATATGAAAATTAAATATTCAATGCTCCTAAGAAATGAAAGGGGCTTAATGTAATTGGCTTATGATTAATAGTTAATTAAGTCGAAGGGATTGCACTTAATTACTTTTATGATTTTCTCACACATGTGAGCCAATCATAATTTCATTATCTCTCACCTTGGGTTATTGAACACCCAAGGAGCTACCCAACATCAATTAAGGGTTTCTTTGGTGTGGATGAATTGATTTTTAATTTTAATTTCATTAAGCCTTTAATTAATTGATTAAACACTTTGGTTATGTTATAATTTGAATGATGAAATTGACTTAGGGGAAAGGATCAAAAGCAAGGCCCCAATCCTAGTCCATAAATCATTTTAACATTCAATTAGATCCTGATTTCCCTATGTTGAAGATTAATCACTTAATTCATCAATTAATCATTTCATTAACTATTAATTAATTTGAATTTTAAAGATAAAGGAGACTTAGGAAATGAATTAAGAAAAGTATCCCCAATCACATTTCTAAGTCATCTTACTATTCAAGAGAGGTCATTATGTTTAAATGATTAATCAAGTTACTATTCATTCATCAATTATGATTAATTAGATTAAGAGAGTGATTAGAGCTTAATCAAGTGATTTTTCTAATTAAGCTATTAATAAAATCCCAAAAAATAGGGGAGGCAGAGGTCATCCCCCTATGCATCCACAAAAAATTTGAGATTAATTGATACTTAATTAAGGTGTAATTAAGTTAATTAATTTTTTGGTAAAACTTTAATTAAGCTAAAATCATTATTAAAAGTCAATTAATTATAATTTTCCTAGATTCTACTCTGAAATATCTTCAAAATGAGCTTAAGTTTGTATTATTTTGGATTTTTCTATAATTAGTTATGATTTTAGGAAGTTTCAAGATTAAATAATAATTAATTAGCATAAATTAAAGCCTTAATCTTGTCAGGCAACGTGGCAGCTGACATTTCGCGCTTTTCATGTGGCACAACAGGATTGGCTATTTAAGTAATCACATCCGTGCAATGACTTAGCTGGTGGCAGACGTGCTTTCTTTGTGGACCATCTGATCTAAGATCGGACCGCCACGATTCGACCTGCGATTTTGGAAAGGAATCAAATACTCTATCGCGGGATTTGATCAAAGTCGTTCATCCCAATCACATGGGATGGATGGCTCATGATATATCCCATTCGTGAATGATGACAGAAGGATGTCATCCTTCTTCCCTCGCTCAATCCAAGCTCGGATTGTCTCCAAATTCTTCCCACACCTTTGAGGAAGGGAGACGCACACATCCAATGGTCAATATTCCATGAAATTTGAATTTACTTCACAAAGGACCAACCCATTTTTTCATACAAGGCTTGGTTTGAGAAATTACCTCACCCGAGCTAATGTCTAGCAATACAACATCGGAGGTAGCTTCGCCTAGTTGAGGCGAGGCCCTGGTAAAGAGATTTGAGCTTGATTTGGTATGGAAGGCTCGGTTGACCATTCCACGCATGCAAGGGCTCAGCTCCAATTGAACTCACCTCTGGCCACTTGGGAGCTTGGGAATTGGCTCAGTTTTGCTCGACGAAGTGTGGTGATGGTGTGGCAAAGAGAAATTTGGGTTGCTTTAGTGGTGAGGGAGTATTGCTCGGATGGGTGGTGTCCTATTTCAGCCTCGCTCAGATGAGAGGAATCTCGATTGAGGAGGGCTTAAGGATCCTTGGAAACACTCTGAGGGATTTCAGAATGGGCTTAGGGACTCACACGATTCGATTCTATGTGTTTTTCACTCGAATTGAAGGGGTATACCCCTCAATTGCGCATCATGGATGGACGAAAATGGGTGCACATTTTGCACTGGCTCACCACCGTCCGGCCACTAGAGTTGTCTCCATCAGGGTTAGGCCACATGCTAGGGATGGAAGAAGTGATGGGAGGCTGCCATGGATCCATTGTGCTAAGGTTGGAAGAGTTTGGATCCATTAGGTGCTTGATTTGGATTGGAGGTGAGTCAACTCACCTCCCAATGGTCCTTGGCTGACCTAGGGTGGGTTAAGTGGGCCAGGTGGGTCATGGGAATATTCTTTTGATTGAAAAGGGGCTACTATGGAGATGAGAGCGTTGACTTGGCTTGGATCTATTGGTTTTAAGGTTTAAATCCCATGGTTTGATGGCTAATCCCCTTGGTGGAGCCCACTTGGATTTTGGGCTGATTTGGGAATAAATTAGGACATGTTTGGGTCGGGTTTGACTAAGTCCTAGGGTCCCATAAGTTGGTTTGGAGTGATTTGGCTTCATTTGGTCAAAATGGGTTCATTTGGGCTAGGTTAGGTTGGGTTGACCAACTGGTCAAATTGGGTCAAACTAAGGCTTGAGTTAGGTACATATGATGATTTGGGATGTTTGGTTTAATTAATTTGGATTGTTTTGGCCTAGATTTAGTTTTGAATCATTTGGATTCAAAAGGGTCAAATTGGTCAAGTTGATTAATTTGATCAATTTGACCAAATTAGGTTGGGTTAAGTGTTAAGTCAAGTTCAACTGGTTGACTGAAAATGGTTGTAGGCTTTGGTTTGGTTTAATTTAGAATTAATTTGAATTTTGGTCAATTTGACCTTTTAGGTCAATTTGGGCTAGGTTGGGTCAAATTCACCAATTGGTCAACTTGGGCTCAATCATGACTTTGGTCAAGTTCAATAAGTGATTTGGAATGAACTCAAGCCATTGGTTGCAATCAATTTGGGTTAAATCATGATTTGACCTATTTTGGCTTTTTAGACTAATTTGGGTCAACTTAGGTCAATTGGCCAATTAGGCTTGGATTGGCTTAATTGATGGCTTGGTTATGTTCAATCATTGATTATGAATGGGTTTGAGTCAATGGTTTCAATCAATTTAGCATATAATAGATTTTGGGTAGTTTAGGTTTCATTTGGGCTAAATGTTGACTTAGTCAAAGGTAGGGGTGTGCATTTTTTAATTAAAACTGAAAATCTGAACCGATCCAAACAGAATTTTTGAAATCGGATCAGTTTTATAAATTTTTTTTGGATTTCGGTTTTGGATTTGGTAAAATTTGATTTTCTGTTTTCAGTTCGGTTTTGTATTATCTTAATCCGATTAAATCGAAAATAGCTAAAAAATCAATTTTTTTCATTTTTTTTAGAAAATTCCTCTCAAAAAAGTATTTTCAATGATACATTTGTATATTAATAGTTTCATTTGTTAAAGAGTTATTTAATTTTGTATGAAATGATTTCATAAAATGAGGTAATTCTTTGATTAATAATTATTATAGTAATTATATTTTCAATTTTTGATTTTTTCTAAACCAACCAAAATCGAAAAAAATTTGGTTTGGATGGTCGGTTTTTTGTTATTGATTAAACGGATCGGTTTGTTCAAATTCTGGATTTAAAACAGAGCGATTTAACAAATTTCAAAACTGATCCATCCAAACCGATCGATTGCACACCCCTAGTCAAAGGCTAGGTTTGACTTGGTTTGACCTAATTCAAGGTGGTTGATCACCCCATGATGATTGTTGACCATGATTGAGGTTTAAGTGGGTTTAGTTCAATCTAATTTGGATTGGATTAGAACTTGGCTCAAAAAAGGGTCTTTTAGATCACTTTAGGTCAAGTGAGCTTAAATGGGTCAATTGGATTAATCAAGGTTTGATTCAAGTTTAGTTGAACTCATATATGAGCCTGGAATTGAAATATAAATCCAATTGCAATTAGTTTGGAGTCAAGTGGGTTTTGGTTCATATGACAATTTCAAGCCAAAAGGGTTAACTTGGGCTTTATTTGGGTTGACTTGGATTTGGTATGATAATGGTGATTTATGTTTATATTTGGATCAATGATTGAAGAAATGATTGAATCATAAAGGAATCCATGAGTTTTGAGTTGATTTAGATGTCATTTAGCCAAGTTCAAAAGTTTGGCTAAAAGGGCTAAAATTGAGAATTTGATTTACTTTGAGTTTGGTTTTGTTCATTTGAATTTATATTTCATTTATATTTGTGAATATAGATGAAGATATAAATGGGTTATAAGAAAATCACTTAAGTTTGGAGTGATTTAGAAGAAAATTTGATTAAGTTTAGGGATGTAGGTCAAAAGGGATAACTTGGGTTTTGATTTACTTTGATTTATTTTTGGTCCTTGGAGGGTGAGTTTCATTTATATTTATGAATATAAATAAAGAAATGATTAATTTATAAAGAAATCAATCATGTTTGGGTTGAGTTGGATCAGGATTTGATTAGGCTTATGGAGGTGGGTCCATATGACTTAAGAAGGGTATTGATTTGGTTTGATTTGTTTTGATTTGATTTGAATGGCTTGAATTTAGATTTCATTTATATTTATGAATATAAATGAAGGAATGATTGATTTATAATGAAATCAACCAAGTTTGAGTTAGTTTGAAGGAGTTTTGTCTAAGCATATGAAGGGGTTCATATGGCTTAGGTAAAGATTTTAGAATTTGGACTTAATCATGGGTTTCGATCATTTAGACTTTAGAATTGATTCATGATTTGGAATTTGATTTGAGAAAATCAATTGGATTGGGGTTGATTTGAATTTGGTTAAGGCTATGTCCATAAGATAAAATCAAAGGGCTTAGGAAGGGATTCAGAGTTTGAATTTAGTGATGGATTTGAATCATTAGATAGTTGGATTTGATTTTAGAATTTGAATTTGAATTTGAGGTTTGGTTTGAAAGAAGGAAATAAGGATTGGGTTTGGGCTATAGGGTAGGCAAGTCTTCCTAAATTCTTAAGGCATGATCTATTCCTATAGTTAACTCTTATAAGTCTCTAGGGTTAGGTTAAGTGTTCATGTAATCACTAAAAGTGTCTTAAGACTAAGGAACTCTTAGTGTCTACAAGAGTCCTAGACCTATGATGAGGAAGTTGAGAGCTCACTCCAAAAGTGAGTTCAATAAGAAGCTGCACAGGTTTTGAGAGTTTTGGGTTGAACGAGGGGGATGGTGATGGGTTTTGAGGCTCGTCAATCGAATGTCGAGATGGAGGAAGCAGGTTTGAGAGGGACATGTCGTGAGATGAAAGGGAGTGGGTGGATGCTGTCATCGCGTGCCAGAGAGGGATGTTGGAGACGAGGAAGGATTTTTCTTGTGGCTTCCAGCATCTAATCGGGTAGGGAAATGGGAGAACAATTTCGGTAGCTGAGGCGAGATGAGAGTTGAGAGAGATGGGATGTGGAAGATAGGAGAAAGAGAGCAAACCTTTTTTTTTGCGGTTCCTCAACCAAACAAGGGAGGGAAGATCATGTGAATACTTGGCTTGCGGTTTAGAAAATTAGAGGGAACAATTGTTTGTGGTTTTTTAGGGAGAAATGAGAGGATTGCAAGCGAGAGTAGTTTTTTTTTTTTTTGGCTTTGGGTTGAGGAAGCTGGAAGGAACCGTTGCTTGCGATTGAGGAAGGGGGAGGGCTTTCATTTTGTTTTTTAAGAAGACAAACGAGAGCTTTCACTAGTGGCTTTAAGGGAACGGACAAGTGTGGGTGAGGTCTCTCTTTTTTTATTTTTTGAATATGTAATACTTATTTATACTTTATATATATATATATATATATATATATACACTATCATTATTATTTTTATTATTTTCAGCAATAAAATACAAAAGAGGGTCAACAAATTCCCCCCAACAAATATGATATGCGCATAACACGGATCGTATTTGTTGTGAGCTAATTTATGGTTCCTTAGTGTAGCTCGTGTTGTCACATGTGTTTATATATATATTTTCTCTAAACATTTGACAGGAGAATGTTTAGCTGGAGGAGACCTGATGACTTGTCTTCTAGTGAGCCTAGCGAGGAGACTATTTGGTTGGAGATTGATAAACACAGTTACGTATTGCCTTATTTAGAGATGGGATTGAGAAACACTAGGAGTATCATTTGAGAGGATGTGATCTTTACTAGAGTTTCCTTGCATGCTCCTCCATGCTTCCCGGCTGTACTTCATACTATTTTGCTTCTGAGGATCCCATAGATTAGGTGGCTACCATTAAGCTCAAATGCTAGGACTACAATTCTCTAGATAGTTTGGTAGCTCAAGTCAGCTCTGGACATTGTGATATTTTGCAACCAGCTTCTAACAGTATTGAGCAGATGAGAAAGTACTTCTGAGCCATCGCTAGCTATAGTCGAGCTCGGCAGACTTGCTTCTAGATTCATCCATTGGCAGGATCCCTAGTCTTCCACATGGATACGTCACATGGGCTAGGTACATCTTGCATGCTCACAGAGATACTTTACAGACGACTGGCATTTATGAGGTAATATATGTGTCTTTGTTTGATTTTGGAGGTATTTATTCTTTTTAGGTTCGTGAAGTGGCGGAGTCCTAGGATACTAGTAGTAACACTTGTTGGGTTGACCCAGAGGAGTTGACGGTTATACTCTGGGATCTATAGGCTGTGTCAGGCCTTCCGGTGTTTGGTTACCGTTACAAGGAGTGTGTTCTTCCTGATGAAGAGTTATTTTGTTGGTAGCCTTTAGATGATAGTGATCGATGAGGTAGGTTAGCCATGACACTTGTCTATATTGATCTTTTGAGCCATTATCACCAGACTTTCAGAGCATTAGGACGTTCTAGATGATCACAGGCTATATTGCCTGTGAGTACATGGATTCAAAGCTTCTTACAGTATTATGCTCTATCTAAGGAGACTGTAGTACTACATGATCCTTTTCACTCGGGTGTGTCTGATGGCAGTTATTTATCTGAGGAGGTTGCGGAGCCTACTTTACCAGTAGGGAGGACTTCTCCACCTATACAGGGATTAAGTGAAGATTTATTCTTAGCGGGATTTATAGTGACATGGCTCTGCATTTTTGTACTCTCCATTTGCTAACCTCACTTTTAAAGTGAGCTCTCAACTTCTCCGTCTTAGATATAGGACTCCTTTATATACTAATAGTTCTTTAATCTTAAGACACTTATAAATATTAAGTGAACACTTGACCTAATCTTAGAGACTTAGAAGAGTTAGCCATAGGAATAAGTTATATGCCTTAAGTATATTAGGAAAACTTGTCTACCCTATAGCTTGAACCAAATCCTTGCTTCCTTCTTTCAAATCAATTCAAAATTCAAATCAATTCTAATTTCAAATAAATTCCAAATCTCAAATCAATTCCAACCCAATCGATTTTCTCAAATTTTAAATCAAATCCAAACCTTTTCTAAGCCTTTTGATTTCATCTTGTGGACTTAGCTCAAATCAAATCTTAATCAATTAAATTGATTTTCTCAAATCATAAATCAATTCCAAAATTCAAATCATCACTCAAACCCAAATCAAATTATTGAAACCCATGACTGAATTCAAATCATAAAATCTTCCCTAAGCCCTTTGATCTCATCTTATAGACTTAGCCTAAACCAAATACAAATCACTCCAAACTCAAAAGATTTTCTCATAACCCATTTATATCCTCATTTATATTCACAAATATAAATGAAATATAAATTCAAATAACTAAAATCAATTCAAAACTCAAATCCAAATCAATCCAAAATCCAATTTATACTCTTTCAAGTCAAATCCTTGAACTCCTTCAAACAAATCCAAGTCATTCCAAACTCAAAAGATTTTCTCATAACCCATTTATATTCTCATTTATATTCACAAATATAAATGGAATATAAATTCAAATAACCAAAATCAATTCAAAACCCAAATCCAACTCACACCCTTTCAAGTCAAATTCTTGAACTTAGCCAAACCATTCTCAAATCAATCCAAACCCTTGGATTTTCTCTTCAAACAATCAATCCTTCAATCACATGCCCAAATATAAACATAAACTACAATCACCAAACCAAAATCAAATTAACCCAAGTCAAACCCATGTTCACCCTTTTGACTTAAAATTGTCAAATGAACCAAAACTCATTTGACTCTAAATCACTTACAATTGGATTTATATTCCCATCATAAGTCCATATGTGAGTTCAACCAAACTTGAATCAAGCCTTGATCAAGCCAACTAACCCATTTAGGCTCACTTAACCCAAAGTGACCTAAAAGACCTTTTTGAGCAAAATTCTAATCCACCCAAATTGAATTGAACTAAGCTAATTTAAGCCTCACATTGTTAAGCCTCACATTGTGAGCAACAATCATCCTAGGATGATCAATCACCTAAATTAGGTCAAACCAAGTCAAACCTAGCCTTTGACCAAGTCAACACTAAGCCCAAATGAAATCCAAACTAGCCAAAATCCACCATATGTCAAATTGATTGAAACTATTGATCCAAACCAATCCATAATCAATGATTGAATATAATCAAGCCATCAATTGAGCCAAACCAAGCCTAATTGGCCACTTGACCTAAGTTGACCCAAATTGACCTAAAAAGCCAAAATAGGTCAAATCTTGATCTAAGCCAAATTGATTACAACTAATGGGTGAAATTCATTTTAAATTGATTTTTGAACTTGACTAAAGCTTCAATTAGCCAACTAGACCCAACCTAGCCCAATTGACCATGAACCCTACTTGACTTAAAAGGTCAAATCAACTTGAAATCAAACCAAACCAAAATTATTTAAAATCAAAGCTTGCAATACATTTCAAATGATCAACCAAGCCTAAACCAACCTATGACCTAACCTAATTGGGTCAAATAGGTCAAATTGGTCAACTGGAATCATTTGACCTAAATGAACCAAAACTAAATCTAAACCAAACTAAACCAAACCAATGACACCCATAGGATCCAAATGATCATTTGAACTTGATCTAACATATGGTTTGACCCAATTTGACCAATTTATCAACCTAACCCAATTTGACCCAACTTGACCTAAATGGATCAAATTGAACCAATTCAAATCAAATGAGTTCTAAATCACTTGAAATTAGGCCCAACTCATTATTGAATCATTTCAAATTTACCCAAATCAAAATCAATGCCAAATGACTATTTTATTCTTAGGTCAAAGGGTATCCTATGGCTAAATTCACTTGAAATTTGGTCAACTCTTTCTCAAGGACACTTGCCATCCTCCTAATGGGACATGGACACCAAGGAGGGTGGTGAACATGGCCTAATGGGTTTGGGTCAACCATGACCCAAAGGCCAAACCAACCTCTCCAATGGGAATTGAGCACTTTGATCACCTCATACACTCACCAAGCAGATGGGCACTCACTCCCCTTCCCTCCACTACCTAAAATGAATCACATGGGATGCTAAATAGCCCAAACCAATCAGCCAATCTCCTCCATTGATCAAAAATGGAAAAATTGCTCTCCTCCATTCGATCCAAGGAGGGGGAGATATACTCCCCCTCATTCCCACTTAAACCACAAGCACTGAATTCGACTGAGCTCTAGGAATAGAAACCAAGTATTCCTAAGCTTCCCAAGGCCATTCCCAAGCTTCCTTAATTTCTCCTTCTCATTTTTGCTCAAGGTCGAAACAGGGGAGGTGAAGTGAAGATCCAACCCATCCAATTATCCACCAAACTCAAATTAATCTTGCAAGCACCATCAAGGGACCTCGTTGAGCTCAACCAAATTGTTTCCCAAGTCTCCAAGACATGGGAAGCCTCACCTCGATCAAGCCTGATCACCATTGAAGGGGAGCTTGGTCAACCAAGCAATTCACTTCAAATCAAGACTTGATACCGTCAACATGGCTTCGTCTCTACTAGATGAAGCTACCTCATCCGTTGGAAGCACCGGTGATAGCCTCCGATGAGGTATTGCTCAAAACCAATTTTAGGATAAAAATTACTTGGTCTTTTATGAAGGAAATTATAATCTCATTAGATCTTGACCATTAGATACCTTGCTTGTGCCTCCCCGAAGGTGTGGGGTGAGTTTGAACTCTATCTGAGCTCAGGTGAGTTAGAATCGAGCAATGATCGACAGACGGCACCCGTCTTTCACCGCTCAGGAGGAGATAGATCACACACAATTCATTCTACATGATTAGAACAGATGGTTATGATTAGATCACGCATTAGACCCTCTGATTTAAGCCTAAACTGAGAGATTAATCCTAGCCATCCGATCTTAGATTGGACGGCCCGTAGAGAAAGCGCGTCTGCTGCCGGCTGACTCAGCCATGGATGTGACAGCTTAAATAACCTATCCCGTTGCGCCACGTGGAAGTGCACCACATCAGCCGCCACATGGTTCGGTGGGATTAGGGGGTTGATTAGCTCTAATTAATTCATTTTTAATGATGAAACTTCTAAAATTCATAACCAATTATAGAAAATTCCAAAAAATGCTAACTTAAGTTCATTTTAAAGATAATTAAGTGAGGAATAATACAAAATTAAGATCAATTGAATTTGAACAGTGACTTTCACTCAATTTGGGTTTTATTAAAAATATAATTATGTTAATTACTTCTTAATTACTTTAGTAATTAATTTCAAACCCCTAGGGTTAATTAGTGAGATGACCTCTACCTCCCATGATTTTCTTGGAATTTATTGTTGGTTTAATTAAGAGAATTGCTTATTTCATCTTTTCCCTCTCTTAACTAAATAAATTATTAATTAACCTATTAAATAGTGATAAATTTGATTAAATTTATTAATCTTTATGAAATAGTGAATGGACTTAGAGAATGAGATTAAGATTTCTTTTCCAATTTTTCTCCTAAGTTTATTTCATTTTGAAAAACACTTAATTAATTTGCAAATTAATCAATGACTTAATCACTTTATTGATGGCTTAATTAACCAAACTCAAAACTAAATCATTCTTGAACTTAATCACTTAATTCCTAGATAGATTTAGGTTTTCAATAGCCTAAGAGACTTCAAAGGAAATCATAATCAAACTACATACGTAGGATGGTTATGAAAGTACTTAATCAAATCTTTTAGCTTAATTAATCAATAATTATGAGCCAATTGCATTAGACCCCTTTATTTCTTAGGTGCATTTGCTAATTTAAATAACATGTGATTGTATATCATATGTTGGCTCATAATTACTTGAATAATTATGTTAAAGTGGTATAGCTAAGGGATAATTAATGAATTTAATTCATACCTTAACCTAATCAAAATATAAAATCAACCTAATTATTCTAAAATTAAACTAAACTAATTCACACATGGGAGAAATGGATTAGGACCAACAAAGCATTATCATATCTCCTAAGTCAAATCAAATCCAAAAAAAAATCCCTTTAATTTTAATTAATTTTAAATAATCCCATTATATGATTGTCATTAAGTAATTAGGGTGAATGAAGTCATATGCTTACATCCCTTTATTTCTTTCTAAGCATGTTAAAATTTGTTTGCCATATGAAATCATGCATTCATTTCTTTTGAAGAATAAAATAAATAAAATATTTCCTTTATGTCAAATTGCATGTTTTGGCTAAAGATAAGAATATGAGTGGCTATAATCACCATTAAATCAAAAATTATTTTCAAAACCTATAAATCAAAGATTATGAATGAAGTGATGCTACTTATAAGTACTTATATGCTTGCATGTGATTATAACATAGGATGTGTGTTATGTTATTTTCTTTCTTCTCTTAACATGGATTTGAGTAGGATTTGCAAAGTGTATAGTTCTTTTGAAAAGAACACAATACTTGCTTAAATCTATTCATATGTATTTCTATGTTATGACTTAAGAAGTATCTTCATATTTACACATGTAAATTGTACAACTAAATCAAACATAATCTTTTGCATGATTCTTCATCCATTTACTTTCTTTGGTATATTCACATGTATTTAAGAAAAGTGGTATATTAGTCTGAAAATCCTAGGGCTGCGAGGCTTAAAGTAGCCCTAAGTAGGTCTTGTACCTTATGCCCATGGTGTAGAAAATAATGACGACGTACTCACTTATATCTTTATACATATGGATGTGCATTTTATTAATGGATAAAAGAGTCCTCTCTTTCTACATAATAAAATATGCATTCATGGATATTCAAATTTCCAAATCATATCTCTTAGAATTCAGCACCAAAGTGTGCTAAAATTTGCATTACATGTATAGTATGCTTAGGATCATTCATATGCATGGTATACTTAGTGGAAAGAAAAATGATGGGTGTGTGTTATGTGATAATAATTCACCCAAATTAATCTAAGGCCTTTCTTGTTGAATAAGGATTTAGAGTAAATCTAAACTTAGGGTTAAATAAAATACATAATAAAGCATTCACTAAAAAAATTAATGAATCTACCTATAAATACTTTAAGGCGGTATGAAAGAGAGTTCTCCTTTCTTTCTTCTCTTCATAATATTTAGTAACTAAGTGTAGGTTCGTCCAAACTAAATCAAATCACCACCTAAAATTGACAAATCAACTAAATCACTTAAACCAAAACCACCATCTAATTTGAATCTTTCACACTTAGAAAATTTCAACCTTAAAGCCTAGCTAAGACATGTCACACAAACCTTAGATGGAACACACATTAGGATAAGTCACCATTTAGCTCTAAGTTAGGGTGGTGCATGATTTGATGCCTGATTTTATTTTGTGATGTAATATTTTTAGACTGGATGTTAGGGTGTATGTGTGTAGACTGGTTGATAGGATGATCTTAGCCTAATCATATCTTCTGCAAAGAATTATGTTTAAGGGGCACTGTAATAAAAATATAAATATTTTTATTGTGTAGGTTTCTTATCCCCCTAAGCATAATTTAAACTAGGATATGTGAACTCGGTTACCTATGTGTGGGGTGATAAGTCCAAATTATTCATATAAATGCTTGGGTTGTGTGGTATGTTTAGCTAACCTTTATTTTGCAGGTTTAGCTAGATACTTTTCCCAATTTCATGTAAATTTTGCAATTGAGATTTTGAATGAATGTTATGGGAAATTAGATAAATATTGGTCATAAGACCAAGTCTTATGCACCATGTGATGCCTTTGGAGCAACCATATTCCAATCAAGACAAAAAAAGAAGAAAGAAAACAAGCAAATCAAAATGAAGAATGAAGAACCCCATAACATAAATTTCTCTTAATTGTAATTATTCATTTGTAATCCTGGTTGTATAAGGGTAGAGCTCGGCTACCCATTTTCCTTTTCGGGATTGTGCGGTGGAGCCCGACCACATCGACCTCTTATTCTTTTGTGACAATTTATAAATTGAATGATGTTTTGTTTATGATTGTGCAATCAGGATGACATGATTTTCCTAGTTTCTTCATTATTTAATGAATGGCCTAGATGTGATTAGGCTCTTATAAAAAAATAAATTTTCTATCCAATTAATCAACTCAAAATTAAAATTAAATAACTCATAATCTCACCTAAAGCCTAAGACATAAATCAAGATAATAAAAGATTTAGCAACCCCTTAGCTAGATGTTGTATGTCTCACATTATACATAAATCATATTGCTTCACTCTTGCTAATGGAGGGCTTCCACCTTTGAGAAAATGGCTTGACCTTTAAGAGCCATGGTGGAAACACACATCCTTCTTTATGATTTTAGTCCATAACTAATTTTCTCATGCATTAGGCATATGAAATCCCATATAGTGTCAACTAAAAATGTCAAAAAATTAAAATAAAATTTGTATTAGATTAAGTCATTATTCATATATTTTCATGATCTAGTCTCTTAGGAGTGTGTTTAAGGATTTAGTCTCCTTTCTAAATAAACAATAATTTAGCTATCTTGCAAAGCATAAGACTTTCTTATATGTATTTAAAATCGTAGGAGGAGTTAGTTGGCGGCCACCCCTAGATGGTTATAAGTCTAACAGTCGGGTGATTTATCCTCTCTTGTGGAGGTAAACCATATACCTATTTTTGCCTTAGATTTAGGTTGTGTTGGCCCTGAAAGCTCTCTATGATCTGAGATTGTTGTTTCCTTTGCTATAAGCATAAATCCTCATCTCTTATGTATTTTACAATCTTGTATTATGGAATTGTAAGCCCTAGATTTCTAATAAAATTCTAACTAAAATAAATAAATCTCCTCAATTTCAAAAATATAAAGCCCAACCATAGGATAGTTTGGGATTCTCACTAGGTTTCCTAGTATTATGAGCATCCCCTACTCATCTCCCTTTGGTTCCAAAAATAATTCTTTCCTTTTAATTTTCTAATTGATTGATAGTCTTATCTTTGAAATATTTGGAGACAATGGTCATTTATCTTAATTAAGAGTATTCTAAGGAACCTCATTCTTATGATGTAATTAACTATGGGGGCTTTCCTCCATAAGGAACTTAATGAACCCAATTTAAAATAAACCCTACTTTATTTTTTCATGTAAAGTAAGGGAAATATCTCCAGTACATTCAAAGACCTATTTTTCTTAGGAGTCCTTATTAGGTGATTAGGTTCATTGTAGGATGGTGACTTCTGTCTCTTGAGATAGTACATCATTCCTCAATCACTCCTTAATTATCTAGATCTACGTGGTGTCTACATTCTCTCAAAAAATAAAACACACCATTCTGAATTAAGCCCAGTGCTTTATTAGGTGAGATCTCTTGAGGTGGCGAGTTTTCTACCCGGCCTTGTTAGCGATTTATAGGATATTGGGAGTGATTTCTGGGTAGATTCTCTGAATTTTGAGATGTGATTCTACCTTGGATTTTATGCGGTTGGGTTCACCTTCACATACATGGTGTGTTTATTTATTTTGAGTGCCCAGGATACTTTCAGAGCGAGGATATCTCACAGTTTTGTAGTTATACTAAGCATCGTACACTTTGGAGATGGAGTAGATTCTCATGTTCTTCTTTTCTCCTCCTTTGGTCAGAGACTAATTTTTGTTAGTTCACCAATATTTGGTCTACCATTTAACTTTGAGGTTGATCTCATTGATAGTTTTGAAGATAATGGTGGATATTCAATGCTTGTAGACATTGAGAGTAGTACTTTTTTAGTCTAGGATGGTTATGTTTTGATTTGGTGATCGATTGTTATAGACTATCATTGTTGGATTGGTTTCTTCTAGTCGATCTCATGATGGTAGGCCATTCATCTTTGGTGTAGTGCACATTAGGAAGATCGATGATTCCCTTGAGACATGTTCCTTTACTTACGTTGTTTGGCTACATTTCTTGAGGCTTGTAGGCTCATTTTGGGATAACTCCTCCACAGTCCTGGGTTAGTTATACCCACATCAATTGGGTAAGACTATCTTTTGGTCCTTTCCTAGGCGTGGTGTTATAAGATATGAACTTCGAGGTGAGATCTTTAGAAGTTCCTTAAGGTTAGAAGCCCTTAATTATCGATAGAAATTGCTAGAGGTATAATCACTATATTTCTCTCTTTCAATACTTATATCATCTTCTCTTGTATTATTAAAATATATCCATTCGATATTTTAATTTGATTTGTGACAGATGCACCAATTGATGATGGCGAGGACACCACTCCTTAAAGCGAGTTAGAGCTAGGGATTACGCTCCTAGATAGATTTCTTAGATGTAGGTGTAGTCGGCCTAACTGTTTGAGCTTCATTGATTATTCCATGAGTCCACTTCTACAGTGACTTTTGACTTCTAATGAGGTCACATTGTATCGGGTATGCTCGAGGATTCAGTTAAGCCATCGAGTGTGCTTACCTTTGATACTACCGCCTCTGATTTTGCTCCTCCTTCTGTGGAGCCACTTTTTTCTACTGAGTCTTACTCTATCCATTGTCCTGGGGATACTTCTGAGGTGAGAGACCTTGTACCTAGTGGAGCTTTTGCTAAGCCAGCACATAGCTCTAGAGCTTATATCGATAGAAGGTCGAGGACTATGCCACTTATGACATCATTGATCAAGTTTTCCATGTTCAGGTACTTTCTTCCTCTCTTTATTCTTTAGTTTCACTTCTTTACATTTATTGATCGACTTCATGCTGATTGTTTTCATTTATTTCTTGTGGTGCCTGAGGTGGGTTACGAGTCTGTGATTTATCATCGATATCCATCTTCACTAGATCCACGTGACACAGTCATGCAAGATTACGGCTTGATATTTTTAAGGGATGTGATTTCTAGGCTACTCTAGGCTCACCAGAGTCACTGGATAGCTTCACATCACATGTGAACCTCATTCTAAATCTTCTAGCTCTCATCGGTTTGGAGGAGCAGATTCTCAGGTACTTGGAGGCTCTTTGTAGAGACATAGAGTTTTTGATCCACCAAATGAGATCACTCAGTATCGTTCGCTCTAACACTTCACTAGTAGAGCTTTAGGAGCAGGTCAGGCTTTGTAGGGAGGCAGCTGACCTAGCACATGATGATTTTGAGAAGAGTGTTAAGGCTCTACGACATGACCTTCAAAGGTTGATAGATGCCACTTCTGAGTTAGATAGACAGGCTGCCAAGATCAGGGAGTTGAAGAGTGATCTTGTGAGTGTGATATCCTGATCGGACTTTGTGAGCAAGATGGGAGCTCAAGCTATAGATCGAGCGACCATTGCAGATACGAGCTATGGTGGATCTTGTTGCTTTTACTAGGCGGGGAGGCTTTTCTGATTGGCAAGCGAGCATGTCTTTAGTTTATTTAGCATAGCTTCATGAGCTTCAGTCTAGGCTTCTTGATGTACCTTTTCTTTTTATCTCTCTTTTTATCAGTCATGTATTGTCTTATTCTCTTAGTGGAAAACTAGTATTTTTTTTCTCTTCTTTGCTTTGTATTTCACTTAAGATTTTGTATCTTCTAGATATTTTACACAGATGGTGTTTTAAGGATAAATCATCTTCTATAACCTCGTTCATAGTCTGTTAATTAGTTAAGAGAATTTTTGACTTTGAATGAGTTGGACATGTTAAGTCGAGTCAGCTTGAGGCAGAATAGCTATTGTCATCTGACTAGCAAGCAGGGGCTCTACCACTATGGTCTTTTCTTACGGTTTGTTGAGTGCGAAGAGTAGTCAATGATTCAGCCACATTTGGGCTTGTTGAGTTTGACGGTTAGGACTCGCTTAAGTTCTGGACTTGAATTGTAGACAGACTTGCGCTTCTTCAACTTAACGATATTGAAGTTTACAAATCAAAAGTCCTCTCACTTGACTTTTAGGACTTTCATAAAAATAGAAGATGAATCGTTCAACTGCAAGATCATCTTATGTGCAACTTATTTAAAGATACATATTTACTTTTCATGATAATCAACAGTACCTTTATCATTAGGATAATACAGTAATCAAATGGGGATCTCAGCTCAAAGTATGATATCTACCCTAATCAGAATAGATTCAGGGATCTCGTCTTATGGCACGATGTCAACCCATATGAAAATTAAGAAATGCCCCTATCTTGCATGGGGTATTCTAAAACACATTTGAAAGAATTTTAAGATAAAATTAAGCAAATACATCAATATTTGAGTTGATCTTTTTGCTCTTAAGAGAGCTTAACATATAATATTGATTTCATCTATATAGAGAATCTAAAAAATGCCTCATGTGTAACAGGGGGATTTTCACGGTGCTTTTAAAAGAAATTTTATTGTAGATCATCAAAGATTACCTTCCTTTTCTCTTGATTATGTATATTTATTTAGGGATCTCGACGTGAAGCACGATTTGACCTATACTAATACACTAAAAAAATACCCCCTATCTTACAGGGGGATTTTTGCTTTATTTTGAAAATGCATTCTTACATTACAAGAGAATTTTTAAGTAAAACTTACACATGTAATGACACCGAGGATTAATTGGTATTCTCAACACCAGGATCTTTCTCCTTCTTGAAAAATTCGAGGATGCACTGTATGATCGAATGCTTTGGACATCATCATTTGGTAGACTTCTAAATTTTGCTAAGCTTGGAGCCTAACTTTGTCAAGCGCATTAAGCTTTTTCCATCCGTAGACAGGCATTCTCATCTTAGTAAGATCATGTTGGATGGCTACTTGAAGTGAATGTAGTTCACTTCAAGTGGCAAGATTGCTTCAGCTCTGAGTACTAGCGCATAAGGAGTGGATTTTGTGAGAGTACAGTCCAGATGTCACATTATTGTCTTTCTTTAAGGTAGTTTCACTTCGAGGCTCTGGCCTCCAAATTTGTTTACCTTTTACTGGGATCTTTCGACAGTGGATTCTTAGACCTATGGTCTAAGTGTCATGCCTCGATGCTCACCATATGGGACTTGAATTAGTATACATCTTACCGGGGATGTAGGAGAAGGTCTCCTTGGAGGAGCAACTCTAGCCTCTCTGATGATAGGACTTTGATATTTTATTTTCATTAGTCATTTCTCCTTAGCAACTTTGAGGTCCCAATGTACTCTTCCATATCTGACCAGTTTCCTCACTGGGAGAACGACATTTGTTAGAAGGATTGTTTGATTTGACCAGTAGAGTTATCCCTTTTTACCCATCTTAGGCTATCAAACATGTTATGGATTTGAACACTCATTTCTAGTTCTATAACTGGTTGTACAATTTTCTTTGAATAATGGTTATTGAGCACTGTGGTGAAATTTTTAATATTTCTAAAGGATAAATATACTTCCATCTTAACTTTATGCTGGATAAAATAAAGATAGAGATATACATCTCATTTGTATGCATTTTTGACATCACATAGATCCACAGATGTTCTTATTGAGGGTGATCGGATACGACATTGAGGAGAGGTATACTATCTTGAAAGATAGAGGACACGACCCTACAATGGACCTAATCACCTCAACAAGGACTCCTAAGGATAATAGGTTTGCCTGTGTACCAAAGATTCTTCTCCTACTTTACATGAAAAAGTAAAGTAGGGTTTATTTTAAACCAGTTGTTCTCTCAGAGGCAAGCATAGTTAATTACATCCTAAGGAATGAGATCCCTTAAGAATACTCTCGATTAAGGTAAATGATCATTGTCTCCAAAGATTTTAATAAGTAGGACTATCAATCAATTAGTTTATTTCAGAAGATCAAATGGGATTGATCAAAGAGAGGGAGTTATTATTGAAGCCAAAGGAAGATAAGTAGGAAATGGTCATAATGCTAGGAAACCTAGCGAGCATCTCAAACTATCCTATGGTTGGGGTTTAAATTTTTGAAATTGAATTATTCATTTGAATTGACTTTTCATTAGAAGTTTAGGACTTATGATTCCACAACACAAGATTATGGAAATGCCTAAGAGGTGAGGATTTATGCTTATGGCCCATAAAAGGGAGAAGCAACCTCATAACCTAAATCTAGGGAGCTTTAGCAAGGGCCAAAAGCACAACCTAAATCTAATGTGAAAAATGGGTATTTGATTTGCCTCCATAAGAGAGAACAAATCACCCAACTGCTTAGACTTACAATCACCTCGGATGGCCACCAACTAACTCCTCCTACAATTTTAAATTCATGTAATCCATATGCTTTATGCAAGATAGTTAGGTTGTTATTTATTTAGAAAGAGACTTAGTCCTTAAACTCAGTCCCTAAAGAGACTAGATCATGTAAGGGCATGTTTCAAATGACTTAAATTTAATGAAAATCTTATTAGATGTTATTTTCATTTTTGAACAATCATTTAACTTAGGCGTATAGGATTCATATGCCTAATGCATGAGAAGTAAGATTATTGGCCAAAATCAGCGAAAAAGGAGGAGGTGTGTTTCCACCATGGCTATCAAAGGTCAAGCCAAGTTTATCTCGCAAAGGTAGAAGCCCTCCAATCAAGAGTGAAAATAATATGTATTTGTGCATGATGTTATAAAAGAAATACTCATCTAGCTAAGGGGTTGATAATTCTTTTCTCTTGATTTTTAGCCTAAGCTTTAGGTAAGGTTATGAGTTATTTATTTTGATTTGGAATTGTTAAATTTGGTAAAAGATTTATTTTTCTCTAAGAACCTAGTTCATATCAAGGTCATACATCAAGCAATAAAGAAACTAGAAAAATAATGTCATCCTAATTCATAAGCTAAACAAATCATCAATCAATTCATAAAGCTAATGTAAAAGAATAAGAGGCCATTTGTGGTCGGGCCTAGCCTTTGACCAAGTCAACACTAAGCCCAAATGAAATCCAAACTAGCCAAAATCCACCATATGTCAAATTGATTGAAACTATTGATCCAAATCCATAATGATTGAATATAATCATCAATTGAGCCAAACCAAGCTTGGCCACTTGACCTAAGTTGACCCAAATTGACCTAAAAGCCAAAATAAATTCAAATCTTGATCTAAGCCAAATTGATTACAACTAATGGGTGAAATTCATTTTAAATTGATTTTTGACTAAAGCTATTATCTAAAAATGAACCCCTTGACTTAAAAGGTCAAATCAACTTGAAATCAAACCAAACCAAAATTATTTAAAATCAAAGCTTGCAATACATTTCAAATGATCAACCAAGCCTAAACCAACCTATGCCCTAACCTAATTGGGTCAAATAGGTCAAATTGGTCAACTGGAATCATTTGACCTAAATGAACCAAAACTAAATCTAAACCAAACTAAACCAAAATGACACCCATAGGATCCAAATGATCATTTGAACTTGATCTAACATATGGTTTGACCCAATTTGACCAATTTATCAAACCCAATTTGACCCAACTTGACCTAAATGGATCAAATTGAACCAATTCAAATCAAATGAGTTCTCACTTGAAATTAGGCCCAACTCATTATTGAATCATTTCAAATTTACCCAAATCAAAATCAATGCCAAATGACTATTTTATTCTTAGGTCAAAGGGTATCCTATGGCTAAATTCACTTGAAATTTGGTCAACTCTTTCTCAAGGACACTTGCCATCCTCCTAATGGGACATGGACACCAAGGAGGGTGGTGAACATGGCCTAATGGGTTTGGGTCAACCATGACCTAACCCAAGGCCAAACCAACCTCTCCAATGGGAATTGAGCACTTTGATCACCTCATACACTCACCAAGCAGATGGGCACTCACTCCCCTTCCCTCCACTACCTAAAATGAATCACATGGGATGCTAAATAGCCCAAACCAATCATCTCCTCCATTGATCAAAAATGGAAAAATTGCTCTCCTCCATTCGATCCAAGGAGGGGGAGATATACTCCCCCTCATTCCCACTTAAACCACAAGCACTGAATTCGACTGAGCTCTAGGAATAGAAACCAAGTATTCCTAAGCTTCCCAAGGCCATTCAAGCTTCCTTTTTCCTTCTCATTTTTGCTCAAGGTCGAAACAGGGGAGGTGAAGTGAAGATCCAACCCATCCAATTATCCACCAAACTCAAATTAATCTTGCAAGCACCATCAAGGGACCTCGTTGAGCTCAACCAAATTGTTTCCCAAGTCTCCAAGACGGAAGCCTCACCTGATCAAAGTCACCATTGAAGGGGAGCTTGGTCAACCAAGCAATTCACTTCAAATCAAGACTTGATACCGTCAACATGGCTTCGTCTCTACTAGATGAAGCTACCTCATCCGTTGGAAGCACCGGTGATAGCCTCCGATGAGGTATTGCTCAAAACCAATTTTAGGATAAAAATTACTTGGTCTTTTATGAAGGAAATTATAATCTCATTAGATCTTGACCATTAGATACCTTGCTTGTGCCTCAAGGTGTGGGGTGAGTTTGAACTCTCCAGCTCGGGTGAGTTAATCGAGCAAATCGGCATGACCCGTCTTTCACCACAGGAGATAGATCACACCATTACATGATTAGAAACAGATGGTTATGATTAGATCGCATTAGACCCTCCTTAAACGAGATTAATCCCATCCGATCTTAGATTGGGCGGTAGAAAGCGTCTGGCGACTCGACCATGGATGTGACAGCTTAAATAACCTATCCCGTTGCGCCACGTGGAAGTGCACCATCATCGGCCACATGGTTTGGATTAGGGGTTGATTAGCTCTAATTAATTCATTTTAATGATGAAACTTCTAAAATTCATAACCAATTATAGAAAATTCCAAAAAATGCTAACTTAAGTTCATTTTAAAGATAATTAAGTGAGAATAATACAAAATTAAGATCAATTGAATTTGAGCAGTGACTTTCACTCAATTTGGGTTTTATTAAAAATATAAATGTTAATTACTTCTTAATTACTTTAGTAATTAATTTCAAACCCCTAGGGTTAATTAGTGAGATGACCTCTACCTCCCATGATTTTCTTGGAATTTATTGTTGGTTTAATTAAGAGAATTGCTTATTTCATCTTTAATCCCTCTCTTAACTAAATAAATTATTAATTAACCTATTAAATAGTGATAAATTTATTGATTAAATTTATTAATCTTTATGAAATAGTGAATGGACTTAGAGAATGAGATTAAGATTTCTTTTCCAATTTTTCTCCTAAGTTTATTTCATTTTGAAAAACACTTAATTAATTTGCAAATTAATCAATGACTTAATCACTTTATTGATGGCTTAATTAACAAACTCAAAACTAAATCATTCTTGAACTTAATCACTTAATTCCTAGATAGATTTAGGTTTTCAATAGCCTTAGAGACTTCAAAGGAAATCATAATCAAACTACATACGTAGGATGGTTATGAAAGTACTTAATCAAATCTTTTAGCAATTAATCAATAATTATGAGCCAATTGCATTAGACCCCTTTATTTCTTAGGTGCATTTGCTAATTTAAATAACATGTGATTGTATATCATATGTTGGCTCATAATTACTTGAATAATTATGTTAAAGTGGTATAGCTAAGGGATAATTAATGAATTTAATTCATACCTAATCAAAATATAAAATCAACCTAATTATTCTAAAATTAAACTAAACTAATTCACACATGGGAGAAATGGATTAGGACCAACAAAGCATTATCATATCTCCTAAGTCAAATCAAATCCAAAAATAAAAATCCCTTTAAGAATTTTAATTAATTTTAAATAATCCCATTCTATATGATTGTCATTAGGAAGTAATTAGGGTGAATGAAGTCATATGCTTACATCCCTTTATTTCTTTCTAAGCATGTTAAAATTTGTTTGCCATATGAAATCATGCATTCATTTCTTTTGAAGAATAAAATAAATAAAATATTTCCTTTATGTCAAATTGCATGTTTTGGCTAAAGATAAGAATATGAGTGGCTATAATCACCATTAAATCAAAAATTATTTTCAAAACCTATAAATCAAAGATTATGAATGAAGTGATGCCAGTTATAAGTACTTATATGCTTGCATGTGATTATAACATAGGATGTGTGTTATGTTATTTTTCTTTTCTTCTCTTAACATGGATTTGAGTAGGATTTGCAAAGTGTATAGTTCTTTTGAAAAGAACACAATACTTGCTTAAATCTATTCATATGTATTTCTATGTTATGACTTAAGAAGTATCTTCATATTTACACATGTAAATTGTACAACTAAATCAAACATAATCTTTTGCATGATTCTTCATCCATTTACTTTCTTTGGTATATTCACATGTATTTAAGAAAAGTGGTATATTAGTCTGAAAATCCTAGGGCTGCGAGGCTTAAAGTAGCCCTAAGTAGGTCTTGTACCTTATGCCCATGGTGTAGAAAATAATGACGACGTACTCACTTATATCTTTTATACATATGGATGTGCATTTTATTAATGGATAAAAGAGTCCCTCTCTTCTACATAATAAAAATATGCATTCATGGGATATTCAAATTTCCAAATCATATCTCTTAGAATTCAGCACCAAAGTGTGCTAAAATTTGCATTACATGTATAGCTATGCTTAGGATCATTCATATGCATGGTATACTTAGTGGAAAGAAATTGATGGGTGTGTGTTATGTGATAATAATTCACCCAAATTAATCCTAAGAGGCCTTTCTTGTTGAATAAGACTGTTCAGAGTAAATCTAAACTTAGGGTTAAATAAAATACATAATAAAGCATTCACTAAAAAAATTATTAATGAATCTACCTTATAAATACTTTAAGGCAGGTATGAAAGAGAGTTCTCCTTTCTTTCTTCTCTTCATAATATTTAGTAACTAAGTGTAGGTTCGTCCAAACTAAATCAAATCACCACCTAAAATTGACAAATCAACTAAATCACTTAAACCAAAACCACCATCTAATTTGAATCTTTCACACTTAGAAAATTTCAACCTTAAAGCCTAAGACATGTCACACAAACCTTAGATGGAACACACATTAGGATAAGTCACCATTTAGCTCTAAGTTAGGGTGGTGCATGATTTGATGCGATTTTATTTTGTGATGTAATATTTTTTGGATGTTAGGGGTGTATGTGTGGTTGATAGGATGATCTTAGCTAATCATATCTTCGCAAGAATTATGTTTAGAGTAATAAAATATAAATATTTTTATTGTGTAGGTTTCTTATCCCCCTAAGCATAATTTAAACTAGGATATGTGAACTCGGTTACCTATGTGTGGGGTGATAAGTCCAAATTATTCATATAAATGCTTGGGTTGTGTGGTATGTTTAGCTAACCTTTATTTTGCAGGTTTAGCTAGATACTTTTCCCAATTTCATGTAAATTTTGCAATTGAGATTTTGAATGAATGTTATGGGAAATTAGGATAAATATTGGTCATAAGACCAAGTCTTATGCACCATGTGATGCCTTTGGAGCAACCATATTCCAATCAAGACAAAAAAAGAAGAAAGAAAACAAGCAAATCAAAATGAAGAATGAAGAACCCCATAACATAAATTTCTCTTAATTATTATTCATTTGTAATCCTGGTTGTATAAGGTAGGTGTAGCTACCCATTTTCCTTTTCGGGATTGTGCGGTGGAGCCCGACCACATCGACCTCTTATTCTTTTGTGACAATTTATAAATTGAATGATGTTTTGTTTATGATTGTGCAATCAGGATGACATGATTTTCCTAGTTTCTTCATTATTTAATGAATGGCCTAGATGTGATTAGGCTCTTATAAAAAAATAAATTTTCTATCCAATTAATCAACTCAAAATTAAAATTAAATAACTCATAATCACCTAAAAACTAGACATAAATCAAGATAATAAAAGATTTAGCAACCCCTTAGCTAGATGTTGTATGTCTCACATTATACATAAATCATATTGCTTCACTCTTGCTAATGGAGGGCTTCCACCTTTGCCAGAGAAAATGGCTTGACCTTTAAGAGCCATGGTGGAAACACACATCCTTCTTTATGATTTTAGTCCATAACTAATTTTCTCATGCATTAGGCATATGAAATCCCATAGCCTGTGTCAACTAAAAATGTCAAAAAATTAAAATAAAATTTGTATTAGATTAAGTCATTATTCATATATTTTCATGATCTAGTCTCTTAGGGAGTGTGTTTAAGGATTTAGTCTCATTTCTAAATAAACAATAGCTTAGCCATCTTGCAAAGCATAAGACTTGCCTATATGTATTTAAAATCGTAGGAGGAGTTAGTTGGTGGCCACCCCCAGGTGGTTGTAAATCCAACTGTCGAGTGATTTATCCTCTCTTGTGGAGGTAAACCATATACCTATTTTTGCCTTAGATTTAGGTTGTGTTCTGGCCCTCGCCAAAGCTCTCTATACTTAGGATCTGAGATTGTTGTTTCCCTTTGCAGGCTATAAGCATAAATCCTCATCTCTTATGTATTTTTACAATCTTGTATTATGGAATTGTAAGCCCTAGATTTCTAATAAAATTCTAACTAAAATAAATAAATCTCCTCAATTTCAAAAATATAAAGCCCAACCATAGGATAGTTTGGGATTCTCACTAGGTTTCCTAGTATTATGAGCATCCCCTACTCATCTCCCTTTGGTTCCAAAAATAATTCTTTCCTTTTGCTCAAATCTCACTTAATTTTCTAAAAATAACTAATTGATTGATAGTCTTATCTTTGAAATATTTGGAGACAATGGTCATTTATCTTAATTAAGAGTATTCCTAAGGAACCTCATTCCTTATGATGTAATTAACTATGGGGGCTTTCCTCCATAAGGAACTTAATGAACCCAATTTAAAATAAACCCTACTTTATTTTTTCATGTAAAGTAAGGGAAATATCTCCAGTACATTCAAAGACCTATTTTTCTTAGGAGTCCTTATTAGGTGATTAGGTTCATTGTAGGATGGTGACTTCTATCTCTTGAGATAGTACATCATTCCTCAATGTCGCACCCAATCACCCTAATAAGTACATCTGCAGATCTACGTGGTGTCTCACACATTCTCTCAAAAAATAAAACACCACACCATTACAGAGCGATCAGTTCGCCCAGGTGCTTTATTAGCAGCCAGCAGGATCTCTTGAGGTGAGCGAGTTTCTCTAGCCCCAGCACTGTTAGCCAGGATTTATAGGATATTGGGAGTGATTTCTAGGGTAGATTCTCTAGAATTTTGAGATGTGATTCTACCTTGGCAGTACTTGTACGGTTGGGTTCACCTTCACATACATGGTGTGTTTATTTATTTTGAGTGCCCAGCATACTTTCAGAGCGAGGATATCTCACAGTTTTGTAGTTATACTAAGCATCGTACACTTTGGAGATGGAGTAGATTCTCATGTTCTTCTTTTCTCCTCCTTTGGTCAGAGACTAATTTTTGTTAGTTCACCAGCCAGACATATTTGGTCTACCATTTAACTTAACGGAGGTTGATCTCATTGATAGTTTTGAAGATAATGGTGGATATTCAATGCTTCGTGGCTGACAGACATTGAGAGTACCTGAGTACTTTTCAGTATAAGTCTAGGATGGTTATGTTTTTGATTTGGTCAGTCGATTGTTATAGAGGGCTATCAGCCCAACTGGGTTGTGCGATCGTTTGGTTTCTTCTAGTCGACTGCTCATGATGGTAGGCCATTCATCTTTGGTGTAGTGCACATTAGGAAGATCAGGATGATTCCCCTTGAGACATGTTCCTTTACTACTTCTGTTGTTTGGCTACATTTACTGAGGCTTGGCACTGGCTCTCATTTTCGGATAACTCCTCCACAGAGTCGCCTAGGGGTTAGTTATACCCACATCAATTGGGTAAGACTATCTTTTGGTCCTTTCCTAGAGCGTGGTGTTATAAGATATGAACTCGAGGTGAGATCTTTAGAAGTTCCTTAAGGTTAGAAGCCTCGTCGTCAGTCACCATCGATAGGAAATTGCAGCGCTAGAGGTATAATCACTATATTTCTCTCTTTCAATACTTATATCATCTTCTCTATTGTATTATTAAAATATATCCAGTGTATCTGATATTTTAATTTGATTTGTGACAGATGCACCAATTGATGAGCAGGTCAGGGCTGAGGACACCACTCCTTAAAGCAGAGTTAGAGCTAGGGATTCTGCTCCTAGATACACTGAGATTTCTTCGCTAGCTCACAGATGTAGGTGTAGTCAGCCTACAGAGCTGTTTGAGCTTCAGTTGATTATTCCATGAGTCCACTTCTACAGTGACTTTTGACTTCTAATGAGGTGCAACGCGTGTCAGCTAGTACTGGGTATGCTACTGAGGATTCTAGAGTTAAGCCATCGAGTGTGCTTACCTTTGATACTACCGCCTCTGATTTTGCTCCTCCTTCTGTGGAGCCACTTTTTTCTACTGAGTCTTACTCTATCCATTGTCCTGGGGATACTTCTGAGGTGAGAGACCTTGTACCTAGTGGAGCTTTTGCTAAGCCAGCACATAGCTCTAGAGCTTATCAGATAGTGAAGGTCACTGAGGACTATGCCACTTATGACACATCAGTTCAGTCAAGTTTTCCATGTTCAGGTACTTTCTTCCTCTCTTTATTCTTTAGTTTCACTTCTTTACATTTATTGATCGACTTCATGCATAAACCCGAAAACAAATTGGATAGCTGAGCTCTACCCTTATACAACCCAGATTACAAATGAATTAAGTACAATTAAGTAAGGAATTCATTATTATTAGGGTCTTCAAGCTTCATTTCTTCATTCTTCTTTTCTTATTTCTTCTTTGGTTCCTTCTTTTGGATAGTTGGAAGGTGGTTGCTCCAAAACTTCACATGGTATATAAGATGAGATCTTATGACCAATGCTCATCATAATCCCCCATAATAGACATTCAAAAATCCTAATTGCAAAAATACATGAAAAGGAAAAATAAATCTAGCTAACACTTACATAATAAAGACTAGCTAAATAAATTATACAAATTCCAAGCATGTAACTTAGCACCCCACACATGGGTAACCAAGTCCACCTGGCCTATTAGATTATTCTTAGGGATATGAGCACCTGCACAGCAAAAGCAATTATATTTTTATTACAGCACCCCTTAAGCACAATCCCCTATGAAAAATAATGATTAGACTAAATCATCCTATCATTCATTCTATGTACATTCACCCTAACATCCAGACTAAAATATGTATCATAAAATAAAAGGCAAATATCAAACCATGCACTGCCCTAACCTAAAGCTAGAAGTGATGACTTAGTCTAATGTGTGTGCTTTAGAAGGTTTATGTGGTATGCTTAGCTATGGTTTTAAGATTTGAATTTTTTGAATGTGAAGGTGTTCAACTTAGATGGGTGATTTCATTTAAGTGTTTAGTTGATTTGGGTTGATTTTATTTCATGATTTGATTTGGTTTGGATGAACTTATAATTAATTACTAAGTTCTAAAAAGAGGGACAAGAGAAGAGAACTTCTCTTTCCTTCCCTACCTTAGGTAATTTTTAAAGTAGATTCATGTTTAGTTTTTATTTAGTGAATATTTTATTATGTATTTTAATTAATCCTAAGTTTAGATCAATTTTAAACAAGTTTATTCAAAAAGAAAGGCATTTTAAGATTTAAGTAAAATGAACTAAATTCATAAAGCATAGATCACTTCATTATGATGCATGATTTTCATTTAAGTAGAAAAGAGGTTTCTTATCCAATTTTAACATGCACACATGAATGTATGAAAGGCATAAGTGAGTACGACGTCATTGTTAACTAGGGGTGTAAGGTACAAGACCTACTTAGGGCTACATAAAGCCTCGCAACCTTGGGGTTGTCCAGACTAATATACCACTTTTCTTAAAAATAAGCATATGTACAAAAGAAATGAATGGAAAAGAAAGGATGCAAAAGTTTGTGTTGGTTGATTTATTTTTCTTTATGCAATTTATATGTACAATGATAGATGTCCTTCTTGGGTAATAGCATAAGAATGAATAGGAATGAGATTAGGCAAGTGTTGTGCTCTTTTCACATGAACTATACACTTTACCAAATCTTATTCAAAACCATACTAAAAGAGGGGAGAAGGAAAACTACACTAAGCACATTGTTATATTTTACTCACATGCAAGGTTATAAATAAAATATAAGTAACACGCTTTCAGTTCAAAAATTGATTCATATATTTTTTTTGAAAATAATTTGGATTCAATAGTGATAATAGCCACTCATATTCATATTTTAGCCAAAACATGCAATTTGACATAAAAGAAACATTTCACTTTCATTTTTGACTTTTAGGAAGAATGAATGCATGAAATTCATATGACATACACATTTAGCATATTGGGAAAGAACAAAAATGATGAAATTATGTAAACACATTCACCCTAATTAATTCCTAAAAGCAATCTTATGAAATGGGAAAGCTTAAAGCAAATCAAATTATTTTTAAAGATGGTTTGGTTTTGTTTTGAGTTTGATTTAATTTGAGAAGTGTGAGGTGATTTTGTTATTCTTAACCCATTCCCACATGTGTATGATGTTTAAGTTCAATTTTTAGATGATTAGATCCATTTTATATTTTGATTAGGTTAAGGTATAAATTAAGTAAATTAATTACCCTTTACCTATACCACCTTGGTATATTTAATCAAATAATTATGTGCTAATGAGATGACATAAAATATCATAAGGAATTTAAATTTGCAATACACCTAAGAAGAATTGGCCTAATCCAATTTGGCTCATGATTAGTGGTTAATTAAACTAAGGGGTTTTAACTTAAGTAATTTCATAACCCCTCTCACACATGTGAGTTGGGTTTTGATTTTCTTAATGTACTTAAGCTCTTGAACACCTAAGCATCTATCCAAGATATATTAATTAAGTTCTTGAAGGTTTAGAATTTTATGAAATTATTTAAGTGAGTAATTAGTGAATTAACCCTTAATTAAGGATGAATTCAAGAATAAAAAGGGGTTTAGGGAATATCTCAAGGAAAGTATCCCAAAATTATTCCTTAATCCTCACATTCATGTATTCAAAACTTAATTGACTCAATCAGAGGTATGCCCTTAATTAAGCTTAATTATATTAAAGGAGTAATTAAAGAATGAACTAGTAATTCCCCTAATTAAGCTACCAATAAATCCCAAGAAAATTAGGGGAGGCATGAGTCATCCCACTAATTAAGCACAAAAAGTTTAGGATGAATCAATAGAGTAATTAAAGGGTAATTAGAAAATTAACATTTCCAATAACATCCAAATTCAAAGAAAAGAACTATTCAAAATCAATTAAAATCAATTTTATAATATGTTATGTTTAATTATCTTTCATATGCAATTTATTTCATATTTGTTTATTTTTCTACACTTAGATATGAATTTTAGAAGATGGTAATTAATTAGAAATTAAATAATCTCTAATTATATTATTAATCTCATCGATGTCACGTGTGCCGCTGATGCGGAATGCGCTCTACACATGGCGCGATGGGATTGGGTACTTAACCCGTCACATCATGTGCTTTACTCTTTGTGAGCCATGGAGATCATCCATGTTCGAAGCCATGATCCAAGCTCGATTGAGCTCAGATTGGGATGAAAATCAACCCACACCATCTAAGAATGAATACAAGAACATCTAACGGCTAGATCAACCAAAGATTGAAGTTAACTTCACAAAGGACCAATATACATTGGACTTAAGCTTGAAAAAAATGGCACATCTCGCTGGAGGAGATCGTTGGTGCTCGAATCCCTTGGAGAAGCTTCGTCTGGTTGAGACGAAGCTTTGCTAAAATTTTGAGCTCTTGAAATTGAATGGATGCTTCTATGGGTCAACTCCTCCTTGCCTTGAGCTCAACCTTGATCGAATTGGATCCTCCCTTGCCTTTGGAGCTTGGGAAAGAGCTTGGGAAACTTCGACTTGGTCCTCTAATGGAGCTTGAAGAAGGAATTAGGTTGAAGTTGAGTGTGGAGTAAATTCGAATTTCAGTCAAGCTCCCTATTTTCAAGTGATGAAAATCGAGAATGGAGATTTCAAATCCTCTCTAGGAAGCTTGGGAAGACTCTCTAAGGCTTGCTCTAAGTTCCTATGCTTCAATCAACAGAGTGAGAGTGAAGATTGAATTGAATTAGGGGGAGTATATCTCCCCCTTGAGCAATCAGACGACTGAGAAGGATTGTGCCATTTTATTCCAATTGAGCTCATTGAATTAGTTTGTTAGGCTGTTAGATGAGTCATTGCATTCAGTTTTGGTCAAGGAAGAAGTGGGTGAGGTGGCCATGTGCTTGAATTGAGGGGAAGGAGGATTTCCATGTGGCCATTTCAAGGCATGTGGTCGATTTGGCCATTGGGCTAGGTTGGGCTGACCCAAACCCATTGGGTTGGCTGCACCACACTCCCTAGTGTTCACTTGATCCATAAGAGAGTGTTAAGTTGTTATGAAGAGGTTTTGACCAATTTCCTAGTGGAATTGACCAAAATTTATCCTATGCTACAAGGGTAAAATGGTCATTTAGCCTTGATTTTAGTTTGGGTATGTTTGGTATGATGAAAAAATAGGTTTGGGCAAGTTTTATTGAATTTGGAGTTGGTTTGATGTGATTTGGCTCATGTTGACCCATTTAGGTCAAAATGGGTCAACTTGGGTCAAGTTGATCAAATGGTCAAGTTGGGTCAAACCAAGGGTTGGGCCAATATGACCATTTAAAATATTTTGGTGGCTTTGGTTTGATTCATTTTGGTTTAGATTTGAATTTGGTTCATATGATTTCATTTAGGTCAAATGGGTCAAGTTGACCAATTTTATCCACTTGACCTATTTGAGCTAGGTCATGGGTAGGTTTAGGTTTGGTTGGTCATATGAAAGGGATTGGTATCTTTGTTTCCAATAAATTTTGGTTAAGTTTGAATTTGGCTCAATTTGACCCTTTAAGTCAAGTTGAGTTCATGATCAATTGGGCTAGGTTATGTCTAGTTAGCCAATTGGAGCTTCGGTCAAATTCAACAATCATTTTGGAATGAACTTGACCCATTGGTTTCAATTAATTTGGCTTGGATCAAGTTTTGACATATTTTGACTTTAAGGTCAAGTTGGGTCAACTTTAGTCAAGTGGCCAATTGGGCTAGGTTAGGCTCAAATGTTGGCTTGGTCAACTTCAAACAATGATCATGGATGAACTTAGATTAATGGTTTCAATAAATTTGGCCTATGGTGGATTTTGGCTATGTTATGTTTCATTTTGGCTAAGTGTTGACTTGGTCAACCCTTAGGTTTGACTTGGTTTGACCCAATTTGAGTGATTGATCATCTCATGATGATTGCTGATCATGACGAGAGATTTAGGTGGGCTTAGTTCAATCCAATTTGGTTAGGATTAGAATTTGGCTCATAAGGGTACTTTAGGGCACTTTGGGTCAAGTGAGCTTAAGTGGGTCAAATGGCCTGGTCAAAGCTTGATTTGAGTTTGATTGAACTCACATATGGACTTATGATTGAAATATAAATCCATTTGCAAGTGGTTTGAAGTCAAATAGGTTTTGATTCATTTGATAATTTCAAGTTTAAAGGGTGAACATGAAATGGATTTTGGCTTGATTTTTGAATTGAGTTTTGGTTAAGTGATTGAAGTTTGTATTTATATTTGGATTCATGATTGTAGGATTAATCGAATCATGAAAAAAAAATCAAGAGTTTGGCTTGATTTGAAGTTGATTTGGCTAAGTTCAAGAATTTGACTTAAAAGACTTTGGTGGGATTTTGATTGAATTTGAGTTAGATTTTTGGAGTAGGTTTTGGTTGTTTGAATTTATATGTCATTTATATATGTGAATATAAATGAGAATATAAATGAGTTATGAGAAAATTTCATGAGTTTGAAGTGATTTGAACATGATCTAGGCTAAGTCCTTAAGAGAAAATTAAAGTGACTTAGGAAAGATTTGTGAATTTAGATTTGACTTTTGGGTTTAGTTTGATTGATTTGAATTTATATTTCATTTATATATGAGAAAATAAATGGGAATATAAATGAGTTATAAGAAAATTTCATGAATTTGAATTGATTTGAAGATGATTTAGGCTAAGTCCTTAAGAGAGGATTAAGGACTTAGAAAATATTTGGGATTTGGAATTTGATTTGACTGATTTGAATTTATATTTCATTTATATATGTAAATATAAATGAGAATATAAATGAGTTATAGGAAAAAAATTATTAATTTGAATTTATTTAAAGATGATTTAGGCTAAGTCCTGAAGAAAGGATTAAGGACTTAACAAATATTTTGAACTTGGAATTTCAATCATTGATTTCAATCATGTGGCATTGATTTGAGTTTAGAGAAAATCAATCAGGCTGGAATTGATTTTAAGTTTGATGTTGATTTGATTTGGAGTTTGACTTGAAGGAAGGAAGTAAGGAATGTGGTTCAAGCTATAGGGTAGGCAGATTTTCCTAACACCCCTAAGGCATGACTTATTCCTATGGCTAACTCTTCTAAGTCTCTAGGTTTAGGTTGAGTGTCCGCCTAATCACTAGATGTGTCTTAAGACTAAGGATCTCTTAAAGTCTAAGAGGAGTCCTATGTCTAAGATGGAGGGATTGAGAACTCATTCTGAAAATAAGGTCAACAAGCACGTAGTTCAGCATTTCTCTTTCTCCGCTGTCTCTAGGTTAGCTTGCTTTCAAATGAAGAAGCTTCTGCGCGCAACTTCTTCTCGAGGCTTCAGCCTCCATATTTATTTTTTCTTCCTATCGGGACCTTTCAGTAGCGGATTCCCGAACATGCAGTTCAGGTGTCACACCCCGATGTTCATCGTGTAGGAATTGCTTAAGACGATTTTGAGCTTTCATTACCACTGATGGTGGCTTCTGTAGTTGAGCATTCTCGGCTTCTCTGGTAATTGGCCTTTGATATTTTTTATTCATAAGACATTTTCTTTTACAACCTTTAGGACTATATGTACTCGAGCAGACATAGTTTCAGGTTGTTTCTTCTAAAGGATTAGAGCTGACTCATATTAAGCCCAAAAAGACTATTTAACATCATCAAAAGAGCAATTCCTTTTCACCCATTTCAGATTTTTCAAACTTATTGTGAGTGGGAACAGTCGCTTCTGGCATCAAGTCTGGTCGCATGGCTAGTAATTCAGACAGCAACTGTTGAGCTTGCAGTTCAATATTTCCTCTCCTTCTATGCCTTCTACCCAGTTTACCTCTAGAAGAGGAAGCTTCAGCATCATGCCTTCTTAGTGCAAAAGGATCGATTGGCAGAGTTGTGTTATTCTATAGAACTAAAGTAACAGTTCTCCAAGTAACTTTAAACTTTAATTTCATTATATTTTTCTGCTATTATAGCTTAGATTCAAGTAGCCAAAGATGGAAAGAGAAACATGTCCCTAGCGGAGTCTCCAAAAATCGGTGGGCTCCAAAATCACTGACCTCCATGAAATGAAGAGAGTTTTAAGTGTAAGTGTGTAATTTTAGGAATGAGATAGTAGATAAGACTTTGATCCGTTCCGTTTCCTATGAGCAGCAGAGTTAATTACCCCTCCTAATATTGAGAGAGAACTTTTGATTAAGGTTAGTCGTTAGATCGCTTAATGTGTAGCATATAGTAGCAGCATGTGGAGTTTTGAAATTTGGGGTTTAGAATTTATGAAGTTCATCAATACTAGCTTTAAGGAGATGGTTGGGGGAATGATGACGTGCCTGATCTAGATCCCTTAGTTCCATCATCCTGGGCTGTTGTGGTCCCTAATCTACTTAGTTAGAGAAGGTAGTCAACCCAACCTGACCGAAGGATCCTTATTAGCAACACATAGGTTACGTCGTCCAAAAAATCTTTATAAACCTGGGGTAGTGTTTGTCTAAGAAGACAATCTTAAATCTATCTTAGTTGGCATATGGCTTTTTGCCCTATCAGGTGTACCCTATGATTCACAACTCAAAAGACAGAGCCATTGGGGAGCATACTAGCTACAGCCATGATCGTAATATAATAGTGTCATTTAGTGGCAACCACTTAATGAGAGGACTCTAGTCATAACTGCATCATAAGTGGAGCTTACTGGGCAAGCCACACAGTTAGAGGACACGGGCCACGTCCTTATTGGCATGAGATTGATTGAGAGTGAACATAGTAAAACACTTGATTTGACATTGACTCCTATATGAGCTAGAATTTTTTTAATTTGTTCCATCCGACAGACATTGTGGAAGGCGGGTTGAATTTTTAATTTTAAATTTTTAGAGATTGAATTTCATTTAAGCAGTTAACACTTAATGACATATTAGATTTTGCATTTAGATTGATATTTAATTTGATTTGAAATTAGAATCGCATTTTTATGGAAGTATCCCCTCCGGTTGAAATCGTCATTTAACACAGCCATCATTGGGGTGGTTTATTGTTTCAAATCCTATCGACTCTACTAATAGAGGATTAGATCTACTGTCATATGATAGAATTAACTTCTCATATGTTTCACTAAGTTGAATTTCTTATAATATTATTATTGGATTTTTAGGTTTTGTTAACTCGGACTCGATCCTAAGACCAAACCCAGAAGCAATCCGCGCAACATCCTCAGATACTAAGTTTAAGCATTATGCATAGTGTCGACGCCCATGCGGGTGATTAGTAATTTTATTTTTGAATTATGAGATTGATTTCATATTTTCATTTAATTCTAACTTAGCCTACGCAGTCTTTTCAGACATTAAAATTTACACTCTGAATTTTCATGTCTGAGCACATGTAGAAGTTTTTAGCATAAATAATTTTATCAAATTAATGAAATCATTGATTTTGAAAATCATAATTAGAATGAAATTTCTTAATTTTTGATTAAAGGAAGCCCTATAATTTTTGTAGAATTTAATTAAGTATCGTCTTATGTCTGCTTGTACGAAGAATTGCAGATCTGGTGGTGTTAAAGGCGTTTCACATTTTTGATTCAAAATATTGCAACTTTGCTTGTATTTAATTTATTCATTGCATTCTTCAAGTATCAATGATTATCTAGCTTACGATCACTAGCAATCTTTTAAATATTTATCAACTCATCATATTCAACTTTTGCTCTTGCACAGATAGTTTATTATGCATATTTTAAGCAAGCTTATTTGAATTCAAGCTTCTTTTGAATACAAACTAATTATTCATTAAGAAGACTTGTCTATACTTGCTAATAGGTCATTCAGTTATAGCGAAAATCTCCTATGAATTCATCTGGATCCTATTAATTTTGAAGATAGACACTTAAATATATCACAAATCTTATTGTGTTTAAAATTCAATTTTAAATGGAAAACCTAAATGGTTCTTTTAAAGGCTACATTCATGAATGATCATGAGTTGCCTAAATGAATTTGTGCTTATAAGAAAGCTGTTAAATTTCTTACACACTTTTATTCTCGATTTGAAATTGGATATTTAGACTTCGCACCAATCATTTGTCATTTCATATTCAATTGAGATCTTTACTTCGTTTAATATTAAATATGATTTATTCACATAAAAAGACTTCAAATCTAATATAAATTTATCTTTAACTCCATATCAAATTTCATATTTATTTAGTAACTCGACTTCAAATTTATCTTAAATATTTTGTGAGTTTCAGTTCATGTATATCAAAGGAATTTAAATTTATTTCAAGTTTTATAGGTTTACTTGAGTTTGATCCTTATTTTCTTATTTGAAATATGATTTTTAATTTTCTTTGTATTCAAGTCTCTTTCAAATTCATTTCACATTTATTTATATTTAATTTCTAATTCATTTTTTTAGGACTTTATATTTTATATTTAACATAATATTAAATCATTTTTTTGTTAAGTCCCAAAAATTCGACGAAATTTCAGCAATACTTCGACAATATTTCGGCGTCATCCTCACATAGGGGACTACATCAGAACTATTTTGGCCTATCCGTCATGTTATAATAAGTGTGACGGTTGGTGTTTTGAAGTACCTCGGTCGACTTTCAATCCTGTTACACCTTAATGAGCGTAAGGAGGCCTTCAATCATCTGCATAAAGGCAAATATATATATGCAAATATTCTTCTCTCCCATTTTTTTTAAGTCCTAGGTTTAGTCAAAATTTCGGCAACATTTCATAGTTTTGGCTTACTCGGTATGCCCTAATAAGTATAGTGAGCGGTATCTTGCAACACCACAGCTGATTTTCATCTCGTCGTGCCCTAATAAGCACGACGAGAACTTCAAACCTTGGAGAGCCATCTCGCCAACAGACAGGTGATAGTGTGTCTGAGTTATCTGGTATGAGACCATGAGAGTGATGATCTAAAAAGTTTATAAGACTGGAATACATTTCATGCGGAAAAAAATGAGTAAGTGCTGCCGGAATCAAAAACCGTAAGATATGTATTTCCACCCTTCTGTCCCATACTGATTTGTTTGTTCCCGTAACCAACTCTCTGAATCCGGGCACTATAGAAGTTCCAAACGTGAGGCCATTTTGTGAAGGAACCCAAGTCATACTCCACCGAGGTACAAAGTCATCTCCAAAGAACATGTATCCTCCATCATTTGCTCCACCGCTAATACAATGTCCGATAACATTATTGATGATCCCTTGACTTGCCATCTGAGAATTGAGACTAACTTTAGCACTACTAAGTCCAAGGATCCCATCTGTTCTTGCATAACAATTCAAAAATTGGTCTCGTTGATCGTATGCACATCCAAAAACAAATTTCACTTTGGCTTTGTCACCATTTGGCATCATTAGGTGCATTTCTTCTCTTGTAAGAACACCCAAGGAGGAGCTGTGATCTGCATATTCTACCTCATAATCACATTGTTGACATGAGTCACATGACCAGTGGTTCTGATTATGTTGAATCTCTTGGCATAAAGTATCCTCTGGTCGAACTATTTTACTTTCTATTGGTTTGTACCACGGATGAAATCCCTTTGTGCAGCTAACACAAGGAGCATCACATTGAATCCATGTTAAGTCACTGCCAGTATCAACATCAAGAAAGTAGGATCTCGGAGGATTCCCAACAAGTACAGATGTATAGTACTGTCCATCGGGCAGAAGATTGCCTCGGAGGGGAATCACAGCGGATGAATTCGTCACGAAAACCTTTGACAGCTTCACACCGGCGACCAGTGAAGAAGAAGACCCACCGCCATCAGCACCTTCGTGCGCTCCAGACTTGAAATAGAGAGGAAGTAAAATAGAGTTGCAGCGGGAGAGTCCATCTTCCTCCCGCCCTCGGAGAAGCTGAACGGGTTTTGAAAGTTTTGGGTTGAACGAGGGGGATAATGACGGGTTTCAAGGCTCTTCAATGGGATGTCTGATGGAGGAAGCAGGTTTGAGAGGGAGATGTCGTGCAAGAGAGTGGGAGGATGTCGTCGTCGTGTGCCAGAGAGAGAGGGATGTTGGAGACAAGGAAGGATTTTTCTCATGGCTTCCAGCGTCAAGGCTCCCTTTTGGATTCGAAAATTTGGTTAAAAGTCTTCTGAAAAACTGTCTTTGACTTTTGAAAGCTAAAAGCAGCTTTCAGGTGAGATAGAGCTAAAACTCAATTTCAAAAAGCACACTATTCAAACGGGTATCAAAATTAAAAATTCAGGCTCTCAAAAGCAAAACGCACTCCCAAACGAAGCCTAAGAGTTGCGAGAGACAGGATGTGAATGATAGGAGAAGAGCGGGGAGAAAGAGAGCGAACCATTTTTTTTTTTGGTTTCTCAATGGCTTGCGGTTTAAGAAATTAGAGGGAACGATTGCTTGCCATTTTTTAAGGGAGAAATTTTTTAAAATAAATATTAAATAATAAATAATCATTATATTAAGTACGCATAAAAAAAATTTGATTTTAGGTATAGTCACCCCATAAGTGGGCGACTGGCCAGCCACCTCACCGCTGAGGTGGCTTAGGGTCAATCGCCCACTTATGGGGCGAATGGCTTTGCTTAAATCCAGTCATCCAATAATCGGTCGTCTGGCTTTAAGTGAAGCCAGTCGATCGATTATCAGGTGACTAGCTTCAGCAAAGGCGGTCGATGCCCATAAGTGAGCGACTTTCCTGTTATGATTTTTTTAAAAAAAATAAGAAGATGTCCTTTTTACCAGCTACAGAAAATGTAAACAGATGGTAAAGAACACGTCGCAAATTTAAATTGCTAGCATCAAACAGATGTACTACTAATCAAATTATACCAAAAAATGTCATTCATATACTAAGTAAACTCAGTTACAAATACAGATAATAGAAAACTATAGAAATATACAGCGACAAATACACAAAACAAATACATCTCTATACACTATCGCCGACGACAACGTTTATATGCTATTGCAGCACTACCTAGAGTGTAGTGTGTGTCTGAATGACGATGCGGTGATGGGAGACATCATGTGGTCTCGATCGACATTTTGGACCCCATCTTTGCGTCTAGAAATACCCAATCCTATGATGGTGCAATGTCCATATATCCGAGGCGAGAGCTCTTGAAAAATAAATGACCACGGATCAGATAAGTGGATGGTCACCGCGTTAGTAGGCGAATGAATCATGTGACATATGCATGCTGAGCGTCTTTGGAGCAGAGTGGTGTGGGTTCTCGATCTCAGATCGTGACACATCTGCTCGTACTTATTTATAGCAAACTAGAAGTATGAGTCACCTGGACGTCCATAGAAAGGCAGAAAGAGGTCCTTCGTCGCTAAGATATGCTCCGCCTACATTAAACCAGTTTAAAATGTTATTATAAAAGTCTGTAGACACAATAGCTAAGTAAATTTGTAGATTGTAGTGTTATCTTAACACATGCTTGCTCGGCAGGTGCTCTAGGATAGTAAGTCGTCGGTGGATCAGTAGGCGTCTTAAGCAATTATAACGACTCCCACGACCTAAACCATGACATGTACTGCTACAAGGATTGTTGTACTTCAATGTAAGTGTCATCTACCACAGCAATGTGATCTCTGAGAGCCTCCCAGATAGCGATGTGTTGTTGATGGTACTGAACCCAGTTAGTATCAGCTTTCTCTCTGCCATCAACTCTCTTGAAACTGGGATCCATCAGAGCGACATCAATGCAGGGTAAGTGACCAAACTGATAAAGAACTCTGTCAGGAAGGTCTCACTCCACCTTATTCCAACTGATCAATGGTACTCATGCTAGCTAGACAACCTCGCCAGCAAGGCAAATATCAAAGAGGCGAGCTCTAATCAGAATATCATATGGCTCCCAAGTCACCTGTATTTGTCAGTGGTTGTTAGGTAGTAGTAGGATAAAATTCAGTTAAAATATGTTTTAATATTTAAGAGCTGTACCTAGCTCAGTAGCAATCCATCTAGCTCATCCTGAAAAATTTTGATATTCCCAAATGGCATCTGCCACACATACCTCTCGTTCCACCTAAGTAAACTAATTTTCATATGCAAATCAGTCACTTGCAACTCAGTATATTAAAATAATTAAAATAAAGTTTAATTTTCTAACCTAAAACCAATATTGAGCCCATCGAGATCCTTAGGGTAGGGGACATGTAATGTTGGTCTCCCTACATGAAGTTGTTCCCAAGATCAGATCTGGAGCAACTGAAGACACCCAGCCATGTTGACCCTCCTTGGTCTGGTAGACTCATGTAACTCACTATATAAGTGTGCTAACACTGTGTCGCCTACCGAGAATGCACTGAATGTGTCTAGATCTTCTAACAAATGTAGATACTACAAGTGAACCTCTGACCCTAACGTATCTGATAGTAAGAAACTCCCCAGAAGGAACAACACATATGCTCGTACATGTCTGCTGAAGTCCAAATCTGTGAGGTATGTGTAGGACTCCCTGAAAAATATCCAGCGTAACCACCTAAGCGGCGTATGCAGTGCGGCCCGATAGCTCATCGCGGCGGTGAGCCAACTCGCCCCGCTTCCCCGTCCAACGGCATCGGCAATCGGTGGTCCATCATCATAAACCCAAGATCATTGTAACGTCTTGCAATGTCACTGTCATCTCTCCTACAATGAAAGGGAAAGTGTTGGTTTGGGGAGACCAACGCTCAACTAATCGTCAATGGGTGATGGTCAAGTCATGTATCTCATCGGCTAACGAGAAAGTCCCGGTGCGGAGGGTAGCTATGAACCATGGGCACGTAACGGGCCACTCCCTAAGCATCAGAAGATGAGAAGCTGCCTCCAAAATAGTATCCTGCAATATGAAGAAATTGTTGTCAGGCTAGGTAGAATAATTGAAATATTATAGCAAAAAAAAACTTGAAAGTAAGTTCATACCGAATCGGATCGCGCGCGCATGTGCGCAGACTATGGACCTTGAAGGTGATCGGCCATCACCATCTCATGTCTCGTAACGGCTGGAAGTCTCCCAGCCATCACAGCGAAAAGAATAACAAAATGGCATATTGTTAGAGGATTGTAATATTAAAATTTTGCAACACTTTAAAAGAAATAAAGAAAATCTATGCAGTTGATGTACATTTTATTTTGCAACACTATCCATACTAACCTCCTACTAGTAGGGTTGTGTGATGTCCGATAATGACCAACGATTTGCGGATCGCACATATGATTGCTTTGTATCTGTCTGTCCATTATGTTCTTCTATGAGCTATACTGATCTAACTTTAATTGGTGACGGTAAGAATAAATACCGCTCCGCATCCTGGTCAGTATTTGATCATCGAGCGTGAAAGTTCGAAGAGTATGTATGCCCATACATTGCCATGGTGTAGTACTTCGACACATAAGCCAAATGATTCAACCTCTAATGGACGAAAGCTGCTATAGAATGACTACATGGCATGTGATAAATCAGTGTTCGGGTACAACTACATGAGCTTCACTGATCTGCTATGAAGTCAACTCTGAAGGAACGACAACTCCTGTCGAACACTTGCACTTCATTGGCATTAATATTGATTGGTTGTGGATAGTGCCTAGCCTCACGCTCAAAGCTACTGAGTATTGTTTGTGTTCTAAGAGAGAATGTGAATTCATCAGTTGGTTCTCCCAAATCAATGATATTTGCCCTCTTATAAAATAAACCAACAATGTTATAGTAAATAGCAGTGATCAGTGCTTGAATTGGTAGTCCCCGTGCCCATTTGAGTACCACATTAAAACATTCTAATGCATTTGTCGTCATAGTACCGTAACACTTATCACCATCGTGAACCAATGATCACTTGCACACATCACGGTCTACTAACCACTGGTATGCTTTAGATTTAATTTTCTTTATGTCTATCATGTGACGGTTAAATATGTTGATGTCATCCGTGCTGCCAGAAATGTACATTTTCTTACACATAAACTCGACATCCGCAATACCCATTTTTCTCACTGCTTTTTTGAAGTTTTCCCACAGATGTCTTAAGCAATGACGATATGCGGCCTATGGGAAAACATCACGGCATCCACGTACCAATCCCGAATACTTATCTGAGATAATACATAAATCGCTTCTTCCTGAAACAATAGGCAACAACTGTTGTATGCACATAATGAACTAGAGCCGGGACTCATTGTTCTCAAATTCAACCATTGCAAAAGCAAGCGAAAATAATACGTTGTTGGAATCAATACCAATAGCTATGAGTAATGTACCTCGATACTTTCCTAGTAGGAATGTCCAGTCCATGCTCAAAATAGGGCGACAAAATCTCCAACCTAAAACTGATGGCCCAAAAGCCCAGAACAATCTCTGAAACCTGCATATATATGATGATAAAATTCTGTAAACAGTTCCTGGCAGCACAGAGCATAACGAATCCATAAATAGGCCAAGAGAGCGGTACGACTCCTCCCAACTGCCAAATATTGCACTGATACTCTACGTCACGCATTCCAAGCCTTCATGTAAGACACTTTAATATTAAATTTTGATTCCATCCATCCTATGATCTCTCTTGGTTTCAAGTCTATCTGAAATCGCATAACTAGCATTATAAAATAACTAATGAACTTAGAAGTGCGGCGATGTCCGTAACCAGCGATAGTGTTAGCGTAATGCGGTGCACCTAAAGTTGATAACCTCCAAGCACCTCCCAACCACTTGCTTCTGCTACAGTGCATGCGTCATTGGCAAGATCTGCTAGGATTACTATGTTGTGCACATATAACAGTAAAATTCTTCTGATTCGAAGTGACGGTAATGAACTAAACATTATTAAGGATTGACCAACCAGTTACTGTAAACTGAAGCTTCGTCTTATTTGAGAAACACATACCTTTATATAGCACAACTAGAATTTCAATGTCATCTGAAAAACTTGAACTATCAGATGGACTATCAAACATAATATTTGCATCCCAATCTTTTGCGGTTTGGCATATGTGGACATAGTCATTATTGCAAATCATAGCATCGTCATTTGAAGAATTCCAGATTAAATGACTCTGAATAAGCTCGTGACTAACATTGGTGTCACATAAATTGGCATTACCGAGTAAAAAATCCTCCTCAATATCGCTATCATCAGATGCATTACTTGATTCGCTATTCATCATTTCGTACTCGTCGTCCGATAATACTCTAGATGAACTAGGTTGCTCATGCAGTTGTGCTTGAACAGGCAGCTCAGTTCTGTGTTAAAAAAGTCATAATCTTTTAAAAAATAGAAGATAGTATAAGCCAAAAAAATGAAGACACTAACATTGCTATTGAGATAAATGATTACCTTATTTCTGGGTCATCATAGTACTGTTGTGGTACAGTAATTGTTGGCCAAGTAAACTCATGAGCGTGTCGGTGAACATTATCGCATGAGATCGATCAATTGCAGGATATTTTGGCTTTACTTCCACATAGAGAACTAATGTCTGACGAGAAGCTTCATCCAATACAGTACTACAGACTTCATCATCAAAAACAGTAGAAGCTATGTATCCCGCGCCGATAAGAAAATGACACGTAATCTCTACTATGAAGTTATCAACGTCATAACGTAGAGATCTAAGCACTTTCTGTTTTAAATCTTCTAAGCTTGCATGACGTGAAACTCACATGGGACGATTTTTGCCACCGACATAACTTGAAATGAACTGATCATCAACGATCAGTTGACCGTCATAGAAGAGAATTAAAAAAACGAGCTTCTGACTCATCCTAGTATATGCTCAGCAACCAAATTTCTAACACAACCTAAAAATTAACTCATCACTCATCAAATTAAGTAGTGGTTATGATGTCAGATAAATGTGATGATGAAGCCTTATAAGTAGCATTAATGCAGGTCAGCCAAAATAAAAAGAAAATCTAGAAATAGATCTAAATCTAATGCAAACTAAAAAAATGCTAATAATAATAATTTATCACAACAGAGCACTCAATCTTCACTCTATTCACATGTAAAAGGTATAGAAATTTTACAAAACAGTAAAACAAAAGCAATAAAGAACCTATGGAAACAAGTATATCTATAAGAAAAGACTCTGATCAACATAAACCAGAAAGAAAAAGATAGCAATTATGAAACTCTAATACAAATTTTCTTCCATTTTTGTTAGCTTTATTTATCTCATTATGTCATTCTAATGAATATTTCTAAACTATCTAAGTCTAAGTTAATTTGACTTTTCTGAATTGACTGAACAACTTGAATTTGATAAATTCCCTAAAACACTTGAGCATCATCCAATCATATATTCGTTATCATTAAAATCAAATTATTATATCTTGGGGCTCATGGAGTCAATAATTTTCACCTTCTTAATGATGACAAATCTATGCGATAGAGATTGATGAATGTGCAAAAAGACCTTACATCAATTTGTTAGAATAAATTTTACATATAATCATGTACAATATATAACAAACTATACTATGTAGTAAAATATAACTTGTAACAAAGTAAAATATGTAGCAACAATTAAATTAGTTAAAAATAAATCAGATAGATCCCCCTAAATGTATGTATGTAGAATTTTTTTTTGAAACCAACATACTACTTTTCCCTTTTAGAAAAAGATAGCAATTATGAAACTCTAATGCAAACAAAAAAATATTATGTCATAGGCCTCTCTTTTACTTTCACTTAAAAAATACCTTACGTATACCTTCGAACTTGCGGTGGAGCTGGACCGAAATCTTCGGGTGGAGCCGACACTTGCGGTGGAGCTGAGAGTCACAATGTCGGGGTGGGACCGGATTCTGTCACGGAATCGAGCTAGATCGGGATGTCGAAAGAAATGTCGCGCGGGGGCTACCAGGGCCGCACGAAAGTTAATTTAGGGCGTATCCAGTCGCCCAATAATCGATCAACTGTCTTCACTTAAAGTCAGTCAACCGATTATCGGACGACTGATTTTAAGCAAAATCAATCGCCCCATAAATAGGCGACTGTCCCTAAACCACCTCAACGGTGAGATAGTTGGTCAATCACCCACTTATAAAACGACTATACCTAAAATCAATTTTTTTTTATATATACTTAATATAATAATTATTTATTATTTAATACTTATTTTAAAAAATTTACCTTTTCAAGGGAGAAAAGATGGAATCATTAGTGAGTTTTTTTTTTTTTTTTTTTTTTTGGGAACGAACAAATGTGGTGAGATCTCTTTTTTTCGAATATATAATACCTATTTATACTTATAATATATATACAAACTATTATTATTATTTCTTTTATTTCCAACAATAAAATACAAAAAAAGGTCAACAAAACTATAATTATTTTTAAAAATAATTAAAAATGTAGTTAAAATTTCAATTATATAATTATAATAATCACGTTTAGCAAAAGAAAATATTATTATAACATAAAAAAATATAGCTACTATATCATTGTTCGTCGTACTTAAATTTCAATATCATCAAAATATTAATTTGAACCCACTTCTGCACTTCACATTCATACGACCAACTCATAATAACCAAGGCACTATCAACTAATCAAAAAGCTAATTAAATGATTCCAACATAAGGCACATAGAGATGCAGACACATTATTTGCAGTCTCCAACTACTGGAAAGTCCTTTACCACTACTACTACAGCCATGAAACTAGAAACTATAAGTTTAATTATGATAATCCAAATAAACCATAACCAAAATACTAACAGTGAAGCTGGGAAAGCTATCACTCATAGATTCCTCTTCACAGCATGCTGTCTGTCCTCGCAGGAAGTCGCCGGAAGAAGTTCACCGGAGCAGCAGGCATCCTCTGCCTGAACCTTGGATGCCTCATCACATAAAACCCAGCCAGTACAGCCAAAACCTGGAATGGGATCACATACAGAACTATGGCTGAAACCAGGCAGAACAGAACAAAAATCGCCGTAGCACGTGGATCCCTCCAGCTGAGCAGAGCCTGAATTCGCTCTCCCTGGGTTGCGATATCCCCAACGACTGTCTGAATTCTTCCTGCCACACTCCTCAGCCTATCATACCTCATCCTCACAAGCTCTGGGCTGCGGGTGGTCGGAAAAGTGTCGAACTCCTCATCAAGTTCATCAGGATGCACGGCCTCTGCATGTGAAATCTTGGTGTTCATATGCGGCGGATATCGAGGGCGGTAACGATAATTCCAGACACCAATCAAGAACATGTATAAAAACATGGTAGGGAGTATCAGCTCAGGAAAGCAGACGAGCATGATGAAGAGAATATGAACCAGGACGGTTGTGATGGGGTTCTTCCAAGTACAAACATCTCCAAACCATTTGCCAACTGCAAAGAAGCCTGAGAACACCGACATGAGCCGAAAGAAGTTCGCTTTGCTTCTGCGCATGCTCCACAAGTGAGAATCAACATCTGACATGTATTCCACAACTTCCTTCCGTAGTGGTGGTTCCATTCTGCTTAATCTTGCTGCCACTATCTGGACTGCTTGATGGCGAAGCATATCAAGCTGCATGACTGTTAGCGGCCGTATATAATGCATCTTAGGAAGCAAGGGTCGACCATACAAGTAGAGCATGTTGATCAATGATGTTGATGAGAATCTTATTGCGAGGTGGAGCTCTCCCATTTTCTTGAGGCCAGATGGATGCAGGACCAGAAGTGGGTATGAGTGAGTATACACTCGCCCGGTTTCGAGGGTGGAGAGACGAATCCGCACCTTCCCAATCTTTGCATCTCTATTGCCATTTGGACCCTTCTCCCCAAGCTGACAGTTATCAAACACACCAACTGTCAGGACTGTAGCTGGATCATAAACCTCCCATGTGTACTGCTCATTGTATTTTGGACTAAGACTGGTGATGATGGTGCGAGTGCGAACCCATTTCTGGCCATACTTGGCCACACAGTATGTATCTGATGTTCCCTTACCATCTCTTGTTTTCATTGGATGGAGACCCTCTCCACTAAGGATGCCAAGTTCCAGCAACCCAATTGAGGGTTTCCATAGCTGCTTTGCTGTGGGTCTCAGATCACTGCTGTAGTGGGTGGACTCATCGAGCACATGATAACCACCATCAAGACAAACTCTGACATGAATGCGGCTGGCAAATTTCTCCTTCTTGATCTGATCCACATCAATTGCAGCTGGCTTCTCAAGATTGAACCATCTTGTGTTGACAATACGATCATCAGCTCGTTTTTCAATGGATGACAATGGAATAATGATACGCCCAATAATTTCATCTTTGTTTGGGCCGACACGGTCCTCTACTGACATGATGAGATGATCCTCAAATGGTTCAGCGGCCACAAATAGCAAGTCTTCATTCCAAAGCGGATTCAATGTCCGTGCCTGGACAGTCCTCGTCTTCAAGAATTGGTTTCCCAGCTGTGCCTTCACATACACATCTGGGAAGCGAGTCTTGTCCGATGGGATGATATCTTGTGCCTCGATGATATTGACACGAACATACCAAAGCCTTGGCGCGTGGTAAACCTTGGAACGAATGTGTGGGCTTATGGCAGATGAATCAATAGGAGCTGCTGCATCAGACTGCCATGCATCAGGAAAGGCCTCATCAGCCTGGGTGCCTATCCATACTGCAACCATCAACTCACCCTTTTTGTCGCCCTTCTTGTTCTCAAGCCGGTACCACTCTGGAGCCAAAGGACTGTCTGGTGGAACCCGTGTCGGAACATCATTCAAGTCAAAACGCACCACTCCGACAAAGTCATCCTTCATCAGGTCTTTGTCTTTGACAACGACTTCGAGGATTGAAGCCTGCATTCGATCTCTTGCAAATGCGAAAACCTCGTTCCACTCTGGGTTCTGTTTCTTCTCAAAATGTTTGGTTGTCCCCTTATAATTACCGACTCTCACCTCAACATAAGGATCCAGGCTTCCAGTTACGTCCATGGCTGGTAAATCTCGTGCTTTCACCACCCTTACGAAGAGGTACTGCATCTGCTCTACAAGGTCATATGTACTGGCCGGCTTGTCAGCACGAATAACACGACCCCCAACAATCTGCCCTCCACCAAGAAAAGGACTTGTTTCCTTCAGAGCATAGTCGACCGCTTGTGCCGAGGCTGATGATGGGTACATCCTCACTATTCTTGGCGGGGGTGGTTCCGGTTTCATCTCATCAGCCATATATTTTGGTTGATCACTGATCTGAGCTGAAGCATTGTGCTGATGGGCAACGTTACTTTCTTTTGGGATGCTGCGGAAAGTATTTCGTGACCCAGCCCTGCTTTCTGGATGGAGATGTGAAGTTGTATTTGAAAATTGGGTCTGTGCTTGATGAGTTTGCACCGAGGACGAATTATTCAGAAAAGGATCGGATGCTGGGAGAGGGTTTGAAGCTTTCACTGAGGGATCATCAGTAAGAAACACCTTAAGTCCAACCTCTCCTTTCACACGTGAGAAAATTCCACGCTTTTCCAGGGGATAGTGGAGGACCACAGCATCAGGGTAGGGAACAAAAGAAGTTCCAGAAAGCTGTACTTTGCCTAGGAAGGACTTGGAATTAGAAGTTTTATTCATGTTGTAGATATAAGCTTCAAGTGTAAGTTCAGGTAGACTAGAAGGATCAGAAATGTTGAAATAGAAGCGCTCATTCCAGACAGGGTTGAGGTCCTTTTCCTTGATCGTTGTCCGAAATTTCTGGCCATCAAAATGAAGCTCGACATAAGCACTAGCAGAACCCTGCCCATCCTTGGGCATTAGATCATGGGCACTCACAACCTCCACACCCAACTTGAGGTTGCTCATATCTAACAGTAATCTTCTCGGCAGTAATGGTGACAACTAAAAGCTTCCTTAGCAGGAGGTAATAAAGCAAATATATAGTGCCTGAATTAGAGAAGAAAGAAGATATTAGTAAAGATGGATCAGCAAACACGATTGAATCATATCAACGGGATAGGACATGAACAAGGCAAAAACAACTTATGGCTAAAAATATAATAATAAAGTATCTAATCAAGCATGAAGATATAAACATAAAAAAATGACTAAAGTTCTCAAAAAGAAAGAGAAAATATGAGTTCTTTAAAAAAAAGTATAGGAGTTTTCTTAGTAGGAGTTTTAATTGAATAAACAAGAATTATCAGTATTTAGTATAACTTTGGAATCTAATTTTATCAGTTGACTTTCTATTTATAATAAAATAAAAAAATAGTAAGGAATAAAGCTATATACATTTTAATCATTCTTGTACTGCATGTCAATTACTTAAAATTTGCTTTAGACAAATGTCTTTTTCTTGAGCTTTGTCTGGAGAAAATAATTAAAAATAGACAAATTTCAGTCACACCACATGTTAATAAATAAATTGTCAACTGATACTTAAAAAAAATCGCTACCCCTTCTAGCATTATATAATAAAATGCACGGAAAAAAAACTTCATGAAAAAAAACTAATCATATAACAAAAATATAAGAAAAAACAATAAAACAATTAAATTTAAATATTATAAAAATAAAAATACAAGAAAAAGCAATGTGCACAGATTAAATCACGTATAGAATATAAAATCAAGTAATTGAAGGTGAATTGATTTATTATTTATAGTAATCCTTATGAAACTTATATTAAAAAAGCCATTTAAATAAAACTTGGAAAACTAACAATGATTTCGAAGGGCCCCAAATAAGAGTTCTAATAGATATACCTTATAATTTGTATTATTATTATTATTATCAAAAATAGTATTCATTAGTTGAGATTTAAACCTGATATATATATATATATATATATGTGTGTGTGTGTGTGTGTGTGTGAATACTTATTATCTGGACAAGTTGTTATACAACACATGGATAATCATTAAAAAATTAATGAGTAATTAAATAACACTTTATCTATTTCATTATTTACTTTCTATTAACATAATTTCTTAATAAATTATCAGTTATTCGCTAGATAATTTAATCATCAACAAAAACTTAATTTTCTAAACTTTTTGATTTAAAGTTTTCCGTATGGTCCTTCGCACTATCCAAATTACCCATCTCATAATAATACACATCCTAACTCATCCTAGACAACCCAAGTCGTATCTCTCCCATGGGCAAGTAGTTGATGCAAAGTAATAGACGTACAAGTCAAAAAATGGGTGAAATTGGTCCAAATCATCTTTGGCCAGCCTAAATGAACTTTATTATTTAGCTAGAAACAACCTAGTTAGGTCATTTTCCTTTGAGAAGCATCATACCCTCTCACATGGGGACATGGCCATAGCTACACTCCTGGAACTATTCCAAGACCCTTTTCCCCTATAGTTTTTCACCAATAGCTTTTAGTAGTTAAAACCAACCTCATCGAGTCACTTTTTATTTGAGAGTGTGGGAACGCATTATACCCTCTTGTATCATGGCATGCAGACATGACCATGGTTCTGTTGGGCCTATTCCTTTATGGCTTACCACCAGCACGTTACCTTAAGGAGCAGCCTAATGTAAAAAGTCAATGAGTGTCATTGGCTTAGAAAGAATTGCTAAACCTCCAAGGTTGGAAGATTTCCAAAAGGTACTGTCACCTTCCTTCACAAAGCTTCACACAAAGACACACATGCAGACATCCATCCATCCATCCATCTCATAGCTTAGAAAAGCTCAAACTAGGCGAACCAAGGTGAAGCCACCTTGAACTAGGCCTGCCCATGCAAACCCAATTTGTGTTGGTTGTCTTCCTCATGAGAAAATCTACCTACATATCAAGATCGGGCTGATGGCAATCACTAGCGAGACTGTTCACCTAAAAATATATATAATTTTGTTTTTCTGGCCATAGTGCCGCAACGCTGTGTTCATGACGTCGCAATGCTGCCCTAGCCTTCTAGAAGGATAATTGCTCAGTGCCAGCTGTCAAAATTACAGTACAGCGCGATGCACTATGATCTTGACGTCGAAGTGTAAACCAACTATTGAGAGGGAATAGTTACAAGAAGTACTATCATAAATATGAGTGTCAAGTTCACTCCTTTCCTCCCCTTTTCTCTCTCCGACCACTCTTACTCTCATTGCACTCCAACACTACACTTGCGCTTCTGGCGATTTTTTGTTGTGAGACCCTCTGTTCGTTCAAGCAAAAAATTTATGCCATCCTATCTTCAAAAAAGCGTGTGTTAGATCATTATCCCACCGTTGATCTTGGATCAAGTGAGGAAAAGAAGATTGAAGATTTGAAGACCTCCATTGCTGAACTTTGATCCAGCGCGACATGAAAACCCCTCCCCTCCGTCGATCTTAGATTTGGAACAAGGGAGAAGAGTGTTTTGCACTACAATTTTGAAATCTAGCACTACTAAGGCGAAATGCTGCCGAAATTTCTAATTTTTTTTCTAAAATCTCACAAGATACTCAAATTTCTTACTCGCAACGCCTTGGTGCTGATATTCATCGCTGCAGCATTGTGCTCTCGATTATTCTTGACATAAAGGGCAACGCTACGACGCTCAAGAACCAGCGCTGCAGTGCTTTACTGAAATCACCCTAGCGACGTAGCGCTATAGCATCAATGCCACGACATCATGCTTATTTGTTGCAAGGCCATAGGGCCAACGCCTCGATGTTATATCTCCCTAACACAAGTAAAAAGGATTGAGAAAAATTTCCTGCTAAAGGGTATAAAATCACCCTAACACCTCGGCGTCATAGGGTCAGTATTGCAGAGCCAAGCTCTCGGGTTTTTCATTATGTTCACAACGCAGAGGCGTTGTTACTCATATTTCATTTTTTATAAATATGTTCGAATATTTTTATTTAAATCCTAGAGCGATAAATCAACAATACTAATCACATAAAAGCATATAACACAAAAATAATAAAAAGAAAAATTTTATTTTTAAATTTAATATATATATATATATATATATATATATATATATATATATATATATATATATATATATATATATATATATATATATTACAAAAAGGGGAAAAGTATAAAAATGGGGGAAACTAATAATCATACTCATCGCCCTCTTCTTCCTCCGTGTTTGATACTAGCATACCAGCAAGGTAATTATATAAGGCTGATACTGAGACGTCATAAGGAAGGAGACCTGATTCGGATTTGCGATATTGTAACTCTGGAACATGTTGATTAGTGCAGTATTAAAGTGGGCCATGTAAGAGAATTGCATATGTTATTGATCCATATAATGATAAAACTTACGCTCCAAAATATCCCACCTGCGACTACTCCTGTCCACCCTTTTTTTAAGTCCATGACCTAACTGCCAATTTCTTGGACATGTCGGCAAAGGACTTGAAAGATTGGGGTCAAGGTCGTGGGGTAGGTGAGCCCTCCCCTACTTCGAACCTCGACCCAAATCCCTCAATTATCCTCTTTATTAGAGGAGCCTTCTATGAGTGTTTCTTCATCAGGAAACACATAAATCATAAATCAAAGAAGGGTGATCATACCCGACAGTAATACTCCCCTTAAACATATTACAAATTTAATTATAAATAACTTTCTCGATATCAATCGTAAATCCCATATGGATAACAAAATTTAAAACAACCATATCTTTGATAACCTCGCTAATGTTATCATTGTGCATAAACTTGACGAAAATGAAATAATGTCAAGGCTTAGATTCGACAGTGAGACTGGCGAAAGAAAGAAAATGGAGGATTCCTCCCATCGTTTCTATTGCACATTTGCATTTCAGCCAGAAAGAAAATGGAGGATCTCATAAAAATCCAAATGATCGTTATAATAACCAAGATATTGATCATAATCAATATTTTGGAGATTGTAATATACGTTAATAGCACTACTGTCGAAACCTACTAGTTTCCCCCGTACATATGCTTTGTTGTCCTAGCTCTCTTGTGCATTTGCGAAAAACTCACGTACCACCAAGACAACACACGAGTTGTTATTATAGGCCAGCTTGGCCCAACCTTGTCTCACGATCACCCCTTCGACACCGATGTTGGGATCTTGGAAGCTCCACTGTGATCAAATGTTTGTACGAGGGCGTTGATCTGCTACTCGACGACTAATTCTTTGACATCCGGAAGCCCTCTTCCTGCTCACCACCCTTTTGAGTGGTATGATAAATATGTTAACTGGAGAGAAGAATATAGCTGAGAGAGAGAAAAGAAATCTTTAAGGAGAGAGACTCCTGAATGAAAATCTTTAACAACCTCAGGTCCTATTGTTGACCTCCACATGTGTCATAAGTTAAGACAAGCAGTCAAATTCGGCCGGACTTGGTGACAATACAAAGTGAGAAAAATGCACATGTGCGAAAATGGTTGAAGCGACCTCCGATTGATGAGCAGTACTGCGTTGCATTGACGTCAAAATTGATCGAATATAAATATTGCAAAATCTAACGATCAATCGATTCGCCTTTTCAATGTGTTGACATATCGAGTCGAAAAAGCGATGTCGAACGCCAGTTCATGAAATTGATCATTCGTTCAAAACACATCTATCAAATAAGGCATTCGCTCAATTCGGACGAGTTTGTGCATATATCGAATGATTTGAAGTGATAGCATACAAATCGAGACTGAAATGCACAATGTGTCATCAAAATCAACTCAAATGACTTTTGATCGATGAACGGACTTCGTCATCGCATTTAGAATGTCGAAATTGGTTAGGATATAAATATAACACTTAACGCAACCGATCAACGACGTCAGCGGCGCATTACGCGCATATCGAACGTGGCGCGAAACAAAGAACCTCAGAAATTGATCGCATCATCCAAAGCAAATCATCAAATAAGGCATTCTCACTCAACTCGGATGAGTCAAGCGAATCAGCGGGCGACGGCACATTTTGAGGTGAAATGGACTCAATTTGGCGTAGACTCGAACCAAACGGCATCCGATCGCAAAACGGACTACGTCATTGCGTTCAGAACAATAGAATTATCTTGAATCGATATATATATTGATTATGTGCATTTACCAGCATGAAATCCGCATTTAAACTGTTTAATAAATTCAAAATTTATTAAAAAATTCTCATATTAGTCTCATTTCCCCCTTATTTTCAGTTTTTTGAAAAAACTGTCAAAAAAATAATAAAAAGAAAAAATTGAAAAAGAAACCACTCCCCCAACTCCCTCCTGATTCTCTCCCATTCTCCTCTCTCTCCTGCATCCCTCTCCCGACGGAAAACCAAAAGAAGAGCCAAAACAAAACAAAATCTCTCTAACTCGTTTTCCTCCATTCGTTGTTTTTTAGTGATCCACGGCGATATCCCAATGAAAGCGCCTCAGCTTCTCTCTTCTCATTGTTCCAAAACCGTCAGATCCGCGCGTCATTCGTGACGCGATCCGGCGTAGGTAGAATCATACCGTAGCTCCACCGTATTTATCCGCGTGGCGTAGCCCTGACGTTGACTCGAACCCGGGCCAGCTCCGCAGCGTCGACCAGACCCAGCCCGGCGCATTCAGCGTTCCGTTATTAGTGGATTGCATCTGCGGTAGCTCGTAGGCACTAAAACTCCTGAGGGTGATCTCCCGCCACGGCCGTGCGATCCACCATGACGGATTCGGCCATTTGTCATAAATCATAACTAGCTTCCACCACAAAACTACCCGGCCAGGTGAAACCCGACCCTCACTTGCCCAGCTCAGCGGCCACCGCTTCAAACCTCAGCCCGCTGCTAACCTACACCCCAGGTGGTTCGGCTGTTCTGCGTAACCCTTCTGCCAACCTTTTCCCAACCTTGAACCATTCTGCATGGTCGGGAAGAACATCGTCGAGGTGAATCCTCTTTCGATTTTGGCAATACCTAACCACAAACCCTGACCGTGGTTCGGCACGTTCTGCGTAGCCCTCTGACCCAACCTTTTCCTGTAACCCTTCAAACTTCTCAATCGGGAAGAACATCGTCGTCAGGTGAATTCTCTTTCGATTTTCGTCGCATCGCTTTAGCGGTCCGTTTATTCGCCTCGGGAAAAACATGTTAATAGGCAATTTTTCTTTCGATTTCAGACCTTCGCCTCCTCTGTTTCCTTCACATGTCGGAAGATATCATCAGATTCTTCTTTCAATTTCCGACGTCGCACCCGCGCTTTTGGGTCCGTTTTAAAGTGATCGGGAAGAATATCGTCAGCGAATTATTCTTTCGATTCTAGCGTTGCACTCCCGTTACCTTCCTTACCGTTGTAAATCGGAAGAAAATCGTCAAGCGAATTCTTCTTCGATTCGTTATCGCGTCCTTATTTTAGCCTTTCCACCGGCCGGAATCGAGGGAAGAACATCGTCGAAGATTCAATTTTGACATCGACTCCTTGCACTTATATCCGATACCTAATCCGTTCCTTTACTGCGTTGGCCTAGAAAAATGCTTTAGAACATGTAGGATCTATGAATGTGAAGAGATATATATATATATTGTGTTTCTTTACAGGTTTGAAGACCTCGTTGTGCTCAAAAGGGAACGACGGGATGAAAAAACAGGTTGTGGTGTCATGAGCGCTTACCTTCGAAGGCGTCTGAAGTAAGTCAACACTTGTTAGATATCACTCCCAATCTGTCAGAAATTTCAGGACTTAGAAAAAAAAAGAGGGAATGAATATATATTGCATGTCTTCTTTCAAGTCTGAAGAAAAAAAAATGAGGAATGGATATATATTGCATTTGTCTTCTTTCAGGTCTGAAGGTCTCGTTGTGCTCAAGAGAACGCGACGAGATGAAAACTCGGTTGTGATGTCGCAAGACACCACTCACCATGCTTAAGAGGAAGTGCAAGTGGTAATACAGTCTGACCCCTGAGGGGATGACGTCGGGAGGCTGCCAAAATTGTCTAAATTCTAGACTTAAAAAAAAAGTGGGGAATGAATATATGTTGCATTTGTCTTCTTTCAGGTCTGAAGGCCTCATCGTGTTCAAGAGGGCGTGACGAGATGAAAACTTCGGTATGGTGTCATGACACCACTCCTACCTTCGAGGCAGAGTATCAAAACACCCCGATCGATCCCCTCTGAGGGATGGAGTATCGAAATTTCGTCTAATTTCTAGACTTAGAAAAAAATAGAGAGATGAATATATATTGCATTGTATGTCTTTCAAGTCTGAAGACCTCATTGTACTCGAGTGACGAGATGAAAAAACAAGTATGGTGTGTGAACCATTACCTTCGATAGAGGCGTCTGGGTAAAAACACGATCATTCTGCGAATGGCAGGAGGCTGTTGAAATTACGTTAAATCTTTTGACTTAGAAAAAAGGAGAAAGTAAAATGAACAGACTTAAGAACGCTAAGTAGAGAAACATGCAGTTCATTTTAAACTAAAAGCATCAAACAAAAAAAAAGGGGGAGCCTTTAAAGCAAATTTTGAAAAAAATAGAATATTCATTTAAAATTTAAGTGAAATTTGGGGAGGCTAATATTAAACTCACAAACTTTAATAACTATTCTCTATGGCTTAAATGGAAGTAATGAGTGAGTTCTCTTTTCTTGTAATTTCCTCAAAATTAAACAAGCTTTAATTGAAATTTGGGAGATGGACTAATGTCAAACTCATAATAAACTTACAATAAACTCAAAATCTAAGAATGAACCAAATTGAGTTTAATAATTTTTATACGAATGTGGAGGTGGTTACTATATTAGCTAATAAGCATGAATAGGGCTAAAGCAATAAATACTGAAATTGACATAACTTATCAAAATTTATGTAGATTGTGCATTTATCAAGTTGGAAAAATTACAAAAACTCAACAACAAAACTAAGTGTCGGTAGTGTATTAAACTACAATCTAAATCGAAACGTCTTTTTCGCGGATCTTGTATTGCAGAATGACTAAATTAAAGTCTACAAAATCATAGCTTCCTTGATCAAATTAAAAATTTCATTCTAATTATGATTTTTAATGTCGATGATTTTATTAATTAGATGAAATTATCTAGTATAAATACGCATAGGATTATGTTGAATGCTTAAATTGGTCTCGAAGATGTTGCGCTTCCCTTTTAAAAGGCACGGGTTAAAAAAACCAAAATCTATAAAAAATTTCAATCGGTAAAATATCGGAAACTAATCTTGTCGGCGATAATAAAGTCGATCATCATTAGATTAAACAAAGTTTACGTAATCTAAAGCTCTTAATTCAACATAAAATTACCTAAAATTACAATACACATAAGCGACATTATCGAATGCTTAAATTCAAGATTCCAGAATGTTGTGGGTTCTTCGATTTAGTCTTAGGACTGGGTTTGGGTTAACAAAACCTAAAAATCTATAATAAGAGTTTAAAATCAATGAAATATCTAAAATTGATTATATGATGACGAGATCTAATCCTGTTAGCGGTAGCATTGAGGATCTAAAGCTCTTAAACACATTCAAATTAATCATTTTTTTTAAATCAAATTAAGTATCAATCTGAAATCAATCTCATAACTCAGAAATAAAAACTGTCTAAATTCTTAAATACGCATGGACGACCTCTTTGAATGCTTAAATTCAAGTGTCAAGAATCTTGCGGGTTCTTCCGATTTAGTCTTAGGTTGGTTAACAAAACCTAAAAAACCTATAAAAGAATTTCAAATCAGTGAAATATCTGAAAAACTGATTATGTCAGGTGATAGTAGATCTAATCCTTTGTTAGCAGCTAAACATAGTCGACAGGATCTAAAGCTCTTCAACATATTCTAATCAATCAATTTTCAAATATCAATCAGAAATTGTTTAAATGAAACTCTATCATTAAAAACTTTAATAAAACTCAATCTATTCCGCAACTGTTTGTCGGGGGTGACAAATTAAGAAAACTCTAGCTCACAGCGATGTCAAATCAGTGTTCTACTATGTTCACTCTCAATCAATCTCTTGTAAAGACATGACCGTGTCCCTCATTCTGACCAAGAGCTCACGTATAAAGCGATTCTGAGAGTCCTCGATCGGGTGGTTTTGGCTCAAGCTCCATTATATTACGATCACCGTAACTCAGATGCTCCCCATGGCTCGCTTCTTTGAGTTGTAATCATGGTATACTGATAAAGAACAACCCCTATTACGGTAGACTTAGAGTTAAATCTCCTTGACAAACACCACCCATGTCTACGGATTTCTTGGGCGTAACTTCGTGTGTTCTTGATGAAGATCTTTCTAGGTTGAATTACCTCCTACATTGAGTAGGGGCCGGTATTTGCCGGGATGACCATGGGATCTAGATGAACGCGTTATCATTCATTTCGGTTTAAAATTTGAAATGATAAATTTCATATCTTAAATTCACGAAACTATATGTTCTTCTTATACGCATTCATCCTAGCGCATCGAAAGTTCTCTCACTTATCGAGAGGGGTAATTAATTATAGCGGGCATAGGAAACTTGAAACCAGATCTAAAGTTCTCGTGAATGAGGGGCCGAAATCTCAGGTGTCTTATCTACTATCTCATCTCTTCAAAATTACAACTTTAAAACTCTTTCATGAAGAGGTCGATTGGCAAATTTTCGAACCCTATTTAAATCGGAGTTAAGTATTTAAGTAGTTTTTCTGCAAGTTTGACCTTTTTAATTATATTCTAAAAGTGTGAGAGTAAAGTGTGTGCCCTAGAGTGACTGAAGTGTGGAGAGAGCTTCAGAGAAGTGTAATTTGTATTATTCTCCTCAATTTTCTTTCATAGTAAATTTTTTGGTGGTGTAGCTCCGTGATTTTTTCACGTTCTCGAATTTTTCCACATAAATATGATATTTTTTTTGTACTTTGATTTCATTTGTTCATTGAATGTTCTAAAACACTCAAATTAATTTTCTATGTGTGGTAATTTTATATATCTCCCACCATAAGGGGCTCCTATAATCTCTACAAACTTTTGTTTCACAAATCATTTATGGCAAATGGTGACATATCATCGTTCATGGAGATGAAATTTTTAATTAAAAAGGAAAACATATCATGATTTTTTTCAATAACCTTTAATTTGAGCGACAAACCTTCACAAAAGTATTCACAATAATTCAACCTCTATTAGACCCATGTTGTCAAGATCTACAAAATGGTAAATTCAATTTGACAAATGGAGAAATCATTGAGGGTGTTTGCCACTAAACCATCACAAGGGCATTGTTGGATACTCAAGCAAACCCTAGCATTGGTGGTTGATCAAACCAACCTAAGGCTAAGAGCAAGATCATTTAGTAACTTTTCAATCATAAGAAGCCAAAATCTACAATCTTTTTGTTAAAAAATTTAGGGAATGTTATAGCATTTTCTAGAAAAAAAATGAATTATAAACTACTCAAAATCTATATACATAATCATTTCAATTAACATAGACAATCTAAACTTTCAAATCGTAAACTAATTTTAGAGCTCTGATGGCTTGAAACAAATAAACTTTATCTAATGCAACAGAAGATATGTCTCTTCACCTTCGCCTTATGGAAGATTATTATGGCCATCCTAAGTTGAATCTACATCGACATTCATGACCTTGTGTTCTCTTGTCCACAATCATCAAGGCATATCACATTAGCCTCTAAAACCTTCTCTTAGTCACCCTTGATATTTCTAACATGGAAGTGTTAAGGATTATATCCAACATAAGTTAATAATATTTTTTTATCACATAGCATGGATATAAAAATTCAATGGTCTAGACTTCTTTTTGGACAAAAATGATTAACAAATGAATTTCTCAGTGAAATACAACATCATGTATTTCTTATGAAAAAATAAGTGATATTGTTTTAAGCACAAGAAACCATGTATTTTAAATTGAGGACTTAATGAAGATATTTCTAACACAAAGCATTAAGAAAAATATCAAAGAAAATTCCTAGTATTCTTTTAATTAAAAAGCATAGATATAAGAATTCAACAATCTTGTATTTACAATAAACTTTTTTCAATTGAAAAGGATCAAGAACTGAACTTCCAAGAGGAGCTTAATTGCTCATTTTTTGTAAGATGTTAACATAATGTATTCATCATAGAGGGAAAAATTAGGAACCATAGTTTCAAGTATAAAAAGCAAATATTATTAACACATGATTAAGTGAGCATAAATTTAAATCAAAGGGGTTTTGAACTAGATTATAATTTTATTATTGTACTTAATACACTTAAATAAGAAAATGTTGGGAATAGACCCTATTAGAGTGGAACTGCACACACACTCACATGAAAGGAAGACAAACCAACAATGAGTTGACAATAGACCTAATGAGTTGATGTAATTATGAATACTCATTTGTTTAAAAATAAAAAAATAAATAAATATTTCTAAGCACATACGCTTAAAAATATGCAATGTCAGAGCTTTATAGGTAATGAAAATTCAAGTTGATATGTGTTGACCTCCATGTGTGATATCGGTCGAGTCGAAATTAACCAAATTCAATTCCTTTGATGTAACTTCAAATTAGAGAAATATACTAGACATCGTCGAAATCAATTGAAACGACCTCCGATCGACGAACAAACTTCATCATTGTATTCAGAATGTCGAAATTGGTCAAAATATAAATATTGCATAATCTAACGATCAACCGAGCAAGCGATCGAGCTGTCAATGTGCCGACGCGCATATCGAAGTCGGGAAGCTGCGACGATATCCAAACATGATTGCGTTGTTAGTTTCGAAACATCAAAATCTATCAAATGAGACCGTTCGCACTCAATTTGGACAAGTCTGCACGAAAATCAAGCGATCGGAAATGATAACACTCATTTAGACCTAAATTGACCCGATTTAAAACCAAAACGGCCTCCGATTGCAAACGGATTAACATTGTGTCGGAACATCTGAATAACCTAAGATATATATATATATATATATATATATATATATATATATATATATATATATATATATATATATATATATATATATATATATATATATATATATATATATATATATTAACTATATGATTTCGTCGACTAAAATTCATTTTAAGATCGATTAAGTGCTTAAAAAATGAGCTAAACCTATTTATACCTAAATCTCTAACCTAGGCGAGAGATCTCCCTCAACCCCGCTGTTCTCCCTTCGCGATTTCCATCGACCAACCGTGTCTTCATCCCTTCCGATTCTCCCACAGCTTGCGTTCGCTCCCAACGAACCACTCAGCCTCTTCCTTCCCCTTCCGTTCAAAAGCCTTAACCGAGGCTCTCACTCACACTCGTTTTTCTCCTCATCTCCAATTGAAGCAAAACCGAAAGGTTCTTCCCGTCCATCTCCCCTTCGAACCGCAATGAAACAATAAGCTTTCCTCTTTCCATTTTCCTCCATCCCTCATTCTTCTTGGCCGAAAATCCCTTCTCCCTTTTCCTCATTCTTCTTGGCCGAAAATCCCTTCCTATTTCTCTCATTTTCTCCTTGGCCGAAAATCTTCCATTTTCCTCAACCTCCCTTGGCCCAAAATTTTATTCCCTTCCCTCCTTCGATTTCTGATCTCATATCCAAAGCTATCCGAAAATCCTCCTTCCCTCATTTTCTCTTGGTCGAATTCCTCCTAGCCGAACTTCTCCTTTGCCAAATTCATCCTTGACTTCCCTTTTGGCCGGTAGTAGAGACAACTCATCATGGTGCCTCTCGATATACCTTCTCAATTCCTCCTTTAATCAAGCGCATAGCCGCTGAATTACTCTTCCGACCTTTCCTTTTGCCACACCCGAAAAGGAGAACCGTCATCAGGCGGGTTCTTCTCTAGGTTTCCGGCATTTCCATCACTCCTGCTACATTTTCCCTCTCTTCTTGCAACACTCCAATTCTCAATCGACTTCCTTGCTCGCACTACCCATTCCTTCAATTGCTGCTCTCCCAATGTCAATGATATAGTGAAATAGTTGTGGATGTATGATGTGAATGTTGAAATTATATATATATATATATATATATATATATATATATTTTCTTTATGTAGGTTGAATGCCCTGCTCATCGAGTGACGAGATGATGATGTTTTGTCAGAGAACAATCCTTCTGTATGCATCTTGAATAAGTCAAATGGATGTTGCTCCCATGTCGAATAGTGTAAATTTCACAAATTTTCGAACTTAGAATAAAAAAAGAATCAAAATTCATTAAAAAAAAGAGAAACACACAAATAATGAAACAATATGGAATTAAAAGTGAATTAAACAAGTCAAGTAAATATGCAAAATAAATATAAATATGAGCATAAAAAAAGGGGGATTACTTATAAAGTGTCTTCTTTAAATTTAAAAAAACTCACAAGCAATATTAAATAATTTCTCCACTTCCTTTACCAATGCTCAAAAAATAATTTATGACTTGAAGAATTAAATGAAATGTGGAAGAAAGACTCTCCTAAATCCTTTCAACTTATAAGAGGAGAGTAAACCCTTTTAAAGGTTCATATTCAATTTATGAAATCTTAAGTGGTGTGACATGTGTAAAACATGTCGCCGCTTTATTCCATATTAATTCCTAAGTTAGGTGCGGGTACGATTAGAAGAGAGCTATTAAGAGTTTACTTTAAACAAATTGGAAGATAAACTCTCAAATATGAAAGGATTTGAATTAGATGTTAAAGTGAGTCCGTCAAAAAGATTAATTGCCTGCTCATAAATGAATTTGAAAGCTTGGAGAATGAAAATATATAATCTGAAGTATATTTGAAGACCACTCATAAATAAAGATTAAATTCCAAATATGAATTTATGAGATTCATAATTAATCAATTTCAGATAAATTCTTAAGCTCATGAGTTAGAATTGAAATGATTTTCAAGATGAATATGAGATGAATTTAGAGGAGATTAAATGATTCATAAATGAATTTAAATGGGGATAAATCCATATTGGATTCGAAGTCTTTTTGCATGAACAAACTTCCTTTTAGATATTCAAAGTATTAAATTCATAAACAAGTAATCAATGTGAATAATACACTTGAATAATCGCATTTGATGTTAAAGTAAATGAGGATCTCAATTGAATATCAAAGGATAAATGATTGGTGGTAAATTTGAATGTTCAATTTCAAATTAAGAACAATAATATATAAGTAATTTGATAGCTTTCTTACAAGCACAAGTTCAAGTAGGCAACTCATGAGCAGACATGAATGTAGCCTTTAAAAAAAATCATTTGAAGCTTGTATTTAAAGTTGAATTTGAAGCGCTTGTGATATATCTATTGCTTGTCTTCAAAATCAATAAAATTCAAATGAAATTCACAAAATGACTTATAAAGTGGCTTTCCAATTAACAAGTGAATTATGTTCTAATTCATATTGAATAAATTTGAAATCAAATTTGAGAAATATAAATAAGCCTCACAACAAATTGGGAAGCTCGCCAATAAACTGTCATATTTAATGCATATATTGTAGTATCTCGATTCAAATGAATTGAAGAAGGCTTCAATTAAATTTAAGGTTGTAGCATATGGGATCTACATATATGCAATGTTTACTTTCAAGAGTAGAATCCAAATGCAACATTCACAACACCTACAAGATTAAGATGTGAATATCGTGGTGGATCGAAATCACCTCACTTTGTTCTTAACTTTTGACTTCGATTGCTTGCCTTCTGAATCAATCCCTTATAAGTGAGCGGCGTTGGCTTAAATTATGAATAGACTTCAAATGTATTAATTTTGCATAAATTATGGAGCCAACTATCACTCAATTCAAGTGCTTCAGAATTTGTGCAATCAAAAATGAATTATTATACAAAATATAAAGCAATCTTCAATTCAATTTGAACTTTCCAAAAAATCGTACAAGTATTCTAATCACCTGCATGTGTACGCTGAATATTTAAATTCAAGTGTCTGAGTAATTTGATAGCTTTCTTACAAGCACAAGTTCAAGTAGGCAACTCATGAGCAACCATGAATGTAGCCTTTAAAAAAAATCATTTGGAGATTTAAAGTTGAATTTGAAGCGCTTGTGATATATCTATTGTCTTCAAAATCAATAAAATTCAAATGAAATTCACAAAATGACTTATAAAGTGGCTTTCCAATTAACAAGTGAATTATGTTCTAATTCATATTGAATAAATTTGAAATCAAATTTGAGAAATATAAATAAGCCTCACAACAAATTGGGAAGCTCGCCAATAAACTGTCATATTTAATGCATATATTGTAGTATCTCGATTCAAATGAATTGAAGAAGACTTCAATTAAATTTAAGGTTGTAGCATATGGGATCTACAATATGTTTGAATGTTTACTTTCAAGTAAGAGTAGAATCCAAATGCAACATTCAACCTAGTCGCAAGATTAAGATGTGAATACCGTGGTGGATCGAGCCGCTCACACCTCACTTTGTTCTTAACTTTTGACTTCGATTCTGCTTCCGCCTTCTAACGCCACCGAATCTGCAACTCCTCGTATAAGTAGACAGAAGGTGTTGGCTTAAATTATGAATAGACTTCAAATGTATTAATTTTGTATAAATTATGGAGCCAACTATCACTCAATTCAAGTGCTTCAGAATTTGTGCAATCATTTAAAAAAATGAATTATTATACAAAATATAAAGCAATCTTCAATTCAATTTGAACTTTCCAAAAAATCGTACAAGTATTCTAATCACCTGCATGTGCCCCGACATTACGCTGAATATTTAAATTCAAGTGTTTGAGTATCTTCAGGTTTCTTCCGGTTTGTCTTGGGTAGTGCTACAAAACCTAAAAATCTAATTATTATAAAAATTTCAACTTATTGAAATATCTGAGAAGTCAATTTTGTCATATGATAGTAGATCTGATCCTCTATTATTAAACTAATAAAATCGATAGGATATGAAACAATACATCAACCCCGATGATGGCTGTGTTGAATGGTGATTTCAACCGGAGGGGATACCTACAATCAAAATGTGCTTACAAGCTCAAATTGAATTAATCAAAATCAAGTGTCAAACCACATGTGAAATTTAATGTCATTAAACTATAAATTTCTAAATAAAATTAAATCTAAAAACTTAAAGCAAAATCTAACCCAATTTACCTTCCGCAACAATTTGTTGAAAGTGACAAATTAAAAAATTCTAGCTCACAAAGGAACCAAAGTCAAATCAAGTATTATACTATGTTTACTCTCAATCAATCTCGATAAGAAAGACGCGTGATTGTCTTCGATTATGTGGCGAACTTCACGTATGATTGATTCTGACCGAGTCCTCGAATTGTTGTCGCCAAATGAAACCATTATATTACGATCACGACTATAACTCAGATGCTCTTGATCTCACATTTGAATTGTGAATCTAGAATGCTGTTAATACTTCTGTCGGTGAGATGACTTAAGTCTGTCTCCTTAAATAAACGTCACCCCAAGTTTACAAGGATTTCTTGGACGACGTAACCGATGTATTGCTGATAAGAATCCTTCGATCAAGGTTGGGTCGACTACCCCCTCTGACTAAGTAGATCAAGAACCGCGATAGCTGAAATGACGGAACCATGGGATCTAAATCGGGCACGTCATCATTCCCCCAACCATCCGCTTTAAGCTAATGATGGTGAATTTCATAAATTCTAAATCTAAATTCAAAACTCACGTCTACTATATCGTTATATATTTTGATCTAACGCACTTTTAATCAAAAGTTCTCTCTCAGCATTGGGAGGGGTAATTAACTATAAGTGTGATTGCACCTATTGGAAACCTAGAACCAGATCTAAAGCCCTCACCAAATGAGGGTGAAATCTGTGGGTACTGTTTTATCTACTATTTCATCTATCTTCTGAAAATTACACCGTCACTTTTAAAATCATACTCTCTTCATTTGTCGAGAAGTCAGTGGCGAATTTTCGGAGCTCACAATATGCTCAAAAATCACACAATGGATTGTAGATGCAAATAGTTGGAATAAAAATAATAAGAGTTTATGGATTAGGTTCCAGGGGCATAGCTTATAACGCCCAATACTCCTATCATATATTGATTATGTAGGAAATAAGCTCAATAAAATGGTACGATGTTAGTAGAGTCTATGACAAAGGAGACAAGCCCATACAAAAAATCAAGATGCAAACACATATTCATAAAGCAATCCAACAAGAGATAAATCAACATGACAACAACACAGCATAGAATAAAAAATTGATGAAGAGCAAGAAAATGAAAGGGAAGAGTGGTGAAGGGCTTGAAGAGGTGACAAACGATAAGGAGACTGAATCAAAGGAGAGATAGAGAGGAGCGAGAACAATATTTTCTAATAATCATAATGTTAATTCCTATTTTAATTAAATTTTGTTTATAAAGTTTAATAATGTTATTCTTAAATCTGTGAATCTTGATTTCAATATTATTTGAACTATGCAGATGCTTGACGTGGAGGAATGCATCTGGCCTATTATGTGATAGAAAAGTTCCACTTAAACTTAAGGAAAAATTTTATAAGATGGTGGTAAGACCTGCAATGATTTATGGTGCGAATGTTGGCCAATAAAGAGAAACATAAGACTAAGTTGTTACGAGATGAGGATGCTTAGGTGGATGAGTGGCTTTACTCTTAAAGATAGAATGAAAAATGAGTATATTCGGAAAAAGTTGTAGCTCCAGTGGTAGATAAAATTAGGAGAATCGCGATGGTTTGGCCACATAAAGCGCCGTCATAGATGACCCGATTAGGAGAGTAGATGCATTAGATTTGCCTTATGTTAAGAACGGTAGGTAGACCTAAAAGACTTGATTAAGATGTATAAAAAATGATCTTAATATACTTGATTTAAATGAGAATTTGACACATAATAGGACACAATGGAGACGAAGGATTCATGTAGCCGACCCCACCTAGTGGGATTAAGGCTTGTTGGTGTTGTTAGTGTTGTTGTTGTTGTTGTTGTTGTTGCATGCAGATGCTTGACTCACAATATAGCTAAGCTGCCCAAAATATTATATAAAATGTATAAAGTGTAGATGAATGACTCATTAGCGAAGCTGTTGCTAGAAAAAGTTATCTCAAGAAAGTTATGCCCTCAAAATAACCCGATCTCCCAACGAAAAATCTATCGGTATATGCCAAAACAGATTTTTAATGACATGATCGTCAATAATATCTGGCAAGTATATACATCGGAAATTCACTGATAACAGCTTCTCTGACTGATTTTAGGTTGTCGGAAAAAAAAAAGCTTCAAACGAAGTTTTTACTAATTTCTAATTTCCCTCCAGAAATCCGTCGAAAAAAAACCTTTTTACGTTAGATAAAGGTGAGCTTTTGATAGATAAATTCGCAATATATTGGCAACTTTCCTGTAGTAAAAAAGAAAACGGCAAAGAACAAGAAAGAAACATAAAGTTTCTAAGCTTCAATCAGATAACGAGCAAATTGCACCCATAGAATAAAGAACTGGAAACAGTAAAATATACATTAGACTTAGTCCGCAGGAAAATAAAAATAAAGCTAAAGGTATAAACTTACGAATCTTAAGGAATCAAACAATAGATATAATATTTCTTCACCTACACAGCACAATAGGAAAGTAGGTGGCTTTAGCAGTTTAGTTCCCCCGAGGCAACAAGAAGTAATGATCGAAACCTTTATTTCGAAAAGGGGCAAGAAATTACGTCAAAGTCACACAGATTTCATGTATTCGCACAATCAGAACCATGAAATCCTTTGCATTTTTTAACTAACAAGATCTCAAACTAAAAAAATCAAATCCTACGCTTCTAATATTTCAAAAACAAAAGAAGATGCATTTTACTAAAAGGGATGCTGTGCTGCTAGTAAGCTAGAGAAGACCTCTCGATGAAACCAGATCCCAGCCTCCGCACTCCAGACTACCGCGTCAGCTTCCATTTTTCCGGTTCCTCCAACGTTCAAAGCCACACAAAACAGGAAAAACGGAAGCATGCAGCGAATCGCTCTATCCAAAACAAAATGGTTAAGAAACGCGCAAAACCAAAGGGAAATCTTCCTCACCTTCTAGATAAAGGCCTCAGGTCAAACACGCCCTCCTGTGGGATCTTGACCGCAGATTCGAGCTGGAGATCAGCTCATGCACCCTTATACCACTCAAAACCTGCGACGAAGAAGGCAAGAAATTACAGTCCACTCGCAATGTGACTACCATGAAGCTTTCAATTACCTTAAAACTAAAAAACCCTAGCAGAGAGAAAGGGTGGGAGACGGAGGCGGGACAGAGAGACCCGGCAAATGGCAACGGCTTGCAGGAAGGGGACTAAACAGCAGAAAAAGCAGCTAGGAGGGACACCTTTATTGTAGTCTTTTTAGGAAATATTTACATTTCTGTGGTAGTTTACAAATATACAAAAATACAGCAGAAATCTAATTAATAAAAAAATATTTTTTTATTTTAAAATTAATGTTAATAATACTTTTTATACTATTGAAATATATTAGTTAATATTAAATCTATAAATATATATAACTTTTGTGATATTTATAAATCCACTTTTCTTTTTTCTTTTTATTTCAATAAAAAAATATTTTTTTTAATTTAAGTTTAGACATCCGGAGTGACATAGGGGTATATATATATATATATATATATATATATATATATATATATATATATATATATATATATATATATATATATATATATAATATATAATTAATTTTATCTTGAATTAAATATATTTAGAATCTGAGTATCAAATTTAAATTCGGCCGTAGCCGTCTCTGCAACGGGGTTAACGTCACAGTAGAACGAAACGTAACTGTCAAACGAGTATCGAGGCCGTTGTTCCGCTACCTATTATTTAAATTTCCCAAAAATATATATATACATTTAATAGTTGATGCCCGTTATTTTTGTAACGGCCGTTAAGTGGCTGATCCGTTGAGTTTTTTTGAAAAATGAAATTTGCGTAACTAATAAGGCGGGTCAATTGTGCCAATTTTTTAGAACGGAAGAGTAAAAAGCTTCAACTTTATACCGTTCCCGAAAAATAAAGAAAAAAACTTTATACGGGAGCCCGCATAAATTGTCGATTTAAAATGATGGACGATATATCCAAATATAAAACTGAAGATCTATACGCGAAATTGACGAATTTGAAAATTCGCGAGCAAAATTATTCTGCGAGAGTCGCTGCTATTTAGTATGGGCGATAGAATATTTAAAAGTTGTAATTAAATATAATGAATTTCAAAAATTTACATATATATCAGATAATTTTATTTATTGATATATTTAATATTTATATGCATATCTAAAGCTTTAATATGATATCAAAATTATCATTATTTTTAAATATAATTTTTTATGTATTGAAAATATATTATATGTAAATATTAAAATTTAAATGATAGATATGTAAATATATAAGAATTGTGAGGCATGTAAATAAATCGTCCATTTTTTTTTTGTTATTGGCACTCATTAATCCCAAAAAGAAATTCTAAAATTAATTTATGACAAAATATTATGTCACATTTTTATGATATGTAAAATTAAAAAAAATATATATATTTAATTAATTCAACTATGACACGTAATTTTTAGAAAAATAAAATCATTTACTAAAATTTTGAAAGTAAAATATAAAATTTGAAAATATTAGAGCTGAAATATTAATAATAAAAAATCAAACAAAAAAAATGAAGACCAGAAGGAGTTGGTATTATAGATTTATTGAATCAAATTTAACAAATAATAAGATTTAGCAAATGGAGGATCGACATTTCAACACTTGTGCACGGCTTTGAATAATCATGGGATATGCTTGTATATTTAAATCTTCAGTTTATATATATATAATGAAAAAAAATTTACGTTCTAGCAGGTGATATTTATACATATTTTTATCATTTTATATTATTTTTTTAATTTTATTTTATATAAGGTGATATGACAATTCTACTACCAAAGACGAATCTTGATGCCAGAAGATTAAAACTAACAGACGCTTAAAATATCATTTGAAACTTTGGTATATCGCTTAAATCCATAAATAGCTCTTAAACATGGAGTGTTATAAATAAAACGCCTTGACGGGATCTAACAAGCCCAAGATCTCATAATTCCGACTTCATTTGAGCATTCAAATACTTAAAATACATCAAATGATCAAAGAAATCATTCTAAGTCGTCCAATGAAGTGGAGTGGTTCGGATTTTGCATGTATTTACAGAGATGTCACTCCTCCAATCTATAAATAGCCCTTTATTTCTCATATGAGGAGAGGCCAAGCAAGAGAGAGAGGAGAGAGCTCTAAAGCTTGAAGGAGAGAGCTCTAAAGCTTGAAGATTCTCCAAGCACAATCCTGCCACCACTCGACGGTCGTCAACCACCGCCGCAGATGATCCTCGCCGCCACTGTTTGCCTCCATCATGACGACCTTCATCGCCGACGCCCCTCGCAGTTCACCATCATCTACTACCACAAGAATTATTATCACCAACGCGGACTACATAGTTGTTCCTTTCTCATATATTACGTAATCCGTTATCGGGAAGATTTTGTACTCAAACAAACATAGTGGAAGATTTTCTCTAAGCCCCGGTTTTTTTCCCTCTTTCGAGATTTTTCATGTAAAATTCTAGTTTTCTTTCACTCTTTAAATACGCTGTGTACTGGATTTCACAACAAGCTAAGGCGTAAACTTTACTCTACCAAGAACTGCGCAGCTTTGAAGATTATCATTGATGGTGATGAAGTTTTTCATCAAAATAATTTTTATGGAGAATTTGATCGAAGATTTGCTCCCATTTTGTCAGGGGCAACTGATGTTAAATATCTAATTGATTATCATCCCAAGAAACAAGTCAAAGTTGAAGGATTTTCAGCATTAAGAAGAGATATAGTTTTGCAAATTATGATTTTCCAACCATACTCATGGAAAAACAAGAACAAGGTTAAGGAGCAACTTTGGCTACAACCATAAACGGATATTTTGATTCGACCTCTTCCATACAGGTTAACTTCATCGAGTAAAAACTCTGACAAACAACCTAGGATAGGTCAAAAGGTCCTTGGTAGACTTCCCACGACCTCTTTCATACGTTAACGCCGCTGGTAACACCGACAAACAACCTCGATAGTCAAAATTCTCACGATTCAATTCGACCTCATCCATACAGTTAACGCATCGTAACACCTTGACAACAACCTGATAGGTCAAAATCCTCAACGATTCAATTCGACCTCATCCATAGTTAACGCCATCGTTAACGCTATCGAAGTCACACTCTCACAAACAACCTCGATAGTAAAAAATTTCACGGATTCAATTCAACCTCTTCCAGGTTAACGCCATCGAGTAAACACTCGACAAACAACTTAGATAGTCAAAAGGTCCTTGGTGGACTTCCCACGGCCTCTTCCACACAGGTTAACGTCATCAAGTAATACTTTGACAAACAACCTCGGATGGGTCAAAAATTCTCAGCGGATTCAATTTGGTCTCTTCCATACATGTTAACGTCATCGGGTAACACTCTTACAAACAACCTCGGATAGGTTAAAAATCCTTAGCGAATTCAATTCGATATCTTCCATACAGGTTAACGTCATCGGGTAACACTCTAACAAATAACCTCGATAGTCAAAATTCAATTAATTCAACCTCTTTCACATGTTAACGTTATCGCGGGTAACACCGACAAACAACCTCGATATATCAAAAATCCCGATTCAATTCAACCTCCTCGATAAGTTAACGCCGGTAACACTCGACAAACAACCTCGATAGGTCAAAATTCTTAGCGGATTCAATTGACTTCTTCTATATGTGTTAATGTCATCTGATAACACCGACAAACAACCTCTGATAGTCAAAATCCTCACGGATTCAATTCAATCTCTATAGTGTTAACGCCATCGAGTAACACCCGACAAATGTACTCTGGATAGGTCAAAATTCTCGGATTTAATTCGTCTCTTCCATAGTGTTAACGTCATCCGTAACAAACGACAAACAACCTTGATAGTCAAAATCCTCAACGGATAATTCAACATCTTCCACACGGTTAACGCTATCGAGCAAAGATTTGACAAACAACCTCGATAATCAAAATCTCACGATTAAATTCAACCTCTTCTACAGGTTAACATCATCGTAACACTCTAACAAACATCCTGATAGTCAAAATCCTCATCATCGCCGGTTATCCCTCGCCACTACCGACGTTGCCACACGCTGACTACTGCCGCAGCTTCCTGGCTGACCAATTTCGGCCGCTAACCACTGCTGCCGGGCTCACTACACCGACCATCGCCGGCAATTCGCTTATCACCACCATTTGCCAATGGCTATCTCGCTGATACTAACGCTAATTGCTGACACCGCTACTATTGCTGCCACTACCTCTGCTGACGCTAACCATTAGTGGTTATTCACGCTGATACTGCTGCCGGCTACTACATCGACATCGCCGGCATCGCTGCTAATAATCGTTGCTTATCTCTGATTACGACTTGCCGCTAATTGCCGATTACGTTTGCTGCTGCCGCTGACATTGTCGGCCAACCAGTTATCGGTTACTGCCAGCATCCATTAACGCTGGCTGCCACTATCGACTACCGTATGGCGCCGCTAACCACGGCCGCTGCCACTGCTGCCGGTACGCCACTGCCATTACCGTTGCTTTCTGCTTGACCACTCTGCTCGCTAACCACTGTTGCCGGTATTATCGCCGCTTACTACTGTGTTGCCGCTGCTGAATTATCGCCGGAATCTTCATCGAACCACTCAGCTGCTGGTTATCTCGCTGACTACTGATGCTGGCTGCCACTATTGATTATTTTCGCCATTGTTGCCTGGACCACCTTTGTTTGGCCGCTAACCACTATCACTATCCGCTGCTGATTACTGACGCTGGCCGCCACTGCTGACTACTATTGCAGAAGGTTAACCACTCCGCCGCTCGCTTAACCACTGCGATTATGTCAGAGAATGCTGCTGACCACCTCCGGCCGCTAACCACTGCTGCCGGCTACCACTTCCGCTGACCATGCTGCAGCCGCTGCTGACCACTCTTGCCGGCCAAACCACTGTTGCCGGCCACGCCATTGCTGACTATGCTATTGTTGCCGCTGACCATTGCGGGCCACTAACTGCTGGCTGACTACGTTATATTGCCGCTAACCACTGCTGCGAATTATCACGCCTCTCGTTATTACCACTTGAAGTCGCTGGCTATCTCGATGACCGACGCTGGCCGCTAATATCGACATCATTGTTGCTATTGCCGACTAATTTGCCGGCTTACCATCACTGTTGCTGATTATCGACGCCGCTACCGTTGACTACTGTTGCAGAATTATTGCCGACCACCCTGGTTGCCGCTAACCAAGCCGTTTATTACCGCATTGACTACGGCTGATACGCTGCTGATTATCGCCGGCATCTGTTAATAATTATCGTTGCCGGTTATCTCGCTGACATACGCAGGCGCATCGATTGTTGCCATGTTGCCGCTGACCACTGCTGGCGCTAACCACTATCGCTAACGCTGCCAATTACGCTAGCTGCCACTGGTTACCATTGCTGCATTGCCGCTGACCACCGTCGCCGCTAACTACTGACGCTTCGTTACCGCTGCTGACTACTATCGCTGCCATTTCCGCTGATTATCGACGCTGGCTAATTGCTGATTACTGCTGCGCACTGGTTGCAATTGCCGGTTGCATCACTGATCGGCCACCGCTGCTGACCATCTTGCCGGCTACACCACTACTACTGATTTATCCGCTGCTACCATTGTTGGTTATCTGACCACTGCCAGCATCATCGAATTTTATTACCGGCACCATCGTATCGCCACAACCCCATCTCCGGTTATTGACACCGATGATCGCCTCCAAACTCGGACGGTCCGATGAGTATAGTTGACGCCTCCTTCAAGGAAAAACTATAGACACGACGTATGTGCTACGGGCCTTGATCACCTTCAAACCCGGACGGTCCAACGAGTACAGTTGATGCCCCTTTCAAGGGAAAACTGTAGACACGACGTATGTACTGTAGGCCTTGATCGCCACTGAACTCGAACGGTCCGACGAGTACAGTTGATGCCCCTTTCGAGGGAAAATTGTAGACAGGACGTATGTATCGCAGGCCTTGATCGCCTCCAAACCCGAGCGGTCCGATGAGTATAGACGATCTTCGAGAAAATCAGAGACACGACGCATGCCGCCTTGATCACCTACGAACCCGGACGGTCCGACGAGTACATTTGACGCCTCTTTCGAGGGAAAATTGTAGACACGACGTATGTACCGCGGGCCTTGATTGCCTCCGAACCGGACGGTCTGACGAGTACAGTTGATGCTTCTTTCGAGGGAAAACTGTAGACATGACGTATGTACCATGGGCCTTGATCGCCTTCAAACCCGGTCGGTTCGACGAGGCCGTTTGACGCCTCTTTCGAGGAAAAATTGGAACAACGACGTATACCGCGGGCCTTGATCGCCTCCAAACCCGGTCGGTCCAACGAGGCCGGTTGACGCCTCTTTCAAGGAAAAATTGGAACAACGACGTATACCACGGGCCTTGATTGCCTCCAAACTCGGTCGATCCAATGAGGCCGGCAAACAGTAAAAAAATACCCACATCGAGCTAGCCCAAGGCCATAAGGCGACGAAGCGCCCGCGACGCCTACAAGCACTGTAAGCCTGGGGGTCCATAACCCCAATCTTGCAAAGATACCGCACACATCCGCGGCCCTACACCCACTTTCACGATTATAATCTTGTACTCACATGAAAATCTGCTCTCTCAAAATGAATGGTTAATGGACCAGCAAATTTCATTGAAGAATCTGCTATTTTCAAGTATTCGACATATATATTTTGAGATGATAAAATAAAAAAAAATAGCAAGGTATGAATGAAAATTCTACTAATCAAGCACAAATCTTGATGTCGAAAAGCAAGTTGACCTCGCTGAAACTAGAGATCAAGCACTTAAAATATCATTTGAAACTTTGGGATATCGTTAAATCCATAAATAGCTCTTAAACATGGAGTGTTTATAGTCAAATCGGCGCCTTGACGGCGGATCTAACAAGCCCAAGATCTCATAATTAATTTCATTTGAGCATTCAAATACTTAAAATACATCAAATGATCAAAGGAATCATTCGAAGTCCGATGAAATGGAGTGGTTCAATTTTGCATGTATTCTGACGCCATTCCTCCAATCCATAAATAGCCTCATTTCATATGAGAGGCCAGAGAGGGAGAGCTCTAAAGCTTGAAGATTCTCCAAGCACAATCCGACCACCACTCGACGGTCGTCAACCACCGCCGCCGTCCAACCGCCATCCGCCGCCGCCACTGGCTTGCCTCTATCATGACCTTCATCGATTGATGCTCTCGTAGTTCACCATCATCTGCTACCACTAGCAATTATTATCACCTGAACATGACTACATAGTCGTTGTTCCTTTCTCATATACAATTCTGTAATCCCGTTATCGGGAATATTTTGTACTCTGAAACAGATACATAGTAGAAGATTTTTATTGGGCTAGGCCCCGTAATTTTTCCCTCTTTTTAAGGTTTAATTTTCTAGCATGTAACACAAGGAAAGCATCTTTTATCGTAAATTGAGTTGGCCTTAGCTCTCCGTATTCTGAGAAAATAAAGGACATTGTTTTAAAAGGAACATATTATTATTAAAATTTAGTAAAAATAGCACTTATAAAAAAAATTAAAAGAGAGCGAAATCATAAATGATATCAACCTTTTTTAAAAAAAAAAAATGAGAGAATTTGAGAGCAAAAATATTTTTTGCTCTCAGATTAGAGAATATATCTTAAAGAAGAGAATTATGTTGAAAGTAAATTGTAGTGTAGATATTGAAGAAGAAAACTCTAGCTCAAGTGAGGATGCAGCATACATCTTTAAAAAGTGATTACATTACATGAAATGTTTTGGCTAAGGTCTTGAACAAGATGACTATAATAAATGTATGAGATTGCAACATAGGTCTTGAGAGAGATGATTGTTACATGAAATAGGGTTATAGTGTAGGTTTTAACTGAGATGGTTTATGATACAGCAAAGGTTATACATATTTTTATCGTTTTACATACATTTTTTTTTTTTTTTTGTAAAAGCATAACTCAATTAATCCAATTATGGCATATTTAATTCAATTAACTTGTCATGAACCATCTAACCCAACTCTGAATAGTAATGAGTCATGTTCAAGTTAATTTTGAGTTTTTGGGATTAACACAAATCCAACTCAAATAACAATCGGGTCAATCTTCTGACCTAAATCCAACCCAGATACTAATCAAGTCAATCCAAATCCAACTTGTTGAGTTGGGTTTGGAGGGTTTTTTTTTTTTTTTACACTCATATATTGTATTTTATTATATTTCAAAATCCAAATAAAAAAAACTGAATTTCCACCTTAATTTATGGTCTAATGGTTTCTTAATTATTTTATTCAAGACTTATTAAATTCTATTATTCAGTTTTGAGGCATATTTCTTTAAATAAAAAATTAAAAAAAATTGAGGCATACCCTTTGATTTAGGTGACATTTATTATAATTTAAAGAGATTTTAGTACACGTAAATAAAGATACACCTCATTCTAAGAATAGAACTGCTCTTAGCTCAGTTGAAGCGGTAACCCCTGGGATCGAGTTCAAATTCTCTCGGAGAGACGCTATACTTAAGACTGAAAGTAAGTGTGACTGATATATGATTTGAATATCGGTTCTCCATGGATTAATAATGATATCCCTACCCATAAGATAAGTGGAGTGTTTGATGGATACTTATTATAAAAAATAAAAAATAAATAAATAAAATAAAAAATGACCATAGCCAAAGATACGCTTAATCCATAGACATTTATTGAGTGTGATGGTCCTGATAAACATGTACCGCATATAAAAATATGATATATCCCTTCTATTATTCAGTTTGATTTTGACGAAGGCTCATCAACTTTGACAAGGAGATACGGCACATGGGAAACAGATCTGGGCCTGAATGATCTGCTTAATAAAAGACTTAATAGTAAAGTGAATTTGGATGCTCTTTGGTCGCAGAGTACTATTTATAAAATTACCTTAAAGATACATCAAAATTTAAATCTTTTATTAATTCCAAAAGAATGCAACATAATTAACTATGATTTAAATCTAATCTGAATTGGGTTAAGAAAGTTGAGTTTATGTTCTTGAAAGCCATCTATTTGAATAAAATTACCGACTCCATCAGGAATAGTGAAAAACATAAATTAAGAAAGACATCTTTTTGAAAAGCATGGCTGCATTGCAAGAAGCTCTACATCTATGGAATATAATTGAAGCTCCACATGTAATATTTTAAAAATGATGCGGCATACTTCCGTTCCGTCCTGCATCTCACGCACTCTCCTTCTCTCACGCAAACCCTCATGTCTTTACCCCTTCGAAGCAACATGAAGGTAACCCCTCTTCTGTCCTCTCACCCTCCTTCGCTGTAATTCGCAGGTTTCTACTTGACTAAATCTCATAAATATGTCTACCATCAGGATTTAGTAAATCTGGATTTAAACTACGAAGCCATGAGGCTCACGAAGGTACCCCTCTCTTTCCTCTCACCCTCCTTCGCATGTTTTTGCTTAACTGTTACTATTTAATTTAGTAAATCTGGTTTTAACCATGCCAAAGCAGCTTTAGCGAATTACAGAAATCCTCGACATCCGCCTTCCAACAGGATTTAGTAAATTCAGATTTAACCATGCAAAGGGCCGTTTGGTTGTGAGATTTAAGTCAGATTTAACGCCATTGCAGCCAAACGGTATTCTTAAACTGGTGAAATCCGCTGCTTTGTAATCCCATTAAACTTGCTTTTGTTTTCATTAGAATTGATATGTCACTGGAAATTCTACTAAAGACAAATCGATATCAAAATCATCGATCGAATGGACTACCAAATCAAACACTTAAAATATAATCGAAAATTTTGGGATATCAGTCGGATCCTAAATAGCTCGTAAATATAAAATGTTTATAGTCAAATCGAGCATCTTAATGAGCCAGATCTAGCAAGCCTAAGATCTATTAGTTTTGACTTCATTTGAGCATTCAAAGACTTAAAATATATCAGATGATTGCAGGAATCATTTTGAGCTGTCCGATAGAGTGATTTGAATTTTGTCTGTATTTACAGAAATGTTACTCCCCTAATCTATAAATAGCTCCTCATTCTTCATATGAGGGGACCTGAAACTAAAGAGATGAGAGAGCTCTGAGACTCGAAGAATCTCAAAGCATAACGGCTCCGAGATCGCCGACCACCACCGGCCGTTTCCACCACCGCCAACCATCGCTGCCGGCCACCGCCGCTGACCACCACTGCCGGTCATTGCCGCCATCGATTGCTGTCGCTGGTCACCACCGTCGACCACCGTCGCTACCGCTAGTTTCATCGCTCGATCGCCGGATCATGCCGATCGCTGCCGTTCACCATCGCCACCGCTACTAACCACCACTTTATCTTTCGATAGTTTTTGTCAAATCATCAGATTACCACCTCAAGCAAAGCCTTTGACACTAATTTAGTAAAACTTGTCACAAAACTTATTCTTGTAAGCTATTATTTTCTAACTTTGGAAAAATATAATAATTGTAACAGAAACTGATATAATGAAATTATTTTTAAGTGGACTAGGCTCCGTGGTTTTTCTCTTTTTGGGTTTTTCACATAAAAATCTTAAGGTCTCTCAAATTTTTTTATTGTATATTCAAAACTTTTGTGTAATGCTAATATATCAAATTCTCCTACTCTACCAATCTAAATCTTCCTGCACATAACAAGAATAAATGGTATAATGACTGTTAAAAAGTATGCGTGACTTAAAAGGAAACGAATTACTCATGAGAAGAGCATCCTTGCCAATGTCAACTTCAAGAAGGCTAAGATAAAGCTCTTCAAAAGTCCTATTCTTTCCATTTTCAATATTGTATTTGAGAAATACAGATGATATATATGCTACATTGATAGCCTTTGAATTCATTGATGATCCGGATGTAGTTGACGATGATTCTTGTAAAGACAATGTGTGAATCAAAATCTTTGTAAGATGTTTGGTGTGATAATTATTCTGCACTGTAGAGGCATTATAAAAACAACCACATCAACTAGTCATGACAATTTTATATGAACTATCTTCTAATTATAGACTTGAGAAGTCCACAATTTAGATGGATATAAATACTGTATGTCACTATATGTTTAATTTGATAGTGATAATAACAAAATAAAATCCTCTATGTCATAACTTATGCCGATCAAATTACAATTTCATTAGCTTCAAAATCTTTAAAGCATCATCATTAACATTTTATTAGTAGCTTTTTGCACACATCTGTGATGAAGATTGTTAAAAATTATTTATGCGATAAAATGAGAGATTTTTAAATGAATAATTATCTTGTTATTTATATTAAAAAAATATATTTAAAAGTATGGATAACGAATTGATTATACAATGATTTCAAAATATGAAGGTTCGGAGGGAGAAGTTATATATGATATGTAATCTGAAAAAAGTTTTGGTTATTGTGATGCTTAATTTTTTTATTTTGTTATATAAGATTTTTTATTTTATATAATAGTATAATATTTTTTTATTTTATTGTGCCCATCTAAGAAAAAATTCTAGATTTGCCCTTGGCTTTCACAGCAAATATAAATATTTTACAATCAATACATAATAATAGTGTATTATGAGTGTGCCACATATTACTATATTATTAGCGTCTGAATATAAAAAATACATTTGAATTTCACACATAAATAATGTTTTTTACTAATAATTTCAAGAAAATTGATCAATTAGATCTTTTACTAACACCTTTACTTAAAAATGCTTTAAACTTCTAATATGTTTATCATGTTTATTATTATAATAGATTTTGACAGTAAGTACAAGTTAACACAAACATTAATTATTTAATTTTTTAATCATTTCGCAAAACATGCATTGGAAGGCATTATATAATAGAATCATTATGAGCATTTCATGTGGCATTAACATAACGAAGGATTACATAAAGTAACTTGGCCTTTGATTCTTAGATAATTTTACATTTTAGTGTGTAATATAAAGTGATATTCTTATATTTGATATGAGGCATAACCATGTGATTTATTTAAGATGGCACATGTAAACTACATCAGTTCTTTGAAAGATATAATTTATTTGATCTTAAAGCTTGGATTCTTTTTTTAAAAACAATGCTAATGGAGATTGCACAAATATTTTTTGTAAATGCCTTTTTTTTCTAAACAAAAACTATTTTAATTACTATAAAATATAACTTAAAAATATTATTTGTCATTGCTGTCGATAGATATCAATTGCAAGATCAACTTTTGAACAAGTTGATTAATTATAGCATATTTGAATTTTTTTTTTAGTTTTAAAGATTTTGTGTATTAATAACATTTCTAGAGATCATTTTGTTTATGAACATTTATGTGAAAAAGGTAAGAGGCTTTTTAGAGTATAAATAATTCTAATGTGAGTCATATGTTATAAATGATACTCTTCAAACAATTGTTAAAAAATACTGATAAAATGTAGTCTCTGTGAATTAAGAAAGATGACTTTCATCATAAAAGTAGAGAGTCACTTGATTCATTGGAGTTGTAATCAAGAGATGCTCTATGGTAGGGTATTAATTTTGGTCATGTGTTGGGTTTGAGTCTAACTTGAAACTATTTGACCCAAATATTGTATGAGTTGAAAATCATGACCTAAATCCGACCCGATTGATTATTTAGACAGATATTGCTGCTCAAATTTGGATAAAAGTAGAGTCAAATTTGAGTTTGTGGGTCAAATTCAAATCAAATTAAGGTAAATATCGAATTAGTAGGTTAATATTTGTGATTGGCCGGTTAAAATTAGGTCAGTTTTGGGTTGGTCAATCAAAATACAATCCTAAAAAAAAAAAAAAATGAGACAATTATTTTGATCCAAAACTAACTCAAAAATTTAATTGGGTTAATCCGAGCAAAAAAAATTTAAGTTGAGTTTATGTGAGGTTGTTAGATTTTATCAATTATTAACGTCCCTACTTTATGATTAATTTGTTTAATTATTTTCTTGTTAGAGAGGAGATCAATAACAAAGAAGGTGGGAATCAACCTTGATAAATATAACAAACACCGAATGCTGATATTGACAACAATATTTGAGTTGGTGACAATGGATGCTAAAGATGATGATGTAAATGATGATTTTATCATTTTGATGAACATTAGATCTTTAATGGACATTTATCTTATTGATAGTGGGTATCTATCTCAACAATGATAGAAGGTATCAAAAATAATATTTAAGGATAACATTTTGTCTAGTTAGTTATAAAGAACAATAACATTAGAGTCTACCTGGACATTAATTTTGTTGGCAATGATGAGCATTAGAGCTGGTGTCGATGATGGGTATAACTTTATTAGGGATGGCAGACAATAGCCTCATTGGAGACTATAGGCATAACATTGCTGTTGAGGAGTGTGTTAGCATTGTTGATGATGACATAAGTTAAACTAGATGACAATAACAAGAGTTAGGCTTATTGGCGATGATGTATGTTGACATTAGTGTCACAATGAACATTAACATTGGCGTAATATCAGGTATTAGTATTATTGGTGATAATAAAAGTTAGCCTTGATAATGGTGGTGGATATGATATTGTTTGTGAGGATGGACATGATGTATAAGTGGACAAAGCTTTAGATTCTCTGCCATTGAAGAAGAATGTTTTGATTATTTTGACTAGAAATAGAATATTTGGAGAATATTTGGATGATTCATGTTGATTCTTCTTGATTATATAATATTTTATTTTTATTTTAGTATTTTGATAGTGCTATAGTTAGACAACATAAGCTCATTTTATTTGTTTATGGATATATATATATATACATTTTTATTATAATTTTTGGGAAATAAAAATTAGATGATTTTGAAGTCAATTCTAAAACTTTTAATTCAAATATTTTCATTAAGATTCATATTTAGTCAAGTGAATTTTATAGTGACATATCAATGCCTTTTATTTGTCTTTTAAGTCCCAAGAGCAATTGTAAGAGGTTTTTATCCATTTTGGATGTGTGGAATAGAGATCTACTGAAAGATACAAGAGTTAAAGCGCATTTCTTTCATTGCCATACTAATTTATATCATTTTATTTATTACTTCTATTTTTTTTTTTTTGAAAAAAACTTGATTTTGAACACAAGTTCTACGTATATTAATTTTTAAAAAATTGTTGGCTTTTAAAATTGTTGATTTTGAGGCTCATATCAATTTATAAAGAACGAATATTATTATTAAAAATTAGTGAACTAAGATCCCGACTAAAAAAAAAGTAATGTTACATAGAGTAAAAATTGGTCAGACAAAAGTTGAACCGTACTCTGCAACGGATATTTTAACATGCATTCATATTTTGCTCGATAAAAGTTATTTTTTATTATTATTTAACGGTCTGCAACATAATTAAATCAATAAAAAAATAAAAAATATCAAAAAAATCATAACAATGTTGACCGTTAATTAAACGGTTTTAGAAGTATTTTTACAAATTACGCGCGGATGCGGGGTCCGAAGTGCCGCCATTAACGCGAGTTCCCATTCCTGAGCGCTCGCCGGAGGGTCTGGGTTTGTTTTTCCATTAAACCCTAAATTCCACATCTCTTACCACAGTTCTTTGCATTCCCTCTCAATACCTCTCTCGTCGTCAACTGTCATCTATCATTTCCTTCCTTTTCCAAGTGAAAGTTTTTCTGTTTCTGTCTTGGTTGTCAACTTGCGAGATTCTCGAAGCACTAGGGAAAAAGAGACTGAGGTACTTGAATGAACTTCCTGTTTTATATATCTTGAAAGTTTTAGTTGACATGGATGTTCTTTTTTCTTTTGCTTGACCAGTTGATTTAATGAAACACAATTTTCAATGGCGGGTTCATTGCCTCTTGGGTCGATTGCTCATTTGCTCCCACCCTCTTTTGGGCATGTAGTGTTTGTGGAGGAAATATCGGCAACTTGAATGATGTCTCAGAAATTAATTCAAACTGGCTCTTTACCATTGTTAACGGTCTAAAATCAAAATGTTGATGGTTGCTGAGGAATATTTACGTATTTGGATCAAATCACTTCTTTACCACGAGGAGTGCACGTTTTTAGCTGAAATTGCAGTTGAATTTTTTGCTTTATGCAATCCTTCACCACCGATAGCTTTCTACATTCTTCAAAGTTAAGAATAAACCATTGATTTTCTGACCATGAAATGAAAGTCACTGTGAGTCAGAGTAGAAATTTTGAAATCACATAAGCCACTAGTTTCAATGATGTTGCAAAGTGCCTGCTTATATTTAGAGTTCATAACATAAAAATCAAAATAGGAAGTGTGTGTGTATACATACATGCATGCATGCATACATATACACACACATGTATCAGTGTTTGAAAAGGAGGAGGCATAAGATGACATGTTTTACCTATCATGAGGTGAGGATTAAGCCCCATGATTTTTTTTTTTGTAAATAAAAAAAAATTGATTAAAAAATTCAAAGGATAAAATTTGAGCGAAATTCCAAAATGTTAAATTCCTAACCATATCATTCATATTTTATCTTCAGAGTTTAATTGACACAAATGTATAAATTCATAGAAGATGAGACTCATGTGAATGATAAATAAAAAAAATAAAAATAAAATAAAGTACCTTATGTAGCATGCTTTACAAATCAACGACCAATGGTTAAAAAGAGATTCCCATTGTAGAGTCATAAACACGTGGCTTCTTTGATGCACCTGTCTTTATAATGACGCAGGGTGACACTACAGAGTTGGGTTGTAGTGAAGTTGAGTGGCATTGGTCTAATTTAGTCTCTTGACGATACATGCAATGTGAGGTAGACGTAGGTAAGTCAAGCTTAATGCTTCAACAAAAACAAGTAAAAAGGGAGACATATAGCAACAAGGTAGTCTTGACAAAGTGAGCATAGAGTCATATGTTAGGGAGATGAAAGCGAGCTAGTTTTAGGTATCAATATTTTTGCAAACATGTAGGAGATACATCATTCACAATAGAGTAAAAAAAACTGTGTTTAGACTCCAATGTTTTTGTGGGCTAATAGTATAGGAATTAATTTTTAGATTATAAGAAAAATAATTATTTGTTCATATTCTTATTTAAATAGTTTGAAATTTTATTAATAATAAGTTTATTAGTTTGATAATTCAATTTAATTTATCTTATGAGATAATTATCCCAAACAATGCCTTGAACCATGAAGTGTGCGCTTCATATGGTGTCTAGTTCCTGCCTTTCGCCAATTTGTCCTGCCTTGCTATAAGGCAACCCCAAAAATTCCTTGTATGAGATGAATATGTATTGTGATATTGTTTGAGCGGGATAAAGAGAGAGAAAGAGGGAGAGAATATGTACACATGTATATTTATCATTCTCCTTTTATTGAAATTTCTATGTATATATTATTCATAAGTAAGATGAAAATCATTCATTCTCTTTAACATCATCACAACAAGCAAACTAATTTATTTGATGCATTTCATCCTTCTAGCAATGCATCAAAATGCATGAGTTTTTCATGATATCATATGTACCACACCACATGCAAACATTTTTAAAAGATATTGAAATAATGTATTCTAATAATCTTATTGATCTAAGAGACTTGATTGTTTTGATTTCACATTGAATGATTATAGCATAAAACTATAAATGAGAGGAGAATGATGATATAATCATCAATATCTAAACAAGTGATGAATGATGATTTTCCTCCAAGGAAAAAGGTGAATGATAATTTTTTTCTAAAGAAGGAAATGTCCATCTTTATATATATATGCGTGTATATTTAAAAAAAAAATGTATGCATATGTATACCATACATATTTTAATGAGGACATCTAAAAGAATCATTTCTTCAGTCATTTCTAACGTCCACATTCTTCTCATGTGGCGATTTCCATTTTTATGGCCAAATGTATAATGGGGATTTACATAATATGTATTAATTAGTTGTTCACCTAGGCTAGTACTCGATCCATATGCTGCACAGTACACAAGGGCATGCAGAAAACAGGTACGCTTTCTATCATGTCTTCAGGGTGTTTTTAAGATTTCGTACTGTCATCACAAGCTGTTGCCTTTCACCTTCAACTTCTGCAAATCTGAGGCTTATCTCGGTGTATCTCTGTTGCAGTTCTTTCAGTTCAGCTTCCATAGCCTTGTTATTCTCTTTCAGCACCATCATCTCATTTAACATTTCAGGTAGGTTGTCTTTATTGTAGTTTGATTCTGATTTCTCCACTCCTTCTTGTGAAGGGATTACCTCGGTTCTGCATAGGAGGCAATGCTCTCAGTAAGTGATGATCTTATGTTTGTTTTGTTCTTTTTCTTTGTGCAGTACTTATCTATGAATCAATGGAAATCATAAGAATTGTTCATATCATTGGAACAATTTATGTTCAACAATGATGAATGCACATCAAAGTTGAAAGCAATTAAGATTATCGAGTAATTCTAGATTACATCACTACAAACGATTACCTTAACGTTTGCTCATTATGGATGCTGTTAGTACTCTCTCTTTTTAGGTTTTGCTTGACAATCTGTTCTTCCTGCATTTTACCAAAAACTGCTATGGTTAGCAAACTCATAATTGAATTTCGATTTTCCTGTTTCTGGCCAGTGAGTTTAAATTATTTAGCATGTTATAATGATTTCTCCTTCAACCTTTGATGACTTATAAAAGGCTAAGTTCCAAGCGAGAAGAAAATGAAATACACAGAACTCTTAAATGAAACATATAAGAGATATGATGACTTCAATCATTTTAGATGAATTGGAATTGAAGATATCAGTTTTTAATTAAGGATGAAGACGTGAAGAAAATATGAAAATACTATGCTGAGAAATTCTTATATGCAAGTTTTAAGGAAAATTCCTTATGGAAAAGTATAGCGAATAAGGGTAATATTATAGTGGTTTAGGAAACAAATATTTTTAATAGAATTTTAAAGATTAAGAGGATGCGAAGCATTGGAGAAGAAATATTTTGATACCAATATTTAAAAAGCAAAGGATATTATAAAATTTTTTTAAAAAATAAGCTTATGTGCCATGCAATTAACTTATGCTAGAGACTAATTGAATATATACATAAAAAATAATTAAGTTTTGAAGAATCAATTTAGTTTCATGCTAGCAAATTTCATTATGAAAGCAAGTTTTATGCTAATATAATTAATGAAAATGCATAGAGAGCAGAGAAATGGTTATCATATGATTTTTATTAATTGTGATAAACCTTATGATTAGATCTTATGAGAATTAATTTTGTGTGCAGCATAAAAAAAGGTGCATATTAGGGCTATTTCAAATTATTAACAATATGTATTGTGGAGCATTGATTAATATTCAAAATAATTATGCGATGATAAAAAATTTCTAATCATAGTCGGATTATATTAGGTCTTGATACTAAATTCGTATTTTTCATGCTAATATTGTTAATAATGTTCTTTGGTACATGCTTTTCAAAGATGGTAAATATTATTAGTGAGATATTTGTTGAACTAAGTAGAAAGTTAGAAAAATGGATAAATTATTTAGAAGATAAAAGGTTTAGTATTAGTAAGATAAAGATCGAGTGCAAGATATTTCATTTTAGTGTGTATGGTATTAACAACTATTTAGTAATATTTTTTAAAGTGAAAAAATATAAGTACTATTTTTAGTTAAAGGAAAAGAGTATCATATAAATCAATTGCAAAACATCACATGCTGAAGAAAAAAATAAAAAGATAGTTACATCAACAAGAGCAATGGGTGGCACATGGACTAACAACCAACAGAGAAGAAAACTTTTGGAATGGGTAACCTTTGTATATTTTGGAAAATGATAGTAAACTTTTGTGTGTTTTTTTTTTTCCCATCTTAACGTTAGAATTTAACGTTTTTTATACACAATCTCTTACGTACTAGATATTCTAACATTATAAGTAGTATAAAGAGAGTTTGGATTATCCAAATCCCTAACATTAGGAATATCGACAGGATCAAAAATCCAATGTAGGTCTGGCTCAATAATCTTGTGCGAAGGTGTAGGGTCAATCATAATTGTTGGGCTAGTAATCCCGTAAGGTATAGGAATGTTGATTCAAAGTTTAAAGGTAAATTAGATCAGAAAAAAGTTAGAATTGTAACATTTGCTTTATAAGATGGGTTTTTATGTAATAAAAGATCCCCATTTCCATGATGTGTAAGATTCCGCTGCTCAGTGTGTTCGCTATAGCATTATGAAAAAAACTACTCAAATACTTTGCAAGAAGAACAATAAGGCGGAATGCCATCAAACTCAACCTTGTGTCCATATATAGTAGATGTGGAGTCAATCTAAATTTCTTTTAGTATTAATGATTTGAATAGCCTAGTTATAACAACATCCACCTGAAATAATTTACTAAAAATTATGCAAAGAGTATACTACAAAATGGATTGGTTGAAATAGTGAATCCATATATGTGGAAAAATAACTTAAGCTGGAGTAATAGGAGGTTCCAATATTTATTCTACCTTATCACATACTTGTACCTGTTTTTTGCATTGGCAAATGCCTTTTTCCAATTCTTCAATCCTATGGTTTAGATTCTTCTCTTCATGTAGAAATGATGTTCTTGTTTCCTCTAGTTCAGTGTTCTTCGACATCAGATTTGCCTGTCAGGCAGAATTACCAAGATAACACTAATCCCATTGAATACGCATAAGATTATGATGCTTATTTTAGAATTTTCAGCAATACCTCGAGATGTTTAATTTTCTCACGCAAAACTGTAACTTCCTTGGAGCCTTGGGATGCTGGGACAGGTTTATTTTTGTTTTTTGCAATTGCTATCTTGACGTTTGATCCTGAATTTGCAGGTCTTGTACTTTCCTTGAGCTTTTTCTCCAGAATAGTAATTTTCTCACCCCTTTTCCTAAGGTCAATTTGCAAATCAAAGACCTGTTTTCTTAAATCGTCGTTTTCCATCTCAGCCTTAACTGACAGACTGCTTGAGCCTTTAGACCCTTCTCTAACGGTCTCAATGTCAGAGTTTAGATTTTTTATTACTATATCCTTGTTTTCCACTAATTGATGCAGTTTTTGTAGATCTTTCTCCGACTTTATGGCTTTTTCCTTCATTGAAGCAAGTTCGCTGTTAAGCATCTCTTTTTCTGAGCTTCTTTCGTGTAACTTTGTCTCAATTTCTTTATTGGACTTCTTCAACTGTTCTATCTCCGCTGTTGATATTTGGTTGTGCCCTATCTGTTCAGAAAGTTGAACTTTCTCGGCTGATAGTGTTTTGAGTTTGGTTTCTAGGATTATAATTTCTTCTGTCAGGGCTTTTAGTTTTAGTTCCTCGGATTTCTTTTGATTGTCATTCTCTTCAGACTTTGCTTTGAGTTTTTCAAGCAACCTTTCAATTTCTTTTGTTTTGGAATCTATGGAGTCTGATAGTTCCAGGAGCTTCACATCATACCCATGCTTCAACACTGTGAACTCTTCTTTAGTTTGCTCCAGCAGGTTTTCCAGATGACATTTCTGTGAATGCATTTCATTAGTTTCAGCCAGAGCCTGAATAGCTAGCTTCTCATTTATGTGAAATGTAGATGATATTTTTCTATCAAGCGTTATAAATTCCTCTTGAAGTCTCTCAGCAATGTCTGCATTATTTGTTATAGTCAACTGTAGTTTCTCCTCCGCTTGTGTGGCTCTCTTCTCTTCCTGAAGCTTTACTTTCATGATATCTTCTAGCTTAGCTTCATATGCTTTAGACTGTTCCTGAAGCTCATTTTTCAAGATTCTGACTTGGTCTTCAAGGTAATTGGCAGTTATTGAATGCTCAGAGCTGTCATGTTGCATATTTTCTTGTGTTTGTGCTTGCCCAAGCTTTGAATGGAGATTATTGTTTTCCTGTTTGAGATTCTGATAGTCCAAGGCAAGCTTATCTATTTTCATTTGCAAGTATTCTTGCCGTGCCTTGTAAGTATGTATCTCACTATTCAGATCCTCAATTTTCTGCTCCAGTGAGTAAGATGCTTTAACCTTATCATCCCTTTTGACCAACGCATCCAATTTATGTTGTTCATCATCACCATCTGAAGTTGCCTCAAACAGCTCATCACAACAGGTTTCTCTATTTTTCTGTTCCAGCAGTTCCTCCAGATCTTGCACTGCAAGAATCAACTCAGAGTTTGCTTCCTGAGTTTTGTGTAGCTGCAAACGGAGATTTGCATTTATGCTTCTTTCATATTGCAGCTCTTGTTTGATTTCTTCAATATCTGTGGCGCTTTTGCTGTGTGGATGTAACTTATTTGAATCATCTTCATTATCAGTCTTCCTTTGTGATGCTTTAAGTTCTTCACATTGTCGTTTAAGTGCATCTCTCTCTCCTTTTAGGCTATTCAATTTTCTTAGAAGTATCTCCTCACGGTTGCTCTCCATTGTGAGATGATTCTGTAATTCTAAATCAGGTAATTCCAGCTCTTCTCTCTGTGCCATAGATTTATTTCTATATTTTTCTATCTGAGCACTTGTTTCTTGCACTTTTTGGCCGGAGTTTGTTCTTTTACAGCTTTTGTTTGAATTGGCCATGGTCTCATCAGGAGCTGAATTGCAAAGCCAGTTATTTGTTAATTTCTTATGATCACTATATTCCATTATCAAATAATCTAGAATTGTTTTTTCCTTTTTATATGTTCCATTGTTGCCCAGGAGTGACTTTGAGCTGCTTGAGTCATCTAGTGCATTTGGGCTTATGGATTCATTTTCGTTTGATTTATGTTGTCCTGAGCTATCAGAGCTTAATGTTGATATGGTGCTGGCGCTGCTAGACTTTTTAGAACTTCCACAAAATTCAGTTTGAAGATAAACAGTCCTTTTGGATGGGAATCTCTTTTTTTGATTGTCGGTTGCTGAGGATCCATGCTGTCAGATGATTAATGTAAGTAAATTACTGGCATTATGTGCTCATAGAAGTGAAAATTATCTTAGAATGGAGTTGCTTCTTGCATTGCTGCTAATTTTATTGCCAATAATTGCTGCAGCAGCAGTAGTGAGAAAGCAAATTATGAGAAATAAACTTTAACTGATGCAAAGCTAGAGATTTTTTACTGATCCAGAATCAACTTGACAATAAGATACAATCATATCAAGATATCATGTGGAATGTTGTGGAACTTGTAGGGTTTTTCAAGAGTTACGCAAAGATATTGGATTTTCCTATCGGATCAAATTCAATATTTTTTCTAGATTTATGTTGACAAGATCAAAAGCAAAGAGATTATCATGAATTGATCAACAAATGCCTTTATCAGGTTTTCTTGCCATCAAACTTTCCTTCAATCTTGTTACTAAATGTTAATTCTCAAACATTTTGTTTGCAACTAGACTCTTGTTTCAGTTAAGCTCACATTTCTAAGGACTGCTGCTCCTCCATCTTCATCCCACTTATTTGATCCATGCTTATTGTTGGCCGACTGATCCATGGAAATTGCATCTGTGAGTTCTTCAGATCCGCTGATCACATAAAACGGTGGATGAATGTATGTTTAACAGATGAGAACTTATTCATAAGACTCCAATTAAGACGCAGAACAGCCTCTTACCTTACCTCTATATCTACATGCATTCTCTGAATTGTTACCTGCCATTTTAACAAAATATCAATACTATAGGGATAGTTATTCTCAACAACCCAGAGAAAATACAATTTCTTTCTATTCACTGCATTGCGTTAAAGACTCACATGCAGGATAACTCCAGATTGTTCTGGCTTGAGTGGAAGAGAAATATTAGCAGGTTTAACTACATCAAAATAATCTGACAAATTAATACTGACTTCTCCAACAATTGAAGTTGTCACTGATCCCTGGTTAGATGATTTTAGAACTGTGGTTAGAACATCAAATAATAAGAATAAAAAAAATCTTATAGATGATCAAAAATTGATCAATTTTTAATTTCGCCATCACATACGTTTGTTGAGACAACAAAATTGTAGAGCTTGTCATGGATTCTTCCTGTTCTCGGGTTCTGGAAAAGCTTCACTGTTTCATAAATTGGATTCCTCCAATGACAGTACCCCCCGATCACCAAAACCTTCTCTGTTTTCATGGTCGCTTTTCCAATGTCCGAAGGAACGAGAGACACCATCATAATCTCACATCCGAGATGGTCAACCTGCAGAGATTTATAAAAGAAGGCGCATTATTCTTTCTTTGATGTTCTTTTTGTCTATATACTTTCTTTCTTTTCTTGCAACTCCCCAGGCAGAATAACATTACAAAATGCAGTTCTGGGAATCAACTCAGGATTGAAGATAGAATACCTGGGTTGCGTGGAACTGCAGTTTGAACACTGCTCTGATCTTGATCTTCTCTTCCTTGTACCTTGTTTCCTTGTGCATTGTGGTTTGCTCTGTTCTTCCTATTTCTTCCATGAAGTAATTGGTGCCCCGACTGTACTTTAATTCAACTTTGGAAGTTCCATCACCCTCTACCATAGAGGAGTTCCCAGTTATGAGATAGAGATAGAGAGAGAGAGAGAGAGAGAGTTGGGAATGGAGATGCGGGCACTCTTTTTGTGGAAACGGCAGGAAGAGAAGGTAACTGAACTGAGAAATCACTCTTTTGTTTTCTTCATTTTAAGCGTGGGGTTTAAAGAAGAGTTATAACAGACGGCATAAGAGAAGCTCGTCTTCAATAAATATAATGCAAAGCGGAAAAAGGATCTAAAGTTCACGTTAGATGGTGTTTGCTGGTGGATCATGTGATCATCAAACTGCACTGAAAAAAAAAATTTTTTTTGAATTAATTTTATAGACATCTTTACAGACAGACTGACTTGAGTTATTATTGTTATTATTAATTTTCAGAAAAAGCTTATAAGATTGCTATTCTTATCTTGCTTGTTCAATATTGTCTATATATATATTAATTTATGGTAACGGGTTGGGGGACCAGTTGGTGGGTTATTTGATCAAAAAATGGTATTGGAAACCGGATGTCGGTTATTGCGCACGTACTCCAGCTAGAAGCTTGCTTTCTACTCAATCCGTATTAAATTCGAAGACAGAGAAGCTTACACTACGATCCCTTCGAAAAACATCATTGTCCTTGTCCTTCATAAATGGCCCTCCTGATAAGGCATCCTTAAGCTGATGGTTGGAGGAACTTTGGTAACATATCTCATAAAATGACTTTTACATCTGTGTTTTTTTTTTTTTTTTTTTTTTTGTTGACGAGGTGTCCACTCTTGACCCCACCCATTTTGTGGTGTGTGTGACTAATCCCCACCAGCAACCTCGAGCCCGTCCGACCTCGTTCTTTTCACCCGTAAGGGTATTGCACCCCGTCCTGAAGGGGAATCGAATCTGGATTGTACCCTGTGTTGCCTCACCAACTGAGCTAAGCCCGGTGGGTTTACATCTATGTGTTGGGTATATATATTTATTTTGGTTGACATGAGACTTCTGCATTGAGTTTTTCTACAATGGATTTAGAAACTCTAATCTTGAGTATTCTTTTATATAAAATCTACTTATCATCGATACAATTTTGAGGTCGTAATGAATATGTGCTATTGCTCTGTTATCATTCATTGCTTTAATTGGGTCTAATCGCAAACACTTAATTAAGAAAATTTCTTGTCATCTTAGTGACCAAATGTCTATTGGCATTTTCAACTCTTGCCCCCTCATTAGCTCCAACACCAGCATTATCAAATATTCTTGGACCTCTTGCTTCGAGCGATAAGCCATTTTTCTTGATTTGCTTGCTTAACTTGGGACATTCCTTGATGAATTAGAGGATGATGTTGTGGCTGTGGTGGTAGGTTATACTGATGAGAATATCGTAAAAAGATTGATTTCTCGAGTTGATCATAGCATTACATGGTGTTGTCGCTCTTGTGCGATAGCAATCTCTTTTGTTGCAGTGGAAAGAGAGGAGGTGATGTTTGGCTTGTGGAGGTGTTGATAGAGCACACAATAATTATATCAGTTATTAATTTCTAATTTAGGTTTGAAGGCTCTTCATGTGAAAGAAAATCGTCAATCTTGGAGCCATGATAATGGATGATAATTGCATTTGTAGTTCACTATTTATTTTAATTTAATTTTTTGTATTATGAACTAATAACAGTAGTTGTAATGTCAAGCAATTATTTAGCAATTTCAAATTGATCTGCTTGGCCAAAAAAAAAAAAAGAAAATTAAAATTAAAAAAAATTGTTGCGTGCTAGAAAATCAGTTGCGGTAGAATAAAAGTTTACGTTTTAGCCTTGTTGTGAAATTCAATACACATACAGATATTTGAAGAGTGAACAAGAAATTTCAGGATTTTTACGTGAAAAAATCCCAGAAAGAGTGGGAAAAAATCACGGGGCCTAGCCTAGCAAAATTTTTTTACTATATATCTGATTTGACACTTAAAATACTACTAGTCGAAGCATGAATCTTGATGTTAAAAGCAAGCTGATCCGAAGTTGAAACTGGTCGAGATTAAGCACTTAAAATATCTTTGGAAACTCTGGGATGTCAATTAAATCCCTAAATAACTCTCAAAGATGGAGTGTTTATAGTCAAATCGAGCGTCTTGGATTTGGATCTAATAAGATCTCATAATTCTGACTTCATTTGAGCTTTCAAATACTTAAAATACATCAAATGATCAAAGGAATCGTTTTGAGCCTTCCGATGGAGATGAGTGGTTCGGATTTTGCATGTATTTAAAGAGACGCCACTCCTCCAATCTATAAATAGCTCCTCATTCTTCATATGAGGAGAGACCAAGCAAGAGAGAGGGAGAGCTCTAAAGCTTGAAAATCCTCCAAGCACAATCGTGCCACCACTCGACGGTTGTCAACCACCGCCGCTGGTCGCCGCCGTCAGCCGCCGCCGTTGATCCTTGCCGTCGTTAATCTCCGTCGGTCACCATCATGATGACCTTCATCGTCAGTGGTTGTTCTCCGGCTCATCTCTCACCCATCGCTATTCTGACTGAATGTGATTATATCTGTTGTTTTCGATTTTGGGATTCCCATTGTCAACCATTCTCATATACAATTATGTAATCCCGTTATCGGGAAAACTTGTACTCCAAAACAAATATATAGTGGAGGCTTTTTACTGGGCTAGGCCCCGTGATTTTTCCCTCTTTTCGAGGTTTTTCACGTTAAAATTTCTGGAGTTTTCTTGTTCACTCTTTAAATATCTGTGTGTGTGTTGGATTTTACAAACAAGGCTAAGGCGTAAACTTTCACTCTACCGCAGCTGGTTTTCTAGCACGCAACAGTTTGACGCCGTCTGTGGAAACCCGATTCCCATTATTTCATCTTGTATGACGATCAAGTTTCCCAACAAGATCAAAACCACTATCGAGGTGGAGCATTTCAAGCTTTTAAGGGCATGGCGAAGAATGAAGATTCATCAAACTCCTTCCTTGATTTTGTCGGGGGACAACTCTTAATCTCAAAAGATTATCCAAATTAATATTCTGAATATCTAATTGATTATCGGTTAGAGAATCAAGTCAGCAATACCAATGAAAAAGGCCAAGGTTAAGGAGCAACTTTGGCTACAACCACAAACGAATATTTTAATTCGACCTCTTCCACACAGGTTAACGTCATCGGGTAACACCTTGACAAACAACCTCGGATGGATCAAAAATCCTCAGCGGATTCAATTCGACCTCTTCCATACAGGTTAACGTTATTGGGTAACACTCTGACAAACAACCTCGGATGGGTCAAAGATCCTCAATAGATTCAATACAACCTCTTCCATACAGGTTAACGTCATCGGGTAACACTTTGACAAACAACCTCGGATAGGTCAAAAATCCTTAGCGGATTCAATTCGACATCTTCCATACAGGTTAACGTCATCGGGTAACACCCTGTCAAACAACCTCGGATAGATAAAAAATTCTCAGCGGATTCAATTCAACCTCTTCCACACAGGTTAACGTCATCGTGTAACACTCTGACAAACAATCTCGGATGAGTCAAAATCCTCAGCGGATTCAATTTAACCTCTTCCACACAGGCTAACGTCATCAAGCAAAGATTCTGACAAACATCTTAGGATAGGTTAAAAGGTCTTTGGTGGACTTCCCACGACCTTTTCCATACAGGTTAACGTCATCGGGTAACACTCTGACAAACAACCTCGGATAGGTAAAAAATCCTTAGCGGATTCAATTCGACCTCTTCCATACATGTTAACGTTATCGGGTAACACTCTGATAAACAATCTCAGATAGGTCAAAAATCCTTAGCGGATTCAATTCGACCTCTTCCATACAGGTTAACGTCATCGGGTAACACCTTGACAAACAACCTCGGATATATTAAAAATTCTCAGCGGATTTAATTTAACCTCTTCCACACAGGTTAACGTCATCAGGTAACACCCTGACAAACAACCTCGGATAGATAAAAAATCCTCGCCAGATTGATTCAATCTTCCATACAAGTTAACGCGTCATCTGTAACACTCGACAAACAATCGGATGGGTCAAAATCCAGCGGATTGATTCACCTCTTCCATACAGTTAACGTCGTTCAAGTCACACTCAAACAAACAACCTCGGATAGGTCAAAATCATCACGGTCGCGTCGATCGACCATCTCGGTCACCACCATCGTCCCGGTCATCCCGAGGCCCCGCTCGATCGCCGTCGGCTTCGCTCTGCTGCACCCGTCGGTACCACCGCTCGCCATCACGTCCGACTACATCACCATTATCGCAGACTGTCGTCACCGCTGCCATTATCGGCCTTGCGGTCGCCCGTTATTCTCGTCGCCCGATTGCGCTGCCGACCACCCCCGTCGGCCGCCAACCACTGTCGTCTCCCGACCATCGCACCGACCATCGGCAGCCATATCCGGGTTGCCACCATCGTCCGCCGGTTATCCTGCCGTCAGGTCGCCGCCGCCGACGCGTCGGTCACCGTCGAACGCCCCGTCTCCGTCTATTGCGGGCCTTGATCACCTCAAACTTGGTCGGTCGAGGCGGTAACGCTCTTCGAGGGAGAAGCGAGCTCGTCGGTATGAACTACGGGCCTTGATCGCCTCCACTTGGTCATGCGACAATCTGACGTCTCTTTCTAGGAAAAACTGTAGCCACGATGTATGTACCACGGGTCTTGATCGCCTCCAAACCGAGTCGGTCCGTCGAGGTCAGTTGACACATCTTTCGAGAGAAAACTGGAGCCTTGTCGTATGAACTACGGGCCTTGATCGCCTCCAAACCCGGTCAGTCCGACGAGATTAGTTGTCACCTCTTTCAAGGGAAAACTGGAGCCTTGCCGTATGAACTACGTGTCTTGATCGCCTCCGAACTCAGTCGGTCCGACGAGGTCAGTTAACGCCTCTTTCGAGAGAAAATTGGAGCCTTGTCGTATAAACTACGGGCCTTGATCGCCTCCAAACTCGGTCGATCCGACGAGGTTAATTGACACCTCTTTAGAGGGAAAACTGAAGCCTTGCTGTATGAACTACGGGTATTGATCGCCTCCGAACTCGGTCGGTCCGAGGTCGGTTCGCGCCTCTTCGAGGGAAAAGCGGAGCCTTGCAGATGAATACGCCTTGATCGCCTCCAAATCCGGTCGGTCCGACGAGGTTAGTTGACACCTCTTCAAGGAAAAATTGGAGCCTTCCCGTATGAACTATGGGTCTTGATCGCCTCCAAACGACCTTCTCTCAAGAAGAAGAGAAGGTGCCTTCTCCCTTGGCCCTAGCGGATTTTTATAGACCTTCTATAGAGGCAAAAATGTCAAAAATCCAAGAAAAATGGCTTAAAACCGCTCAAAATCGCAAAAACCGCGGAAAATGGACGAAAATACCCTCATCGGCGCGGTTTGTGCGAGGAGCGTATGCATCTGCAAAAGACCGGTCTCAGCGCCCTCGCGGCGACACCTGCGTGCCGTAGTTCTTTCTGGCTCATTGCTTGCCTTGGCCCTGCCGTCTTTCATTCGCTCTTGCCCAGCACCCTGTGCTCTCCAGCCTGACGTTACTCTACCAGCGGCTTCGCTCATCCTCCGCCGCTGCTCTCGCCATTGCTGTCATGAGGAGACCATGACCAGCGTGGACGCCCTAGCACACTGCTCGGATGGGTCGTAATCTCGAAATCTTACTCCGCACCTACATATCCGCGCACGCTTTTGTAGTCATAATCTTGTACTCCATGAAGATGTTCTCTCTCAAATGTGTGGTTAATGGACCTCAAATTTTATTGAAGAATTTGCTATTTTCAAGTATTTGACATATATATTTTTTGGATGATTGAGATAATGTCATCCAAAATAGATAATTGATATGACACTTAAAATACTACTTGGTCGAAGTATGAATCTTGATCTTTAAAAGCAAGTGATCCAGTTGGCGGTCGAGATCAAGCATTTAAAATATCCTTCGAAACTTTGGGATGTCAATTAAATCCCTAAATAACTCTCAAACATGGAGTGTTTATAGTCAAATCGAGCGTCTCGACGAGCCGGATCTAACGAGCTCAAGATCTCATAATTCTGACTTCATTTGAGCTTTCAAATACTTAAAATACATCAAATGATCAAAGGAATCGTTTTGAGCCGTCCGATGGAGAGGAGTGGTTCGGATTTTGCATGTATTTATAGAGACGTCACTCCTCCAATTTATAAATAGCCCATCATTCTTTATGAGGAGAGAGAAGCGAGAGGAGAGAACTCTAAAGCTTGAAAATCCACGGAAGACAATCGTGCCACCACTCGGCGAACCACCACCACGCCGCGATCTTACAATCTCTCGGTCACCATCATGGCGACCTTCATCGTCAATGGCGTTCCCGCTATTCACCATCATCGCTACCACTTGCAATTTACAACGAGCATTACTATATAGTTATTGTGTCGATTTTGAGATTCCCATTGTCAGCCCTTCTCATATACATTTATATAATCACATTATCGGGAAAACTTGTACTCCAAAATAAATATATAGTGGAAGCTTTTTACTGGGTTAGGCCCCGTGATTTTTTCCCTATTTTCGAGGTTTTCCAAGTTAAAATTTCTGAAGTTTTCTTGTTCACCCTTTAAATATATGTGTGTGTCTTTGGATTTCCTGAAAAATTTAAAGGCAGTAAACTTTCACTCTTCAGCGGTGATTTTCTGCCATATATCTGTTTTTGAATACATAGTTTTCCGTCTGAGATTATATGAAAGCGACAATGAAATCCATATCAGTAACAACATCATCGGCAGGTTAGGTTATGCGGTTGTTGGTGGAAGTTGGTGATGGTGAGCAGCGGCGGTTAGCGGCCGAAAAGTGATAAGCCGACGGAGATAGCCCGGCTCGTATGGCGCGGCGGTAGTCAGGTGGTAACCAGCGGTGGTCGATAACGATGATGATCGATAATGGTAGTGGTTGTCATGGCGGCGGCGATAGTTAGCAGCGGCAGCGCCATTAATGGTCAGCAAAGGTAGCCAGCGGCAGCGGCCAGCAAACGGTGTCGTTAGTGATAACCGGCGGTGGTTAACGATAATCGATAGTGGTGGCAAGCAGCAACGGCAATGATGGTTAGCAGCCCGGCGGCAGTGAGTCAGCAGCGGTGTCGGTAAGTGGTGGCAGCAGTGACAGCGATGATGGTTAAAGCGGCGAGATCAGCTGGCAACGGCGGCAACCGATGGTGGTTAGCGGCCGGCGGTGGTCGGCAGCCGTAGTAACCGATTGCAGAGAGATCTTCAAGCCAGCCACTCACTTCTCTTGGCCCATGAAGAATGAGGGGTTATTTATAGATTAGACATTTAAATACATGTAAAATTCAAACCACTCCGGATAGCTGATGATTCCTTGATCATGCTCATATTTTGTGTATTTAATTCTCAGTGAAAATCAAGAGATCTTGAGCATTAAATCGACACATCAAGACGTTCGATTTGATCATAAACACTCCATTTTTAAGAATTATTTAGGGATTTAATTGATATCCCAACGTTTTCAATGATATTTTAAGTGCTTAATCTTGATTAGTTTCAACTTAGGATCAATTTATTTTTAACATCAAGATTCGTGTTTCGACTAGTAGTATTTTTAGTGTCATATCAAAATTTTCTATAAAATGAACTGAGTGTACTTTTGAAGTTGGATGCAGTGCAATTTTTCGAAATAATTTACTTTAATGATATGTTATGTTGGGAAATAAAATAATAATATAGTTTTAATCTGCAATGTTATTTATTTATGGATTAAAGTTGAACATAAATAATGTATTATATGATTTCTCTTTTTGTGTATTTATGACCTGCGGTTTAGTTACAGGAAGGGAAGTAAAGTGAAGTTTTCTTATTAATTTAATAAAACAAATGATTAATACATGCCATATCTAGTGGTTTATTAGCTCAATTGTAATTACCCTATAAGATTTATTATTAAGTCACTAATGGTTATCTTGTGAGGATGATGATTATGAGGTTATATATAAGAAAGAGGGATGAACTTTTCTAGAATCAATATGCATGTCTTTATCAAAATTTGATGTTATTACCTTTAAATGTGAGGCCAAAACCATACATTCTATTAAATATCATTAAAATTAATTGCATGAATGATTTCCTTTAAAAATGATGGTTTGATTATCGATTTGATGCATAATAAAATCTTATAATTGATGGTTCCAATTGCATAATTATATAAGTTATAAAAATGTAGAGATTTTTACATGATTTGGTATATTATATATTTTTCTTTGATTAAATGAGTAAATTTTAATTTTTAAATGAACTTTTTTTGTATCACTCAATCATTTTTTTATTTTGTATACATTTGATTAATTGTTAATCATCTAAAAAATTAATAAAATTTGGTCTATATATAATTCTTAGGTTGAAATTGATTAAAAAAATAGTTTGTGTAAAAATAAAAGAATCAATTTTCTCCAAGAAGTCTTACATTTGTATATGGATTGGATGGGAGAAGCTATTTGATTGTCCTTCGAGATTGTAAGAAGCCGACAATGAAGGAAACCATTATCGATATTCTACTCGCCAACGCAAGAGGCTCACGCGAAATCGAACCCCACTCTCCTCTCCCTGGTGTGACTCTTTCCAAGCTGTTCCAGCCATTAGCCCTTCTCATCTCCCCCTCTATCTCGTTCTTCCTGCACAACTCGATGCCTTCTTCACGCACGCCTTCCCGCAAGCCCCTCAACTCACCGTCTGTACTGTCACTCACTCTCTCTCGAACGCCAGCAAACTACCTCTCCCAGGAACTCTGTCTCCTTGAACTCTGTGTCTTAACGCGAGTTCGTGAATGTAGATCTTATTGTAGATGATAAGGTTGTCTATCTGGGGATGAGGTTTTTGAGGTAGGATTGAGTTGAGATTTGCAGTCAAAATCGGATTTTGGGATTTTTATTTTTTTGAATTGGGGATGATGAAATGCAAAGAGGAGGAAGCCATGATGGTCAGCTTCACCGTTCTTCTCTCCCGCATCTCCGACGAAATCATCTCGCCGGCGAACCGTCGCCACGAGCTTCTCCAACGTAGAAGGCAGCGGTGCCGTGACGGGGGCGAGGGTGTTTTGACTGTGATGCTATTTTTAATATGATTTAGATGTTTTTGATATTATAAATGTAAATTTAAAGTTTAAGTGTCAACATGTAAAATCTAATGTTTTAAGTTTTATAGATATAAATCTCTTATTTATATTTTTAAATGACATCAAAATATTATAATTATTATTATTTTAAATAATGTATAGGGCTACAAACTAGTAAGTACATGCTTGTTCGAGTTTAAGCTTATTTATCATTACTGTGCTTAAGCTCAACTCGAGGTCGATTCGACTTCTTAGGATGGTGTTCAAGCTCGGCTCGAGATTGTTCGTGAGCTTAGATTGGGCTTATCGAGCTTATTAACAAGCAGCTCTTTTAATGAAATAAATAAGTTTTAATCGAGCTTATTCGCGAGCAGCATGTTGAGAAATATAAATGATCTTCTACATGACGAGCTTTAATCGAGCTTTTAAGCTTGTGAACTTGAAATGATATTGTTCATGAACATAAATGAACTAAACAAAAAATTATTCAACTTTGTTCATTTATCAATTGAGTATTTACAAAAGTGTTCAAGTTCGCTTGATTAGTTAAATGAATAAATATGAACGAGCTCTAATCGAGCCGAGTTACGAGTAGCTTGTTCAACGCTAAGTTCATTTGTAGCCCTAATAATGTGTGTATATATATATATATATATATATATATATATATATATATATATATAAAAGAGTTTTACGATAAGTATGTAAATTCTCTTTTAACTTTTATGTGAAGATATCATATCAGCCAAGTTTTATAATTAAATAAATAGAACATCTTGGGGTAAGTGAGCATGCCATAATCAGTGAGGTCTCGACGTTATTATGGCTCGACGGCTTCAACTTTAAATCATCATTAATTAAATATTAAAAACGGTAGCAACGCATATGAAAAAAAGAGAGATTAATTTAGCACAAGAAATATATTTCTGTGCTTAAATTAACAATAAACGAGATTAGTTGGAATCAGACAACTTCTAGAGAGCACTAATTTACGTCATTCCTTTAGCTGTTTCTTTTGCTCAGATAACTTTACATTTATAAAACATTTTTTGTGAGCTAAATTGTGCAATTTATTTGGCTGATTTTTTTTTTCCAACCTGTTACTTTTTGTTAGTCGTTTTTCTTGATTTATTTAATTGAATTTTAATTAGCTCTATATGGTGTTAGAGTTTATAGAAACTTTGATGGGTCCACCATTTCTTAATTTTTTAGGTTAAAATTTTAAATTAAACACGTTTTAAATTATAATTAGTGAAATACATATTTAAAAAATTTAAAATTAGGTGCAATCGTCTGTTTAACGGGCGACTGACTCCAGAATAATTATTTTCAAAAAATTTGTGGCCAACGGGCATGTCGGATTAGTCGTCCCGATTGAAGCGAGCTTGATATTGGAATGAAATTCCCCACAACTTTCATGTTGACCGAAAAAGGTGATTGTGGCCCATTGCATAGCAATTTTGCTAATGCGCGAAAAACCTGCTGCACAGTTTTGAAAAGTGCGATTAGCTTTGGTATTTTGAACGTATCGGAGTCATCCGTTGTCGGAATTGAGCGAGCTTGGTATCGTTGGAATCAACACGAAATTTCTCACTACTTTCATGTTGACCGAAAAAGGCGATTGTGGCCCCTTGCGTAGCATTAGTCACCAATGCGCAAAAAATCTGCGGCGCAGTATTGAAAAGTATGACCAGCCGCGGTATTTTGGCCGTATCGGAGTCGTCCGTTATCGGAATTGATCGAGCTTGGTATAGTTGGAATCGATACGAAATTCCCCACGATTTTCATGTTGACTGAAAAAGGTGATTGTGGCCTCTTGCATAGCAGTTTTTGCCAATGCGCAAAAAATTTACGGCGCAATTTTGAAAGGTGCGACCAGCCGCGATATTTTGGCCGTATCAGAGTCTTCCGTTGTCGGAATTGAGCGAGCTTGGTATTGTTGGAATCGGCACGAAATTCCTCGACTTTATATTAACCTAAAAAGCGATTGTATTTATGCGTAATGTTTATGCTGAAAAATCTCTGTGATTTTGAATAGTGCGACCAATTTCGGTATTTTGGCCGTATCGGAGTTGTCCATTGTCGGAATTGAGTGAGCTTGGTATCGTTGGAATGGACACGAAATTCCCCACGACTTTCATATTGACTCAAAGATACGATTTTGGACCGTTGCGTAGCAATTTTTGTGGATATGGTGAATTCAAAATAGCAATAGTGAATGGATTTATTTAGCATGTGAAATTTGACAGTTGAAGACATTAATAAAAAATAATAGATGTGGTAATCTTATTACAAAGTTTGCTAGTGAAACATTTACTCAGGATGACAAATTCGTGACACTTGACTACTTCTCCAAAAATTTTAAATTTGACAGTTCAATACCAACAAGATATCTCTTATATTTCGCAGACCAAAATACAATTTACTCAGAATGGAAATATATAACATAGAAAAATAGTGTCTTGATATACAGTGTACATAGAAAATATATAACATCGAGAAAATAATGTACATCAAGCTACCAGACTATCTACAAATAAAGACAAGTGACGACATCTAACGATGGCGGTGTCTGCGTGGTGGAAGTGCGTCACTCGAGTATCTTGGCGGTGATCGAGGGCGGTCTCACAAATAGTGTCGATCTTTGCGCTTCATCTTCAGTTAGTGGTCTGGATCACCGAGGGTGTAACATCGTATCTCCCTGATGCTCCCGAACGGAACGGTGGGGTATACTCGTATGCATATGGGTGAGGATACATGGGAGGGCTCACTGCGATGGCTGAAATGGAACATGTCTTTCCGATATAAGTGCTGTGCCAAATGGGTATGGACCGACATCAGATATAACGATGGACATCAAATTCAGTATGTGGAGAAGATGAAGGTGTGGAAGAACTACGCTTCATTCATACGTGCATTTATCGATATGTGCATATTCTTGCGTAATTCCCTACATAACTTCTCATAAGTGTTAATTGAATGCTGAAATGAACTGAACATGTCTTCCCGATATGAGTACGGAGCTGGTGTGCCAAATGGGTAACTGTATGGACCGACATCTGGTATAAACGATGGACCAAATTCTACGATGTGGTGAGAAGATGAAGGTGCTATAAGAAGAACTACCTTCATCATTCTGCACTTTATCGATATGTGCATATTCTTGCGTAATTTCCTACATAACTTCTCATAAGTGTTAATTGAATGCTGAAAGTCAGTGTCATGGTCTCTCTCAAAATAAGGCTGAAAAATATCTTGTGTGCCCAAGATATCTTCTCGCTGCAGAGACAAGTATGTAATTCAATACTCATTACTTATAAATATTTGGTTAGCATATAATTTTTCAGTGCTTACCATCAGTCTCTCTCCAGGAGCTCGAGGATAGTAGGTGGTAGGAGGAATGGTTGGAGCCCTCAAGTACAAGGAAGCGGGACCGACCACCTGTATCGACTAACACGTCAGAGGTGTAACATCACCCACGACTATAATTGAATCATGTCTGGCCTCCCACTGTGATATGTAGACCTGGTGATAATCAACCCAGTCAATATCAGCCTTCTCGCGACCATCGACTTGCTGAAATGAAGGATCTATAGGCGCTACGTCCACTCTAGGTGACATATCAAACTGTCTGAGCACACGATCTGGGAGGTACCACTCAATTCTTTTCCAGCTGATCAAAGGTACCCTAGCGAGCCAAATAGTCGTGTAACAAGTTACTCTCGTGCATTTTGTTATTATATATCACTTACAACATGAAAGAAAAATTATGTCATACATAGGATTATAGAGATGATCATATGAACAAATTGTGCTCTTAGTCATACCTGACTCTGTAGCAGCCCATCATGCTCATCTCTATGTACTCTAATATGTGTAGGTGTCATCTCTCGTAGGTAACCCTCATTGCACCTGCGACCGCCTCACCCATCCAACTCAAAATATGATGTAGTCGTCCAACATGTACATGCTCCCACAACCAAATCTGAAGTAGGTGCAGATATCTTGCTATGTTGGTTCACTTTGACCATGTGGCCTCATTCAACTCTCTGTACAAGTGTGCTAACACAGCAACTCCAATGGAGTACATACTGAACAAGCTCAAATCATCCAGTAGCGGTAAGTACTGCAAATGTACCTCTGACCCGGACGTATCTAGCAGAAGGAAGCTGCCAATAGTGAACAAAATGTAAGCTCTAAGGTGCATCAGTAGATCCAAGTATGAGTCCCTATAAAATGTCCACCAGCGTAAAGGTAAGCAGTGCATGCATACAAAAATGTGGATGTAACATGTGGCTGTACTGGATCATGATATATAACATCGGGCTCTGAATGTCTGCCGATGGACTCATCACAACAATCAGGCCAAGATAGTCATCTTCTCCCCTCCCCAATCACTATCGACGATAATAGGAGGCCCCAATCCATACTCGTAATCATGGCACCGTAATTATATCGACCAAGTCTTTTGAAAAGTTTGACCGGTGAACTAAAGCGTAGCGGTGGTGATCAAGTCGATATCGCATGTGAAACACAATCTAAGTCAGCATCGCACAATCCATCTATAAATTTGGGGCAGTTCACCGACCACTCTTTGAACATCAGTAGGTGTGACACTGCCTCAAGAATTATCGCCTGCACAATATGAATTGAGAATTTAATTAAAAAGGCATTTAGTTTAGGCTAGCTTTAACAAATAATAAATCTTACCAGATTTGGGTGCGCAACCCTGTGTCTGCCACGCAACAAGGCAATGTTGGGGTGTACCTTTGTTGGTGCGGGCCTGTAGTCTACTGGAGGCTCCTCAGTTCGGCGTTTACGCCGACCTCTGCATGCTCCTCCTTCCTCAGATTCCATTTCACCTGTCTAGCAAATAACTTCTGAAAGTACATGTCAACACCAAAAACAGAAATCATTAGAAGTACAGTGCAACAGTGTGGATAGGAACATAAAACAGCAGAAGTAAACACATATTGGACGTACAGTAGGTCCTACATAAAACAAACTACTTACATAAACAGTGAAGAACAAACAACTTCTAGCAACAATATAGAGAAAATTATAGTGTAGATATACACATAAGTAAACTGTTCATGCACACAGTAAAGAGGTCCTACATACACAGGAACAACAAATACATGTTTACAAAGACATACAACAGAAAAAAATAGTCTGTTAACAATGTATAGCTACTACTAACAGCATAGTGAAAATACGTAAGTCAAATGTCACAAGAACTACGCATTACCGACCAAGGAAAACACACTATACACTAGCAACAATATAGAGTAAAATACATCAACAAAAAATATACATGAGTAACAACAGTACTGAGAAAATTACATTGCAGACATACAGAGTAACAAGAACAAACATCTTCTAGCAACATCACTAGGACAAAATAACAGTCTACCGCAACCACACTAAACGATTTTGTGGATAAGTGGCTCTGTTATGCCCAACATTTTTGCATAGTCCACATATTCTGTTACTTCGCTGTACATTCTCATCCATTGTGTTGGTATATCTTCGTGTCCTAGGTCTGCCAGTTCGCCTTCTGATATTCAATGGCGCTAGTTCAATCAGATGACGGTTAAACAAATATGATGGCCAGTTAATACGATCTGGTATGACATGAAATTGAGCTTTGTATGTACTATGATATATTTGCTGTGTGTAGTAGCGGGATATGTACTGTGAATGACTCAAATGACGTTGCCCTAACACAACAATAACATGCAAACATGGAATGTAAAGTAATTGGAGTTGCCTGCATGTACAACTACAACTATTTTGTTCTTGCAGTTCAGCCTTAAATGACATTGAGGACATAATAAACACCTAAAATTCATTTAAATTTATTCTTGTGTGCTCTGGGCATCTCTAGCTTTCATTCTTGCGATTGACCGCGATGCGAATATCGAATCACTCTGCCTGATCAAATCAGAAGCTGTCTCAAGGCGTTTGGTAAAAATTGATACAAGATTGTAATAAATTGATGTAATTATAACTTGTATCGGTAACCCATGTGCCCTCTTCACCACATCTCTTGTAAGCAGCTACTCAGCAACCTCTACTTTGATATTCCTGATCTCTATCATGTAACATGTGAAGGTGTGAATGTTATTTGTATTACCTGCCACGTACATCTTCTAGCACACAAACTCAACATCAAAAATTCCTATAGTTCGGCATGCCTTCTTGAAATTCTCTAAGATGATTGGCGGAGCTGGGGAAAAAATGGCGCATCGTCTGCACGAATCGGTCAAAGATAATGCATAAATCAGGTCGAGTACATATAAGCGGAATCAAGTCATGTAATGTCCTAATAAATCAAGCCCAAGACTCATTGCACTCTGCTTCAACTATTGGAAATGCTAGAGGATACAAGCCATTATTTGCATTAATCCCAACTGCAGTAAGAAGAGTTCATATATACTTTCCCGACAGAAATGTACCATCAAGACTCAAAATTGGTCTGCAAAATTTTCAACCAATAATAGATGACCCAAATGATCGAATATCGCGAAAATGACTGATTCACTGATTGAATCATGCGTGCCCAATATAATAGCTATTAAGTGATCTAGTGAATGGTATGAGTCTTCCCAATTGCCAAAAATAGTCTGTATGGCCTTTCTACGTGCATCCCATCATATAGGACACTCTAATGTTAAATTTTGATTCCATACGACCAATAATTTTCCTAGGCTTCAAATACAACTGGTATATAATGACAGGTTGGATGTAGTAGCTAATAAAGCTGAGGTGCCGCACTGTCATTGAATGAATAGTACATGTGTGTGGGGCTGTCATACTAGATATCCTCTAGGCGCCACCCAGCTTCTTGCTCGCTCGAGCATGTAGACGCCACATACACGGCCTACTGGAATGACTGTTATGTATGTAAAGTACAGTGAATCTCATTTTGTTAGAGTCACATATTACATATTCCATGTTATTTGTTATGAACCAACTCTGAACAGTAGATTTAAGGTGTCTTTTGTCATGGAAACACATCCCCTCATTTATGTCTGCTGGAATAAAATTCTCTTCTAGAAAAATAGAATCTTCTGTGAGGTCATTGGAATTTAATTGTTCTTCCCATTCTTGCGTTGTCTGACAGGCCTGAATATAATCATTACTAATGAACATGTGTTCATCAGCGCTGTTTGTTTTGTTAGAGTAATCTCTTAGCAAATGACCATTCATAGAGTCTGGACATTGTTCTTCTCCAATGTCACATTCACTATCAACTGTGTCAGAACTCGTTGCGCTAGACATTATTTCGTAGCCCTCATCTTCAGTCGGTAACGGTGCTACATGATCGCCATGGTATTCACCTATACTAGCAGAAGTCGATGCAATATGATAAACACGAATAGGAGATGCAGTAACATCTCTCTCATCAGTGCTGCACATTATAATGCAGTGTATAAGATTAATATGAAAAAGATTAATTAGATAATGACTTCGATGTACGTACTTATGAAAACCTTCATTGAGTCGATCGATATGATTCACGTGATAATATAGTGTTGTGGGCGCTTGGATGATGAAATTCAACTCCAGTGAAATTATGAACTTCGCTACATCTGTTTGTTTCAACTCAACTTTGACGTATACAATTACATGTTGTATACTTGCTGCATTAATGACTAACTCACATACTTCATCGTCATTTAATAGAGTAGCAATGAAGCTGACACCAACAAGAAATCTACATATGAGATTAATTCTAAAATGCGTCGAATCAACTTTTAGTGACCTTATGATTCGATTCTGTATGCTTGTAAAATCAGTCCATCGTGAAACTTGTATAAGACGATTTTTTCCACCAATGTACGTAGGGAAGAAATCATCACTAACACTGAGTTGGGCACCGTAATATAATGCTAAACAAATTGTGTTTGAACTTATATTGGAATATAAAAATGTGTATTGGAGACAGGAATGCTGAATAGCACACCTATTTAAATCAATCAAATTCATAAGAACTGTATGGATCGCACTGGGACTTAATTTCTGTTAAAGTAAAGACAACCAAAATGAATACCACCTGGAATTTAAAACCCCAAATCTTATTTTTCATTTTGGACATCTAATCAATTTATTCACAACATAAAACACATTCTTAAATATACATATCGAACAACACATTCATAAACCCTAAAACATAATTACACTCCCAGCAAAATTACTTGCTGCCAGTAAGTAACTGTAATAACTGATGTAACTATTAATTCTCTCGATCATTCATGAGCACAAAACAACACACGATAAATAAACATACAATCATATTCAATATTTAGAACACAAAAAAGTTACTTAAAATACACATAAAACACACAAAAATACATATAAAATATCACTTCACAAAATTAACATTTCCCCAAAAAATCAGATGTCCAATGTACATTTTCTTTTGAAAAGGTGTTCCTCATTTATTAGGAAAATTTATATTTTTCCTAAAATATCAAATCCAACAACACATGCCTAAACTTAGAACTTATATTTCATTGTAAAATTAACATTTCCCCTAAAATATCAGATTTACATTTGAAATAATAAAAACGTGATCCTCATTTATTTGAAAATTTTACATTTTTTCTAAAATACCAAATCCAACAACACATGCCTAAAACTAAAACTTATATTTCTTTGCAAAATTTACATTTCCCCTAAAATATCATATGTTCCTTTCAAAATCTAAAAACGTGTTCCTCTTTTTTCTTTTTTTTGTATGCAAAATTTACAATTTTTCTAAAATATCAAATCCAACAACAAATGCCTAAACCCTAAAACTAGCTAATCACATGATAAACTAAGTAATTAAATGTTAAAATACATAAAATCAACATTTAAATGATTTTCACTTAAATAAAAAGGAGTTCCAAAAAATGCCTAAAAAAATCATTTGAAAAAAACTTAAATCCACTCCAAACTTTACCTAAACCCTAACATTAGTTAATCACATAATACACTAAGTAATCACAGGTTAAAACACAAAAAATCAACATTTGATGCTTTTCACTTAAAAAAAAAAGATCCAAAAAATACCAAAAAATAGCTAAAAACAATCCACCTACCGAATGGACGGCTACCCGAGGGGAAGTAGTAGCCGGCAAATGGCTGGCATCTCAAATGAGGGCTTCGGCGGAGGAGAAAAAACGAGATCGAGACTTGGGTTTAAGACCAAATTGGTCCCTCAACTATTTACGACCAATTTACTCGAGACCAAATGTATGATTAATTGGCCCATCGACTATTTGATCGTGGACCAAGCCACCCTTACGCTTGTAATTTAACGGAAATAAATAACTAATACTATGCGATTTTCGAATGACAAAATAAAAATAAGTAGATAATTAATAAAACCATACCCTCTTCTCATTTTCATTCACATATCAGAGATAAGGATCAATTTGGTCCCTAATCATCGATCAAATCGGCCTCCTGCTTATTTGGACTAAATTGGTCCTTCATAAATATGAGGACCGATTGGTCTTAAACCTCGATTCAGTTTTTTTTTTTTTAAAGACCCTGCTATGCCGATCAAAAGTATGCACACCACTGCTAAACAAAGGACAGGTCTAGTTTTAAATTTTTTTTTAATGCATATTTCGCTAATTACAGTTTAAAATGTGTTTAATTTAAAAATTTAGTAATTTTTTATCACTAGAAATATTGCTTTTAGGGACATTTTTCTTTTATTTTTAGAAATATAAATATATACAAATATGAATTTATGAATAAATACAAATTGTATTTTTTTTCTTTTATTTTTTAAAAATATATACATAATTAATTAATGTGTGTACATTCATTTATGTTATGTAAATCTATATGTGTATGTGTACATGGGCAGAACCAGTTTTAGTTCTCAAGAGGAGCAAATTTGTATATTAGGATAAAAGTAAAGAATAAAAATTTTTTTAGGGGGGCAAATGATTAATTTGATATCTCAGACAAGAGAATTTATGAAATTCAGAGGGGACAATTGCCCCTCGGCCCCAACTAGGAGTGTAAATGAGTTGAACTCTTGTTCGTGTTTGGCTTTTTTGAAAATTATTTTGTTCGTATTTGGCTCTTGTTCGAAATGGCTCGAAATATAATAATCCGAAAAATCTGTAAGATGGAGGATTTAAACTTGGGCCAATCTTTTACATAATAAAAGCTTTAACTAATAATAATAAATACAAAGGATTTTAAATTACAATTGAAGTTGATGAGACATGTCATAGTGCCTTAAACATAATTTCATATTCTTTTATATGAAATTATGAGGTGGCTTATATGTAACTTGGTAGAATTGGGGACTGTACTGTTGACATCTGTCGAATAAAATGTTATATATAGTTAAATACTTCTCGGCTTAACATCTAAAAATTTTGTACATATATATGAAGAGCATCAAACTATTGAAAAAACATTAAAAATATTATTAAAATTGCAAGAGGAAGATTACAAGATTCAATTTTAAGAAACGCATACTTTCTCATACAACTTACAAGACTACGAGGCTACAGCACATGATAACGCTTTCAAGAACCCTTCTTAATTCTTCTTATTCTTTTGTTTCAAGCTTTCATGAACGTAAAGGCAGTTACAGTGGCACCAATGAAATTCTAATTATACATTTATCTCCTTCTGATAAAAAAAATTTAAATTATATGAAGCTTTAAGAAAGATTATTTGAAGTGAAATGTAATTTTTTTCAGACATAGGAATGCATTAGATAAATAAATATTAAATTTAAAGTGTTAGATATATAAATGTATAAGAATTATGTGATATTTATGTAAATGATATTTTCTTTTTTAGTAGTAGCAATCTAAAAAGTCGAATTCACAACGTTACAACAGCCGCCGCTATGACAGGCATCAAGTGCCTCCCCACCGGTTGAGTAAGATGGATAGTTGGTGCAGGAGAGGGCGACTGGCGAGCAAGTGGCCTGCTTTGTTGCTCTTTGCTTGCCTTGAAAGCAGCTCATCAGAGAAGGTACCTTATACAAGACCCAACTTAAAGAAGCCTCCTCACTGATGATTGCCAACGAAGTTTAAGCTTTTTAGCTCTCTCTTCGAGCACTTGACAGTGATGCTACATTCCATAATAGGCTTATTGTGTGTGAGAAAATTTGTAGCAATAGAATAAAATTTCATACCTTAGTTTCGTTTAGAAATTTATCATGCACACAGCTATTTGAAGAGAGAATGAGAACCTCTAGGATTTTTACGTGAAAAAACTCAAGAAAGAGGGTGGAAAAACTCACGGGACCTAGCCTAGAAAAAATATTTCACCATATATCTATTTTGAAGTACAAAGTTTAAGTTTTTTCGATAATGAGATTGCAGATTTGTATGTAAGAAAGTCGACAATTCTAGAATCGCGTAACAATAATGCATCGATGGTTAGGTTATGTATTGGTGCAGTTGGTGATGGTAGCGGTGGTGATAGCCGGTAGATGGCGGCGATGCCGGCGTAATCAGCGATGTTCGATAAATGATTGATGTTGGCCGATCGCCGACAATAACAGCAAATGATGCAGTTTAGTGGACGACGGTAGTTAATCTGATGATGTGTGGTGGCCAGCGTCAGCCGCGCCGATGGTTAACGGCGATGGATGGCGCGGATGGTGATCAGCGGTGATGATAACCGGTTGCAGTTAATAACCAATTAGCGGTAGTTGGTGGCGTCGGCACGGCGCAGTGGTCGGCGATGATAATGTCGATGGCGGCGTGGCCCGGCGGTGGTCGGCAAATAACCGGCGGTCGCCCCGCCGTGGATTTCGATTATCTTGGGTGCTTCGAGAGCTCTCTCTCTCTTTAACGTCTCCCATAGAAGAATGAGCTATTTATAGATTATGAGAGTGACACCTTTGTAAATATAGACAAAATCCAAATCACTCCATCGGACGGCTTGAAATGATTCTTTAGATCATCTGATGTATTTTAAGTATTTGAATGCTCAAATTAAGTCAGAATTAAGAGATCTTAGGCTTGTTAGATCCGACTCATCAAGACGATCGATTTGATTATAAATATTTCATATTTAGGAGCCGCCTGATATCGCAAAATTTTTAATTATATTTAAGTACTTGATTTGGGTTAGTCTTGACTCAGAATCAGATTGCTTTCGACATCAAGATTAGTGCTTCGATTAATGAAATTTTCAGTGTTATATTAGTTGCCCCCTCTTTTTGGATGACATTACTTATTTCATCCAAAAATATATTAAATTTTTTTAAATAAAATAACTTTACTTATTATTATGATTTATAATTATATATGTTAGATGTATTGATTAATTAATTATTAATATTTATTTATTTAATTTTTTTAATTAAATGGCTAGCAAATATCAACCATAATGAGGAGGGGTTTTTTTAATTAAATGGCTAGCAAACGTTAGCCATAATAAGGAGAGAATTTTTTTTAATTAAACAGCTAGCAAACATCAGCCATAATGAGGAGATGAATTTTTTTAATTAAATGGCTCACAAACGCAGTCATAATGAGGAGAGGGAGTTTTTTGTCGGGTTATTTCAGTTTTCGTCAGTTTTTTTAAATTTATTTCCTTTTTTGTCAGCGAAGCTCAGACCTTCTTCTGAAAAGAAGGTCATTTGTTTTGTTGATCAAGACCTGTAGTTCATACGACGAGGCTCCGATTTTCCTTCGAGAGAGGCGTCAACTGTTCTCGTTGGACCAACCGGATGGGTTCGGAGGTGATCAAGGCCCGTAGTTCATACGATGAAGCTCCGATTTTCTCTCGAAAGAGGCGTCAATTATCCTCGTCGGACCAACCGGATTTTGAGGCAATCAAGGCCCGTAATTCATACGACGAAGCTCCGATTTTCTCTCAAGGCGTCAATGGTTATTGAGGCCGAGTTTGGAGGCGATCAAGGCACATGTAGTTCATACTGGCGAGTCTCGATTTTCCCTCGAGAGACTTCATCGGGTGTGTTTGGAGTCAATTAAGGCCCGTAGTTCATACGGTGAGGCTCCAGTTTTCCCTTGAGAGAGGCGTCAACTGTCCTCGTTAGACTGATCGGGTTTGGAGGCGATCAAGGCTCGTATTTCATACAATGAGGCTCCGGTTTTCCCTCGGGAGAGGCGTCAACTATCCTCGTCGGACCGATTGGGTATGGAGGCGATCAAGTCCCGTAGTTCATACGGCGAGGTTCTAGTTTTCCCTCGAAAGAGGTGTCAACTATCCTCATTGGACTGACCGGGTTTAGAGGCGATCAAGGCTCGTAGTTCATATGACGAGGCTCCGATTTTTCCTCAAAAGAGGCGTTAACTATCCTTGTCGGACCAACTGGGTTTGGAGGCGATTAAGACCCGTAATTCATACAACGAGGCTCCGATTTTCCCTCGAAAGAGGCATCAACTGTCATAGAACCGATCGGGTTTGGAGGCGATCAAGGCTCGTGGTTTATATGGCGAGGCTCCGATTTTCTCTTGGGAGAGGCATCAACTGTCCTCGTCGGACCGACCGGGTATGGAGGCGATCAAGTCCTGTAGTTCATATGACGAGGCTCCGATTTTTCCTCGAAAGAGGCGTCAACTGTCCTCGTCGGATTGACCGAGTTTGAAGGCGATCAAGACTCGTAGTTCATATGGCGAGGCTCCGATTTTCTCTTGAAAGAGACGGCAACTATTCTAGTCGGACTGACCGGGTTTGGAGGCGATCAAGGCCCGTAGTTCATACGACGCGACTCCGATTTTCCCTCGAAAGAGGCGTCAACTGTCTTCGTAGAACCGATCGGGTTTGGAGGTGATCAAGGCTCGTAGTTCATACGACGATGCTCCGATTTTCCCTCGAAAGAGGTATCAATTATTCTCGTTGGACCGATCGGATTTGAAGGCGATCAAGACTTGTAGTTCATAAAAAATTGATTTTGTTGAAACTCCAATAGATGGTTCAACAGTTGATAACTGCTAAGGTGGTGGGGAAGCACTGATTAGGAACCATTCCTCGAAAAACTTAGAAATTCTCACAAATAATTTCATAGTGTCATTTTTTATAATGTTACTTGATACGATTGACTTGTATAGAAGAAGTTGGAAGAATCTGTGAAATATTTTTGACTCATCCGAGGATGTTTGTCAAATTATCACTTGATGACATTAACCTGTAAGGAAGAGGTTGAATCGAATCCGTTAGGGATTTTTGGCCCATCCGAGGTTGTTTATCAAAGTGTTACTTGATGACATTAATCTGTATGGAAGAGGTCGAATCTAATCCGTTGAGGATTTTTGACCCGCCGAGATTATTTTTCGAAGTGTTACTTGATGACATTAACCTATATAGAATAAGTCAATTCGAATCCACCAAAAATTTTTGACCTATCCGAGGTTGTTTGTCAGAGTTTTACTCGGTAAAATTTAGCCTGTGTAGAAAAAGTCAATAGTTTTGACTCTCATGCGAGGTTGTTTTGTCAATGTATGGCATTAACCTGTGTGGAAGAGGTTAAACATTTTGATTCTTTTGAGATTATCTGTCAGAGTATTACTCGGTGAGTTAACCTGTGTGGAGTAGGTACAAAGTTATGACCTAACTGATGTTGTTTGTCAGAGTGTTACTCGATGACGTTGACCTGTGTGGATTAGGTACAAAGTTATGACCTATCCGAGGTTATTTGTCAGAGTCTTACTCGGTGACATTTAACCTGTGTGGAGGAGGTCAAATCAAAAACATCCGCTTGAGGTTATATCCAAAGTTGCCCCTTGATCTTTGCCTTTTTCATGGGTATAATTGACTTGCTTCTCGAAATAATTATCAATTAGATATACAGAATATTGATTTGGGTGATCTTTTGAGTTTAAGAGTCGCCCTTTAGTTTCCAACAAAAGCTGAAGGATCGGAGATCGATGAATCTTCATTCTTCTTATGTATTCCTCCAGAGTAAGATTTCCTCCACCATATAAATGGTACTGCTCTGAACATAAAGCAAGATTGTCAACCACTTGGAAGATGTAAAGGGAATATTTTTCACAGATGGCGTCAAACTGTTGCATGCTAGAAAACTTGTAGCAGTAGAATAAAACTTCACGCCTTAGCTTAGTTGGGAAATCCAGCACGCATACAGCTATTTGATGAGAGAACGAGAAGCTCTAGGATTTTTATGTGGAAAAACTCAGAAAGGAGGAAAAATCACGTCCAGCGAAAAGTTTAAGTTTTCACGATAATGAGATTACTGAGTTGTATGTGAAAAAGCGACAACAATCAAAATCGGTAACTATCGCGGCGGTGGTTAGTAACAATTGTTGGTGACAGTTGATGATGGTGAATAGCGGCGGTCGACGGTGGATTCGGCGTCGTCACCACATGATCCCTCGCCAATCCCGCCGTCGTCGGCCGTAGTCGTCGACCCACGGCCGTCGACCGGTAGTCGGCCATTATTGGTCACCACCGTCGTCACTAGTTACCACCGCCAACTACTACTAATTGATTGTCGCCAAATCATCACCAACAGCCGTCATTCACTATCACCATCACTGTCATCGTTATAACTACTGGTTGCATGTATTTGATTTTGGGATTTTCGTTGTCAGGCTTTCTCACACAACTCTGTAATCTCATTATCGGGAAAAATATTTTTACTGTGTTAGGCCACGTGATTTTTTCCCTTTTTTCGGGATTTTTTCACGTAAAAATCCTAGAGTTTCTCATTCTCTTTTCAAATATCTGTGTGTGTGCTTGTCTTCTCAACAAGGTTGAGGCGTAAAGTTTTATTCTATCACAACTGGATTTCTAGCACGCAACAAGGCTAAATATCTGATATAATAATTTATATTAAATTTAGATTTAAAATTTTATGAACAGAAATGAATTAAATCAAATAAAGAAGAGGCTAGAGAAATAAGCTTAGCGAAAGTAATTACAAGATTTTACAAAATTTTATATTAGTGCAAACTTGATATAACGGATGCACTGTCTCAGACTCACTCTTTCTATATTTATACATTTAAGTTGAGGCATATAGTTGTAAGAAGTAGTATATTTAAATGATATGATTAAAATGACATAATAATTATTTGCTATAGAATTAATTTTACCTTGAATTGATGAATTCTGACAAAATTCATAATAACTTTGTCCTGCAAGAGCAAGAGAGATCTTAGTATCCATTCATGTTCGACTCATTCGAAATTATATTTATTTGAAATTGACTTATATTTGAAATAGTTCATCGTTTGCAACTCATGTTGAGCTTAATTTTGGCTCCTGTCCTTATTTTTAAATTGATAAATTTCAATATTTAAGAATATAATGTACCTTTTTAAGCTTAAAAAAATATTAGATAAATAAATATCTAATTTTTAATGTTAGATATGTAAATGCATAAGAATTGAGTGGTATTTATGTAAATTTTCATTTATCATTTTGTCTTAATTTACATGTAGTTATCATTTTATCACAGAATAAATAAAGATAAATTTTGAATCATCCTAAAATCATGGAGGTGTTAAGGTGGCGCCTGTCACACTAAATTTCATAGAATGTCTAAATAAGTAAATTACGGGTAAAAACTTTATCAATCAATTTCATATGATTCAGCTAAAATATATCTACATTTTAATATAATTACCGATAAGTTTACATCACAAATTTTGCGCAATTTGAAGAATATTTAGAATTCTCCAGGGAGGCATCTAAGATAAAATAAGTGGGGATCGACGTATGGGTGATGAATATACACTACTGGGATTAGTCGTAATCTCTCAGATGGTGAGTTGGGTGGATACCCATTGCCAAAAAAAGAAAAAGAAAAAGAAAGAATATTTAGTTTTCCGTTCAATAGGTCATTGGGCTGATGGTAATTCCTCTAGATTAAAAAAGCATTATATAATACAATATTACTCTCAATGATATTCTCTTATTTCTCTTCATCTATGTTTTTCTTTCAAAAGCCTAAATAGCAAAAATAAAACCACAATAACAAAACGTGCTTAGCTTCAAGGAAATAGCCCGGATATAATATAAGATAGATAATATTTTATATCTAATCTACACTAAAGTCATTGCCGGCCTCTCATACCAACCACTGTACAGGCGGCATTCAGCAGTTGAGTAAAACTATCAAGCTCGTCGCCTCTTAGCCATGGCCGGCTTAAGAGCTCTTCCCCAACCTTCGCCGATCTTTGACCATCACTTTTATTTTGAAGCAGAAGGATGAAGGAAGAAGACGATGAAGATTCTTGGTTGATTTGAAAGCAGATTTATCTAAAGCTTTTTAAGTAGGGCGACAGGTGGAGTCAAGAGCTGCATTCAAGTTAATAAATACGAACTTAAACTCATATCTACATAAAAAAAAAGAAGAAAGGACCTTTTTTGGTTGTTCTAACCAATGAACGTAAGCGGATATCATCCAATCACTTAGTTTTTCTATCTCTTCTTGTTGTCTCTTCAGCATCGTCCTAAGGGAAAACATGTCTTATTCTAACTTATATTTCTATTGCGAGATTCAGCCATCACAATAGTAGTTATGCCTTTAAATTGCTACCTGAAGGAGACCAATCGTTAAAAGATACGCCCACCTTACCATCTCAAAATGATCTAGCAGGAGGGTTAGTAAAACAGATCTATCATCCCAATGGCGGAAAATTGTAGCGGATCGAATGTACTTGATAAGACTAGGAGACACACAGTTCAGATCCGGACGCTATATGATAATAATCATCATCAAATCACCAATCAGAACAAAGAGACACTATCCAGTCGAGAAACCATAAAAATAAAGAAGATATAAGTATAACAAAGCGTGGCCGGAAACTTACCGGGAAGTTGAATTCTCAGGGGTGGAGATGCATATCTGGGTGGAGAAAGTAAGTAGGGGCCGTATGTGAGTGATGATGAATGTGGCCCAAGGGGATTAATCATATTCCACAAGATGGGTGTTTATGGATCACATAAAAGTTACATTTCTGGATTATTTATTTATTCATTTATGTTTTGAAACAGACGTTTGCTAATCTTATCAAGTTGGGATCCAACTTCGCACTCGGTTACTTGCAGATCATCTATCCAAGTCATGTCCAAAGCATTAGAATTTGACCTGAGGAAGATAATAATAATAATTAGAATAGATAATTGGAGAAAACTTTATTTATTTCCCAGGTGATTTTGGTCAAGCTATTTAGAGATTACTTTTCTTATATAAGCTTATCTTGAAAACCAAAACGACAAAGTAGGCTTAATGTTATCAGCCATACGCTTAACAACTCTTTACCAAGTCTTTTTAATAAACAATTATTGGTTTTTTTTTTTTTTTCAAAGGATTGGCAAATAAGGCAAGCTTTCAAGATTATTTCTTAGATTTAGGGGTGTTCATTTAGTTTGTTTGAATAGTGAATTTTAAAAACCAATTTGTTTTGGATTCCAACAAAATTGGGTCAAATCAACTAAATAGAATAAAAAATTAAACAAATCAAATACAAATTTGGTTCAAATATTTCGGTTTGATTTTAGATAAGCTGAAGTTTATTATATTTCAAAATTATTTGTAAAATTTATATTCATTATATATATATATATATATATATATATATATATATATATATATATATATATATATATATATGCAATTAATTACTTTGATGCATTAAGAATATTTATAATTTATATGATTGCTGGAAAAAAATATCAAATAATAAATAAATTCGATCAGTTTGATGCCATTCAAAATTTGATTTAGTAAACCAATCCAAAAATCGAAAACTAAAATCTAAATTACTAAATTTGAAGGGAAATTTTGGGCGTTTGTGCTAAAAAAGTCGTAACTTTTATTGATAGTGTCGATAGAACTCACTTGATCATATTTTATTTTTTGATTATCTAAGTGCATTAATGATATTAGAATTAAGTGATGTTGACTTTATATTTGATGTACTAATCTCATTGAAATTCTCATTTCATTATATGCATAAAAAATTAGAAAGATAGGTTAACTAATAAATAGCTTCTAGATTTTCAAATTTTGCTTTTAAATGTTTGATTTTGAACACTTGGACTTGGATTCATGATTTCTTGGTATTGCTATATTTGTCTTATTGTACCACTACATCTCAATTATACATTCAATGAAATAAATTTGTTTGGCCTAAAAAATCATAAAATTTCTAACAAAAATACTTATGTGCTATGTAGTTCAAAAACTAGGTCATAATATGTGATTAATCAAATAAAATTTTTTATGGTATCTCAACTTTTAAATAAAAATAAAAAATATATTATAATTTAGCTCATATATGAAATAAGTAGACTTTGGCCAAGAAAAAATAAGAAAAAAAAAATTACCACAATATTTTGATAAAGAATTAGCTTTAAAAATTATGTTACATCGATTTTAAATAAATATAGTAATTTACTCTTTTAAGTTTATCATAAATAATTTATATATAGGTTTTGTTTTGGCAAAATTTTTAAAATAGGCACATTCTTAACCGTAATTAGTAATTTACCCCGTTTTATTTTTTTTTATTTTTTATTTTTTATTTTTCGTAGCAGGCAGAGAGAGAGAGAGAGAGAGAGAGTTTTATTTTTTTTTATTTGGGTGGGGAAGAGAGAGAGACTATATATATATATATATATAAATAAATAATTTTTAATAAATAAGTATATATAATTTTAATAAATATATATATATATATATAAATTTTAATGCATATATATTTTACATGATTAAAGATGAATTATTATTATTTTTATATTTATATTTTTTATATTTTTTGTTATTATTATTATTTTATATTTTTTATACTTTTATATTTTATTTTATTTTATATTTTTTATATTTTTAAATTATTTTATATTTTTTATATTTTAGATTTTTTATATTTTAACCACGTGAAATATATATGCATTAAAAATATAAAATATAAAAAAATATTATATTTATGCATTAAAAATAATAATATAAAAAATATAAAAAATAAAAAAAATATAAAATATAAAATAAAATATAAAAATATAAAATAAATAATAATAATAACAAAAAAAAAAATATAAAAAAATATAAAAAAATATAAAAATCTAATATAAAAAATATAAAATAATATAAAAATATAAAAAATATAAAATAAAAAACATAAAAAAAATATAAAATAATAATAATAAAAAAATATAAAATATAAATATATAAAAAATTAATAATTCCATCTTTAATCACGAAATATATATATGCATTAAAAATTATTATATATATATATATTAAAAATTATTATTTATTTATATATATTTATTAAAAATATATATATATATATATATATATACTTATTTATTAAAAATTATTTATTTATTTATTTATTAATGCATATAAAAAACACAGAAATAAAAAATTTATTTATATATATATATATTTATTTATTAAAAATTATTTATTTATTTATTTATTTATATATATATATCTTTAGTATCTCTCCTTTCCACGCAAATAAAAAAAATAAAACACACTCTCTCTTTCCCTGCTACTAAAAATAAAAAATAAAAAACAAAAAGAAATAAAAGGCTCTCTCTCTCCCGTGCTACCAAAAACAAAAAACAAAAAAAAGAAATCCGTATGCGTCGGCGCCGGTCATCTATCATACAGACGACTAGGACTATTTTCATAAAAAATTTTTTTTGATGATTAAGTTGCTAATTACGGTTAAAAATGTGCATATTTTAAAAATTTTGCCTTTTGTTTTGGGAAAATATTGAGATAGCCAAATCAAATTTTTTTTCCTAAGATTCTTCCAAATTTTTTAATGAAATTGCCGTCGCGGCCGGCAAGGTTTCTCTAATTCACGAATCTTCTCTCGATCACTACTTAAGCAGAGCCATCGAGAATGAACTCAGACGAAGGACCGCAGTATACTAAGAGTAGAGAGAGAGATCAGTTATGAGACGCCCCGGTGTGTATTCCGGCATGTTCACCGGCAGCGACGCCTCCTCTAGGATAGGTCCCCACTCTCTGCCCTTGACGAGGATAAAGAAGATCATGAAGAGTTCCGGCGTCGGCAACGCGTCGGATGCCAAGATGATGATATCGGTTGAAGCTCCCATCGTCCTCTCCAAGGTCTGTGAGCTCTTCATAGAGGAGCTCACCCGCCGATCATGGGCCGCCGCCGCTATCCACGGAAAACGCAAGACACTCCTCCACGACGACGTTGTCGCTGCAGTCAACAACACTGACAACTTTGACTTTCTCGTTGGCATGGTGGCCCGTGGCGGCCGCCGGCGAGGGGCTGAGGAGGATTCCGATGGGGTCGTCACCAATCTTTAGGTTGGAGACAAAGGGCTGATATATTTTTAACTTCGCTTTTTAAATTATAATATGAAAAAGACTTGATGTATAACAAAATACGTTAGGTCTGGATGGTATGATCGAAATGATTTTATCCTATTTTAAATTTATTAGTTGAGATATATATAATATAAAAGTTGATTGATTAATGATATATTTTATTTTTCTTTAAAAAATTTAATAATTTTAAAATTCAAATTTATCAGATTTCAATTATATCTTGATATAATTTTTCTCCCCAATTAGTTCACTGTGTTTTCTTATATATATACAGAAAAAAAAAACTATTGATTTAAATTTATAAATTAAGTTTATGAGATGGGCACTAATCTTTGATGCTCGTAAAATAATTGGCTGGATCAGATGCAGTACCGATTATCGTGATGGGGTAATTCTCTCTATTTATTATGATAATAATTCTAATGTCTAGTTTATTTTAAATAGTTTGATTAAATTTAATAAATTTCAATTTAAAAAAAATATTTTATTTAATTTCTTAATATGAATTATATGGTTTCCATGAGATTGTATCGTACACTATTATTAATTTATAAACACAAATAATCAAATAAATTATAAAACACATGTAAATAACCTCAGGCAACCAAGTCAAGCCCAATCGAGATGTATCCACAATATGAAATCACAATTTGTAAATTTTTTGTAAAGATAGTTATAAAATTAATGTAAAAAAATTAATTTTTAAAAAGTTAATGTGGATGTTATAAATATTTTTTTAAAAAAAAAAAATCAGAAAATAAATTTCTAGTAATCATCATATTTTAATAACTTTGATTTTCAAAAATAAATTTTCATCATAATTTTTTCTGAAAATAATCGAGATGTTTATATTCAAACTCTAACTCTAATTATTTTTTGAATAACAAAGCAGTTAGATTGCTATTCAAAACACACCTTACATATAAAATTAGATGGGGATGTCTTTTTATTTTTGGGCGGCTTAAATCTTCGCTTGATGTATGAGATTATCTCATCCAATATAACTATTAAATTTAACAGTTTGGTATATAGTTTAACGATTATTTTCATTAATTTACTCTCATGAAAAAAGCTTTGGCTAATCTCTTTGCTAAATTACGTTCTTACAATCTCTATGCTTCTTAGTTTCAATGCATAGCCATTAATAACTATTGAATGTTCCTTATTTATAGGTTATTGAAAATAGGTTAAATATAATTTACATATTTAAACAATAAAAAGAGCTCAAAGAATAAGATCATTATAACGCACATATAAATAATTTTGAAGTCTGTTGACCTCCACATATGTGTCATAAATCAAGATAAGCCTACAAATCGAATTCGACGGACATCGGAGGTGACACTGCGCAAATAGGGATCAAAATGCACTGAATATCATCGAAAATGGTCGAAACGATCTCCGATCGACTAACGGACCTCGCCGTTGCCTTCAGAACGTTGAAATTGATCGGAATATAAGTATCGTAAAATTTAACGATCAATCAATTAAGCGCTCGAGCTATCAATATGTCGACACGCATATCGGAGTCAAGAAGCCACGATGATGTCCAAACGGCCTTAGTTCAAGAAATTGATTATATTGTTAGCTTCAAAACATTGAAGTCTATCAAATGAGACTGTCCACACTAAACTCGGACGAGTCTGTGCTAATATCGAATGATTTGAAGTGGTAGTGCGTAAATGAAATACTGGCCAAAATCAATCCAAATGACCTCCGATTAACGACTTTCGCGTTGAAAGAGTGTGATATATAAATATTGCTTAATGACTCGATCAAGCGAATCATCGCGTCTGCATCTTCTCGAGGTGCAAATACAACGACTTCATTCAAAATTGATTATGCCATTCAAAACACCAAAATCTATCAAATAAGGCTGTTCGCTCAATTGGACGAGTCGCATCGAGCAGTGAAAGCGGCGCATTTCAAAATTGAAATGGATGTGGCCACTCGACCAACGATAGATCCGAAATAGAACCATTACGTTCGTAAATTACCCATCAATGTATATTGATTTATGTGCATTCGGCGAAACCCATATTTAAAATATTTAATAAATTCAAAATTTATTAAAAAATTCCCAAATTACCCTATTTCCCTCCTATTTTCAGTTTTTTACCAGAAAAAAAAACCACTCCCTCCTAATTCCTCCCCCCCACACATTTCTTTCTACTTCTTGCAACTTCCTCCTCCTGATTCTCCCTCATATTTCTCTCTTCTGATTTCCCTTCTTTATACACAAGATAATTCTTTCCCCTTTTTCAAGATTTTCTCTCGGTTTCGATTTTTTGTTCCATTCTGCATAAAATCACGCCGCTGGCGCTGCCGCTCCGGCAGAATTTCGGCGTTATGCGCTGACCAAGCCTGCCGACCCGTACCGAAACCACATGCTCTGCCGCCCGCGTCCAACCGGCCGGCCCGCCTTCCTTCGCCATTCCGCCGCGGCCACGACGCGAGTCCCGCAAACGTCTGGCGCAATCCCGCCCGACCCGCCGTCCGAACCGGCGGAGCCCGCCATCACAAAGCCCACCTCCGCTCTCGCGCGCGTCCCGCAAACCCGGTTGTGTTCCGCAACCCAGCCTGTGCCGCTCCCGCGACCTTCTCCCGGCCGACCCGTGCCGTCATGCGGTCTGACCCGTTGCACTGATCTGAGCCCGTCCGCTCAAGCCTGCGCGACCCACGCTCTACGCCCAGCCCACGGCCCAAGCCCGCACTGCCGGAATCCTGCCAGACCCGCGCAAACCCGCCTCCCGTGTGTCTCATTGCCGACCCGCGACCTTCTCCTGGCCAACCTATGCCGTCCCGTGGTCCGACCCGTCGCACTGATCAGAGCTCGTTCGCTGAATCCTGCTGACCCAAAATTGCCTTCCGTGCATCTCACTGCTGACCCGCCGACCCGAAACCGCTGCCGCGTCCCGTGCCAACCCATCCTGAACGGCCCGTTCCGTAAATCCTTCCACGCCCTAGCCCATTTTTTACAGCCCTTCAAACCTGCAGCCCACCGCCCGTCTAGCCTTCAAACTGACCCAAACCGACCCATTCTGCGCAATCCAGCCCGCAACCTTTTCCCATCCTGTTTTCACGCATCATGAATTGGGAAGAAAATCATCAAGAACCAATTCTTCCTTCGATGCACCGCACTCCTCTTAACCTTTCTTTTCACTGAGTCTGAATCGAGAAGAAAATCGTTAGCGCTGAATTCTTCCTTCAATTGCAGACGACTCCTCGCTTTATCTTCGCTTTCATCTGCGCCACGATCGGGAAGAAAATCATCGAGATGAATTTTCGATTTTCTATACAGACTCCATCGTTTTCTTCCTGCGCATATGACCTGGAAAGAAAATCATCAACAGATAAATTCTTCCTTCGATTTTCGTTTTACTCCATCGCTCTTCTTCCTCTTCCGCTATGTAAATCGGGAAGAACATTGTCGCCAGAATTCTTTTCTTTGATTTTCGCGTCAGATCCCTTACCTTGCATTCCCACTTGCATACCCAACCCTGTTCCTATGCCTAGCACTACAGAGTGCCGCAAAATATGTCAGAACATGTGGGAATTTGTGAATGTGAATATATACATATACTTGTGGTGCTTAGCAGAGCGTGACGAGATGAAAAAATAAGTCGTGGTGTCATGCTCACGCGCTTAGGCTGCAAGTAAGCCACCGCTTGGATGTTGCTCCCCAGACGAATCGAAATTTTATCTAATTTCCATACTTAGAAAAAAAAGAGGGAATGATTATATATTGCATTGTATATATTCTTTGTAAGTTTGAAAGCCTCGGCTAGTACGTGATGAGATAAAGATCTACTGGTGTCGAAGACACCACTCAGCCGAGCGCACTGAGCAAGCCAAAACACCTCGAGTACACAGGGATGACGATGGGATGCTGCCAAAATTTCGTCAAATCTTTTAACTTAGGCTAATTTAGGAGTACTAAGTAGGAAAATCAGCAGCTAATTTAATAGCGTCAAATAAAAAAGGGGGGAGCCTTTAAAACAAATCTTGGAAAGAATAGAATATTCATTTAAAATCTAAGTAAAATTTGGGAGATGCTAATATTAAACTCACAAACTCTAATAGCTATTCTCTATGGCTTAAAGGGAAGCAATGAGAGCTTTTCTTATAAATTCCTCAAAATTAGGCAAGCTTTAATTAGAATTTGGGACTAATGCCAAACTCATAAGAAACTTGCAATAAACTCAAAACCTGAGGATGAATCTAAATTGGGTTTAATAATTCTTATACGAATGTGGAGGTGATTACTATGCTAGCTGATGAGCATGAGTAAGGCTAAAGTAATAAATACTGAAACCAGCATAATTTATCAAAATTGATGTAAATTGAGCATAGTCAAATTGGGAGAAATGTAAAAACTCAACAAGTAAATTAAGTGCCAATAGTGTGTTAAACTGCAATCTAAACTAAAATTCTTTCTTCGCCACTGGATCTGTAACCCTTTGCACAAGTATACATAAGACGATACTAAATCAAAATCTACAAAAATCATAGGATCTCCTTTAATAAAAAATTAATGAATTTCATCATAATTATGATTTTCAAGAGCGATAATTTCATTAATTAGATGAAATTAGATAAATTATAAATTTCTGCATGTGCTCGGACATAAAGATTTCAAGTGCAAATTTTGATATCTTAAAAGGCTACGCAGGCTAAAATTGGAATTAAATGAAAATAAAAAATCAATTTCATAATTAAAAAAAAAAATAAAAATTACCTAAATTCTTAAATACACCAGCATGTGCCCCGGCACTATGTTGAATGCTTAAATTCAAGTGTGAGGAGCTGTCAAGCTTGCTTCCGATTTAGTCTTGTGGACCGTCGTTAACAAAACTTAAAACCTATAAAAAGAGTTTCAAATTAATAAAATATCTGAAAAAATTAATTCTGTCAGGTGACAGTAGATTTAATCCTTTGTTATCAACTAAACAGAGTTGATAGGATCTAAAGCTTTTAAACATATCCAAATTAATCAAATTTTAAATCAAATCAATTTTCAAATATCAATCTAAAACTGTTTAGATAAAACTCTATCATAAAAAACTTAAATCAAATTCAATCCATCCACCTTCAACAATAGTTTGTTGGGGATGATAAATCAAGAAAACTCTAGCTCACAAAGGAGGTAATGTCAAATCAAGTGTTCTGCTATATTCATTCTCGATCAATCTCTTGCACAAGGACGGACTGTCTCCGACTGTGGCGGCAAGGCTCCACATATGAAGCAATACCCAAAGTCCTCGATCGTGGTTTGACCTCACACCATTATATTACGATCAATGCATCAGTTCATGTTCTCCAATGGCTCGCCTTTGAGTTGTGAATCATAGGGTATACTTGAGCAGTGACAAACAACCTCTATCAAGGTAGACTTAAGCATGTCTCCTTAGACAAACATCATCCCAGGTCTACAAGGATTTCTTGGATGACGTAACTCATGTGTTGTTGATGAAGATCCTTCTGTCAGGTTGAGTCGACTACCTCCTCTAATTAAGTAGACTAGTGACCGCGACTGCCCGGGATGACGGAACCATGAGATCTAGATCAGATACGTCATCATTCCCCCAACCATCCATTTTAAGCTATAATAATGAATTTCATATCTTAAATTCTAAAATTCTACATGTTGCTATTATATGCTACGCATTTTGCAATCTAACGACTAGCCTTAATCGAAACTTCTCCCTCACTTATTGGGCGGGGTAATTAACTATAGAGGCTTGCGCCTATAGGAAACCTGGAACGAGATGTAAAGTCCTCACCAAATGAGGAAGAAATCTCTGGGTAGTGTCTTATCTACTATTTCATCTGCATTATGAAAATTACACTGACACTTTAAACCACTCTTTTCATCGAAGAGGTCGGTGGTAAATTTTAGGAGCTCACAAAGTCATAGCTATCACGATTGTACATTTCACTATAATTTTAATTACGATATATTATAACTCTAATTTCTCTAATATTATATAAAAATAACACTCTCTCTTCATTCATAATAAAAAGTCTTCACACCCCGTAATTTTTTTAAATATAAAATTTAAACTCTACAACATAGCAAATATCTTATTATAAGATAGATGGAATCAAGAAAAGCTTACTTTGAAAAGGTTCTATTGATGATAAAAGCCATCTTCTTGTTAATTAAAATTTCAGCTCAAGAGCGAAGAAACTCGGCGGTCTCAATATCATTAATTTAAGAAACATTGCTCGTGAATTTAAAAGTATTTTGATGCTTTTTTAGAAATTCCTTGCTCGGTTATTTCATTCGAGACAAAAATTTTCTATACAATATTAACGATGCAGCTTCCTATCTTTCCAATACTTCTCGCTCCGCTATCATTATATAAAAATATCACAAAGCTAAAAAAAAACTTTCTTAATTTTTGAATGAGGAAAGAAAATTTAGTCAGGATAAAGCTTTGATGAAGATGCATGGATTTTATAATTTTATGGTATTATTTAAGACTAAGAGTAGGTATTGACACTGGGTGCGTTTGGAAGCTATCAGCTTTATTTTTACAAAAAAAAAAACAGTCAGAAGCTATCAGTTTTTTAATTAATTTTTCAGAAAATTGTGTGTTAAAAATCTATTTTAAAAATCAAAATTATTAAAATATGATGTCTATCAAAAAATTATTTTTTAAATTAAAAAAATATTATAACACACAACAGTTTTTAAAAAAAATTATTTTTTTCTCAACAATTTTATAATCAATTTTTTAAAAAGTTATGACTTACTTAAATAGAAAGCCTAAGTATAATATATAAAGAGTTAATATCATATTTATTTTAAAATAGATCTAAATTTTATTTTTAGACTTGTTCTAAGCAATATTTTATTATAATATTCTGTCCCATAAATTTTCCTTTCTGACGTAACTACAGCATGCGCCACAGTTTCCTCACGTAAGAGAAATTATCAATACTAATGACTTATATTGGAATAGCCAATCAAGATGCCATGCACAACTTGATAATTTATTCATATTTATTTACATAATTATATCTACATTTAATATTTTTTCTTCTTATGGACTTAATGTTGAAATGAAACTAGCACTATTGATTGTAAATCTTCCATGTTCTAGAACAAACAATTTGATTATACTTAGGGCTGTTAACGAGTCAATTTCAAGTCAATCCAAGACTAGTTTAAGATAAGCTCGAAAGATTTTAGAATGACTTGCGATCGGCTCGTGTCTCAAATTATTTGATTTTGAGCCAGATCAACTCGTTTTATAATTGAGTTTGAAAGTCTTAAATTATACTTTTTCCTCTTTTTTTTGCTCCAAATAGAATAGAGTTAATAAAAATGTTTGATCCGATCTAGAGTTGGTTCGACCCGATCTGTGACTGGCTCGAGATCGGTTCAGAAAAAGATTTGTTTTGAGCTTTTAGCTCAAAACTTGGCTCAATATATTTGATTCGATTTCGATAAAAAAATTGTAATATCTTATTGGAGCTCAAAATCTTTTGATATATTTTAAAATTTGTGCTATTAACTGAATTGTTTTTTCATTTTTTATTATTTTTCTGTTAATTCTCAAAATCTTTGGTTGGCTTCTTCACAGTAACTATCAATTTTTTTTTTTTTTTTTTGAGATATTTGAGCGAATTTAATCATAAACTCACACACACATAATATATGTGTAAGGATTTGAACCTAATACCTTTTAGTTGAAAGTCAAAACTATCGATCACTAGACTAAAATGCCTCACATGATACCAACCTTTAAAAGATGACTTTCTTCAAGCATATAATACGTACTCAGTACTCAACTGATTGGAAATTTGCTGTCACAAGCTCACTAATCACCATTTGGCCTCTCTTCTTTCTTGTCGCTAAGTGGATACAATAAGAAGACAGCTATTTGTAAATATGCTTTAAAGGAAATCAGCCTCGACAATTCCAAGAATTTCAATTCAAGAAAATAAAATATTAATCAGACACCTCTATATTTTGTCTTCTTTCAATTTATTTTTTATTTTTTAGTGTTTTTTACAATTTCTTTTTGTTTAGGAGCAGTTTGGTTGAGATTGCGATTCTTTTTTAATGAAAAATAAAATATTGATATTTAGATGATTAAAAAAGAAATATAATTTAAAGTTTTAATACATTCCATTTAGTTCAAATCCAATGAAAAATAATTTCGTTTAATTTAAACGATTTTACTTTTCATCGGACGGTCTGTGTAAAGTGTGAGTTTTAGTCACTGTATTTCCAGCCGCTAATTAATTTACTATATCACAATAATCTAATTTAATTTATATTCATAAACATTTAAAATACACTATATTTTTTTTGCATTGAATTTTTTTTTACGTTGCATTCCTATTTAGCCAACCAAACAGAAAAAGCCCTCGTGTTCAGCTCATTATTAAAGCAAAAAAAAGTCATTATTAATTTATATTTTTATATTAAAATTGTGTAGAAAAAAATGGTAGCCTTTTGATGTCTAGTGTCTCAATAAATATTAATCTCCAAAAAAGTGGGGGAGTTTTCAAATATCTTCAAAATAAATCTATTATTATTTGCTGCATAAATTTTAAATCAAAGAAGAGTTAATCAAGCAAGTGATTGGCTCTTTTAAATGTTTGATATCTCGAGTTTGAAACTATCAAAGTGTTTTCTTAAAAATTATATATTGCAATAATAACAATTTTTGATTGGGCTTAAATGTCAAAATGCCCCTCATTGGCACTTTTGCTTTAGGAGCCCATTTGGGATCACTATTATTTTTTATTATATTATATTATTTTATTTATAATTTAATTTGAAATATAATATATTTTATGATGATAATTATTTTTTAAAACCACTCAAGTCATGAAGATATTATTTTGAGTATTTTTAAAAATAAAAATAAAAATGCATCAAAAAAATATTTTAAAAAAATTAAAAAAATTCAAAATTCAAAGTATAAAATAAAATTGATCTAGATCTTGATACTAAAAAATCAAGACGAATCTCAAGGCATTTTCATAAATGCTTCGATCTAATCACCGATTTCAAGTTTACTAAACCACCGCCTCGATGAGACAACATAAGAATATCAAAGCTCCGATCCGCTCAATCGACTCGGATCTTTATCGCATGAAAATGGATCCTCACCAAATGGTCACATATATTATAGTCGATCGAGCGCCAAGACAATCGAATCCAAGAATCCAAGATCACCCAATTCGGACATCATTAAGGCACCTGATCATCAAAATACACCGTCCGATCGGGGGATCGTGACCGCCGTCATGGGAGTGGTTGGAGTTTTCCACGAATTTACAAGGCCTGCCACTCCCAAAAAAATCTATAAATAGAGCCTCATTCTCACCTTAGAGGACCGAATCAAGACCAAAGAGCTCGAGAACCACCGCCGACCTTGACGCCACGATCTATCACCACCGCGCCACCACCAAGTCTCAAGATCGAGAGTCGCCTGAGATCGCTCTGAGGACTAGAAAAGACCGCTGCTTTTCTCCAAGATCAAGAGGTTGCTCCCGTAAGATCCGCCTCGCCGCTTTTGGGAAACTTCTCCCTTGGGTTGGAGTTGACCGATATTGTATTTTTCTACACTCGGAATATTGTTTCCGCCCCTGTAAACACCTTCTTCTCCGAACTAACGAGAAGCAAGGACCTGTATCTTTTGAACACATAGTGAAAGTTCTATAGACTGGGCAAGGCCCCGTGGTTTTTTCCCTTAACGGGTTTTCCACGTATAACCCTGTTCATATCCGCCAGTGTTGGATAATTTCTACAACGAAGATCTACCTAATAAAATTCTCAAGACGCAATACAGCGCCTCGTGGGATCAACAGCTTCCCCATTGCTATATCTCCACTATGGTTGGTAAACGGGTTTGCCCAACGCCTCCTCATTCTCGTGATCAAGGACGCCAAGTCTCCAACACTTCTACATAAACTGTCTCGAGGGTCCCGCCCCTCTTTGGAAGATCGTGTTCAAAGGATGGAGGATTCCCAGAATGAAATTCTTCGACTCCTGCGAGAGGACCGGCAAAACGTTCCAACACGCCTGGAAGAGCCGCAGGTTCCGCACGGCCCTCAGCATAATCCAGATTTTCTTCCTGAGAATGATTACCCGGGAATGCCGGATCAACAAGTAGAGAACCCCTTGGCACCACATCCAGATGTCGAACTGATACCGCCAGCTTCTACTCACCCCACGAATGGCACCAGACGGTGAAACTCCACGCCACCTTATGCCGATGAACTACGACGGTGAAGAGTTCGAAACAATCAATGATCCATTCTCCTCCGCTTCTTCCAAAACTCATCCTCGCCGGCCGAGATCATCTCGCAATACCATTCGAGAGATTCAAGCTTCCCAAAGATGGACCCCACGATGGCACAACCGATCCAGACGAGCATATCGATCACTGAACGATCATGCACATTCGGCAAAAATGACTCTTGTGGTCGTATTCCCGCGACTCAAAGGACGCTCACTTGGTTTTATTCACTGCTAAGGGGTCCGTCCATCATCATTTGGAGAGCTCGCCAGATTTTTTGTAGAGCCTCGGCAACAAGAGAATCATCGTGATTCATCACATCTCTCCGAATCCAACGATGGAGAGTCCTCAAAGAATACTTCCAGAGGTTCTCCTCTCAAGCGGCAGATACCGAGAGATCCGTAACTTTGAGGGTGTGCTTCTGAGGACTCGAGGATACTTCTATTCATCATTAATGCGGAGATCCATTCCTATGCTAACCCGTCCACAATAGAGGCACAAATCTCCACGACGGCTATCGCTCATCTAAGTTGCTTGAACCACCAAGCGGAAGAAGGTTCCCAAAGATGATGTTCAAACATCTCGTAAAAAGAAGAGAGCAAAGCCTCCAAAACCTCAAAACCTCCTAACCTCGATGACTCAGAGAGAAAATATACGCTCAACACGCCATGCAACATCCTACGCTATTCAGAAGAGGATGGCCAAGTGGCCGCACCTTTAAAGCCCGGAATTGGAAATCAAGAGAAATTTCGCCACTTCACATAGGCACACCATCAAGAGTGCCACCAACTCAAGGAGGAGATTGAAAGACTAATACGTGGTATCTAGGCCGCTTTTATACAAAACCAACCCGACGCCCAAAAATGCGGGGCAACCAGGAACCGCCAAGCTCGAGAGATATAAACAATTGCGGAGGGCGGTTATCTAGCCAAATATTCATTGCCGCCTTCAAGAGCCGAGTCAAGAAGTCTCGGGTTGACCATTCTATCACCTTTGATGATTTAGATCTAGAGGGGCTTCGTGATGCCACATCAAGATCCCCTCATCGCAGTGGGTGATCCGTGCTTCAATATTAAAATATTGATCGACAATGGGAGTTCTTGATGTTCTTTTACCCACTTTCTCATGGGTATAGAAAGAGAGAAGCTTCAACCGCGTCCCACGTATGGATTTGATAATCGACCAGATAGTGGAAGGGACAATTAGTCTTTAACTCTTGGGAATTTTCCGACACGCAAACCCACTTGATACAATTGTAGTCAAGTCCAGTCCACAATGCAATATTTGGGAGACCTCTCCATATTCCTCAAGACTGTGCCTCACCTCAAGATGAAATTCCCGACACCGGCATCGTGGTAAGTGGAATCCGTGATAGCACAAGCGTTATATCAAGCAAGCCCAGCCATTTACGTCAATAAACCTCAACATCGAGAACTTCGACCTACGAGATGAGGATGCCTCTGAAAGGGCTTCTCCAGTTGAAGATGTAATTTGTCTTCCTATCTCAGAAGTTGATCCATCGCGAAAGGTGAAGGTGGGATCGTTGTCGCTCACCGATCGAAATCGTAAATCGTAGATTTTCTCAAAAAATCAAGATATCTTCGAGCGCATATGATACGGGCATTGACGTCATTACGACTCCTCAAAGTTGACTCAACCTACAAGCCGATATGTAAGAAAAGAACCTTCGCTTCAACGACGCAGTCATAACAAGAAATCACCAAACTGGAAGTCAAATTCATTCGAAGTCTACTACCCCACCGGTTGGCTAACGTAGTCAAGAAGGCGTTCTGGAGAATGTGCATCGACTACACTGACCTTAATCGTGCATGCCCAAAAGATAGCTTCCCCCTTCCTCATATCGACCAACTAGTTGATGCGACATCAGGACATCGAGAAGCTTCATGGATGCCTATTCTGGCTACAATCAAATCAGGATGAACAAAACAGATGAGGAAGCAACATCCTTCCAAAGATAAGTGGACTATACCGCTATCGTCATGCCATTCGACTAAAAAATGCCGGAGCAACATATCAACGCTTATGAATAAGATCTTCAAGGATCTTATAGGCACAATATGGAGGTGTATGTTGATGATATGTCGGTGAAGAGCTTGGAAATATCACAAAGATATTTCGACCGCAAGTGCTTTGACATTCTTCGACACTACAAGATGCGGCTCAACCCAAGCAAGTGCATTTTTGGAGTTTCCTCTCGGAAATTCCTAGGCTTCATGGTCACTCGCGGGATAGAGGCCAACCCCGAGAAGATAAAAGCACTCAAGGACATGTCACCTCCAAGAACGATCAAGGAAGTCCAACGTTTGACTGGAAGGATTGCAGCTTTATCACGATTCTTGGCCCGCTCAGGAGATAAGTATCTACCATTCTTCAAAATCTTAAGGGGTGCACGAGGAAATGGATTCCGTGACGAATGTCGACCGCTGAGCAACTTCAGTCTATTTAGCTTCCCCTATTATCAAAGCCTATCCAAGGAGAGAAGCATCTATCTTCTCGCTTTCTTCTCATGTCGTAAGCTCCGTGCCGATACGCGAGGAGAATTCATTACAACGACCCATTTATTATGTCAGCAAAATTCTTTCTGATACCCAAGGACGCTATCCACTAGCAGATAAGACAGGCTTCTGCATTCTCGCAAAATTGCCGCATTTCGTGCCCACACCATCAACGCCTACACTCATCTTCCATTAAGAACTATTCGAAAAGCGATGTATCTGGAAGGTTGATGAAGTGGTCTCGAGCTTGGAGAGTTTTACATCCATTTTCTTCCACGCCCCGATATAAAGTCACAAGTGCTCACGACTTGTAGAATGTACCATCCCATCACCACTTGAAGATCATTCATCACTCCATGACAAATCAATGGACATTGTATGTTGATGGAGCTTCGTGTACTTCCTGCGGGAGCGAATTTTGCTTATCTCCCAAGTAAAATAACTTTAGAGTACGGCTTCACTAAAGTTCCCCACCACCAATAATGAGGCCCCTCAGAGTAGGACTAAGGCTCGCCATTGATGAGGTCCGTAACTTAGCCATCTACAGACTCAGCCTTGTGGCCTCACAAGTTGAAGGAGACTGATCCGCCATCCGCAGCTTTCAAGATCGCCTTTTGGCAAAGTCACTTCGCCGTAATCGAGACCCATCGATAACTCATATTCATTCTGGGAGCTAACAAGCGATGCCCTCTCCAAGTTAGCCACAACAACGACGGAGATCTTTTCAAGAGAAAATACATAGAGGACATCTACTTTCCCGATTCAAGGCCCTGATACAATCTGGAGGACCCAAAAGAATCTTCATGGATTCTATCATGTCCTTTCTTCAAAGCGGCCTTGCCAGACCCCACCGATGCTATCCGTCACGTAGAGCGAACTTCACCATAATCGTGATCTAACTCCAAGCCATTCTTAGGGCCCTATTTAAAGTGTCTACCACCTTCGGAGGCTAACTATGCAATGCGAGAGGTTCATTCAGGAATTTGTGGTGAACATTTGGGAGGAAAAGCCCTCGCCCTCAAAATCATGAGGCAAGGTTTACCGCCTACAATGAAGAAGGACATTGGAGTTTGTAAAGAAGTGTAACAAGTGTCACATTCCAATCTCACTACACCATCTCAGAACTCACCACAATGAGGCCCTTTGCTCAATGGGGGATCGATATAATGGGACCCTTTCCCATTGCCACTGGGCAACAAAAATTCATAATCTTGGCCGTTGATTACTTCACGGCGGGTGGAAGCGAACCCGCTAAAATCACCAAACAAATGCCAAGCAATTTGTCCGGAAAAATATTAATTGTCGCCGAGATTCCAAAGAAAAATCATCACCGAGATGGACGGCCACGGAAAGACATTCACATCTTTCGCCAGAGTGCATATCCGCTAATCCACATCAGATCCCATCCACGTGCAAATGGGCGCACCGAAGTCACCAATAGACAATAAAAGGGCTAAAGACACGATCGAACCACGCCGGGGCAATGGTCAAGAACTATCCAATGTTCTTTGGGCTTACCGACTACATCAAGGACCCCTACCGGAGAAACGCCGCATAATCTGTTTGAACCGAGGTCTTATTCCGACATCGGGTCCAGCCCTAGAACCCATAACTTTAATGCCGAACGACGAAGCTGATTCCATCCGATCTCCGACATGTCGACTCAATGGCTTCCTATTTAAAAGGATTGCTCGAGGTTTCAACCGAAGGATAAAGCCACGACCAATATCTGTTGGGGACCTCGTCCTCAGAAGTCTCGACTCAGCAGGAAAAGGCCCACAACAGAACAAACTCTCACCAGTTTGGGAAGGCCCGTATGTGGTGGTGTCTAAAAATCAAGCCTGACACGTTCAAGCTTAAGGATAGTATGGGGAAGACTCTCCCACATACCTGGAATGCTACAAACCTCCGTGGTACTACCGATGTATCGCCTTTTTATTCTAGTTAATGCGAAAACATTATCATCGTGTATGTTTGATTATTGTTGTTATCGAATTAAACATTTATCGATACTGCTTTTGTCATACTTATTGTCCAACCTTGCATCAAGTTGTTTGGATTTATGTTTCTATCTATGTTAAAGTTCTCATACTTATTGTGACTTTTCTTGCTTATGCTTGCATTTTAAAACACGACTCAAGAGATAATGCAACTATTGTTGTATCTCATTCGTGGTAAGATCGATCCTGGAATTGACCGATCTTCCTAGTGTTAACATCGCCGAGTAACGCTCGATAAACAACCTTGGATAAGTTGGCAATCTATAGAACAACTTTCTCCATAAGTTAACATCATCGAAAACGCCCGATACACAACCCAGATAGTCAAAATCCTCATTTCAGAGATCTTCCTGTGTTAACATCGCCGAGTAACGCCTCGATAAACAACCTTGGATAAGTTGGCAATCCTCTATATACGCACAACTTTTCCATAAGTTAACATCGTCGAGTAACGCCTCGATAAACAACCTTGGATAAGTTGGCAATCTATACGCTACAACTTTCCATAACGTTAACATCATCGAAAACGCCCGATACACAACCTAGATAGATCGAGGTCCGGACTTCCCACCACCTCTTCCATAGTTAACGCCATCTGCAACACCGACAAACAACCTCCTGATAGGTCAAAATCCTCGATTCAATTCGAGATCTTCCTATATTGTTAACATCGCCGAGTAACGCCTCGATAAACAACCTTGGCAAGTTTTCTACAACTTTCTCCATAACAAAGTTAACATCATCGAAAACGCCCGATACACAACCTAGATAGATCGAGAGGTTCTCGAGAGAACCTCTATAAATATATTCCGCAAGTTTGTCATCAAGTAACGCCTCGTAATGATCTTAGATCGAATTACCCTAAAGGGATTCCCGATGATCTCTTCTACGAATCTTTATCATCGAGCACGACACACAACTCCGGAAATATTCACAAACAATTTTATGGATTATTAATACTTCGCAGAACATACAAGTACAATCAACCGTAAATAATATACAACACTAAACAAATGCAACATAAAGGAACTACAACTACACGCCTTGATGGTCTCATCTTGATGATGAAGAACTATCCGAGTCATCCTCGTCCGCTAGAAGGGTCTGGGAAGCTAGAGAGAAAGGACCTCAACACCGCCTCCTATGATACGCCAAGTGTCCCCTTCAAGAAACCTCGGATGAAGCCTTCATCAACACACCGCCGCCCAAAGCCTTCACCTCTACATCATACACGTGGTCTCGCCTCCAACGCGTGATCTCAGTATGATACTCTTGAAGGTTGTCAGTTCTTGAAGTCCTCCGCCGTGATCCGCCCCGCTTCTACCCGAGATAAGGCGCCTCTTTCTCAAAGCAGCGTAACTCTCGGTTCTTGCCTCAAGACTGAAACCTTCTAAAAGATCTTCGATCCTCATGGAGCAACCAACCTCTGTCTAGCCTCCACTAATTCATCCCAGTCCTTCAACTTCCCCGAAAAAGAAAGAGAAGTCGCTGAGTCGCCAACTCGGTCCTGCACTCAAGTTGATTCTCCAACACGGACATCTCTTTTACTTTCTCCACATACCGCTTCTTATATTCACCATGGAGAAACTTGACCTTCACGAACTCTGAATTCCAGTCATTCAGCACAATGTTCATTTTGAAGTCAAGTTCTTGCTTCTTCAATCCAAATAAGAAAAATTACGTTAAACACCGTGAAATGGGAAATAAAAGATGATGAACGAAGGATTGTTACCAGATTCGACGCACTGCAGAATGATTCAACACGCCCGTGAATGAAGATCCTGGGGACGACTACTCAAGGGTCCGACTCTTTCGTATCGATATCACCATCACCTCTTCGCTCCTTTTCCTCTTCTCTATTGGAGACGGGTCCTTCTGCTGGGAAGAAGCCAGAGGACGCTTGGGAGATCGGCTGGAAACCTCTTTGTTGGGCTTTCTCAACGCAACTGCATAAGACCGCTCAGGATGAATAGAAAGCCCCGCCTCGAACAAAGATTCCTCCCCGACAAATTGCCGATATATCGAATCTCAAATCAAGATCTTCAATATTCGGAATTTCGGCCCCAGATATCTTCATCACCAACTCAGGGAATGGGTAAATCTCGCCTTTCCCCATTTCGCAAGACCCCTCATTCTTCACAAAAAAGAATCTGCTTGCCCAATTCTTGGGAGAATCCTTCGTCCTGAGGTCAAGCACTCTGCAGTGATACGACCATGTGCATCGCAGTAACTTGCACATCCGTAGTAATCAGATGCGTCAGCCGCCTAAAAAAGACTATAAGTCCCATCACGATCATCATTGCCCTGCTCGAAAATTGGGAAATGCAAACCTCGCATGCTGACAAAATGGCGATCATCTCGGGGGATGGGGGAAACCGCAATCCCGCGCCCAAACTCATCTCGTAAGTGGTGAAATACCACGGCGGCGGAGATTGGGCTCTATCGACTTCTTCGACACTTAAGAACCAAATCATTCGAAAATAATATTTTTCCAAGCACGATCAATGTGTCTCCGTGATCAACGACTCACCGAATCTCCCATTTTAGACCCCGCCTCCTACAAGGGTCTGACGTGTCTCTTTCAAAAGATTCTCACCCATCTACAAACACCCAAGAACTCAGTATGATCGAGATGAAAATTATTCCAAGAAGAGTGCCCAAACTCCCACGTGGGAGGCTATGCACACTCTAGCTGGAGATGAGTGGTAGAGGTTGATCCAAGAAGAGTGCCCAAACTCCCACCGTGGGGAGGGCTATGCACTCGCTTGGGTGGAGATGAGGAGGAAGAGGTTGATCCAAGAAGAGTGCCCAAACTCCCACCGTGGGAGGGCTATGCACTCAGCTGGAGATGAGTGGTAAAGGTTGATCCAAGAAGAGTGCCCAAACTCCCACCAGGGGGAGGGCTATGCACTCGGCTTGGTGGAGATGAGGAGGAAGAGGTTGATCCAAGAAGAGTGCCCAAACTCCCACCGGGGAGGGCTATGCACCCAGCTCTGGGGAGAGGTGGATCCAAAAAGAGTGCCCAAACTCCTGGGGAGGGCTATGCATCTAAGAGGAGAAGAGGAGATGAGAAAGGTGTGCCTTCTCCCTTAGCCCTGGGGAGTTTTATAGACCCTCAGTAAAAAACCGCAAAACTCAAACCGCTAAACCGATTCCAGTGCCTCACAGTGCTCATGGGCTGAACTGCAGGTCTGCCGAAACCGGCCAATGCTACGAATCGCCACCATCAGAATCAGCCATGGTCGTGAACCGCTCCCTCACCACTCACACCATTCTCATGACCATCACCTCAGGCTGAATCAGCGCCGCATTATCCCTTCACAGGCCATGGCGCTGGCCGCTTATGTGCTGGGTAGGCTGGCCATACCCGCTACCATCGCTAACGCGGCGCATGAAGCTCTGTTTGCACTGATGGATCCGTCTCAAATCTCGCACTGCATACCTACACGCATTTGCCCTCGCAATGCCTTCTCGAGTTATAATATTGTGATTCTATGAAGATTTGTTCTCTCAAAATGCGCAGTTTGATGGACTCTCAAATTTCATTGAAGAATTTGCTATTTTCAAGATTGACATATATTTGGATGAGATAATGTCACCCAAAAATAGAATCGATACATCCTCAAAAATTAATCGATCAAGCACGAATCTCAAGGCATTTTCGAAATGCTTCGATCTAATCAGAAGTTTACAAAACCAAGCCTCGGCGGAGACGAACATATAAACATCAGCATAGTCCGATCCGAAGCTCGAATCGACTCGATCAAGCTATCGGGCATGAAAATGGATCCTAATTCGCCAAATGGTCACCAAAATCGACATATTTATCGATCGGCGCTCGCCAAGACGAATCCAACGAATCCAAGATCACCCAATTGACATCATTAAGGCACCCAGATTATCAAAATACACCGTCTGATCGAGGGGATCGCACTGGGCCGTCCGATGGGAGGTTGGAGTTTTCCACAATTTACAAGGCACCGCCACTCCCAAAAAATCTATAAATAGAGCCTCATTCTCACCCAGAGAGAGGACCATCTCGATTGGAAGACCAGGAGCTCGAGAACCACCACCTGACCGACATCTATCACCACCAAGCCACCAAGAAGTGCTTCAAGATCGTGAGCTCGCCTCAGGAGATCGCCTGAGGACTAGAAAAGACCAGCCGCTTCTTTCTCAAGATCAAGAGGTTGCTCCGAAGATCCCTCGCCGCTTTTGGGAAACTTCTCCCTTGGGTTGGAGTTGACCGATATTGTATTTTTCTACACCTAATATTGTTTCCGCCGAAACACCTTCTTCTCCCAACTAACGGCGAAGTTTGAACACATAGTGAAAGTTCTGAGCAGCCCGTGGTTTTTCCTTAACGGGTTTTCCACGATAACCCGCGTGTTCATATCCCCCGCTTGTGTGTTGGATAATTTTCCACGAAGATCTCGATCTACCTAATAAAATTCTAAAGCATTAATAATCTTAAATTTATTTTATTGCCCATCTTAGCATTCACTCAGTTTCTCTTGTGAGCTGCTTCGCTAATAGCAAACGTCACAAAGAGCTTTAAAAAAAAATTTGTCATCTAGCAATTGATAGGTGAATTCTTGGCTTAGCTGAACAAAAAATAATAAACCTATAAATAAAATAATGTTCTTTAAAAAAAAATTGTCATCTAGCTGTTGATATGTGACTTCAAGACTCGGTTGAACAAAAAGTTGTATACCTAAAAATAAAATAAAGAGCTTTTAAAAAAAATTGTCATCAAGCTGCTGATATGTGAATTCATGGCTTGGTTGAATAAAAAATAATATGCCAAAAAATAAAATTGCACTTAGGACATATTAATGATCAAACCTCCACAAAAAAAAAAAAAAAAACATTTAGGATGGGATTCATTATTTATTATTTTGACATGAGAAAAAAAGGACATTTTTAAAAAAAATATATTCAAACATTTAATTTGAATGAACCTCCAACTTATCTTTGATCAGCCCTTATATATATATATATATACTAACTCCAATTTCTTTGACTTTAACCTTACACTATTTTTAGAAAAGCTCGCTCTCTTTTACTTGTAACATACACAATTTTTATAAAAATCTAAAATTATAGATTTTAAATCAAGAAATTTATTCTTATAAAATAATGATTTTATAGATTTCTCACTCATATGACTAAGCCTCTGATGTCACAAACATGCATCTGATTGTTTTATAGTAACTCCTATGAATTCTAACGCTGTGCTTGGTCTACAACTAGCATCAGAACTTGAAATTTTGAAGGTTTAATTCAAGTGGGAGCAATATTTGATGATTCATAGTTTAAGGATGAGAAGTTTAATAAATAGAACTTTATTTCCTTGATGATACAAGTGGCTGATTTACTCTATCAAAAGAAATTTTATTTGACAGTGGATGTGATTGCTAAGAAAAGGGAGACGATGTATATAAAAGAATAGGAAGTGCTCGATCGAACGACATTAAATTTGACTAGACTCACATCATCCTCACCTGTTGCTTTCAATATTGTGAATAAAAAGACTATTGTGGACCTTATTGCTACACTAATGAGAATGCATGAGAAACAACTTGCTTCAAACAAGATGAAGATACTCTTTAATATGAAGATGGTTGATGAAAGTCTAGTAGCATATGTTGACCTCTACATATATGTCATAAGTTGGGTCAAGTCCATAAGTTAAATTCGACGGACTTCAGAAGTGACAATGCGCAAATCGGGACTCAAAATACACTGGATGTCATTGAAAATGGTCGAAACGACCTCTGATCGACAAATGGACTTCGCCATCACGTTCAGAACGTCAAAATTGATCGGAATATAAATATTGCACAATCTAACAAACACACAATCAAACGATCGAGCTATCAATACGCCAGCACATATATTAGAGTCGGGAAGCTGCGACGATGTTCGAACGACCCCCATTCATAAAATTGATCATGTTGTTAGCTTTGTAATATTGAAAACTATCAAATGAGACTATCCACGCTTAATTCGGATGAGTCTGTGCAAATGTCAAATAATCAGAAGTTGTAGGGCACAAATCGGGGCTCAAAATGCACTGGACGTCACCCAAAATGGTCTAAACGACCTCCGATCGACGGACTTACATGATCAACGCCGAAATTGATCAATATAAATATTGCATACCCAAAGAAGCCGATAAAGCATCGAGCTATGCATGATGTATATCGGGGAAGGGACGAGCAATCTTTCGCTCATGAAATTGATCACACCGTTGGCTTCAAAATATTGAAAATTATCAAATAAGACTATCCACGCTCAATTTGGATGTGTTTGTGCAAATGTAGAATAATCAGAAGTGGCAGCATGCAAATCGAGACTCAAATACACTGGACTTCGCCAAAATCAATCCAAATGACATCCGACGAATAACGGACTTCCATCGATTTAATGTTGAAGGTAAATATTGCACAACTTGTTGATCAACCGATCAAACGATCGAATCAACAATACCCCTGCTCGTATATAGAGGTCAGAAAGCTCCGACGCGAACCAAACAACCTCCATTTGCGAAATTGATTACACCATTAGATTCAAAATATTGGAATCTATCAAATAAGCTGTTTTATTACTGGAATGCATGAAAATCAAGTTGTCAAAAGTGGCGCCAGATTTTGAACTGAATATCGATGACGCTTCAACAAAACGACATCGATCGTAAAAGGACCGCATTCGTTGAATAACAAATCTTGAATCAACATATATATCAACCCTATGTTGAGGACGGGATAAACTTCACATTAAAACTGACTAAGTATTAAAAAATTTATTAAAAGCCTTAATTTAGACCTAACTAACCAAAATGTAACTTGAAACTCTAAAGCCGGCCAGCCCTAGTTCCAAAACCCGCACCCCTCCCACGCGCGACGATTCTCCCTTACGCAGCAAACCGAACTCGCAGCTCTCCTTCACGCCTCGACCGAGCCCTCCTGCTCGAAACCGAAGGCAAGGATTCTCCTCCCTCATTTGATTTTTTTGATTGCCCTAATTCGAAAATCGCAAAAAGCTTTCTTCATCCCCTCTTCCAAACCAAAAAAGAGTAAGACTCCTTCCCCTTTCTTCTTCTTCTTCTTTTTCATCCTTCTTCCTTCTCCTTCTTCTTCCTTCTCCATTTCACTCCTTCCCTCATTTCCATAAAAAAAAGTAAACTTTATTTCATTTTTCCACACAAAACCGAAATTGCATCTTCCCCTTTCCTCAAATTCACTTCGGCTCTCAGATTTTCCTCTTTCCACCGAAATCGAAAATTAGCTCTCCGATTAACCTCTTTTTCCACCAAAATCGAAAATCCACCATTATATTTTCCTCATTTTCACAAAAACTGAAAATCAACTTTCAAATTCTCTCATTTTCTCAATCCGAAAATTCCCCCATTTTCCAAATCCGAATTTCCTACTTCATTTTCCGCAATCTCCTTCGCCGCAACCAGAGAAGAACACCGTCATGAGGTGGGTTCTTCTTTCAGTTTTCGATTTCATTTCGCTCTTCCTTCCTTGCAACGGCGAGCAGAACGTCGTCGTACGGTTCAGGTTCGGTGTTTATACCTGCTGACCAAACAACCCCTCTTTCTTCTCTTGCAAATCAGAAGCGAACAGCCGTCGAGGTGAGTTCTTCTCTTAGTTTCAGCGTCGTCCCATTTTCGTCCCTTTTCTTACCCTTCTCTACGTGGCGAAGAATAACATCATGAGGCGGGTTCTTTCTTGGTTTTTTTATGCTCTCTCGTCTTTGCCAATCTTTCGAAAAAAAAAGTCGAATATGTGAGATATGTGAATGTGAATATATATACGCTTTGTGTTTTCTTTGTAGGTTTGAAGCCTCTCAAGAGGCGTGGCGAGATAAAATCAGCGGTGTTGTAGAAGGCCACCATTACGCTCATGAGGGTATACCAAGTAACATCCGTTAGATGTCTCTGACGAAATCTTGTCAAAATTTTATCTAATTTCTGACTTGGGAGGGGAATGAATATATATTCAGTATGTTTTCTTTCGGGTTTGAAAGCGCCGTCGTCTTTCGTAAGAGCGCGATGAGATGAAATCTGCATTGATCATGACACCACTTGCTCATTCAGCTCGTGAGAATCGAAAACCAAAATACTCCCGATCTGACACTACGAGGATGTAGGGAGGCTACCAAAATTGTGTCAAATCTTTTGACTTAGGAAAAATGGGAAAGTAAAATGAACTGGCTTAAGAACACTAAGTAAGGAAACCTACAACTAAGTTTAAACTAAAAGCATCAACCAAGAAAAAAAAGGGGAAAGTAAAATGACATACAACGAACACAAAAGTAAAACAAGAAAAAAAGAAAAAGAGATGAAAACATTTACAAAACCTATTTAAGCAAGTTGAAAATCTTCCCGAAGTGCGAATTTAAATCCTTCCCCCTCTTTCTCGAGTACTCTAAACTCAAGCAAGCATTCTCTCTTAGCCTTATTAGAGGATTTGATGAAAGCAGTGGAGTTATAACTCTTGTAAATTAACCAATTAAACAAACTTTAATTGGAATTTGGGAGTATCTTAAAGCTCATATGGCCCGTAAACTTAAAGTCTTAAAATTTAATATGGAGTTAAGGATGAATCAAATTAGGTTTAATAACTCTTATATGAATATAAATATGATTCTATTAATATTAGTAATAAATTTAAAGCGATAAACATTGAAATCGGCGTAAGCTTGCTCCGAAAGTGATGTAAATTGAACATAATCAGTTGGGAGAATTACGAAACTACTGTTAAGTGCAGTAATGTTTTAAAGCTATAATCTAAATCAAAATACATTCTTAACCGGTTTGCAATTCTTTTGTATGGTGAAGCGACTAAATCTTTGCATGAATGAAGAGCTTTCCTTGATACAAAAGTTAAGAAACTTCATTCTAAATTACGATTTTAAAATCATGAAATCACTTATTGGGTGAAATTGCAATATACGCTGCGTGTGGTCGGATATAGAGATTTTAGGTATAAATTTTAATATCTGAAAAGGTTGCGCAAGAACTTCATTCTAAATTATGATTTTAAAATTCAATGAATTCACTAATTAGGTGAAATTATCTAAGCTATAAATACTTGGATGTGCTCGGACATAGAGATTTCAAGTATAAATTTTAATGTCTGAAAATACTGTGTATGCTAAATTTGAATAAAATAAAAATACAAAATCAATATCATAATTCAGATATAAAATTACCTAAATCACTAATCACCCACATAGACCTAGATACTATGATGAATGTGTAAATTCAAGTGTTTGAGGATGCTGTACGGGTTGCTTCCTAGTTTAGTCTTAGGATTAGGTCCGGGTTAACAAAACCTAAAATCTTATAATAAGAGTTTCAAATAAGTGAAATATCCCGATTTTGTCGGTGATAGATCTGTCCCATTAGCATTAAAAGCGAGTTGACGATCTGCTTTAAACATATTCAAATTAATTAATGTTTCAAATCAAATTAAGTAGCAATCTAAAATTGCTTAAATGAAACTCTATAATTAAAAATTTAAATCAAACTCAATCCATCCACCTTATTTGTTATCAAATTAAGAAAACTTTAGCCATTAATGTCAATCAAGTGTCATTATGTTACACTCAATCAATCTCTTGATGGGGCGTGACTCATGTCCTGCGTATTTTAGAAGCTCAACAGATAGCGATTACAGAATCTAATGGGTGGTTTAATCGTCTCCATTATATATATATTATGATCGCGATAGCTTATATCTCGCGCTTTGAGTTGTGAATCATAGAGTATACATAGGCAAACAACCTCCAGTAGATTTAAGATTATCTCCTTAGAAAAATATCACCAGTCTGATTTCTTGGGCGACGTGTCCAATGTTGTTGATGAGGATCCTTTGTGAGGTTGGGTCATTCTATCCTCGACTGGGTACCGGGATGGCCATCATGGGATCGGGGCATGCCATCATTCCCCCAACCATCAGGTTTAAGCTGAAATGATAAATTTCGTAAATCTTAAATTCTAAAACTCTACATGTTAATATAAGCTACGCGTTTAGCAATTTAACAACCAACCTTAATCGAAAGTTTTCTCTCACTTATTGAGAGGGGTAATTAACTATAGGTGCTTGCGCCTATAGGAAACCTGGAACCAGATCTAAAGTCCTCACAAAATGAGGGTGAAATATCTAGGTAGTGTCTTATCTACTATTTCACCCGCCTTCTGAAAATTACACCGACACATCTAAATCATACTCTCTTCAATTCAATATTTGTCGAGATGTCGGTGGTGAATTTTCGGAGCCCACAGCAGAGCATTTGAATAACTTCAATACTATGACTAATTAATTGTGCTCGGTAGGCATCAAGTTCGATGATGAGGTACGAGCACTTTTTCTCTTATCATCATTGCCTGACAGTCGGAATGAACTAATCGTGACAGTGAGCAACTCTTCATGCAACATGAAATTGAACTTCGTCGACATAGTCGGATTAGTACTGGATAAAGGGCGAGGTGGAGTGCTAGAACTGCCGGAAGAAATGACACTTCAAGAAAAAATATAAGGCTTCTAAGATATCATGTGGTGAAGGTTAAGATAGAGGACAAGCTATAAATGTCTTCATAGAAGAAGTTCAAGGTGATTCTCTAATCTTATTCCCCGATAGTACTGAGTCATGGATAATCGACTCATGTACCTCTTTTCATGCAAGTCCCAACAAATAGGTATTCAATAACTACACCGAATGAAATATGGGGAAGGTGTACCTAGGGAACAACAATGCCTGCAACATTTTAGGCAAAGGTGATGTGGATATTAAATTACCTAATGGATTAGTCAGGAAGCTAAAGGATGTAAGGCATGTTCGATGCTTGAAGAGAAATCTAATCTTAGTGTGCCAGTGAGCACATTCTGGGTTCGTGACTACCTTCAAAGGGGACTCATGAAGGGCGATTAATAGTGCTTTGGTAATGGCTCAGGACAATATTGAAGACCGCTGTATTTTATTAACATGCATTAGTTGGTTCAAATCAAAAAATCAAACTGAAATTGATATTATTTGATCAATTTGGTTCGGTTTACAAACTCACGTTTCAATTTTTTGTTGTAAAAATTAAGCTATTTAATATTTGGTTTTAGGTTCAATTAAAAAATATCTGTTAAATCGAATAAATCAAATAAATCAAAATAATTAAGAAATTAAATATAAATATGTAATTTTAGTTATAAATGCTTTAACTATTTATATAAATAAACAAATTTCTATTTTTCTAATATATTTTTAATATATGAAATTTATTAGATTTTATTTTAATTAATTAGTTTATAAAAAAATTGAAAATTTATTTCATTTATATGTTATTAAGTTTAACTGAAATTGAATCTAATAAATCTAATTATAGTTTGATTAATTCAATTTTATACATTAGTTAGATGATTCAATTATTTAAAATTATTTAATTTGATTTAATCAGTTTCATTAAACATTCTACCGAATCTAATGCACACCCTAAAAAAATGTAGGTTCTCACCCACATAGCACTTAAATTAAGACTGTAACAAAAGTTACGAGAAGCATATATAAGAGAACTTCTGAAATATTTTTTTACACAAAAGACATCTAATATAAGAAAATATCTGTGAAGTAAAAGTCCCCTCAAAAAATAAAAAAGATGAAAAGATTAAAAACAAAACGAAGAGAAGCCCCAAATAAAAGAACTATCAGGGATTCTCGGACGATACTATTAAAAAAAATACATTATTTACATATCTAATATATAAAAGTTTATATTTACATAACTAATATTTAAATCATTAAAAAGAGTATTGCCATTCATTTTTTTAATTGAAAATATATTTTCATGCATGAAAAAAGATATTTTTATAAATATGAAATTTTAGATATTAGATATATAAATATATAAAAATTATGTCTTATGTATCTAATTTTTTTTTTTAAAAAAGATATAATAATATTTGTATTGTCATTCAATACCCATAAATCACGTCTCCTCTCCCCCAAAAATTGCAGCTTTTATGAAGAAAAATTATTATATATGAGAAGTATTTATTAATATGATCTTAACTTATTTGCAATAAATAGTATCTATATTCAGATAAATCATAGTATCTATATAGCTAAAATTTTAAATTAGGTTTAATTAAAGATTAATTTAATTAATTAGGTATTTAAAAAAATTGATTTTAGGCTTAGTCACCCGTTGAACGGGTGATTAGCTTCACCCTATTTTTCTAGCTCGAGTTGACGGCCTGCTCGCCAAATCCCCCCTTTTCTCCGTCGGCTCCTGTCCTACACCCTTCTCTACAACCTCGACTCGGTGTCTCTACGACAGCAACTGCAACGCCCAACCTCGCCGTTGGTAAGGGAGAAGCTTTCTGGCGCCGCCGCCACTGGAGATAGCCGCCTTTCCTAAGTTTTTGGCCGCCGATTTAGGTATTTTGAACTATAAATACATTTTTTTTATTAGATCTCATTATATATATATATATATATATATATATATATATATATATATATATATATATATATATATATATATATATATATTTATTTTGGGCAGGTTGAGATTTTATAGCTTTTATTTCATTAGATTTGTGTATTTTGTGAATGCAATATATGATTTAGAGTTTATGTTAAAATATTTGTATTTGGAGGTTATAATTATTATTGAATATATAAATTTAGTTGTGTTTAAATATTGATATGGGATTTACAAGATAAATTTATTGAGTTTAGAGTATGTTTTGTCATAGCCGTCTCCCTTTATTTTTCGGCCGCCGATTTAGGTATTTTAAACGTAAATGTATTTTTTTTGTTATATCTTATTATATAGGGCTTCATTTTGAATGACATGCTCATTTATTTTTACTTTTAGGAAAGACTGAGATTTTGGTTTTTTTTTTTCATCAGATCTATGTATTTTAGAAATGCATATTAGATTTGATTTAGGGTTTAATTTAAAACATTTTTATTTGGAGGTTATAATTATTCTTACTAGACATGTAATTTTAATTTAGTAGTGATATGACACTTAAAATACTACTAGTCGAAGCACGAATCTTGATGCTAAAAGCGTGATCAAGTTAAAGCGGTCGAGATCAAAGCACTTAAAATATCATTGGAAACTTTGGGATATTAGTTAAATCTCTAAATAGCTCTCAAACATGGAGTGTTTATAGTCAAATCGAGCGTCTCGACGAGCCGGATCTAACGAGCCCAAGATCTCATAATTCTGACTTCATTTGAGCATTAAAATATTTAAAATACATCGATTGATCAAAGGAATCATTTTGAGCCGTTTGATGGAGTGGATTTTGTAATGTATTTATAGAGGCCACTCCTCCAATCTATAAATACCATCATTCCTCATATGAGGAGACCAAGAGAGAAGCGGCGCTAAAGCTTGAAAATCCTCCAAACGCGTTACCACTCGACGGCCGCCAACCACTCCGTTGCCAACCACCGTTGGCCGCCCGTACCGCCACTGCTGATCCTCGCCGCCAATTCGTCCGTCATCACCACCAATGTCACCGGTCATCGTTGCCAACCATCGGCTCATCATCGTCGAATTCCGACGCCGACAGGCCAACTACTGAATCTTACAACTGAATGTGAATATATAACTGTTGTTGTCTGATTTTGGGATTCACATTATCAGCCCTTCTCATATACAATTTTGTAATCCCGTTATCGGGAAGATTTTATACTCAACCGATACATGGAAGATTTTTTCTTGAGCCATGATTTTTCCCTCTTTTCAAGGTTTTTCCACATAAAATTTTTAGAGTTTTCTTGTTCACTCTTTAAATTGATCTACTTCATATAATTTTTTTTAAAAAAAAATATTTTGTGCTTAGTATTTCAAAAATGGATAAAAAGGATTTTGATATTTTATTAACTTTGTAGTAATCAAATAATTTAATCTATAAATCTTGAGCAAAACTAATTTATATATTTAATCTTAAGAAGGTGAGTAAACTATAAATTATAGGCTATAATTTTCACATTTTTATCTGTTCATAATTTTCTCTTATAAATTTAATGATTTTATCTTACTAATTATTTGTATTTATATTTATTTATTTATTATGCATATTAATTATTATTAATTATTATTGGTTTGCTCTAGTTTTGCCAGTGAATATTTATATTCAATTTTCATGTGTCATTTAGGGTATGTTCTGTTTAAGGATAAGTACATAATAACTGTAATACTTCACATACTCTTCTATTTTAAGTCAAATGCACGAAGTATACGTTCTCTTGAATTGAATTTTTTTTTTAACCATGTGAGATGAAGGATTATTTGTATTGTGCTGGTGTGAGTTAAAAATGAGTTCAGATACAGTCTACATAGTTATATATTATAGCGGTGAACTCACTCTAAGTGAAGAGTTCATTCTGACTTATATTGGAGGGAAAAATCGTCCATTAAATATCCCACGACGGATTAACTTCATGGACTTACATAAACGAATTATGAGATCATTGAAAATTGATCTAGCAAAGTTCTGCTTTAGTCTTATATAGCTTTTCTATTGATCTTTGGATTTATTGCACACATTCGATGATGAAGTGTATGAGTTTATAATCAATGCAGCATGCGTGCAACCTATAGAAATTTATGTTAAACTTGAGGAATTGAGGTACGAAGAAAGAGAGGTAGATAATATTGAGAAGTGTCAGAGAGCTCCAGTTAGGACTGAGCACATTACACTAGCTTCGCAATCAACTACTGAAGCCAAAGCATACGACTCTGCACCAACAGAACATACTTATTTTGTTGGGACAAGTTCTGATTTTATGGATGACCCTCAAGGTGATTACATAAATTCGCTATCTTCTGAAGATGAGGGATATGAAACTATGTCTATTGCAATAAACAGTGATACTGATGACAATGATGATAGTAATGTAGAGATGCCTACTTTAAGGATCATAGAACAATCTTTTAGAGTCAGAGACCTAATTAGAGGCTACTCAAACAGAACAAGTCATACTGAATAGCACTTATTATCTAACAATGAGTACATGCGTAGTGCTCAAATAGCTAAGGAATGGGATGAGAGCTCACATTTGATAGGCTCTTAAATGAATCAATTTTAAAACAAAAAAATTGCATTCCAAATGAACTGTTAGAAGATATGTGCTTTCATGATAAGAAACAACTTCAGTTCACTCTTCAAAGATGGTCAATCCTAAATAATGTTAGTTTGTGATATATGCTTCAAATAAGATAAAGTTCACTGTAGTGTGTATGTATCATACTCACCTAACTACATCTTATATGCGACGATTACATGCAAGCTCAAGTAAAAAATTGGGTGGTGCCTGGAGGATTGACAATATTGGTCCACCTCATTCCTGTAGCCATTCAGTGCTCTATCAATTATTTCATTCAACCTACAGTTAGGCGTTAACTAGATTTAAAGCCCAGGAAAATTATGATTTGGTGAAGCTCATTCTTCAATAGAATTATGCGGGATCTATTGGATGCTTGCAATCTTTTCTTAAAGGTGACCCTGATTTCTGAACAGGTAGAAAGGTTCGGAACATAAGGAACAATGGATGTGGTTAGGATAGAGTAGATGGTGGTTGCAAGGTTCTAATTGATGAGCTTCCAAGTGTTATAGGATGGATTGGGGAGATTTGTTTGTTTGCATCAGTAAGGAATTTGTTTGGGCATGTGGTGGAGCCATCTAAGAAGCCTTCATACCTATTTGAAGAAAGCAATTTTAGCATCTAAGATATTCATAGAGGATAGTTGTTGTTTGAAAGAGGAATGTTAGCAATAGCTTATATGTTTTCCATGTGGAATTTGAGAGGAGTGAGATTATTTTGAGTGTTAGCTACAGGGAGACTTTCTTGAATAGATGAGGAAGATGAACTAGCAGGAAGGCGTTCTGATACCAATACAAAAACTAGGAAGTAGTAACACTCATAGTATGAAGCAACAGTATTGCTATATCATACTGAGCTATAATCGTAGAATTTTATGAACATGGAAGTCGTGAGGAATTTTGTTACGGTTCCAGCGATATCAAGGTCACTCTATTCGAACACCGGATGAGTCTAATACAAGCTAAATCTTTCATTCTCAACCCCGGACCGAAATTTTGTGGCGAAAGCTGATTGCTAGGCTACAATCGCATATTTTTGTCAATATGAAAGTCGTGGGAAATTTTGTTACTATTCTAACGATACTAAGATGACACTATTCCGATACAGGATGAGTCCGATAAGATCAAAAAACTGCAGCAGCTCTAAAATTCTCAACTCTGCACCGCAATTTTTACGAGCGTTTGCAAAAGTTGGTGCATGCTGGGCTATAATTGCAGATTTTTATTAACATAACAGTCATGTGAAATTTTGTTACGGTTCCAAAAATATCAAGCTCACTCATTCCGATATCGGATGAGTGCGATGAGGAAAATATCTGCGGTTGCCCCAACCCGATCACGCTTTTTTTGGCGTTGTAAAAAAGCGATGCGTTATGGGATACAACCTCAGATTTCTATCAACATGAAAGTCGTAAAAAATTTTATTACAATTCCAACAATACCAAGCTCGCTCTATTCCGATACCGGATGAGTTCGATACAAGCAAAATACTACGACAGCCCCAAAATTCTCAACCTCGCACTGCAGTTTTTGCGAGCGTTTGCAAAAACCGCTGCGTGCCGGGATACAATCTCAGATTTTTTGTCAACATGGAAGTCGTGGAGAATTTTGTTACGGTTCCAACGATATTAAGCTCGCTCCATTCCGACACCGGATGAGTCCGATATATGCAAAATATTGCCGCTGCCCCAAAATTCTCAACCCCTCGCCGTAGTTTTTGCAAGCGTTTGCAAACAATGCTGCGTGTCGGGCTACAATCGCAGATTTTTTTTCAACATGAAAGTCGTGGAAAATTTTATTACGGTTCCAACGATACAAAGCTCGCTAAATTTCGACATCGGATGAGTCCGATATGAAAAAATCTGTCTAAAATTTAAACTCACCTGCTTTTGCGAGTGTTTGGAAAAGCTACTGGGTTATAATCTGAATTTTGTCATTTGAAAATTCGTTCGTTTCCAACGATATCTAGATTCACATTCATGAATTGAATTTCGATAAATTCTGCCATTAAATTAAAAAAAAAAAAAGAAATTTGAGCCCGCTTCAATAGATCACTGGACTTATTTTTAACTTTTTTTCATGCTTAATTATTTAATTAAACTTTTAATTAAGCATAATATGAAAATTTAGCCTATTTATATTCAGTTCAATTACAGTAATACATAATAGTTTATAATTAATATATAATAAATTTATATTAATAAAAGGCACTTGATTCAGCTCTGCACAAAATAATTTCTCATATATGAATGGGGCAGCCCGCCTGCAGCTGCAGATCAGATCATCGGTCTCAGAGAAGTTGGTGAATGCTTAGGTCTTTCGCTCTGCCACAGAGACAAAAAAACATAAAAACAAAAGAGATAAAGCAGTATCTGAAGGATATTCGAATTAACATTTAACATACAAATGCGTTCAAATAATAAAGCCATAGCTCTCACCAATAGATGCAACCATCTAGCAGGCAAGAGAACGTCGAAGCCAGAAAAGATAATTAAATAGTGGTGCGATAAAGCCCATAATCACGTAAATAAAAACACACCTGTGCTCCAAACTTAGAGACACAGAGATGAAATAACATAATAGGGCCAAAACTAAGAAATCAACTGAGATTTTAAACTGGCAAAATATGTAGTACGTAACAGCATAAAAGGAGAGATACTAATTTTTTTTTGAAGGGTATACACCCAACACATCATCCATCTTATGGGTAGGGATATCGTTATGACTAATCCTCTGCCACATTCATCATGTAACGGAGTCATGATATCACAGAGACTCCATCCGGAGAGAATCAACACGATCGAGTTAGCCACCCACCAACTGAGCTAAGAGACGGTGGGTGCAGAGATACTAATTAATAGGCATGTTGAAAAACATCCGAAAAGCATACTAATCTATCCAGCTCCTAATCAGCTTATTTATGTTCCAAACGAGGTTTATTATCGAGGATAATTTATGAATAAATTTTTATTTTATAAATAATTTAAAAGCTTTTATCATAATTTTTAAAGAAAATAAAAGATCTAAATTTTTTTTAATATATACTAGTGTCTTCATTAATTAAGCAAATCATCTGCAACTTAACTGAAGGTAATTCGAATTCCTAACCTAAGAAAATACAGGATTTACATACATATTATGTATTTACATATTTTTTTTCATTTAATTTTTATTTATTATATAATATCGTAATCTTCAAATAATATTAAAAATTGAAGATTTTATTATTTATATATTAAATTTATAATTACAAGAAATTTTTTTGGGTATCTATATGAATCTCAAAGAATAATAATTAATTAATTTTTTTTTAATGTAAACAGCTATGACGACGGAAAAATTATTCTAACTAGATTTCCCATTGTTTTCTTAAATTTCTTTTAATCCATAATAATTACAAAATAAATAAATAGAGCCAATGAAAACCATGTAAAATAAATACTTGAGATTCGTAGTTTTATCTCTTCATTTATCCGAATCCGATATCGCACGAACCATCCAATTATACTCTCACGATGTGACACGTGTGAGTCGAAGCCACGTGATTAGAGAGACACCCTAGCAATGACGATAGGTACGCCAGCTCACTTAGCGCTTGATTAGTTAGGGAGCATTTTTTTTTTTTAATAAATATCATTAGAAATATAATTAGACAATTAAATATCATTAAAAAATATTTAGAAATAAATATAATAGTCCACTAAATGGGCGATTAGGTAGCCACACGAATCATAATTATATAATGTGGAAACTAGTCCCACTTATGTTAGCAGATGAAATTTTTTTTTCTTACATCAAGGATTGGCTTTAAGCTCTTATATTTCTGCTTTAGTTTTAGGTATTCAATTTGCAAGTTTAAAGCCCTTATCGTCAATTATAGATATCAACCTTAGAGTCTGCAAGTTTTCATTTAAGTAGATCTAAAACATCTAAGAATAAATAAAAATTGATAGATAAAAATAAAATAGATTATTTATAAGTTTTCCTTTCAAAAATTGAGTACAAGTATTTACATAAATGGATGATCCATAAATAAAGATAAAATGGATAAGAATGAAAAGAGACGACAAATATATATCCTAAACATCTAAAGCCTCTAAATATGGAATACCACACTCAAAACGGTCGCATGTGATGGACGACGGATTGTCCCAAAAAGATATTCGAAAGTCTGCCGATAATCAGTAAAGGAAGATTGTGACTCATATGTAGGTTGGTAGAAGAAGACGGATCAACATACATAAATGGACTTGGGCGATGTAGATGGCGTGGGACATCCTCTACAGTTCATCCGCATCGCGGTGTCACCGATATGTACACGCTAATCGCAAGTCTCTCTCGATATCTCATCTGCCACTTGCCTCCCCATAGCTCAACTCATCCACACGCCAAGTATCACTCAAGATGTCCTGAGTCGCCGAGATGTGCTCCGATTATACGAAAAAATAATGTGTGAAATTAGTCTGAAGTAACATATCGAATTCAAATGAATACTTATGTTAATGCTTACATATATACGCTTCTACAAAAGATGGGAGTATTGAGGATCTGTCGGGCTAAGAATGAGAAGCTAAATTTCAACCAAGATATGTACGGTTGATAGCCATCACTCGCCCCTCATCTTCATCCAAGCCCTCGACGATAATCTCTCCCAAGTTTAATGTGCACATGGTAATCAACCCGCCGACATCCGCTTTTTCACCATCAACCCTTTTGAAACTAGGGTCAACCGGTGTGACATCTACTGGATATGAGTTCAACGCAAAGACTCGATCAGTAAATGCCACTCTACCCTCTCTTCCAGATCGAGGGACTCGTTAACCATATATCGAGTCCGCTAAGCATGTATGATGTATGTCGTGATCTACTGCTCGCTCCCAAATCACCTGCACATGTTAAAAATTATATAAAATTAGAATATGCATTATAGTTATTTGAATCAAAATGTACTCTGCAAGTCCAACCTGAGTATGCAGCAAGCCATCCAGATCATTTCTATGTAATGCAATGTTCGCCATTGACATCTAGCGAACGTATCTCTCATTCCATATATGCACACAACATGGTTTAAACAAACATATAAGCTAGAAATTTGAAAGTGCAGAAAGCAAAATATACCTCAACCCAATGCTGAGACCATCAAGATCAGTCAAATATGACACATGTAGGATTGGCCTCCTCACATGAATATGCTCCCAAGACCATATCTGTAGTTAACCATGTTGGGCTAAGGCCTAATGACTCAGAGTTCTCTAGAGGGCCGGAATGGCTCCTCCCAGCATCTTGAATGAATCTAGGTCCTCTAGAAGTGGAAGATACGCAGTGGACCTCGAACCCGATGTATCCGCGAAGAAACACCCAATAAAATAGAATGTCATGCGGTGCTCAAAAAAATCTCGCTCGATGCGCGATGACTCTCTAAAAGATCACCTAAGCCACCGCATGCATGTTCTGTGCCCATCCCGGCGGTCGACGATGTGTGGATTAATCGGGTCATGGTACATCACGTCTAGTATAGGGTGTCGGCCCAATAACTCGTCGCAGCAATCTGGCCAGCTAGCCCATCTCTTCCCCTCACCGATCACAATTGGGCCAATAACAGGTGACCCATCAACACGTAAACCTAGGATCATCGCAACGTCCTGGAGCGTCACAGTCATCTCACCAATAGCTAGGTGGAAGGTGTTGGTCTGTGGAGACCATCTCAACCGGCGATAGGTGATCAAGAGGTGAAATGAAGTCGGAAGTAATCGTAGCCTACTGCCTCTAGCTCACTGATGAATTTCTGCAAGTGATGGGTCACTCCTTTAGCATAAGCAAGTGTGAAGCCCTACAGAAACTCGAAAAAAAACAAAAAAATTGATCGATCGTCATTAAGCAAAATAAAATTTATGCGTGTAACGAAACATAAATTAAATATTACTTACATGGGTGAGCTTTCGTCGTCCATATAGGAGGCTATGTTAGGGTGGACCTCAATGTGGTTGCTCCGCGGTCTCCCTAGCTCCGACGCCAACGCCTAACGGGTGCTTCTTCGACCATCGTAATTGCTGAATAAAACAAATGCAAGAGTCGGGTCGCTAATGAAAGGGAAAATTATAGTGAAAATTAAGGAAACAATAAGAGTACTGCAACCTACAAGAAAAATCTAAGTAACATGCACTAAACATATACATTTTATGCTAAAGTATCCATGACATACTTTGTACTATTATTAACAGGGCACGATGACTGTAGTGGCCAAATTGTTTTGCATTATAAAGGTTACTACTGTTAACTCTATTTTCATCTATTGTATTGCACTTAAGCAGGCTACCTAATCTTCTACGAAAATTGGGTGGCTGCAATGCTACTAATCCATACTCTGACCTAAAAGATGGCCACTCAGAACGATCAAGCAAAGTGTGAAACTCATTTATGTATATGAGCTTATGCAGATATAGTGTGTTGTACTGTGACACACACGTTAGGTGGTTCAATCTTCTAAATCTCAGTACAGCAACAACATGCGGACATGACCAATGATATATGATCCTCTTATTACAACTGTAATTACATTAGCTATTATCAAGCAAATCAACTCTAAATGATCGGTTTGACCTGTCAAATACTTGCATCTCCCGGGAGTTGATGTTCACCAGTCCAGGGAAATGTCTGGCTTCCCTTTCAGTACGCTGTAACATTGAGGATACCCTTTGTGTGAAACTAGATAAGTTGACCTCCTGTTGCTGAGTTGCAGAGACAAGTCTTTTCATGAACAATGCAACTAAGTTGTAATAAATAGCAGTAATTAGAGCCTGAATCGATAAACCACGAGCCGGTTTTAGAACACCGTTAAAACATTCAGATGCATTAGTCGTCATTGTACCATAACGCATTCCACCATCATGTACAAGTGACCACTTAATAGGGTCGCGCTCCATAAGCCATTTGTGAGCTTCTTCCTTCATATTTTTAATATCTAACATGAAATGATTAAACTCACGAATATCATCAGTGTTTCCTGTCATATACATATTCTGGCATAGAAATTCAACATCATTAATCCTCAATCTACGTATCACTTTTTTAAAATTTTCATGCAGATGGCGCAAGCAGTGTCTATGAGCTGCCCATAGGAAAACTTCTCTACTCCCGCGTAACAAACCAGCATGTTTATCAGATATTATACACAAATCACCTATAGTAGACACAACATACAACATATCATGTAAGCATATTAAGAACCACAACCAAGAATCAGTTGACTTGGACTCTACAACATCAAGGTGGAAAGTAAAGTGATTGATTCACTTTACCAATAATTTTTTTTTGGTAAACCAAATACTATTTATTTGAGGTATTTCACACTGAATGGTTTATAGGAATTCATTAAAATCCAAAATACAGTCTAAGTAAAGATGCGGACGCCGGCCACCATGGTGAGCCGCCTCATTGCTTCTTTGCCGTATTGCCCTTCTTGTACTTGCCATAGTTGCTGTTTAGCCTTGCCGCTGGCTGCCGTACCCATGCATGCCGGCCACAGCCAGGCCCATGCGCCATTATTCCCAAAATTACATACCATGCTGTCGTAACGACTCCCCACCATTGACGTCTAAACGACAATTTTATATTACATTTTATCAACTAAACAAAATGTAAAATATTTGAAAAGCTCTGAACCAAACAACAATAAAGTAATCCTTTTATATGAATTCACTTTACACTGTATTTTCTTTTACATCAGATTAAATGAACCAAAGCCCTAAGAGAAACAACTCATTGTTTCCATCATTCCAATAAGAATAACATACCATGGTACTTGCACATAAATGTAATCCTAAGCGATTAGGCAGCTATCCCAGCCCATAATGGAAGGACCAAATGCCCAAAAAAGTCTTTGGAAGCATTGTGTACTACTAGACTGAATTCTGTAGACTGTACCAAATAAAGTAGTACAAACTGATTCCATATAAAGGCTGATTGTCCTATAAGGCTCTTCCCAACTGCCAAAGATTGCTTTTATTGCCTTACACCTTACATCCCAGGCCTTCATGTAGGAAACTTTAACATTAAACTTTGACTCCATTCTACCTATAATCTCCCTAGGTTTCAGATCAATTTGATGCCTGATCACAGGTATAATGAAATAAGCTATGAATTTTAAACTACACTATCGATGACCGCCTGCGCTAACTGTATTGATACATCTATAATTTTTCCCAACTCTGGATATTCTCCAAGCACCCCCTAAGTATCTGCTGTTGTTATAATGCAAACGCCAATTACATGGTCTAGTAGGAATATCATGGTGTAGACATGTAACCGTATAGTTCTTTTGGTTAGAGGTCACTATTTGGAATTGAACATTATTTACTATACACCACCCAATAACAGCAAACTAAAAACTCCGTTTAGTTGCGAAACACATACCTTCGACAAGGACACCTTGGATTTCAATATCGTCCGTTAGGACATTTTCATCAGATGGATTGTCAAAGTAAATATCAATATCCCACTTTCTCGTAGTTTGACACATTCGTACATACTCATTTGTGGACAACATCTGACTTTCACTATTAATATTCTGGAGTGAATGATTTTTTAAAAGATCGCCACTAACTACATTCCCAATCATAGTGGCTTCTAACCCAAGTGAATAACGGGAAGCTTCATCCAGTGTAACATCGCAAACTTCATCGTCAGATATAACAGACGCTATAAATCCATTACCCACCGGATAACGACATGTAAGACTGACTGTGTGATGCTCTGAATCAATGTGCAAGGTTCTCATAATTCTTTGTTTCAGCTCCAGTAAGGTGCTGTGCCGCAGAACTTTAACTGAACGATTTCGACCTCCCACATAACTTGGACTGAATTGCTCGTCGATACTTAGTTCGCCTCCATAGAAAAGGATCAGCAAAATAAATTCTCTACTCATTCTTGTAGAATAAATTACATAAATCATAAGAAATTTAAATCAATCGCAATGCTATACAAACGCCGCCATCTAACATGACTACAACTAACAATGCTCTAAGCTTATAGGCAAACTACAACAACTCAAACCCAACTCATACCTTTGAAAATTAAGGCGTACGCCCTAAATAATACTATAATCGACATCTTATCACCTGAACCGCAATGCTAACACAAACATATAAATCAAATCCAACCATGAAATTCTAACCATACAACTCTAATCCGTAGCACACATACTCTATTAATTTATAAATGAAGAAATAGGATTTCTTGTGTAAGAACGACGGATTGTACAAAAAATGGCGAATTCCGCGAAAACTTCCAACAAATGGAGTCGTTCATCGCTAAGCTAATGTTGGCTTCCAACGACTACTAGATGGAGAGGGAAATCGCCAAACGTGGGACGCTGATCGTCGGAAGAAACGAGCCGCTTTTTGGCTAGAAGGAGAAGACGAACAATGCCGGGTGGAGTACGTCGACGGGCCGGCGGAGACGGCGAGGACCGTGAAGAGGCAAACCGGTCGGCGGCTCGCGACAAGGCGCCGGATGCTCGTGTCGGAGGCGTCGAGGGCGGAACGAAGGAAAGAATAGGGCCAATCGGTCCGATCGGCCCGATTTCTTTATCCCGACGCCAGTTTCGATGGCGGGCGACGGCTTCACATTACCGCGAATTTTCACACGTCGATCGACACGCTACTCCACCCACTTAGTGGGTGACTATACCTATTTCTAATTTTTTTAATGATACTTAATTATCGAATTACGTTTCTAATGATACTTATTTAAAAAAAAATGCTCATAGTTAGGTATGTGCACATATATAAGAATATTTATTATAATTTTGAGAAGTTTAAAATTCAGATCCCTCTCCAATCCTAACCGTTTAATTTAATTTGAATGGCTAAAATTAATTTCATTTATTTTAAAAAATAATAAATTTAATCATCATAATGAATTAGATAGCTAACTCTAATTTTTTTTTGGATTATTTAAATTATTTTTATGACAAAATCATGCATCTTATATTTCTCTAAATTTATATCCGAGATCTCCAAAAATGAAGCAAAATTTTAACTAATACGTCAGATAAGGAACACTCTAACTGTGATTTGAAATCTTAATCCTTTAATTATTCTGATAATCAGAGAGGATCCGACTCAAAAAAATAAAATTAGCCGAGCTTCTCAGGCCAAGTTCTACAAACTAATTTCAGGTTCATTATAATTGTATATATATATATATATATATAATTTTTAATTACAATAAATAGGCTTCTTTCTTTATAAAACTAGAAGTCAACAAACATGTCTCACGCACTCTAACATCTGGCAGATCAGAATCAGGCCAAAATCTTATCATTCAAAAACAATTAAGAAAAACCTCCTCGGTACAGCCATTCCCATCAAAACCGCCGCCTTTTGCCGGCGGCAAACTCCTCCTCTTCTTCTCCACTGCCTCCATGTTCGCCGGCGAGCCATCCTTTACTCCGGCGAGGGACCTGTTCACTATCCTAACTTGCTTCCTCGCCTCATTTCGCTCTCTCCGGCGAGCCACGATGTATTCCTCAGAGATGTAAATGTCCATATATGGCGCTCTTTCTTGCTATCGATCTGTTTTTCTTTCTTAATTAAGTTTTAATTTGGTTGGCCGAGAAATATTTAAAGGCTGAGGTAGGTGACGGGATTGGAGGAATCCGGTGGGCACTTCTTCCAGTATTTTGTTCTGAGCCCGGGGGCGTGCGGCATGCTGATTTGCCCTTAATTTGCGTACGGGCTTAATGATTAAAGAGACACAGTTTTTAATATTACTATTTTCTTTGTTTTTTTTTACTCGGAGAGCTGTTAATTATGTTTTCTTGGAAAAGAGAAAATTCCACATTTTCCCCCAATAATTGAAATATTTTTTTATTTTATTTTTGTTCATAGTTTATATTATTGAATTAAAATAATAATAATAACAATAATGATGATGATAATATTTCTCTCTCCAAATAAATTTTTTAAAAATTTTTAAGTTTTTTTTGCTATATGTCATCTTATATGTGACATCGTTTTTTTTTATTAATCCATTTAATTGTAAGTAATAAAAATCCAAATTATTTAAATTTCTTTCTTAGTGTGCTCCATTCAATTATAATTATATCAAATTTAAAGATCATTTGAACTTTCATTTAATACTTTAAAGATTCTCGTTATTTTTTAAAGTATTCGATTTGATCTCATTAGGAGTTAAATTAAATTATTTATAATATCATTAGATCCTTAATATTTAAATATTTAAGTTAATTATAAATTTATTAAAATTAACAGACAACAGATCTAAAAAGTTTTAATATAAGAATTGCATTAAAATTCTCATTTTATTGAATAGATTGTCTCAGGAAGCATCACTTTATTTATTAAGCAGCTCTTTTTTAGCCCATATTTATAATAACTTTACTAAATTTCTGCTATGCCTTAAAACTATTAAAAAATAGAATGGCTTTAGGTCTTTTAAGCGTCATTTGAGGCAAATTTTTTTAATTTTTTAGATTAATACTTTTTCATTATTTAAAAAAAAATATAGTGAGATGTAGATTTTTAAAATTTAGATTTGCTAATATCTTGACAATAAGAAAGTTAGTGCAGGATTTCTTTTTTTAAAAAAAAGTATACCTAAAGATGGTCTAGAGACTTCCAGCGACTTGTGGACACAAAAAAAATGTTTATTTAAATTTTAAACAGTTTTTTTATAATTTTTTTATAGAAGATAATAAAAAATTTTGATTTCACAAAAAAATTTATGATAAAAAAATATTTTTATTACTGCGTATCGTTTTTATAACTTTTGGTTTAAAAACAGTGCACTTATAAAACAATTTAATTTTTTATATATATAAAAAGGCCGATTAATACCCACAAGTTGAGATTTATTACAATAATGCTACTCTTGATGAATTTTTTATCTATATTTTAATTTAATTTTGCAATATTCTCGGATATCTTATAAAGACTTTCTCAAGTAATTAGTGATAAATTTTAAAATATAAAGTTTAGAATGTAAAAAAAAAAATCTTATTCGATCAATATTGCAGCATTTTTTACGAATCTAAAAAGTAAATAATTTCCTCACGTGATACTTGACAAATCATAAACATCATATATATATATATATATATATATATTGATACGTCCTCAGAAAATTAATTTGATCAAGCACGAATCTCAAGACATTTTCAGAAATTCTTCGATCTAATCACCGATTTCAAAGAGTTACAAATGACCGCCTCGATGAGACTAACATAGACATCAGCATAGTCCGATCCGAACTGAATCGACTCGATCAAGCTATCGGAGTGAAAATGGATCCGATCCACAAATGGTCACCAAAACCGACATATTTATAGGATCGATGCCGACAATCCAACGAATCCAAGATCACCCAATTCGACATCATTAAGGCACCGGATCATCAAAATACACCGTCGATCGAGGGGATCGACCGCCGTCCATGGGAGTGGTTGGAGTTTTCCACGAATTTACAAGGCGCCACTCCCAAAAAAACTATAATAGAGCCTCATTCTCACGAGGGACCAAATTGGAAGAGAGCTCGAGAACCACCGACGACGCCGACGATCTATCACCACCGCTACCACCATTCAAGATCGTGAGCTCGTCCTTAGGAGATCGCCCCCATGGGACTAGAAAAGACCGCTTGCCGCTCCTTTCTCCCGAAGATCAAGAGGTTGCTCCCGTAAGATCGCCTCGCTTTTGGGAAACTTCTCCTGGGTTGGAGACATATGATTTTCTACACTCTAATATTGTTTCTCAGAACACCTTCTTCTCTCAACTAACGAGAAGCAAGGACGTATCTTTGAACACATAGTGAAAGTTCTACAACCGGGCAAGGCCGTGGTTTTTCCTTAACGGGTTTTCCACGTATAACCCTGTTCATATCCCCTTGTGTGTTGGATAATTTTTGGGCTACGAAGATCTGATCTACGGAATAAAATTCTAAACGCAATGCTTTGGCCACTGTGGAATCTAGCTTCCCATTGCTATATCTCCAATATGATTGGTAAGCGGGGTTTCGCTCCAACGCTCCTTATTCTGGATCAAGGACGCCAAGTCTCCAACACTCTACATAATACTTATGTCCCGGTGAGGGTCCGAGCCCTCTTTGGAAGATCGCTCAAAGGATGGAGGATTCCCGAACAAAATTCTTCGACTCTGCGAGAGGACCGCAAACGCTCCAACACGCCTGGAAGAGCCACGTTCCGCGACGGCCTCAAGATAATCCAGATTTTCTTCGAGAATGATTACCCGGAATGGGATCAACAAGTAGAATCCCGGCACCACATCCGGATGTCGAACCTCCTGGATACCGCCGGATTCTACTCACCCCACACGAATGGTTCTCAGACGGAAACTCCACGCCACCTTATAATGCGATGAACTACGACGATGTGAAGAGTTCAACAAACAATCGAATGATCCATTCTCCGCCGCTTCCAAAACTCCCCCGCCGAGATCATCTCAATACCCGATCGAGATTCAAGCTTCCCGGCATGGACCCTTACGATGGCACAACCGATCCAGATTCCCGACTCTCAAAGGACGTGCATTTGTTCTATTCGCCGCTAAGGGGTCCGTCAGATCATTTGGAGAGCTCGCCAGATTTTTTGTAGCGTTCGGCAAACAAGAGAATCATCGTGGATTCATCACATCTCTCCTAATCCGCCGTAAGCGATGGAGAGTCCCTCAAAGAATACTTCGAGGTTCTCCTCACGATACCCGGAGTAGATCGAACTTTTGAGGCGTGCTTCTGAGGACTCGGCCAGATACTCTATTCATCATTAATGCGGAGATCCCATTCTATTTGACTGGTCCAATCAATAGAGGCACAAATCTCCGAAGCTATCGCTCATCGAGAACCACCAAGCGAAGAAGGTTCCCAAAGATGATGTTCAAACATCTCAGAAAAAGAAGAGAGGCAGGAACCTCCCCCCAAAACCTCCTCAGCAGCGACCTCAGATGACTCGACCAGAGAGGAAATATACTCAACACGCCCCGCGCAACATCCTACTGCTATTCAAGAGGATGGCGTGTCACACCTTTAAAGCGAATTGGAAATCAAGAGAAATTGCCACTGATGGTGGGCACACCTGAAGAGTGCCACCAATCAGGAGGAGATTGAAAGACTAATACGCCGAGGGTATCTAGCGCTTTATACAAAACCAACCCGCCGTCTAAAGAAATCAACCACTGTGAGGAACCGCCAAGGCCGAGATAAACAATTGCGGAGGGCTGTTATCAGCCAAATATTCATTGCCTTTCAAGAGCCGAGTCAAGAAGTCTCGGGTTGACCATTCTATCACCTTTGATGATTTAGATCTAGAGGCTTCGATCCCACATCAAGATCCCCTTGTCATCGTGGGGTAGTGATCCATGCTTCAATATTAAAAGGATATTGATCGACAATGGGAGTTCGATTGATGTTCTTTTTTACTCCACTTTCAAGATGGGTATGAAAGAGAGAAGCTTCAACCCGCGGTCCACTATGGATTTGATAATCGACCCAGGTATTAGTGGAAGGGACAATCGTCTTCCGTAACTCTTGGAGAATTTTCCGACACGCAACCCACTTGATACAATTTATTGTAGTCAAGTCGAGTCCGCTGATAATGCAATATTTGGGAGACCTCTTATATTCTGCACATCCGTGCCTCACCTCAAGATGAAATTCACACCACCGGCATCGGCATGGTAAGTGGAATCAACAGATAAGACAAGCGCGCTATATCAAGCAAGCGCCATTTACGCCAAGAACCTCAACATCGAGAACTTACCTGAGATGAGGATGCCTCGAAAGGGCTTCTCCAGGTTGAAGATGTAATTTGTCTTCCTATCTCGGTTGATCCATCGCAAAGGTGAAGGTGAGATCGTGTCCTACCGATCGTAAATCGAATGATTTTCGTAAAATCAAGATATCACCCTGAGCGCATCTCGATATTCGGCATTGACCCAAGTCATTACGCACTCCTCAAAGTTGACTCAACCGCCGTCTGATACGTAAGAAAAGAACCTTCGCTTCAACAATTACGGTCATAGAACAAGAAATCACCAAACTTCTGGAAGTCAAGTTCATTCGAGAAGTCTACTACCCCACCGGTTGCTAACGTAGTGTAGTCAAGAAGGCCAACGGTTCCGGAGAATGTGCATCGACTACACCGACCTGATCGCATGCCCAAAAGAAGATAGCTTCCCCTTCCACGTGTCACCAACTAGTTGATGCATCGTGACATCGATGTCGAGCTTCATGGATGCCTATTCGCTACAATCAACCGGGATAGGTCAAAAGGTCCTTGGACTTCCACGACCTCTTCCATACAGTTAACATCGTCAGTAACGCTCGATAAACAACCGGATAAGTTGGCAATCCTCATACGCCACAACTTTCTCCATAACGTTAACATCATCGAGTAAACGCCCGATACACAACCTCGGATAGGTCAAAATCCTCGCCGGATTCAATTCGATCTCTTCCATAGGTTAACATCGCCGAGTAACGCTCGATAAACAACCTTGATAAGTTGGCAATCCTCTATAGGCGCCTACAACTTTCTCCATAAGGTTAACATCATCGAGTAAACGCCTCATACACAACCGGATAGGTCAAAAAATCCTCGATTCAACTCGACCTCTTCCAGGTTAACATCCGAGTAACGCCTCGATAAACAACCTTGATAAGTTGGCAATCCATGACGCCTACAACTTTCTCCATAACAGTTAACATCATCGAAAACGCCCATACACAACCTGGATAGGTCAAAATCCTCGGATTCAATTCGATCTCTTCCATAGGTTAACATCGTAGTAACGCTCGATAAACAACCTTGGATAAGTTGGCAATCTATAGCTACAACTTTCTCCATAACGTTAACATCATCGAAAACGCCCGATACACAACCTGGATAGGTCAAAAATCCTTAACGGATTCAACTTCGACCTCTTCAGTTAACATCGCCGAGTAACGCTCGATAAACAACCTTGGATAAGTTGGCAATCTATAGACGCCAACTTTCTCCATGGTTAACATCATCGAAAACGCCCGATACAACCTCGGATAGGTCAAAATCTCGCCGGATTCAACTCGACCTCTTCCATAGTTAACATCGCCGAGTAACGCCTCGATAAACAACGGATAAGTTGGCAATCCTCATATGCCTACAACTTTCTCCATAAAAGGTTAACATCATCGGTAAACGCCGATACACAACAGATAGATCGAGAGGTTAGAGAACCTCTATAAATATATTCCGTGTTTGTCGTCGTAACGCTCGATAAACAACCTTGGATAAGTTGGCAATCTATGACGCTACAACTTTCTCCATGGTTAACATCATCGAGTAAACGCCTATAAACAACCTCGGATAGGTCAAAATCCAGCGGATTCAACTCGACCTCTTCCAAAGTGCTAACGCGATCGCACACACTCGACAAATCGGATAGGTCAAAGATCCCGTCGGCCGCTAACCACCGCCGCCATCACCGCCGCCATCACCGACACCGGTTATCTCCGGCAACCTTCACCATCATCGCCACGCGACTACCGTCACGGTTCCGCCACCACAACCCATAGCCACCGCCGCCGCCATCGCCGAGTAATATTCTCGATAAACAACCTCGGATAAGTTGGTAATCTATAACCGCTTACAACTTTCTCCATAATAGCAACGCCATCGCAACACTCGACAAACAACCTCGGATAGGTCAAACTTTATACCTACCACCGCACGCCATCGAGCAAACACTCGACAAACAACCTTGACGGGCCAAAGATCTCGCCAATTCAATTCGACTTCCATGGGTTAACGCCATCGAAGTCACACTCGATAAATACCGGATAGGTCAAAGATCCCTGCCGCTAACCACGCTGCCACTACCCGGGCCACTACACCGCCGCTGCAATCGCCGGTCATCACCATCGCCGCCGCCGGTCATCCGCTGACTACGACGTTATCGCATTGCCGACCACCTCGTCGCCAACAACGTGCCGGACCGTTGCTGACTACGACGCTGCCGCCGGCTGACTACTGCCGCTCTGTTCGCCGGAACCCGGCTGCCGCTAACCATCAGAAGGCCGCCGCTGTTGACTACTGCTGCCGGTCTACTGCTGAATTATCACCGATCCACTTCGACGCTTCAATCGCTGATTACTGCCGCTGCCGGGCCGGTGAACTCTCGGCCGCTAACCATCAGAAGGCCACACCGCTGATACGTTGATTATCGCTGATAATTTTCATTTATCGACGTTGCTGCCACTGCTGACTACGTTCTGCATCGCGCATTGACTTCATGCCGCTAACCATCAGTGGCCATCACACTACTGCGGCATACTAATAGACCACCGCTAATTTGCCGGGTCACTACCATCGTGCCATTATCTCGGCTTAATCCACTGACGTATTGCCATTCGTCGTTGTCTATAACAACTGTTGTTAACGCTGCTGATTAATGGTTGCGCACCGCTGCAATCTCGCCGGAATCGCCGGTCACAAATCCACGGTCCTTCCCCGCGATTATTACGCTGGCCGCTAATTGTTGACTACTGGTCTGCCAGCAACTACCGTGATTACCGCACTGATTATCGTCATGGTCCTCGCTGACCACCGACGCGCCGCCACCATCGACCATACGCGCCGCCAGCTTAACTACCGTCGTCAGCCACCACTATCGCCGTTTATCCTCGCCAACTACCATCGCAGGTCACCGTCGCCGACAAATGTCGTCGGCCACCATCGTCGAGCCTCTTCGTCAACCCTCGTCTCCGGTGATCGCCTCCAAACACCGGCAACTCATACGATCGAGATGAAAATTATTCCAAGGAGAGTGCCCAAACTCCCACCAGGGGGAGGGCTATGCACTCTAAGAGGAGGAGAGAAGATCCAAAAAGAGTGCCCAAACTCCCACCAGGGGGAGGGCTATGCACTCTAAGAGGAGAAGAGGAGATGAGAAAAATATGCCTTTCCCTCTTAGCTGGGGTTTTATAGACCCTCAGGCAAAAGCCAGAAAACCGCCCAAACCGCTCAAAACCGTCAAAACCGCGTGCCTGTGGGCCTGCCTGCGCGCGCACCTGCCCCGCGCGCGCTGCGCGCCGCGCCGCGTGTTGCACCGCGTGCCTGCGCCGCGCGAGCCGCGCGCCCGCACCGCGCCCCGCGCGCGCCCGCCCGCGCGCGCCCTCGGGCCGAAACCGTCGGTCCACGGGTCGCGCCGCTTCGGTCCGCGGGCGCCAACCGCCTGCCGCGGGCTGAAACCGCTCGCCCGCGGGCCGCAACCGCCGGCCCGCACCGCCGGCCGCGGGCCGCAACCGCCGACCCGCGCATCCAGCCCGTTCAGCCCGCGTCCGTCTCACGACCCGCCGAGCCCCGAACAGCGGTTGGTTCGCGCGCGCGGCGGCCCATGTGCGCGCGCGCGCGCGCTCGCTGGCACGCCCGCTGGCGCCCACGGCACCTGAAGCTCGCTCCTGATCGATCGATCTTCAAATCTCCCCGCATTTATACACATATTTGCGGCCCTGCATCAGCCCCACAGTTATAATATTGTGCTGTTATGAAGATCTGTTCTATCAAAATGCGATAATTCTCAAATTTCATCGGAATTTCTATTTTCATATATTTTTGGATGGCGAGATAATGTCCCGAAAATAGGAAACAACTTGATCGTCACCAGAAAAATTAATTTGATCAACACGAATCTGAGACATTTTCAAAATTAGCGATCATCCGATTTGTGCTTACAGTCAAAATGGCCGTCCGATGAGAGCGAGCATGACATCGGCATGTCGATCGAACTTCGAATCGACTGGTCAGTATCGGGCGTGAAAATGGATCGATCGTCAAATGGTCGCGACATATTTATAATTCGGTCGGCGTCGAGCGAATCCAATGAATCGAGATCATTCAGACATCATTAAAGGCACAGGATCATCAAAATACCGTCGATCGGGGATCGCCTTGGCCGTCAGATGGGGTGGTTGGAGTTTTCCACAATTTACGCCACTCCCAAAAAACTATAAATAAGCCTCATTCTCACGAGGGGCCAGAAATCGATTGGAAGACCGAGCTCGAGAACCAGGTCGACCTTGTAGCGATCTATCACCACCAGTGCCACCAGGTAGTGCGAAGATCGGAGCTTCGTCCTTGGAGATCGCCCAGGGGTAGAAAAGACCAGGTTCTTGGCTCCACTCCAGAAGATCGAGGTTGCTCCCGGAAGATCGGTTCTGCCCGCTTTTGGGAAACTTCTCCCAGGGTTGGAGTTGGCCGATATTGTACTTTTCTACACTTTCGGAATATTGTTTCCAAACACCTTCTCGGTAGAGGACTGTATCTTTGAACACATAGTGAAAGTTCTACAAAGCTGGCGATGGTTTCATGCGGGTTTTCCGTATAACCCGTGTTCGTATCACTTGTGTGTTGGATAATTTTTGAGAACGAAGATCTCTCTAGAATAAAATTCTCTAACGCATATATATATATATATATATATATTTTTTTTTTGGAAAGGTATCAAACACCCATGGGTGGGGATAATAATATATTGTCTCACGAGGCAAGCGTCGCATTCATCAACGGTCCTGATGTTTATGTAGGCCTTCTTGGAGAGAAATCGAATGCGGTCAGGAGATTCAGTCCGCTATAACCAAACTAATAAGAGTGTGGATAACATCATATCGATTAAAGGAAGTGCATTGGAAATGAGGTCATTGAACCAACAAATCAAGGAAGCTGGGGGCGCCGCGGGAAGTTGGAAATCGATAGGGTTAATACATATATATTTTTTAAATTTATGTATATTTTAAATTTATGTATATTTTGGTGCGATTGAGACAATACAATGCTATATAAAAAGATACTGAAAGCTAGGTATTACGTATATAAATAGAGAAAAAAATTTATGATTTTATGTAAATTCTTTGGAAAAGTCAATAGGGGCTTATTGGATGCCTCAAAAAGAAATATAATATAAAAAGAATGCAATATAACCTAAATGTAATATATTTTGATTACTTTAAGATTGTTCAGAGAGGTACAACTATTTCAAACAGACTCTTAATTATAGGTGTAAATGAGTCGAGTTTGAACGAAAACCCTTCATTCATTTCGTGTTGAAAATGATTTCGAAATTTAGGTGTTAGGTTCGAATTATTTGAAATAGTTCGAAATACGATAATCTAACAAATCTATAAGAAGGAAGATTCGAATCTGGGCCAATCTCTTGCATAATAAAAACTTTAATCACTAAGCCATACTTGTAACTATGATAAATATATGTGTTTGTATATATATATATAATATTTTATTTTGAGCTAAATAGAGTCAAACACGATTGAACAAATGATTGTTCATGTTCGACTCATTTATAAATCGAACTTGAAATATTTGTTCATATTTAGCTCGCTTAGTTAACGAACGAGCCAAACACGAGCTGTTCACAAATAATGAATTTTTTTTTACAATCCTAATCTCATATACAACATACGTACAAAATATTAAACTCAAAGCTACTTACTTATAAACCTAAATCCTTAACCAATAAGCTAAAATAATTTGTATATTCACACAAGACTCACCGAACAATATATTTATCCAAGAACAAATAACATATATTTTGGGATTGTGCCTTGCGTGATAAAAATTCTATCAATAATAAATTCTTAAAATTTCTCCCTCCCTCTCCCAATTCATAATGTAAATTTATGCATTTGTATAGATTCACTTTATAACTAATTTTTTACTAACTAAACATTTACTTGAAATTCACAAAGGTGATCATCTCTTCCTCATCTTCAGGCCTAGTACACAATCTAACCAACTAAGTAGGGCTGCAAATGGACCGAGCTTTCAACAAGCTACCCGTGGCTCGGCTGGATTAGAACTCGTTCATGATCATTTGATTAACAAATCAAACGACCTTGAACACTTTTGTAAATACTCGATTGCTAAATGAAAATATTTGAATAACTTATCGTTCGGTTCATTTATGTTCATGAATATTATCGTTTAACGCTCGTGATCAAGCTCGCTAATGAGCTCAATTATAACTTGTTTGTGAACAATATTATTTAAATTATTATATTTTCAGGCTTAATAAGCTTTAATTGATACATCTCATATATATATTTCTCAACAAGCTGCTCATGAACAAGCTCAATTAAGGCTTGATTAAAGCTCATTTATTTCATTAAACGAGCTACTCGTTAATAAGCTCGATAATCCAATTTGAATAGTGCTCGTGAACATACTCGAATCGAGCTCTCGATAATGGTAAACAAGCTCAAGCTTGAACACTATTCTAAAAAGCTTGAATCAAGCTCGAGAACGATAATATTAAACAAGCTCAAACTTGAACATATACATGCTCGGCTCGGCGCAGCTCGTCTCGTTTACAACCCTTATGCTCATGGACCGACTCAATCAATTCTACAAAGTTTAGACAAATTCAAGTGATCAATTAATAAAAGAACTTAGCATGCTTGTATGGGCGTCAAATTTTTAAAAATAATGATACTGATATAGACATGTGAACGAGGTTAATCTCACATTAGACAAAAATAAGGATTCAATTCTTAAAACACTATTAATATCTTGTACCAATTAGGTTAAATTTGAGTTTATCTCTAACCCCTGATACATTATATTCAATTAGAGCATCAATTTTCCACCCTACTAAAATACAATATCTAAAGTTTGTGTAAAAGACCCAAGCTTGAGCGAGTTAAAACTTTGATCGTGTTCGACTCATTTGCATTAACTCATATTAAAATTAAACTTGCAAGAAGTTTGTTCATGTTCAACTCAATATAGATTATTTTGTTTGAATTGACTCATGTTTCACTTGATTTGTCAAACGAAACCAACCCAAATGAGCCTTGTTCAAGATCTTCTAAACTTATGATGGGATATTTATGCATGCATTTATGTTAAAAGAAGCATCTCTTTACAATATAGGACTAAATTATGACACCAATATACAAATAAATAATAAATTTAGTAGAAATATAAAATGGTGGGAGCAAGATTCAAACTTGCATCAATTCCAAAATTTTATCTCTAGGTCCATGTGCCAAATTTACTACAATTAATAAATTGTATATATATAACTTTTTATTTCTCGCTACTACGAGCTGAACACAATCAAATGCAGAGCTATTCGTATTCAGCTCATTTACTTAACGAGTAATTCGAACACGTGCTGCTTAACAAGCCAAATACAAATTATTCGCGAAACAACAAACTTTTTCACCGCCCTAATTTCATATGCTGGGACGTCAGAAAATTTATTTTATTGATTACTTGACATTTCGTAGCAATTTTAATAAAAAAATTCCCCTATCCTTCTCTTTTGATCCATGATTCATCCGTGTCCATCTCAGGCAAAAAAAAAAAACAATATAATACAGCAGAAACACAAAGGTTGAAGTAAGCAATAATCCATTCCAAGTTGAAATATAAATCCTAAACATAAAAAATATAAAAAAAAAAAATTCAGTAACTCCTAACAGCTTCCAATCCTTAAATAAATTCGAAGAGGAAGCCACATAATATCAGCTAACAGCACTGGTCCTGTCTCATGCTTATTACTATGGTTAAGGCTATAATCTATTTGAGTATTTATAGAAAGCTCAGTGATCTAACTACTACTTTTAAGACAACGCAGGAGCCCAAAGCTAAGGAGTTAACGAGTCTGATCACTATATTGAAATACACTGCCAATTCTATGTGCAGTAGTAAATGATTATGACTGGCTCACCGACTTCATTGACGCACCATGTTGAAGTGGAACCTCGATAACTGCTGCGGAATCGTTGAGATCACTGATCCAAACTTCTGCATTCATGGTTTTATGGCACGTCAGAAATGTAGCACAAGATAATGATTCTAGATTATTTATAATATTTTTAAAAAATTTAGAATTTATTTTCTCTCTCTCTCTCTCTCTCTCTCAACTATGATTCTATCTCAACATGGTTTTGCAAGAAACGAATCATCCACCCTTTATATGGACTTCTCACTCCTTGAACTACCAATTTACCAAGACTTCTCACTATAAGAATCTCACATGAAGGAATTCACTCTCCTTCGAAGCCCCTAAAGCAGCGCAAACTCCAATAATCAGAAAATTATCTTCGGGAATTAAAGAATAAGATAAAAGCAAAGCATTGGAGATAATTATCAAGGGCTCGTCATCAAATTCACATCAATTTAATTCTTTCTTCTGCATGCCACAATATCCATTGATATTTAACACCTAAAGCAAACAATTTTATAACCACGTCAATTAAAACTTTTTAATACAACAAAATCACCGCCACCCTTTCTCTTGCTGATGGAGAGACATTAGGAAAGGAAAATTAGAGGAGAAAGTAGATTGCCTTCATCGTAATATGACCCAACTCTTCCATTGCCTCCTTTTATCTCATTTTTAAAATTCAAATGTGAAGTCCTGCATCCACAAGATCATCTTCACCATCATCACCACCAAGCAGATCAACAAATTCCATGACTGAAACCAGCATTCTTTCTCTCTTCTTCCATGTCTATTTCGTTTCCAATTGCAACATCATCCAAGTCTTCAACTGTGTTGAACACAAAGCAGGCATCAGTGTGGGCTCTAAAAATTCGCCACTGACCTCTCGATGATGAGAGTTTGGAATGATGTCGGTCAAATTTTAAGAAGGCAGATGTAATAGTAGATAAGACACTACCCAGATTTCACTCATGACTTCTCATTTGCCGGTTATAGACGCAAGCACTTATAATTAATTATTGCTCTCAATGCTAAGAGAGAACTTTCGATTAAGACTAGTCATTAGATCGCTAAATGCATAGCATATAGTAGCACCATGTGGAGTTTTGAAATTTAGTTTCTGAAATTCATCATTCTTTATTTGAAGCGGATGATTGGGGGAATGATGACGTGCTCGATCAAGATCCTATGATTATTCATTGTGGTCCTACCTACTTACGGAGGTCGTCAATTCAACCCGATCGAAAAGATCCTTATCGAATCGTGCCGCCAAGAGAATCTTGTAGACATGGGATGTTATTTATCTAAGGAGACATGCTTAAGTCCACCTTAATTAACATAAGATTTTTTACCCTATCAAGTGTACCTTATGGTTCACATCTCAAAGCGCGGCATCGGGAAACATACGAAGGCCAGACCTTAATATAATGGTTTCATTTGACGAACCCGATCAAAGGACTATTGACCTCCATGCACGCGCCACAAATCGAGCTCACAATGTGAATTCGACGAGCTTCAGCGCGCAAATCGGGACTGAAATATACTCGACGACATCGAAAATCAATCGAAACGATCTCCGTCGTGTTCAGAACGTCTAAATTGATCAGAATAGACATCTTGCATAATTCAACGGTCGACCGATCAAGAAAGAAGCTCGCTGATGCACTGACATGCATATCGAGGTTGGGAAGTCGTGACGTTACTCAAACGACATCCGTTCGCGAAATTGATCGCTCTGTTAGCGCCGAAACGTCAAAACCTATCAAATAAGACTGTTCACGCTCAATTCGGACGAGCATGCGCGAATATCGAGCGAGCGAAAGCAACAACGCGCAAATTTGAACAATTGAACTGAAATTGACCCCGATTTGACATCGACTTAAACCAAACGGCCTCCGATCGCGAAACGGACTGTGTCATTGCATCCGGAGCATCAGAGTAACCTACTAAAATTGACATATATATTATCTATGTGACTATGTCGGCATGAAAATCCAAATTAAGGCAAATAAAATAATAAACAAATACAAATCCTATAAATACCCCTCCTAAAATCCTAAACTATAATTTTCCTATTTTCCCTCTCCCACAGCCAACAACCTCCCGTACTCACACCTTTCACGAGACCCCTCACGGTCTCTCCCTCTCTCTCTCTCTCTCTCTCCTATACATGCCTTTTTTGGCATGGTGTGCCCCACTCTATGGGACGGGAGGCCGAAATCCAAAATTTTATCTAAAAATTTATACTGATGAAACTTAAAATAAGTAAAATATTATACAAATCCCTTAAGTTTAAATTAATGTTGAATCAAAAACACATGCATATCGACACTACTGAACGCTTAAATTCAGTTCAAGGATGTCGGGTTGATTCGGTTGGTCTTAAGACCGGGTCCGGGTTAACAAAACCTAAAAATCTAATAATGTTATTATAATATTTTTAATCTAATAAAACATCTAATTTAATGCGATATACGAAATTTGATCCTCTATTATTAAATTAATAGAGTCGACTAGATCTGAAATAGCAAAATAATACATCTACCCCGATAATGGCTATGTTGAATGAAAATTTTAACCGGAAGGGATATTTCAATCAAAATATGATCATAATTTCAAAGCAAATTAACTTAGATTAAATCTTAATCTAAATACAAAATTTAAAATATCATTGAGCTTAAATGTCTAAGTCAAATTCAATATTAAAAAAAAAAACTTAAATCAAACTTCATTCAATCCACCTTCCACAATAGTTTGTTGAAGGTGACAAATTAAGAAAACTCTAGCTAACAAAGAAGTCAAATCAAGTACACAACTATATTTACTCTCAAACAATCTCATGCCAACAAGGATGTGATCGTGTCCTTCCGATCATTTGGCCATAGACTCACATGATGCGCATTTACCGTAGTCCTTGACGGTGGTTGTCCAAAAAGATTATATATTACTTGGCCACGACTATAGATGCTCCCCAATGACTCGCCTTTGAGTTGTGAACCATAAGATACTTGATTGGAAAAAAGTCCTCTGTTAAGGCGCAGAACGCGTCTCTTTAGACAAACACCACCGGATCTAAGGATTTCTTGACGTAACTCATGGTTGCGATAAGGATCCTTCTAGTCATTCGATTACCTCCTCTAACTAAGTAGACTAGGGATCACGACAACCCGAGATGACAGAACTATGAGATCTAGATCAGGCGCATCATCGTTTCCCCAACCATCCGCTTTAAGTTAAATATCATGAATTTCATAAATCACAATTTTATACTCCACATTATGCTACTATATGCTACGCACTGAGTGACCTAACAATTAGCCTTGATCGAAAGTTCTCTAAGACCGAGAGGATAATTAACTATAGTTTGCTTTATAGGAAACAGAACGATCTAAAGTCCTCACAAAATGAGGGCGAAATCTCTGGATAATGTCTAATCTACTATTCCATCTAATTTCTGAAAATTTCACCGATGCATAAATCATACTCTCTTCATCGAGAGGTTAGTGGCGAATTTTCGGAGCCCACAAGGACTCTGGTCGTAACCGCATCATATGTGGAGCCCACAAGATTTAAAGTCCCTACTGGCATGAGAATGATTAAGAGTGAATATAATTATATACTTGATTTGACATTAGCTCCTTTATGAGCTAAAATTTTCTTAACTTATCACATTCAATAAACAATTACGAAATGTGAATTGAATTTTAACTTTATGTTTTTTTAGATTGATGATTTTCATTTAATTATTTTGAGTTTGATAATTCATTAGATTTTTTACTTAGATTGATAGTTGATTTATGCTAATTAAATTCAAATTTTTAAACATATTTTAATGGTAGTATCCTCTCAGGTTGAAATCTCCATTCAACAATAATCATCTAGTATATGTTTGCTTTATTATTTATATTTGACTCTATTAATTTAATAATAGATGATCAGATCTAGATTTATATTTTGAAAATTTTGAATTTATGAATATTGAATATAAATATCTTTAGATATTTTGATAATAATGACTCCTCCGGTTGATATATTTAATCAACTTAGCCATCATTGGAGAATTAGGAGATAATTATTATACTGTCATATGACAGAATTAACTTCTCAAAAATTTTCTCAAGTAGAGAAAGCTATAATAATATTATTAGATTTTGTTAACCCGGACCCAGTCCGTAGACCCAACCGGGAATCAACCCGCACAACATTCTCAAATACTAAATTTATGCATTTAACATAGTGTCAGTGCTCATGCGGGTGTATTAAGAATACATGTATACTTCTGAAGTATTAAATTTGAATTTTAATCTTGGGGAATTAAGAGATAGTTATTATACTGTCATATAACAGAATTAGCTTCTCAGAGATTTTCTCAAGTAGAGAAAACTATAACAATATTATTAAATGTTGTTAACCCAGACCAAGTCCGCAGACCTAACCGGGAATCAACCCATATAATATCCTCAAATACTAAATTTATGCATTCAACATAGTATCAGGACTCATGCGGGTGTATTAAGAATACATGTATACTTCTGAAATATTAAATTTGAATTTTAATCATGCATCGTAATGTGTGTAAAGCTCATTCCATTGGGTTATTTAAGTGAATCTCGATATCATAAATCTGAGCATGAGATTACCTCGTGATTTGTGTACTATTCATTTTATTAAAACTTTAATTGTTTGCATGCATTTTGAAATAATAAGTTTAAATGTAAACTCGCTTTAGTTGAAGCTTTAATTAACGTCTTCTGTCTGCTTGTACAATACGTTGCGGATTCGATGACGTAAGACGTTTCAGCTCCTATTCAATCAATTGAAATAATACTTGTTTACTTTTGCATTTAGTTTTGAATTCATTGGATTCTCAAATTAAATAGGACCCCCTGCTCATGTTTGTTGACGAGTGAATTATCAATCATTATGTAAGTTCACTTTAAAGTTTGATTTGAATTCATTCCCAATTGAAAGTTGGATTTCAAGCTTAATGCATGCTTGTTATAAATATTGCGTGAACATCAAATTTTATTTGCATTTGATTTAGACTCTTGACTATTTCAATGCATGATATAAGATAAGCCACATGTTCATTCGAATATATTCTTTGATCACCAGCTAACCTTTACATCTCATTATAGCTTATGGGCAAATTATCAAATGATATTTTTCCTTGTAAGTGAAAATCAATTTCATTGCAAATGCTATTTCTGTTTGTTAATAAGTCATTCTCTAGCTCGTAAGAGAGCTATTTTGTTCCTTGCAGCTTAGTTGTTATCTTGTTAATCTCATGTCTCGCATATTCATTTTCATCCACAATCATTCTCACTTAGCTCATTATTATATGATATTAATATTCGTTGGGCTCATTTGAATTCAATCTTTATGAATTTATTTTGTTTTATGACTTTATGTTTCATAATTAATTTAAAATCTGATTAATCTTAAGGGAGATTTACATACATACCACACAATTCTTATGTATTTACATATCTAACACCTAAAGTTAAATATTTACATATCTAATATTTTTCTATGCTTAAAAATGTGTATTTCTCTTTTAAAAAGTGAGTAATGATAGTATTTTTGATGTGATATTGAAGATTGGAGTGTTATATATGTAAAAATTAAAGTTTATAGAATGTAAATACATACATGTATGTATGTAAATCCCCTAATTTTAAATTTAAGTCAAAAAATTTGAATTGTAACCTCCGACGTCATCCCCATAGGTTACTTGATGAAAGTTCTCCTACTATATTTAAGAAGCGATAAATAATGTCATGGCTTAAAAAATCTTCTAAACCTACCATGCTTAAGAAAAAATATGTGGCTTTAAATACCCATAAAGGGGCAAGAATAGGATTTAAACAACACGCGAAGAATTTAGAGAAGCATATATTTGCAATTGTATTAGAGCAAAAGTACAAAAATTTAATACATTAAGCAAGTATATACACAGGTATTTCAAATGAAATTTGGCAACCTCCCGATGTTATCCCCGTGTACGGCTTAGGGAGTTTTCTAAACCCATCATGCTTAAAAAAACATGCATAAGCCTTCAATACCTGCGTAAGAGACATCCTGATTTCCTTGTCATGCTGAAGCTGCATGTACTCGATATATATATATATATATATATATATATATATATATATATATATATGAAGGCGAAATGATAAAACATAAGTGCAATCACTCTATCACACATGTCCCTGTCTCATCCACTTTTTGCCACTTGAAATTATCAAACAATCAATGACCACATGAATACCATACAAACCTACACTCCACTTCACCATTTTCATACCAAACATCATCAAAGTATCATTATGAGGAAGGGCTAGAAAATAAAAGAAATGAAAATTATTTTCGGTGCTGCAGTTTCCTGCTACAGTGTTGTGCTACAGTGCACCGCCATAGTAATGGCGCTACAGTATTTCCGCTACAGTAAGACGGGATTCAGGAGCTCGGAAGATCGATTGACGGGAGAATTTTGGGACGGGGTCTTCGGCTTGGAATCGATGGGCTTGTAGTTGCTGTGTACGAATCGAGACAGAAGGAGATCCCGCGCGACGTAGGGTTGGAGGCGGACTTGCGGAATTTAGACAAGCAGAAGCGCTCGAAGGGTGGTGGAGGGAAAGACGAGAGTCACCTTCGCGACGTCCCCCTTCTCTTTTATTCGAGCAGTAGCGGAGCGGAAAGGGAGAAAGATGAAGGTTTCGAGCGCCGGAATCTCGTTGATTCCTTCACTAGCGAGTTCGTCGTCTGTTGTTCTTGATTTTCGAGCGTCTCGGGTAGAAGACGGGACGGAAGGATGGAGGCCTTTTGGCCTTCGATCGTGAGAGAGGACGAGGGCTCGAGACACTCGACCGAGAGGAATCCCTATGCGACGCAAAATGGGAGTATCGGGGTGTGAATAGGATAGTCAAGGGGGTGTTTCAAAGGATTGGATTTATTTCAAGTAGTATTTATTAAATCTAGTATATCTAGATTTAGTAAATTTCGAGCTGTTAAATTCTGAAAAATATTTGATAAAAAATTTATTAAATTCTGCTAAATTCAAAAATATATTTAATAAATTATCTGAGAATTTAAATTTGTTATAATTAAATAATATTTACATACAAGTACTGTAATAGAAATAATTGGAAAAGATGAAACTTAGTGACCATAACAATATAAAGTGAAAACAATCATATGCATCTCTATAATAATATATGACTTGAAATTAAAATCAAATGAGATATCTTAAGGTAAGTAAAATAACAAGCTTGTCAAAACAACCTCTTTCCATTGAAATTGCACTCAATTAAGTCAAAAGAATCAGATAATAATCTCATAAAAGGCTAATGTCTAACAAAAACGTTGACTTGAAGGTTAAGAGTAAACCCGCAACAAAGATTAAGTATCTATTCCTTGCTCAATAATGCACAGAAGAATACATTTGGTCTGAATATTAAAGAGCTTTGAGACATTTTTTGTAAGGATCGGTAGTTGGTTATATAAAATGTTTGACGTCTCAAAATACATATCATGATTTTCTGTCAAAATCAAGGGAAACATCTTTTAAGCAAAAATTATCGTGTATCTCCATCATGTCGGATCAACAGACGTGCATTGATGGTTTCCCTGACGGTGAGCTTAAGGAGAAGCTGAAAAAGACGTTAAAGAAGGCGAGTCGACGAGCAACTCGCTATTGTTAAGGAGCTATCGAGCTTTCTTGAAAGGCTTGAGATGCCGGATTGACCTTTGGTAGATGGAAGCGCTCGACAAAAAAGGTTAACGCAAGGTGGAAGAGAAAGAAGACGCACCAATTTGACGATGAGGGTATTCCTTCATGGGTTCATGAGGATAATAGAAGAGTTCTTAAGCAGGTGGATATGAAACTAAAACCAAATGTTATTGTGGCAAAGGATGGGAGCAGAGATTACGCGACAATTTCTATGGCGTTGGACAGACAGCCGGAGCAAGGGGCGGAGGCGGGGCCATGGGTTTGGGACCAGCTAAGAAGACGCTATCTGCATCTGGGTTTCGGACAACCGATTCCCGCCATACAGAGAGGTTCGTCGATCTCTAAATCTCGTTAAATCCGATCGATTTAATAACCGAGATTCGATTCTGATTTACGGATTTACAAAGATTGATTTACTAAATCCTCGGAAGGTGTTTGGTAGGGTTTACGGGATTTAGATGGCTAAATCCTTAGTAAATCCGTTGTCAAACACCCCCTTAGGGTTAAGTATTAGGGGTATATATAAGAGTCTATACTTATTTAAGTGAAAATCAACCCTAATTTGAAATTTTACGATGATACAATCATATGACTAATATATATGTCAATTTTAAGTTATTTTGATGTTCCAAAGCAAGCGACATCCATTTGTGATCGGAGTTCGGTTCAAGCGATCGACGGATCAATTCGGTTCAAAATGCGATTATCGCTTTCCACCGCTCAACATTTGGCATTCGTCCGAATCGAGCTCGAACAATCTCATTTGATAGATTTCAAAGTTTCAAAGCTAATAACGTAATTAATTTCACGAATGGATGTCGTTTGGACATCGTCGCAGCCTCCGACCCGATGTGCGCATCGACGCCTTCTCCTTCGACGGCCGACCGTCGGCGAATATGTATATTCTGATCAATTTTGATGTTCTAAACACGATGACGAAGTCCGTTCGTCGATCGGAGATCATTTCGACTAGTTTAGGCGACGTCCAGTGTATCACAGCTTTGATTTACGCGATATTGCATCCGAAGCCCATCGAATTTGCTCCATAAATCCAATTTGACTCGTGGATCATGTGTGAAGGTTAACAATCAGACTATCCCCCAACATTGTTTCAGTCATTATCTGCACCAAACAACCCTCAAGCTCTAGGGCCTAGCACCACCTCTTGCACCAATATTCTCTCCATCAACATTCACAATCTTGTTTTACATGTTCAACAATCCATTTCTATTTTTTCCATCCTAGCAATAAGGGCACCATCTCCTTGACCATTACCGTTGAGCCCAATCTCATCCACGCCAACATACTCATCAACCATATCATCTCGCCATCTCTTCCACCAAAGCTTCACTATTTGCAAGTACATTGTCCTCTCCGATGACCACATTATTAGCTTCTCCGACAACAATGAATACATAGAGCGCATCTTCAAAATCAATAAAAGCGGTGTCTTTGCCTACGATCCCTCTATGAATCAGAACTTCATTGAAGCTTTGCAAAAGCGCTATACCAATTACCTCAAAATCCATGCTAATGTGAGCGCTCACTCTTCTCAAAATATCATTGTTTTACCAAATGTGCTCTGCCCTGTGCAATTCTCACTATAAATGCATGCATCATCTATGACCATAATCATCTGTGAATCATACTCACTGTCAAAAGTTCTTTTTGCATCAAGCTTATGCTCACTAAATCGCCCCACCAACATGACATCATGCAATAGTTTCATGTGTCATAATGGACACCCTACTCGCTCGCCACTGCTCCATGCTTGTTCACAGATGCCTCCACACCCTTTGGATGCAAACCTCACACAGCCCATAGCTGCCCACCTATAGTACTTGCACTAATCACACCTCTAATGCTCTATGACTCTCCGCATGTTAAGTTCTACACATCTTGTGTTCTAGCATATTCTCACACACCATTGGCTTATCTATCCACTCAGATGATCCCTCAAATCATCCCCATCAAAAATAAAAAAGAATAATTTCAATCAATTAGTCTTAATTAAGTTCATTAAAATCTTCAAGCTTTCAACTATATCTTTTTAGAGTTGACCATGTTTTTTTTGAGAATATATAATCTTCTACTAATATTTGGATATAGAAATGCTCTTTCCCTTCATCATTTTCTTTGGAACGTACTTTACATTCATCTCATTCTCCTCATCTTTGCGATGGCCTTTCCATTCATTTTCCTCTTCACAATGAATTTTTCAAATTCCGCAGAACATTTGAAGACCTATATTTCTCCCACTAAAAAAATGTTAGATCTCCATAATAGAAGTTTTTGAAGTCCAAAGAATTGATGAGGTGTAAGTTTTTTTTTAATCTCTTATTAAGACGATATTTTGTGTTTGTTTTTATTTGTATTTAAAATAATTAAGAGGTATCAAATATATCAATTTAATTTTAAATATGATGTCTTCCTACCGTTCATAACATATTTATATGAGTTTTTGAGTCTAAAAATATCTTGTATTGGAGATTGTCACATGATAAATGAATATTTAACATTTCTTTCGGTCTAACTTAAGGGGGTTATCCCATTTCTACAATTTTTAATTATTACTTTGAATCTATTCCTTGTCTCTCTCTTTTTTAAAGCACTCATTCATTTAACCTTCTTATCCTATCCCATCAGTCTCCTCCTTTCTAGCTCCTGTTAAGTTGTTCCTTATCGCAAATGCTTGAAGGTAACCATTTGCATTAATGCTTATATGTCTCACATTATAGGAGTCAAAGTGTAATAGAATGCAATGTGAGCAAAACAATAAGTTAGGCATCTGACATATACATACATTACCACCAAATTCTTGTTGCATTTTCGCATATATTATTAAATATTTAAACAAAAAATAATATCTACCTCTTCACATTTATGTTCATACAACACATATTCCGCATATACAAACAAATTACTCCATTTACAAATAATTAAAGTGAGGGTAAGTTTAATGATCAACATGTGCCAAACTATCACCCAAGTGACAAACAAGTTATATGCTGAGTTGAAACCATGATAAGGTTATTTAAAATTAGGGCTTCGTTTGGCTAAGCTTTTTTCTGATAAAGTTCTGGTTTAAAAGATTTCGAAAGTTTATTTGCTTTTGAAAAGGCTAAAACAGAACTTTCAAAATTGAAATGCAAAAACTTTCAAGAAGCACACTATTCAAACGGGTATCAATATTAAAAATTCAAGCTCTCAAAAGCAAAACACACTAAAAAAGCTCTCCCAAACGAAGCCTAGATCTCATCCTATAATGATTATCGTTATGTATAATATTAATCATACGTACAGTTGAAAAAATAAATTAAAAAGAGTAGCAAGTTCAACGATAATTTAAAGGTTAGTGTAAATACTAAGAATAGGATACTAACATGGGAAACTTTCACTGCATATTATGTAACAATTCCTAAATAAAGAAAAAAGCTTTTCGAGAAACAATTAAGTTTTGGCAGAAAAACTAGAGTCCCCCTCAAAAGGAATTACCTGGACATTATCATAAAGCTCAAATAATGGAACAGCAAGTAACCTCAAGTTTTTTGGAACAGCAAAATATTCTCTTTCAGCCAAATGAACAATGAAAAGTTTCTTGCATTCCTGGAAAAGAAATTTCGACATAAGATTATGAACCAAAACATAGTAATAGCAAAGCAATGAATGTTCTAATCACCTTTGGCTTGGTGATGTGGGGAGGACAATAAGGATACATGACTGTTTCAAAGTTCGGTCTCCACCAGATGGCGACACATTCACCAACCTATGAGAAATGAAGATTTGTATTGAAATAAAAACAGGTAAAGAGCTTAAAACCACTGCAATTTGACAAAAAAAGTATCGAGTAATTAATGCTACAATACAAAGGCGTGTCATCGATAAGCACTGGCGCACTATTTTAATGATAATGCAACAGTTCAGATAGAGAAAATATTCCATTATCATGAGAATATGTTGAAGCATCATAAAGAAAAAATAAAAATAAAAAACTAGTCGAAGTTTTCATGATGCAAAATACGTCATAAAAAAGAGAGAAAATTGTGATGAAGGCAATCTTGAATCCAACAGACTAACTTTAAACTAAAGCTGCATTAGTACGTCCTGTTAGGCATCAGAGGAAAAAATATATATTATAAATAAATCCAAGAAATGCTAGAAGCAATATAATTTGTTGACATACATTCATTGGAATGCTATTGTTGGCAAATGAGACCCGCTTGCGGACATAGGTTGAGCTTAGAATGCCAATTTTGGTATTTTAATCTCACTTTATAATTAAGATGAATTTTTATATTTGTTAGGATTGATTGAATTGCACTCAAGCTCTCCACATATTGTGTTTAATCAATCAACTAATTAATAATTATTCGTGATTGCTTTCATGCAGGTATATTTATCCCCAAAGTTAGATTCTTAACATTTTTGTGGATTTTATAAAATCACATGTGAAAGAGAGAGTTCTAAACTCGTCCATATGTTTAAGTTGATCAACGAATCAATAATTTAGGTTAAATTCCTCAATTTATAATTTTGATTAAATCATATTATTTTAATGTGAGACGAAAGGAATGGCTATTGTCTATATGGAATAATTTTGACTTTTTAATTTAAATTTTTTATGTGAATAATTTTGTCATATCATAAAGATCACGAAATTCCTCTCTCTCTCTCTCTCTCTCACACACACACACGCACTCTCTCTCTCTCTCTTTTATTTGTTTGATTTTTTTATAATGAGATTAGGTATCAAAATTTAATGAAATATCGATAATATAATTACTTAGCAGTGTTGTGATTTGTGAGATTAAATGTGATTGTTGGGCCCTTCTCTCTTACTCCAAGCACAAGATCGACAAAGGGAATATTTTCTCTTGTTGAACCTAAGATCGATGACAAAGGTCTTCAATAATTATCCCGATCGGACCCAAGATCAATGTGCACGGATCCTCAAATTTTAGGACCTACAAATAAAAATTTCAAATCTTTGAGGATTAATAGTCATAATACCTGAAGAATAGTTTTAGAATTCTCAAAATAGCCCTAATTTTCCTCTTTTGGTCTCGAGATAGGGCTATTCACTCAAGATCTCGCAAAAAATCTCTGGTTCAGTCTCCCTTTCACGCTACAATCGCATGGCTAGGGCTCTCTCATCAATCACTCTTCTCGATTCTCCCCTTTTCTCACATGAAGCCACCCAACTCCAACTTCTCTCTCTCTCTCCCCCCTCAGATCACTCCCAATCTCTCACACCCTTATCTCTCAGCTATGACAAAAGAAACAAAGGCATCATTGATCTTTCCATCTTTTATAGACGATTGAACAATAACTGCTCGCAATCCTCTCTCTCTCTCTCTCTCTCACTTAGGTTTGCCGACGTGGAAGATCATGGGTCATGGTTTGTGCGAGTTTGTGGCCGAGCATGGGGTTATAGGAGTCAATTGAGGAGATTTGTGAGACATGGCAGCAAGAACTCCTTTTCCATCTCTTTTGGCTGCAACACAGCAGAAGCAATTCTAGAATTTTTAGCTACGATTTCGATTTTGCAAATACAGTATGTCGCATCAGCCAAACAAATCAAGAACAGGAAGATGGTATAAATGACCAAATATGCAATCCTTGCACAGTGGCTGCCAATTGAAATACTCCAGGAAATACTCCAGGAGTTGATCAACATAATAATCAACAAGCAGAACTAATAATTTAATTTTGGTTCACACTTTCATCCCTACTTCATCTAAACTATATTTCCAAAATCATTAAAATGCATGGTAAAACTAATAAATACCTGCCAATTTGGCTGAAAGTTAGGTGAGTTAACAGCAAGTTTGCTACATAACTTTCGTTTTAAGCCCTCAACTTCTAAAGAAGCACCATATGACAACATTGTTAAAAATGTTAAAAGTATCAACAAACAAAAAGAAAGCAGAAATAGATCGGTCTAATGAATGACTACATAACAGAAACTCACCATTCTCACCAGGTTTCAAACGACCACCAGGAAGCTTGCAGAAAGTATTACCAATTTGCAATAACAGTACGTGAGGATGATTGTGCTCCTCAACCTGCAAAACATAGACATTAATCCAATTGTTATGCCTAACTAAGATTAAGAAATTACCCTAAGAAAAAATAGCATTCAAATTTGCTAGCAGTAGGTTTCAATGCTGCATGATGTACGACGTTTAGGGTGAAAGTTTTCTAATGAAATCAGAAAGATGCAATGTATATCAAAGTTTAAAATTGTGCAGCAGGTATTAAGATGTGTTGCATCTGTGAGACGAGGTGTAAACTACAAAGCAGAAGTGAAAGCCTCACTCGAAAAATTGCATAAAAATAAAATGACATGCAAAGTTCAAACATATGAAGGAAAAAACATAACTATTTCAAAAATGAAGGAAAAACATAATAACATCCAAACAATATCAACACATTGAAATAGTAACATATCAACATCCTAAAAAAGTAAGAAGTAACCAATTGGATAATGAAATAAGTAACATACTAACATCCTAAAGTCAAATCATGAAGTACTTAGAGTTATAAATATATCAAACTATCAAAGTAAGCTAAGATATTAAAGTAAATTACTAAAACATAAAAACATAACCAAAATAAGCTCAAGTGTTCAACAAAAGTCCACTATGTCGTTCATACTATCATATGCTCAAGATAAAAAATAATAATCCATCAACAATAAGAATTTCTGAAATTAAAAACCATCATCATGCTCATCACTTAATGGGTCTTCATTTGAATTATATGCATAATGAATTGCTTCTTCTTTTTTTTCTGTTTTATCCTGAATTGTATCCATGTTTTCCCATTATTTTTCATCTTCAATCTCAATCATCTTCTTATTCCCTAATCAATAATAGTCAAATATAATGTTTATGTTCATACGTCATAGTTAGATTTTCAATTACATAAATGTTTGTGAATACCTTTTTTTTTTGTTTATTTCATTTTGGCTTGTGGTGGATCTACTAAACTTGCTTCTCTACCCATTTAAAAAAAAAGTCAACATTAAGATGTTTTTTTTCTGTAAATCATATGGGAGTTGCTTTATTCTTGTCATCCAAAAATCATTAATCATAATGCTATTATACAAAGCAATGAATCTACATCATATTTTTTAAAGTCTTCTTTCTTCAAATTTCTTTCTTTTGCTCTCTTGTTATCAATAATAAAAACAAATGATTTATCTTTTTAATATGGATTTGATTATATGTACTCCAATTTCGCTTAAAATCTAATGATGAACATACAAATCATAATACTTTAACAACAAATCATTATAGCTCAAGAATGCCATCATAAAATAGAATCCACCATTCAACAAAGTTAAAAAAAAAATCAAAACTAGGATAACTTTTCTTTATTTTAATAAGTAAATAATAAAAAATACCTAGAGGACGTTTTGTAATTGTATATTTGGCTTGCTATTTTCCAAATAATCCTTCCCTATTTCTAAAAAGGGAAAGTTACATGTCATGCTTCTCTCGCTCAATCGAGTTAGCTATCAAAATATCCATGCAATGATACGAGACTAGTTTGATCTCACAATAAATCAACTTATTTTCAGTATATTAAATAGTGGATTAAGGTAATATGTCTTGGTATGCAAATAATAATGAAGCTAAAGATCATACTTTTCATCAATGTTTTTCATATCTTCTTGTAGCTAGAATCATCTCGACCTAAATATTGAGCAATTAACTCCATAGCCTAGTCCATTATATTATAAATAAAGCTCATAGTCAACTTTTTTTAAATTCTAACATCTTCAAAACTTAAACAATGTATTTGTTGTTATTATTGCATGATTAACACTTAACCGAAACCTCTAATTGAAGATATTTTTTCTTACTGCTTAACCTTCAACTTTCTTTGGCCAAGCACAACTAAAATTATTGTGTAAAAGTGAATATAGATTCCAAAAGTTCTTGTGCTTCCAACATAGAAACCTAATTGTAGCATGTCATAGGAATTCCTTAAAAGGTTTCTCATTAATGTCAAAATCCATGCATGATTATAAATGAATTTTGTTATCTTCTTCACCAAAATCATTCTTGTGCTAAGCAAAGTCACCAAGTTTTTCTGAAATCAATCAATACAGTGTGCACACCCACAAGTGATTATAAATGAATTTTGTTATTTTCTTCACCAAAGCATTCTTGTGCTAAGCAAAGTCACCAAGTTTTTCTGAATAATCGGGAATTCCAACACTGCTACCTCTTATGTGATGTTGCCAGCTAAGATCAACTCAATTATTGCCAAGTCTCCTAGAAGATCAAACAAACATAAACAATAATAACCATAATCAAAGTATAACTACTTCCGATGGCGAAGTTAAACAACATAAAGTAGTATTTTTCCTACTTAGAAATAATCAAATCATACAACATCAGAAGTTACAAGTTTAATGTAATATCAAGCAAAGATTCAAAATTGCCAATAACTAAAAACAAAGAAGAGATGTCCTAAAATGTGGTAAGAATGTAAGAATATGTGTATGCAGAAATTAGCATGATCATTATTCTTTCTGTTTTTTTTTTTTTTTTTTTTTTAAATCATGGGTTTGATGGCTTCTGCATCCAATCATTACCATCAACAAATCAATTTCTGTAAAATATGTTCAATGCAAGTCAATATTTTCAAACATGAACTGATAAATCTTTTACAATAACAACAACAACAACAACAAGCCTTAATCCCACTAGGTGGGGTCGGCTATATGAATCCTTCGTCTCCATTGTGTCCTATTATGTGTCAAATTCTCATTTAATTCAAGAATACTAAGATCATTTTTTATACAAATCTTTTAATAATAGAAAAAAAAAGAACTTAATTCCTAAAGAAAAATTCAGCAAGTGGGAAAAAAAAGATGGACTTGGTCTTTTGCATAGCCATCAAAACCTCAGCAAGGCGCATTAGTCAACAATTTGCAATAAAATGGCTACTGTACAAAGATTACCCAGTATGAGAAAGCTATGAGCGTTCAAGTTTGTAGTGTCGGCAACTTACCAGTAAAATTGCCTCAACGCTCAGCCGCATACCTTCTTTCATATAGCTACAACAAAGAAAAAACTATTCAAACCAAAGGCAATTAAGTTTAAGAAATTAAACATTTGAGAGGTCATACTACACTAAGCCAAAGAGTGTGACCCAAAAACTTAGTAACTTCCAACCAAAACTCTTTAAAGCAGATTTAAAGGTAAAATAAAGAATTTTATACATATATTTCTCAAACAAAAAACATATCTTAAAGAGATGAATTTAAAGTAAAAAAAAAACTCAAACTGTTTATATCCAGCTTCACAATTATATAAGGAATTTCAGCTAGAGTCTATTTAATCTTGCAAGATGATAAACTTAATCTCCAAGCATCCATACATGTAAATGGTCCTGAGAAATAACATGTCGTCGTGCTGAAAAAAAACCACCACAAGAAGCATCCTCTTCAACATATTTGCCTGCCTAGCTATCACTAGAACCGGCAACAAGAACCAGTGGAGCACATATATCTTGTTTAACACACATTTCCATTAAACAATCAATCCAAACCACAAAAAAAACAGACTAATGAAATGCCAGAAGTTAAGCAAAATCCAGACGTGCAATAAAGCGCATTCTTATGGCATTATAATAAAAATCAATAAGGGCTAACAATTTATAGTTCAAACTTTTCTAATAATAACCTCGATAAATCCCCCAAGCAATAGCATAGACAGGAGAAGGATTCTTATTAATAAAGCTGAAGAAAAATAAAATACGTCTAGGGCAAAGAGATGGCTTGCACATGAAACATGCAATGTTGAGCGGACAAAAAGAACCTGACTCCTCCGACTCACACAATGACCTCAATGGAGATGAAACTTTTCATAATTTCAACGTTGAAAACACATGCTATAGCAAATTAAACAAGTAAACCTGCGGCAAAGCCGCACGGACCAATGAACTATTAAGCAACTTGATGTCATATTAATATAAAAAGTGATGATAACAAAAACAGAGTGAGAACGATAAAAGTAGGACCTTTCTTTCTGCTATGAAGCTCTAAGAAAAGGCTCCAAAACGTCGGATCGAATCATAATTTACGGTTTAGGGTGATTTTAGTAGTAGTTTACACGGAAATAAATAAAATGAGAGAAACCAATAAGGTACGGCCGGAAAATGGAGTAGGAACAAGTTTAAACAGAGTACCTTAAGCTAGAGTTTGGAGGGAGAACATACTTGACCTTCATACGAGCGAGACGGTCGGCGACGGAAGTGTCCTTCTCCATCTTGGGCTCCTTCATTCCAAAAGCGTAGTTGGACAGAGGATACGTGTTTACCACCGGCGACACCATCGTTTCTGCTCCTTCTCGCCGTCCCCTGCCTTCGGCCCGTGCTCGCGTCTCCGGCTTGGGATTCGCCGCCTCAACCGGGCTCATAAATTAACGTGGCTTTTACTTACACTATCACCCTATTCTTACGTATTTATAAATTAATCATCCTTTAACATAAAAATTTCAAATTGACATTCAAATATTAAAAATCATAACAAAAGCCTAACCCATATTTTTTATTTTTATAAAATTCATAACAATTTGATCATAACATGGACAAATACATAGGTCTCATAGTTCAAAAAAATGATGAAGATGATCAAATTATAAATGCATATATTATACGTGATTGATTTATAAATATCTCTATTTTTTATTATAATTTTACTCGACATATTTTACATCTATAATCCATACTTGAACTATAATTTTAAAATCAATATATGTAATTTTTCAATTTTATAAAATAATTACAATCATTCATAATTTTAAATAAAAATAAATTCTAAAAATGTATAAATTTTTTTAAAAAAATTTATAATTTAATAGATATAATCAAATAAAATTCAATTAGATTAAGGGGCTATTTGGTTGCAAGTAAAGTGAGTGTATTGCATTCACTTTACATGCATTCTATTAATTTTTCTGTTTGGTTGCAAATATAAACGATTTATTTGAGCGATTTGAAATACACCGAGAAGATTTGAGTGATTTTGGAATTCCAACTGAGTAATTCCAAATACAGCCATGTAAAGTGATGCTGGGCCGTGCCGCCACCGTCGCAGCCGCCGTCCGGCAACCACCACCACCACGCCCAAACCTATAATTTACTTTACATTACATTTCAACCAAACAAAAAAATGAAAGTCGTATTAGAAAGAACCAAACAACTATAAAGTAATCCTTTACATCAATTCACTTTATATCAGATTTCTTTTACATCTGATTCTAAATGCAGAACCAAATTTTCTAAATCAAATGAGTGTTAAAAGTTATTTATAACTCACTCCATTCAAATTTTAACCTTTCACTCTCATGTATTTTTATTAGTACAAAATCCTCACTCTCTATCTTATTATAAAATCATTGTGCTAAGTCTCATACATCAAAAATAAAATTTTATTAAATTAAATGTAAAATCTATTCAAAATAAATCAAATCATTATTTTTCCTAAAATCAAGGGTCATGAGTCAAGCATTAAATCAACTAATTTGGGTGGAATTCACAAAAAAATGTTAGCAAGACATAATGGTTTGGATGATAATACCTAGGCAAATAGTTGCATGCCTTAGGTGGGTGTTAGAATTTGATTATTAGTACTAATTACTTCGATTAACTTTATTGTAAGATAAAAATAACTTGTACTATTTTTAGATACCATGTTATAGAGGCATCTTTGATAGAAAGCATAATAAATTGCAGATTTAAAACTTGTGATTCAAACATAATCACGAGCAACAAAGTTTTGCTACTGCTGACTTCATAGTTGTTAGGCATATTTGATAATATGGCAACTTCATTATCAAAAATTTAGAGAATTTAGTATCTATTAATATGGACACATAGTTTATACATGTATATTTTTTTAAGGGGGATTTACATACATACCACACAATTCTTATGTATTTACATATTTAATACCTAAACTTCAATTTTTACATATGTAATACCTTAATCTTCAATATCACATCAAAAATATCAATTTATTCACTTTTTAAAAGTGAAATGCACCTTTTTAACCATAGAAAAATGTTAGATAAGTAAATATCTAACTTTAGGTGTTAGATATATAAATACATAAGAATTGTGTGGTATGTATGTAAATCCCACTTAAAAAAATATACATGTATCAAATGCAAACAAATTTTTTTTTTAAATTTATACACGTATTTATATATTTAGTTTACGTATATAACTTGTACATTATTTAACTCCCATTATAGATTTTATTCTGACGATTTAAATTAATAAATTTTGAAAAAAAATATCTAAAGTGCTTCACTGTTCACCAATTCATCCTTTCTTGATGTAAACTTATTGAACAATGATAAAGATAAATTAGAGTCATAAAAAAACTAACATAAAAAGTTTGAAAAAAAAATTTTCTCTACCTCTTTATTAAGATTTATTGAAAATGAGCTTCAATATCAACCAAAAAAACTTTAATTTCTTCTATTTTTATCTCTATCAACCTAAGGTAATAGAATTAATTATTAAGTGTGATTTAATAAAAAAAATTTATAGCAATCAATTTAAAAAAAAGTTATATGTAAATGAATATTAAGTATTATTAACCACCATTTTAAAAATCAAAATTAAAACCAATTCAAAATGACTAAGGGGTTAATTGGTTAGTTGCATTTTGGGTGTAGCATAAAGTAAATTCCAAGGTTTTAATTTGTTCTACTATTTATTTGTCTGCATTTGAAATTTAGTGTATTTTGAGAGTGTATTTAGAATACACTATCTAGTTCTAGTGTATTTAAAATTAATGATATTTGGGTAAAACCTAAATACACGATTGAGTATAAAGTGTGAACAACTAACTCAAATATTACTCACTGTTGTTGACCATTTTCAATCGTCAGCTGCCACACACAGTCACAACCACCCATTCATTGTTAGCCTCCTGTCATTGCTGCCCATTGACTGTTGTTTTCTTCATCGCCCACTACTAGCCACCACTGTTATCATCTACAATTATATTATACTTTGTGGGCTCTGAAAATTCGCCACCGACCTCTCGATGAAGAGAGTATGATTTATGCGTCGATAAAAATTTCAGAAGGCAGATGGAATAGTAGATAAGACACTACCTAGAGATTTTACCCTCATTTTGTGAGGACTTTAGATCTACTTCCAAGTTTCCTATAGGCGCAAGCACTTATAGTTTATTACCCCTCCTCCCAATGCTGAGAGAGAACTTTCGATTAAGGCTAGTCGTTAGATCGCTAAATGTATAGCATATAGTAGCAGCATGTGGAGTTTAAAATTTGGAGTTTAGAATTTATGAAATTCACCATTATTTAATTTAAAGCATATGATTGGTGGAATGATGACGTTCCCGATCTAGATCCTATGGTTCCATCATCCCGAGCTATCATGGTCCTTAGTCTACTTAGTTAGAGGAAGTAGTTGACCTAACCTGATCGAAAGATCTCAACCAACAATCATGGGTTGTGTCGTCTAAGTAATCCTTGTAGACCTAAGGTGGTGTTTGCCCAAGGAGACGATATTAAGTCTACTTTAGTTGACAAAAGGACTTTATGCTTATCAAATATATCTTATAATTCATAACTCAAAGGGCTGAGCCATTGGGGAACATACAGGCTATAGCCGTGACCGTAATATAATGGTGTCATTTGGCGGCAACCATCCGATCAGAGAACTCTGGTCATAACCACATCATATGTGGAGCATATTGACCAAACCATGCGGACAGAGGACACGGGCCACGTCCTTAGTAGCATGAGATTATTTGAGTTTGAATATAGTGATTTATTTGACTTGACATTAGCTATTTTGTGAGCTAGAGTTTTCTTAATCTGTCATCCCCAACAAACGATGGTGAATGGGTGGATGAATTATTTGCTTAAGAATTTAAATAATAAATTTCATTTAGTTTATATATTTAATTAGTTGAAATTTAGTTTTATGATGTATTAGTTTAGAGCTCAAGTATCTTTTGTTGATAACATCCCTTATGGTTAAGATTTTTAATCAAAGCGGCCATCATCGAGGTAGACCTTGTCAACTTTACTTATTTGTTAGTTGAGGATCGGGTCTACGACTAATGTGTAATTTAAATTCTTCAAAAAATTGATATCATAACAGACATTGTCAACTCTATTGCAAATATAGATGATTGGGTCTTATAATCTAATGTAATTTAAGTTCATTTAGAAGTTGATCAGTTAGTAGACCCTGTCAACACTATTTCAAGCATAGAGGATTAGGCTTACCATGATCATATTCTATGAAGTTGAATATTTATCTCTTTCATTGACTTGAATTAACATTGACGACATTCATTAGCTTGCATGTGTATAGTCATAAATGATTGAATTGATTTCATCGTTCTTCTCCCCGCCCCATTTTTTTAAACCCGCGCTGCATCTTCAGACACCTGAATTTAAACATTCAATACTGTGTTGGGGCCCATGCGAGTATTTGATTATTCAGATTATTTTATTTTTTAATTATGAGATTAATTTCATATTTATTTAATTTCAACTTCGCCTATGTAGCATTTTCAGACATTAAAATTTACACTTTTAATCTCTATGCCTGAGCATATGCAGGTATTTGTAACTTTGATAATTTCTTCTAATTAAAAAATCATTAATTTTAAAAATCATAATTAGAAAAAACTTTTAATTTTTGGATTGAAGAACGTTCCTTCATTCATGCAGCATTTAATTTAGTGTCTCCTTCTGTTTATTTGTATAATGAATTACAGATCTGGTGGCGATGAATGCATTTTAAATTGTTTTAATATCTTAGTAGATCCCTTAGAATTTTAATTACTTTCTTTTATTCAAAGTTGATTAGTCTTTGAATGTTTAATCGATTCTTATTTATATCTATTGATGATTCTCAAACTCATCACAAATTCTATTCAATTTCTCCTCAATCCAATTCAAGTATTTAATAAAACGAATAATATGCTTCATATATTTTTAAAGAATTTATTGATTATGCTTATTAATAATCATTCAGTTTTATTAAAAATCTGTTATGAATTCAATGATTTTCTTCAATTCATTTGGAGTGAATTATGATATAAAAACTATATTCCAATTCCAAGAAGATCTCCTGTTCTCTTATTGGATATTCAATCAGATCATCTTCTAAATCAATCAAATGAGATATCAAGTACATTTTGTTTTTCGCCAAAATATTTAAATTCATTTCAAATTCATAAATCTGTTTGAGTTCAATTAATCTTTCTTTATTTGAAATATAATCTTCAAATTCATTTCAAATTCATTTTCATTTATAATTCAAAATTTAATTCAATATCAATTTATTTAGTGAGCTTAGACAGCGCTATTTGTTTAGTTTGAATTTTATTTGCAAGTATGAATTTTGGATAACATTTTGGTAGCATTTCGACAGTACTTCGGCATCATCCCCACATATGGGGTACATCTAACTATTTTGACTATCCCATCACGATGAACTTGGTGTTTAAAGACTCTACCGATAACCCGCATGAGCATAACGGGGCCTTCAATCACTTACATAAAAGCAAGTATATATGCAACTTCCACATCCATATTTTATTTTAGGTTGTTTATTTTTGATGTGATTGATTTTTTTTTTAAAAATAAATCTTGATTCTTCCTCTTTTTTTTCTAAGTCTAAAATTTAGTAAAGAGTATTACATAGGGATCATCTAATTTGGCTTCACCTCACGAAAGTAATGATAGTTGGTGTTTTAAAATACCTCGACCGGTTTTCATCTCGTCACGCTTTGATGAGCGTGACGAGGTTTTCAAACCTGCATAAAGAAACAAATGCATGTACCATATACACATTTATACATTTTTTATATACATCCACAATCAGTGACCCTAATAATTTTGCATTAGTTCAGCTAGAAAGAATTGAATATGAGCGACATCGTTGATTATTCAATGAATAGGTGAAATGCTAAACCGAGAGAACCTTTATGACAAAATTTCCTCTGGCTAAAGGGAATTGGACTCCAATCAAAGATAGGAATAGAAGATAAATAGAGGGAATCCGTCTTATGATGAAGGTGCCTCTCGGCTGCGAAAAAAAGTGATTGCCGAGAGGAACCTGCTTGATGGCAGAGTTGGCTCTCAATTATACTATAGGTCGCAGAAAGGGAAGGCGAGTAGCTGCCGAGAGGAACCTGCCTAATGGCAGAGTTGTCTCTCGGTTGCCAAGAGGGGATGTCGGAGGATAGGTTCGAGTACCGTAGCAAATGAGAAAGGGTCAAAAAGAAGGAGAAAAAATATATATTTTCAGTGCTACAGTAATATTGCTACAGTGTGCGCGCTAAAGTACCTGCGGGATTATGACACAAGTTTTGGAGCGATTCGGTTGCAGGATTTGAGCAGGATAAGCCGAAATTAACTTGAACCTAGCCAAAAGGTGTTTTTGGACGTGTTAAATCCACGATTGTGTAATCCGCTAAAGCTGCTTTGCCATGGTTAAATTCGGATTTATTACATCCTGTAGGTAGGCTAATTTATGGGATTTAGACATGCAGAAGCACGTGAAATGGGGTGGGAGGAAAGACGAAGATGCCTTCGCGGCATCTCCCTTCTCTAATCTTCGGGTATTAGCGGAGCGGAAGAGGTTGAAAGAGAGAGACGAACGAGAGAAGGATGAGAGACTGACGAGAGAGATTTACCTTCGGCTCCTTGAATCGAACGAATCGAGAGGAGCAAGAGAGAGCGAGCACCCAGCCGAACGAGAGAAGGTTAGAGAGCGGGAGAAAAGAGTGAGACAAATGAGGGAAGAGTGGCAATTTTTTTAAATTAAGTATGATTATAATTAGTACCAAAAAAATTTAATAGATAATGTCAATTAGCTGACTACTATTGCACGATACGCAAAATACCAATCACACTACTTAATAATAGCTTTAAATAATTAATTATTCTTTCTTAACGTTAAAGACGATAACTCAGGCAGATTTTGATTGAAAATCTAAAGTCACGTTGAAATCACCATCAGATTTAAATTATTTTTTGGAAAATAAATTTAATTTCCTTTAATAAGATAAATATTATTACCTAATGCGATTTATTTTTTTATTATATTTGAAAATAAATAATTATTTTTTATTCATTAAAAAGTGAAATAATTAACTATTTCAAATTTTATAAATATTTATAATTATATCTATATTTTAAAACTATTATTATTTAAAACTATTATATACTAGGGATTATTTTTAAATATAATATCACCCAAAGAGGGAGGTTTTATTTTTATTAATTTTTTTAATTAATATAATTATTTAAAAGATTTAAAATATATAATTTAAAAATATTTTTTATAAAATATTTAATAACTAAATATTTATATATTTAGTTATTAATTTATTTATTTATATATATATATATAATTAAATATATAATTTAAAAATATTTTTAATTATCTATATATATTTATAAATTTATTTAATATTTTTTTATTAATTAATATAATTATTTAAAATATATAATTTTTATTAATTTTTGTTAATATATAATATAAAATATTTAAAATATATTTATTTATAAATTTATTTAGTCATTTATCTATTTAAATTATATAAATATTTTTAAGTTATATATTTATCTTATTAAAAAGAAATTCAGAAATTTATTTTCCAAAACGTAATTTAAATACGCGACTTTAGATTTTCAACGATAACGCCAACCGAGCTATAATCTCAACGCAAGGAAAGAATAATTAATTATTTAAACCATTATTAGCGCAAGTCAATTAATTCATTCAGCGATCACTACGCCATATCCGAAGTCTTCCAAATTAATGACATACCTATTCTTAAATTTTTATTTGACCGTACTTAATTACCTAATTCAGATTCTAATCATACTTAATTTAAAAAAATTGCCAGGAAGAGTGGGCTATGCGGCTATGAATAGGAAAATACTCAATAAAATAGGCAACTTTCTCAAAAGAGCAAACACATTATAATTTACCTTAGGATGGGGGCATATGCTTTCAACTTTTTTTTTTCTTAACTTGTATTATAGTTTTATCAATGCTTGTAATTAAATTTTTTCTCTCATTGGTTGTAGGCTTAGGAGGTTAAGATACAAGAGGTTTCCCATTTCTTAATTAAACTTCTTGAATCTAATTTGATTATAGTTAGTTTTAATTATAGTTAGTTTTATTAGATATTAATTTAGTTAGTTTTATTAGTTTATTAGTTATTTTAGTTATTATTTATTAGTTATTTAGTTTGTTAGTTTATATTATTATTATTATTTATATTAGATTTTATTATTAATTATTAGTTAGTTTAGTTATTTGTTTATTATTTAGTTATTAGTTAGTTATTAGTTAGTTAGTTTTATTAGTTTAGTTATTTATTGTTAGTTATTATTTATTAGTTATTTTTAGCTAGTTTATTAGTTTAGTTCGTTTATTTAGTTTTTATTAGTTTATCCCATTAAGATTAGGTATAAGTAGGTATTTATAAGCTCGTTTGTTGAAATAAAAATTAACCCCGATTTTGATTTTTGTGACAAAAAATTATATAATTATTATATATGTCAATCTCAGGTTATTTCAACATTCCGGATGCAATGATGAATTGCTTCACGACGGAGTTTTCAAGTCGACGTCCAAATCGTCAATTTCGCTCAAAAGACGCTCTGACCGCCGACATTCACCCAGATTCGTCCGAATTGAGTGCACACAGCTTCATTTGATAAGTTTCGATATTTTGATGCTAACAGCATGATCAATTTCACGAACGGAGGTCATTTGGGTATCATCATAGCTTTTCAACTCTGATATGCGTGTAAGCGCATCAATGAATTTCCTTCTGATCGATTTGTATGTATATTCTCGATCAATTTGACGTTATGAACACGAGATGAAGTGCTCATCGACGAGATCATTTCACTAGTTCATGGTGTATTTTAACTTTGATTTACGATCGTGATCCAAGTCCATCAATTCACCGCGAGCTCGACTTGACCGATGGAGCATTATGTCAACAAAGCCCCCCCCCCCCCCAATAAATAAATATGGTGTGCTTATGAAGCACTATGTTTGTTGCAAACTAGTTGACCATATAAGATTTGACCTGATTTATTTTTATTGATTGATCAAGCAGGAAGAGAGATACCTTCAATCATAAGCTTAATGCTTTGATGGGCTTGCCGAAGGTTTGATCTTAGTGGTTTGCAAATTTAATCTTCCTTCGGCGTTGGCTTTATGTTTGGTAGGCTTGATGAAGAAATGAATTTTATTTATTTTGTGATTTTGGTTTCTTCTGTCCTAGCTTCAAGCTTGATGGACTTGATGAAGGATTGACTTGATTTGTCTAACTTGGCTTATCAGGAGGATGTGCATACCCTTGGTCCTTTGCTTGTTTCTTTTGGCAGACTTGTTAAAGGATTAACTTGATTTGTCCGAATTGACTTGTCAGGAGAATGTGCATACCTTCGGTCCTTTGCTTATTGCTTTTGGCGGACTTGTTGAAGGATTAACCTGATTTTTCCAAATTGACTTGTCAGGAGAACATGCATACCTTCGGTCCTTTGCTTATTGCTTTTAGAGAACTTGTTGAAGGATGCAAGCCGGTGACCTTCTTCGGCTTTGTGCTTACTGCTTTGTTGAACTTATTGAAGAAGTTATGTAAGTTTGTGCATTGTGGTTGCTCAAACTTCTCATCAGATCCTCTCTTGATTCGTCGATCAATTGGAGAGATTCTTCAAATTTGGATCGCTTAAATTCGTTGAGTTAGATCAGCTTTGGAGGGTAGACATTTGTAGTCATTAGACAAACAAGAAAGAGGCTCTTTCTCTGTGGCCTTTCTTTTACGGTTTGTTGGCAACTCGGCCATATTTGGGCTTAGTGAGTCCAACGAAACTTGGAAGCTTTTTCTCTTGATCTTTGAGATTCAGATTAGTTCGGGAGGCGAACTTCTAGCCTTTGAAGTCGTCCTCTACTTATCTTGAGTGGATGCAATATTGTCTATTATTCGCATAGTCACCCACGACTTAAATAAATATAATTTTAAATATTATGTGGGGATCTCAGCACAAGTCATGATGTCAACCCAAAATAGACATAAGTGCTTTTTAAATATAAAATTAAAAAATGACCCCTATCTGATAGAGAGATTTTTGAGCTAAGATTAGATAAGACTTATTGTCGATCATATATATATATATATATATATATATATATATATATATATATATATGTACATTTATCTTGAGATATCAATAGAAAGCATGATATCAATCTAAATAAAAAAAATAAAAAATGCCCCCTATCTTGCAGGGGAATTTCATCGCAACTCAAAAATGCATTCTCGCGATCTAAGAAAATTTTTTAGTGCTATTTCATATATATATATATAGCTGGTAGTCTCCTCTTTCGTATACCTTCTCTATGATGTAAGGGTCTTCCCAATTAGCTTCAAATTTACCACCAATTCTTTTGTGAGGGACTCCTCTTTGGAAAGTTCAGGGATGCACTGTTCCACATCGAAGGCTTTAGACATTCTTGCTCGATAGATTTCTAAGCTTTGTTGGGCTTGAAGTCTGATTTTGTCAAGCATGTCAAGCTCTTCCATCCGTAAATGAACATTATCTTCTTGAGTGAGATTATACTAGATAGCTACTTGAAGTGATGGTAGTTTAATTTCTAGTGGGAAAACTACTTCAACTCCAAAAGTTAAAGCGTAAGGAGTAGTTTTAGTTGGCATCTTGTAAGTAATTCAATATGATTATAGCACCTCAAACATTTGATATGCCACTCTCTTTTGTTCCTTATGAGGATCTTTTTGAGTAGCTTGATCAGTGTATTATTAAAATTTTCTGTCAAACCATTGGCTCTTGGATTATAAATTGACAAATATCGTCAATCAATTTTGTATCGATCAACAAAATTTATAGAACTTTGTACTCTTGAATGCTGGGCCATTATCTGAGATGGCTCATCATGGTATACCAAATCTATAGATAACATTATGCGTGAAGAAGTCGACGACTCGATCAGCACTAACTTTTTTAAATGGAGCTGCTTTGGCCCACTTGGAAAAATAATCGATTACTACTAAGATAAAGTGATGACTTGCTGACAATGATGGATCAATAGGTCTAATTATATCTATTCTCCAACACTCAAATGGCCAAGATGATCATTATAGGCAGTGGATTTGGAGGTTGATGAATGATATTGCCATGGACTTGACATTTATAACATTTTTTTGCATGGTCGATACAATCTTTCACCATTGATGACCAATAATAACCCATCCACTTGATTTTGATTGCCATCTTAGGACTTGATTTGTGTGCACTACAAAGTTATTCATGAATTTCAGATATCGCTTTACTTGCTTCCTCATTTCCTAAACATCGTAGCCACATCTGTTCAAAAGACCTGTGATATAAAGTATCATTGACATAGGCATATCGTAGTATTCTCTTCTCTATTTGTGAGGCCAACGATTTGCTGTTTGGCAATTTGCCTTCTTTAAAATAGTTGATTAAGGGTTGTGTCCAATCATCTGGTTCTTCTACTATGAAGGCTTCTTGTTGAACTTCTAAAAGTTCTTCAGATTTGCGTCCCTTTGGAGCATGCTTATGTTGTTTAATTTTAGATATTTTTGATGGAGTGTGAGGATCAATTGGAATTGCATCCTGCTGGTTTACACTTGATGATCCCTCTTCTAGCAGGGAATATGAATTCACTAGCTGTAGAACTCGATGGGTAAAAACTTCTATCGACACATGCTCATCGTTCATGCCATCTCTTTGGCTAGTTCAGCTAAGCACCGCTTTACAATTTTTGGAACGAGAGACTCGAGTCAATGTAATATTCAAAATTTGTGTCATTAGTTCAAAAACTCGCTTATGATAATAGGCTAGCTCAAGCTGAGTGATCTTGTAGATTCCTAAAACTTGATTGATGATTAGCTGAGAGTCTCCAAAAATTTGCAAATTTTGGATACCTATAGCAATAGCTTCTTCAAAAAAAGCTATCAAAGCCTCATACTCAACTTCATTATTGGTTCGAGGTTCAGTCAAGCCATATGAATGTCTTATGATACCTCCTTCTGGTGTTATGAATATAAGGCCAATACTGGCTCGAGCCTTGGGTAGGTTCGAAGGTTATGCTAGCTTAATCGATGACGCTCCATCAAAATACATCTCCCAGATTTACAGGTTTTTTCTTTCTTTAATAAGTAGAATCTGCTCATTAGGCAAGTCATCATTAAGTGATGAATCAACTGTGATAGGAAGCGCAGCTCGGAAGTCTGCCAAGATCTGTCCCTTCACTGCTTTCTAGGGTATGTACGTAATATCAAATTATAATAAGAGTACTACCCATCGAGCTAAATGACCTGTCAATGTTGATCTTGTCATCAAGGACTTGAGCAGATTGACCTTTGAGATTAGTGTGATTTTATTAGAAAGCTTGTAATGGCGAAGCTTCTGGACTGCGAATATCAGTGCTAGACAATGTTTCTCTATAGGAGAGTAGCGTACTTCAGCTCCTATTAATCTTTGACTAATGTAGTATAACACGCTTTCTTTGTTTTCTTCATTATGTTGCACAAGTAAAGCCCCGAGGGAGTCCTCTATGATTGCGGTGTATAAGATAAGAGGTTTTCCTAGGATAGGAGCTACTAGAATTGGCGAATTGAGTATATATTTTTTAATTCTCTCAAATGCTTCTTGGCAGTCCTCATCCCATTTAAATGGAGTGTTCTTTTTCATTAGCTTTGCAAAATGTTGGCATCTTCCTGATAGGTTTTATATGCTGAATGAATGCAAGTAGAGGGCAAAGTTGGTGAAAGCTCTTCGGTAGAGGTATCTCCACGATCGCCATGATTTGGTTGGATTCAATCTCAATTCCTCTATGTGTTACAACATATCTAAGAAAATTTTTTGAGGAAACCCCAAAGGCACACTTAAGGGGATTCATCTTGAGATCATACTTCTTGATCCTTTCAATGATAATTCTTAAATCCCCCAAGTAATCTTTTCGATCAATGCTTTTAACAATGAGGTCATCGACGTAGCATTCTACTTTCTGATGAATAAACTCATCGAAGATGTGTGTCATGGCCTCTAATATGTAGCTCCAGCATTCTTCAATCTAAATGACATGACTGTTTAACAATAAATACCAATTGGTGTTTTGAATGATGCATGTTTCTCATCTTCAGGAGCCATCTTGATCTGATTATACCCCGATGATCCATCCATAAAGGAGAACATGTTATAGTTAGAGGTGTTATCCACTAGCAATTCTGACACATGGAGCGAGAAATCATCTTTTAGGCATGCCTTGTTAAATCTTGAAAGTCGATGCAGATTCAAATCTGACCATTCTTCTTCTTTACGGGAATAATGTTGGCTATCCAATCTGCATACTTCTCCTCATGAATGAAACCTGCTTCAATTGGTTTTTTTGTTTCCACAACCACTTGTTCTTCAACATCCAGCCTCATTCTTCTAGGAGCTTGTTTGACTGGTATTGAATCAAAATTGATAGGTTGCTTGTGAACTGCCACATTAGGGGATAAGCAATGCATTTCAGAATATGTCTAAGCAAAGTAATCCCTAAATTCACAAAGTAATATTTTTATTTCTTCAACCTTATCGTTAGGCAGAAGGGCACTAACGAAGGTTGGATGGGGTTCTTCTTTAGTCCCCAAATTAATTTCTTTCAACTAGTCCATGGTAGACATCTGCCCACCATCTTTAAGTTCTTCAGGTGCTGGTTCGGCTTCTACTTTCCCATCGATTGTGAGAATGACTTCATAAAATTCATCTTCATTTTTAGTTTCAGTTTCAATCTCACTTTCGATTACTGTAAGTGTTCCTTTGATGATGCTTTTGTTGGATATATCCAAGACCCTTAGTGGTATAATTATCGCTTCTTCGAGAGGTCTATGGACTCTTTGAACTCCATAAGTTATCAAAAAAGAGAGCTCACCATCTATCGCCCAACATCGATGTTTGTTTGCTGCATCATCCTTCAAATTTTTGGAGGATAATATCTGGACATTCTAGTGGGTACCATCTCTTTAGACCTTAAGTACTAAATAAGCTATTTAGAATCATAGTGTTAACATTCAGATCTATGAATGAAGTTCCCAATCAATTGCTCCCAGGTAGTGGAGGTACATAAAAGATTTTTAGTTCCTCAATGTTGTGAACATCATGTGATGTGACTTCTTTGAAATATTAAGGAGGAACTGGTGTAACTATGAATGAATCATTTGATACAAATAGGTTATCAACCCTTCTAGAAGAGACACATTGAATGTCACTTGCATAGATGGACTCAAAATCATAATCGACATCAAGGTTATTTATCTTATTTGCTTTTGTTGAAGGCTCACATTTCTCCTTGAGTTCAACTGGAATATCTTCTTCTCCCTCTGTATCACTGGATAAATGAGGAACATACCTCTTCAGCTTTGGTGATGTGCCATAAGTTTTAGAGAGATTTAATGCAGCCTTCTTTCTTTCTTTTCACTCCTTCTCTTCTTTGGGTTGCTTCGTAGTTTTTGAAGTTGGAGCTGTAGATTGCTAAGGCTTACTTTCTTTTGAAAGAAAAATACTTTGCATCCTCTTAAATTTTTTTCTCATAAATTGTAAATGGCTAAATAGTGCCAAGAATCTTGTGTTCTGCTCAATTTCTTATGTACTTTATACATTGATGTAGAGTAGACGGAACCATACCATATTCATGGAGCCAAGGGTGGCCTAATAGAGCTTTGAATGAGAAGTCGTCATCTATCACATGAGATTTAGCTTGGGTATATAGTTCTCCAAACCTAAGTGATAGAATGAAAGATCCGAGAGTCCTCTGCCCTATTTCATTGAAGCTATGGACCATCAATTTATCTCATCCAGGATGCTGAATGTCTAGAGACAACCACCTAAGTGCTCACAGACTCATAAGATTTATTGATGAACCTGGGTCAATCAAAATATGATTGATTATAATTCCATCACTTTCTACAGTTACTTATAATGGGCGATTGTGTTCCATTGTTCTGAGTATAAGATCTTCTTCAGAGAAACTGAACATCAGGAGATATTGAGCTTGCAAAACTTCAATCATGCATTATTCAGCAAAATAAGCTTCATATCCCTTCGAATCTTTAAGAGCTTGAATCAATGTTTCTCGGAGGTCCTTTGACATCAAGAGAGCTTCGTACACATTCAGTTGTGCAGTGATCTTTCTTAGATGCGATAGGATATCATAATTAATTCTTCTAGTTGAATTAACCTTCTTATTAGGGTCATTACGGATGATACCTTCATTAACTTCAATATTTCTATCTTCATTTCAGGTTTTGTGATTATTTAATAGCCCTTTCTTTATTGGAGGTGGTAGTATCTTTCCACTCCTTAGTTGCACTTGGACTGCTTTATTCAGCTCATACTCTTCAGATGAGGTAGTTCTTTCAAAGTCACCATCTACCCCGGAGGATTGTGCGGATGATTTAGAGTCACTGCCAAGCTTCAAGTAGCCTATTTGGGATGTCTTTGAAGGCTCAGACTCATCTTCGTTTGGAAAATATAAGTCTTCTTCTGAACCATTTTCTGTTTGTCACACCATCAAGCACGACTTTGGTGTTATAGGTTTATGAATTCTCATGCTTGGCGAGATAAACTTTATGTGTTCATTTTTGCATATTACATTTTTCAAAGCTGCTTGATTCTAATTATCCAGGCATGGATCACATTGGGGGCTATTCGACTCCACAGAAATAGCTCAACACGTCTCTCTGGGGAGCGAGTCTTTATCATTCTTTCCTTCTTTATTTGACTCAGTGATCTGAAGTCCTAACATGTAATTAGCAAGCTTGATAGTCTACCTCATCAGTTGATGATACTCATCTAGATTATTAATGATCTTTTTAAATTATAGTTCTCTTCTTACTCTTCATACTCTTATTTTTCTTAGCCAACTTCTTTGATTTATGAGATCTACATTTAGCAAACTGCTCCTCATCATGTGATGAAGTAGCCTTATCAAAATGCCATTAAGAAGCTGGAATGCTTGGTTTAGGCATTTCTTTTAAGTCCAATATAGGTTCAAGTGGTGATTTCCACTTAACACTGAGGACATCTTTTAGCTATTTCAACATTTTCATGGTCTTTTTAGAGACTACTGTCTCCCATTGCTCATCTTGCATTGATTTTCCTTCTCTTATCTTTCATCAATGGTACTGAAGTGGACATAACCACCATAATAGATTCTCTTTTAGGATGAATGAGAATACTATCATACAATGTCAATTCACCATTTCTATATTTTCTCTCCAGTCAATCCTTAAAAAAATATAGCAATCTTCAATTGAGTGGCTAATTACCTAATGATATGGATAATATTTTGGATTATCAGTTTGACCTGACTCTTTGGGTCTTTTGTGGATTATGGTAATTCTAATCCTGCTTTAAGCGCTTGGTGAAATAACTTGGCCACACTCTCCCTCTTGAAAGAGTAATCCTTACCCATCTTGTCTTTTAGAGATGAGTTCACCTGCTCATCATCTCTCATTGATTACTTTGATTGGGAGTTAACTGATTACTTTCCCCCTTCATATGCATAAGCATAATTTTTTTTTTATCAATAGTATAAGTTGCTCGCTTTCCATTGCTCGAGCTGTAGGAGGTTGTGTGAGACCCATTCCTCTTTCAGTATGAGAATTTATTCTTCTTTGCCTTTATGAGTGACACTCAGGTTTTGAGTGGTTCAGCTTTTCAAACTTTACCACTCGGTCTAATAACTCTTAAAATATTGAGATAGAATCCATGCATAGATATGATGCCATCTTACAGTTGATGTTACCCATCAATAATTGGATTGCATGTTCTTCTTCTAGCTGTTGTTCACATTTCATGCTCATGTTTCGCCAACGTGAAATATATTTAGTCACCGACTCGTCTTTCAGTCTTCGTTCTAAGGCAAGGTCAACAATTGTAATCCTTTTAGTTGCACTGGAGAATCTCTTGACGAACATCATCTCTAATTCAGTAAAAGTCTTGACCAAGTCATTATGCAGTTCAGTGTACCATTCAAAAGAAGCTGAGGTTAAACTACTGATGAATTGGCAGAATAGTAGTGCATCATTACCTCTTGTATTGCCATATGTTTCTTTGAATTACGCCAGATGTTATCTAGGGTTTCCAATGCCATTAAATGTATTGAATTTAGGCATCAAATAACCCTTAGGGTATGACACTTGATCGTACTCTACCGGGTATGGATGACATTTTCTTACCAAGTTTTCTGTCTGGTCAGTGGCAATGACAGCTTAGATTTTTTCATTTATAATTATTTCCAATTGAGTTGTTGTCATGAGCTTGGATATGTTAAGCACATCTTGTGGGATGGGTTGAGTAGCTAGTTGATTGACTTCATTTCTCCCCTCAACTGCATTCTATGCTCTAGAAGCTTGAGGCACAGAGTCAACTGGTGGATCAACAAATGTAGCATTAGCTGTCGGATGGTTGACAGGTGGAATAGATGCTGACACTATTGTTGCATTTCTCTACATCATCTATAGCTTCACATTCATTTGTGCCATCATTTGATTCATCTTTGCATTTAACAAGATGATCTCCTTATCCTTTGCCTTCATCTATCGTTGCATTCATTTCTGCATTTGGGCTAACGTGGTAGTGTCGGCAAAGAAAGAGTTATCCTCTTCTCTTTCTAGTTCTTCTTCCTCTTCGTCACCTGAGGACGTGCTTGAAGCTCCCCCTTATGTTTTCTCAAGGGATGGTTCCTCAATATGAATAGGAGGTGCAACTCCACACCGTCTATGTTGGTGTTATCATGCACTAGATAGTTCTCTGATGTGATGTACCACATACGCTACTTTCACTTCCATAGTATCCTCATCATATTGTCATCTTCTTATAATCTGACTTCAGAATGTCTCCTCCAATGAATTTTTGGCTTTGGATTTGAGACGAACCTCTCTTCAATCGGAGGGCTACGATCAAACTCAACTTTCTTTCGTGGAGATTCAGCTGACCGACGATGGGATCCACTAGAATGTTCACCTAGGTGTCGACCATCCTGTAATTCATCATCAGAAGATTTCTTCTTTTGAATCCATTTTTGTCAATTCTTATCATTGACGGATTTTTGAGAGTGAGAACTAGATGTCACGCCTTTTTCTTTATTTTAAATAGTTTCTTTATAGGGCCTTGACCTCCAAGCTTGCTTGCCCTTTCGTCGAGACCTTTCGAAAGTGAATTCCCAGATATATGGTCTGGGTGTTTGTGGTATTTATTTATTTTTGTTGTGTGTGTATATGTGAGGGGACACCACATGCATCCGTAGATATTCTTATTAGGGTGATCGGGTATGACATTAAGGATTAGAATTTAATACCATATAATAGACCTAATCACCTAATAAGGACTCCTAAGGCATGATTGGTCTTCGAATATACCAAAGATTTTTCCCCTACTTTACATGGAAAAGTAAAGTAGGGTTTATTTAAACTAGGTTCATTAAGTTCCCTATAGAGACAAGCCTCCATAGTTAATTACATCTTAAGAAATATGAATTCCTTAAGAATACTCTCGATTAAAGTAGGCAATTATTGTCTCCAAAGATTTCAAAGATAGGACTATCAAAGGATTGGTTATATTTTTTTTGAAAATCAAGTGGGAGAGATCAAAAAAGGGAGGGTTCTTATCAAAAAAGAAGATGAGTAGGAGTGCTCATGATACTAGGAAGCCTAGTGAGCACTCCAATCTATTCTATTGCTGGGCTTTATGTATTTGAAATTGATGAGATTTATTTGTTTGAGTTAAAATTTTATTAAAAATTTAGGACTTATAATTCCACAATACAAGGTAGTGGAAATGTCTAAGAGGTGAGGATTTATGCTTGTAGCTCATAAAGAGAAACAACAATCTTAGATCCTATATCTAGGGAGCTTTGGAGAGGGCTAAAGTTCAATCTAAATCTAAGGTGAAAGTGAGTATTTGGTTTACCTCCACAAGAGAGAGTAAACCACATTCTGGACTTATTACGATAGTGGTAGCCTAACTCCTCTATGCTTTAAATTCCATGGCAAGTTATATGCTTTACAAGATGGTTATCTTATTTATTTAGAAGGAAACTAAGTCCTTAAACTCACTCACTAAGAGACTAGATCATGAAGGACATGAGTAATGACTTAATCTAATGCAAATTTTAATAAGTTTTATTTTATTTTTAGACTCTTTGTTTTGACACAAGCTATAGGTTTTTGTATGCCTAAATTTATGAGAAATTAGTTATGGGCTAAATCAGAAGAGAAAGATGTGTCTTTTCATCAAAGGCTCTTACAGGTCAAGCCTTTATACTCTGGCACAAATGGAAGCCCTCTCTTAGCAAGAGTGGAAGAATATGACATGTATGATGTTATACATACAATCATCCAGCTAAGGGGTTGCTAAATATTTTATTATCTTGATTTACTTGCTAGGCTTTTATGTGAGGTTATGAATTATTTTAAAATTTTAGTTATGAGTTATTAGTGGGATAGAAAATTTATTTTTATCCTAGGAGCCTAATTGCATCCACGCCACACAGCAATCACCATTCATAAAAAAATTATGAAAATGCATTCTATTTATAATGCAAAAGCTAAAAAAACATCACACAATTTTATAAAGCAATTGCAAAAGAATAAGAGGCCGGTGCTGTCGGGTACCACCATACAACCCAAAAAGAAATGTGGGTAGCTGAGCTCTACCCTTATACATCCCAGTATAATGAAAGAATAATTATAATTATAAAATGATAAGTATTATGGGGGGTCTTCATTCTTAATCATCCATTCTTCACTCTTTATCTTTCATTCCTTCACCTTGATTTGCTTCATTTCTTTCTTTCTTTTGGCTTTGATTTGCTCCATTTCTTTCTTTCTTTTGGCTTGATTGAGATATAGCTTGATTTTGATGTAGCTTGCTCCAAATGTATCACATGGTATATAAGACATGATCTTATAACCAATGCTCACATAATCCCCATAACACTTATCCTAATCCTAATTAAAATTACATTAAGAGAAAGAAAGTAAATCTAGCTACACAAAAATAAATATTAGCTAAAACACCATACCAAGCAATTATATGAATAATTTGGACTTAGCACACATGAGTAACCAAGCCCACTTGTCTAACTTGGGTTATGCTTAGGGTATAAGCAACTGCATAGCAAAAGTATTTATATTTTTTATACAACGCCTTAAGCACAACCCCTGAATATGATTAGCTAATCGTCTAACATCCATTACACACACACACCAACATCCAGTCTAAAATAATACATCAAACCAAACTTTCATCAAACCATGCACCTAACATAAAATGGTGACTTAGTCTAATGTGTGCATGTGTTAAGGCTTATGTGGTATGTCCTTACTAGCTTTAGAGTTATGGTTTGCTAAATGTGAGATTTAATTTATAAAGGGGTTGATTTCTCTTTAAGTGGTTTAATTAATTTGAAGATTTTACTTAGTATTTTCTTTTGTTTCATATGACTTACAGTTAGCAACAAAGTGTTATAAATAGAAGAAAGAGAGGGAATCTCTTTTTCATCCCTAGTTTAAGTCACTTCTAGGGTAAATTAATTAATGGATTTCCTTTAGTGAATGATTTGTTATATGTTTTAATTAACCCTAAGTTTAGATTCACTCTAAATAGCCCTATTCAATGAGAAAGACATCTTAAGATTAATTGAAATGGATTACTATCACATAACACACATAAATTTATTTCTTTCCACCATATATATATATATATATATATATATATATATATATATATATATATATATATATATATATATACATGATAGCATATACATGCAATGTAAATCTTAACATACTTTGATGATGAATGCAAAGTGTATTTGGATTTAAATGTTTCATTTTTTGATTGAATTATGAATGCATGTTTTGTTATGTAGAAAATAGGGATTTTTCATCCATTAGCTAAACACACATTTACATATATAAAAGTTTTAAGTGAGTAGGACGCCATTATTTTCTACACCAAGGGCGTAAGGTACAAGACCTACTTAGGGCTATTTAAAGCCTCACAGCCTTGGGATGTCCAGACTAATATACCACTTTTTTTAGATATATATAGATGAATGATCATAAGAATAGAAAATCCATGAAAAAGGTGATGTTTGATTTATTTGATTTATGATTCTTTATTCATTAGCCACATCACACATGCATATGTATAAGAGTTTTAGTGAGTACGACACCATTGTTTTCTACACCAGGGGTGTAAGGTACAAGACCTACTTAGGGCTATTAAAGTCTCGCAGCCCCAGGATGTCCTGACTAATATTTCACTTTCACAAATACATATGAATGTACAAAAAGAATCACATGAATAGGAAATTATGCAAGAAATTATGTTTGATTTGATTATGTAATTTACATGTGTAATATGAAATTCTTCTTAAATCTTAACATGAAAATGCATAGAAATAAATTTAAGCAAGTGCTATGTTCTTTTCAAATGAACTATACACTTACAAATCCTATGTGAGTCCATGCTAAGATGGGAAAATAACTTCACATTACACATCTTATACTATCATCACATGGAAGCTTATAAATATTTATAATTGGCCTCACTTCATTTTTTAATAGTTGATTTATAGGTTTTGAAAATAATTTTTGATTTAATAGTGATAATAGCCACTCATATTTGATTTAAGTCAACACATTCAATTTAACATAAAAGAAAATATTTCATTTAATTAATTTTGAAAGCAATGAATGTATGATTTCATATGGCAAGCAATATTTAGCATGATTGGAAAGAAATAAAGGAATGTAAATACATGACTTCATTCATCCCAATTAATTTCTAAGAACAATCAAATTAAATAAGGCTGTTTAAAATGAATAAAAATTCTTTAAAGATTTTTTTAAATTTGAGTTTGAATTAATTGAAGAAAAGTGAAAGATGTTTGATAATCCTAACCCAATTCCTCATGTGTGAATTAATTTGGTTTAATGAAGAATATTTAGTTGATTTTATGTTTTGATTAGGTTAAGGTATGGATTAAGTGAATTAATTATCCTTACCTATATCACCTTAAGTTAATTAACTAATTAATGATAATAATATGATATGCAACCACATGAAAAAATAAATTTGCAATGCTCATAAGAATTGAAAGGGCATAATGCAATTGGCGATTAATATTAATGAAACTTAAGGGATCTCACTTAATACTTTTATGATTTTCTCACATGTGAGCTAATCATAATTTCATTATCTCACCTTGGGTTATTGAACACTCAAGGAGCTACCCAAAAAATTATTAAGGTTGTTTAAGTGTGGATAAATTGATTTTTTTAATTTTAATTCATTTTTAATTGATTAAATATTTTGGTTATGTTTTAATTTGAATGATAAAATTAACTTGGGGAGAATCAAGGGTAAGGCCTTCCTAATTCCTAAATCATTTAAACATTCAATTAGATTTTGATTTCCTCATTTTGAAGATTAGTCACTTAATTAATCAATTAATCATTTCATCTGCCAGTAATTAATTTGATTTTTAAAAGTAAAGAAAACTTAGGAAATGGATTAGGGAAAGTATCCCCAATCACATTTCCTAAGTGATCTTACTGTTCAACAGAGGTGAGCATGCTTAAATAATTAATTAGATTTCTATTCATTCATTAATTATAATTAATTAGATTAAGAGAGTGATTAGGGCTTAATCAAGTGATTCTCCTAATTAAGCAATTAATAAAATCCCCAAAAAATAGGGGAGGCAGAGGTCATCCCCCTAAACATCCACAAAAATTTTGGAATTTACTGAGCACTTAATTAAGGTGTAATTAAGCTAATTAGATTTTTGATAAAATCTTAATTAAGCCAAAGTCACTGTTCAAAATCCATTAATTATAATTTTTCTAGATTCTCCTCTGAAATATCTTTCAAATGAGCCTAAGTTTACATTTTTTTTATTTTCTACAATTTTTTATGATTTTAGAACATTTCAAGATTAAAAATCAATTAATTAGCCCTAATTAAAACCTTAATCTTATGACTGCGACTGGCGCGTTGATGCACACTTTCATGTGGTGATGATGGGTGGTTATTTAAGTAGTCACATATGCAACTCGGTGGCGGCATATGCTTTCTGTGGGTCCGATCGAGATCGACCACAATTTGTGGGTTAAGGGAGAAATCAAATGATCTACCACATAATTTTATTAGAGCCGTTCATCTCAATCACGTGAGATGGATGGTTCATTATCTTTTCCATTCGCGAGCGGCGAAAGATGAGCACCGTCTGTCTTCCCCCATTTGATCTGAACTCACCCGAGCTCAGATTGGGATCAAATGAATCCTACACCATCTAAAGGAGCATACAATCACATCTAATGGCTGAAATCCCTTGACATGGAGATTTCCACAATTTTACATCATTGAAGGGCTTGTTTTAGTTTGTCATCATGAGCTACAATTTCCATCAAAGTCGCGCATCTGGGGATGGGAGAAGTAATGGGGAGCTGCCAAGGACCCAATGTGCAAGGATTCCATGGTCTTGATCCAATGGGTGCTCGGTTTGGGTTGGAGGTGAGTCAACTCACCTTCTAAGGGTCCTTAGTTGACCTAGGGTGAGTTAGGCTAGCTAGGGGGGTCCGGAGAATGTTCCCAAGAGTGATAATGAGCTGCCATAGGGGATGGGTAGCTGACTTTGGCTTGGATCCAATGGTTTTAAGGTTTGAATCCTATGGTTTTATCGTTAATTCCCTTGGTGGGGGTCCACTTGGCTTTTGGGCTGATTTAGAAGTGAGTTAGGATATGCTTGGGTCAGGTTTGGCTAAGTCCTATGGTCTCACAAGTTGATTTGGGGAGATTTGGCTTCATTTGGTCAAATGGGTGCCATTTAGGTTAGGTTGGGTTGGGTCAAACTAACGCTTGGGGTAGGTTCATATGATGACTTGGGATATTTTGGTTCAATTAGTTTGGATTGGATTGGCCTAGGTTTGAATTTGACTCATTTGGATTCCAAAGGGCCAATTTGATAAAATTAGATTGGGTTAGGTGTTGAGTTAAGTTTAATTGGTTGATTGAAAATGATTATGATTTTGGTTTGGTTTAATTTGGAATTAATTCTAATTTTGGTCAATTTGGGCTAGGTTGGGTCAAGTTGACCAACTGATCAACTTGGGCTCAATCATGGCTTTGCTCAAGTTCAACAAGTGATTTGGAATAAACTTGAGCCATTGGCTGCAATGAATTTGGTTTGACTTGACCCATTTTGGCATTTTAGGCCAATTTGGGTCAACTTAGGTCAAGTGGCCAATTGGGCTTGGTTTGGCTCAATTGATGACATGTTCAATCATTGATTATGGATAGGTTTGATTAATGATTTCAATCAATTTGATATGGTGGATTTTTTTGGCTATGGGTTTATTTGGGCTAAATGTTGACTTTGGTCAACTGGTTTGACTTGGTTTGACCTAATTCAAGGTAGTTAATCACCCCATGATGATCGTTGATCATGATTGAGGTTTAGATGGGCTTAGTTCAATCCATTTTGAGTTAGATTAGAACTTGGCTCAAGAAGGTCCTTTAGGTCACTTTGGGTCAAGTGAGCCTAAATGGGTCAATTGGCTTGATCAATATTTTATTCTAGTTTACTTGAGCTTACATATGAGCTTAGAATTAAAATATAAATCCAATTGCGATTGGTTTGGAGCCAAATGAGTTTTGGTTCATATGATAATTTCAACACAAAAGGGTCAACTTGGGCTTGGTTCGGGTTGACTTGAATTTGGTTTGATAATGCGGTTTATGTTTATATTTGTATCAATGATTGTAGGAATGATTGAATCATGGATAAATCCATGAGTTTTGAGTTGATTTGGGTTTCATTTAGCCAATTTCAAAAGTTTGGCTAAAAGGGATAAAATGGGGATTTGATCATTTGGTTTTGGTCATTTGAATTTATAGTTTATATTTGTGAATATAAATGATGATATAAATGGGTTATGAGAAAACCACTTGAGTTTGGATAGATTTGGAAGCAAATTTGACCAAATTAAGGGATATAGGTAAAAAAAGGCTAAATTAGGTTTTAAATTGGCTTGATTTATTTTTGGTCATTGGAGGGTTGGTTTCATTTATATTCATGAATATAAATGAATGAATGATTAATTCATAAATAAATCAACCAAGTTTGAGTTGGTTTGAAGGAATTTTGACTAAGCATATGAAGGTGGTTCATATGGCTTAGGAAGGGATTTAGAGTTTGAATTGAATGATAGATTTCAATCATTGGATAGTTGGATTTGATTCTTGACTTGGAATTTGATTTGAGATTGAATTTGATGATTGAGAAAATTAATTAGATTGGGGTTGATTTGGATTTGGTTAAGGCTAAGTCCATAAGATAAAATTAAAGGGCTTAGGAAGAGATTTAGAGTTAGAATTGAATGATGGATTTCTATCATTGGATAGTTGGATTTGATTCTTAACTTAGAATTTGATTTGAGATTGAATTTGATAATTGAGAAAATAATTGGTTTGTGGTTGATTTGGATTTGGTTAAGGCTAGGTCCATAATATAAAATCAAAGGGCTTAGGAAGGGATTTAGAGTTCGAATTGAATGATGGATTTTAATCATTGGATATTTGGATTTAATTTTGGAATTTGAATTTGAATTTGAGGTTTTGTTTGGGAGAATGAAGCAAGGATTGAGTTTGGACTATAGAGTAGGCAAGCCCTCCTAAATCCCTACAGTACAACCTATTCCTATGGCTAACTCTTCTAAGTCTCTAGGGTTAGGTTAAGTGTTCACCTAATAACTAGAAGTGTCTTAAGACCAAGGAACTCTTAGTGTCTATAAGAGTCTTAGATCTATGATAAGGAAGTTGAGGGCTCACTCCAAAAGTGAGGTCAACAAAGGGCACCCAATAGGTGTGGTGTGATTGACAAGGCACACCGCACGTGTTGGTGTTAACCGAGTTGATCAACAACTTTTGAAGGATCATAAACATTAACATAAATGATCTAATCCTAAAATTGAGGTGTAAAAAGAATCAAGATCTCAGTGTAATAAAACTCAACTCATGTCAAGGGCATAAGGGAGGAAGAATGGATCCATCAAGGGATCAAACATGTGAACCTTCCACTAAAGAAGCATATTCAAGTTATCCACTAGGGATAAGAGATTTGGATTTGAATGCAAGGTATGATTTGGATAGAGTATCCGCCAGGGATTAGAATGTATAACCTACCAGGGATAGATGCATGAACCTTCCACTAGGGAAGTAAGTTCAGGTTATCCACTAGGGATAAGGATTTAATGAGATTTCTTTTGAGGGTGCACTCACTAGGGAATGTATGTTTGAATTAGGTTTGAGTGACTCTATTGGGGAGGAGTTGAGAAGATTGGTGTCTCACTAGGGAGAAATTGATTGATTGTTTGTTTAAGTTTAGGATTTTAAGATGGTCCCTGTCAGTTTGTGATGGATCGTACTAAGAAGGGGCTATGTCGGCCTAAGCCTATCTCAGATTTATCGATTCAAATGGGTAGTCCACCAGCCATATGGTAGAACTATCCAACCTAAGGGGTTTTCTTTCAGTTTGTAATGGTCAAGTTAAGAAGAAAGTGTGGGGCTTACATCTTCCTAAACAATGAACCAGTAGAGTGATTGATTGCTTGCGCAACAAATCAGACTCGACCTAGGGCGGCTATTGAATGAATGCCTCTGGAGGACTTATATCAACTTGAAAGTGGTTAGGATATTATCATTTGATTGAATTACATTTGTTTTAATTTCAATTATTTTAATTTGATGGATCTCCTCGATTTGCGATGGAACCACTAAGAAGGGGCTAATATTAGTCTAGACCTATCTTAAATTTACAAATCTAAAGGGATAGTTTATTGGCCGTGGGGTAGAACTAACTAACCAAAGGGGTGCCTTTCAGTATACAATGGTCGAGTTAGGAAGAAATCCCAGGGACTCACATCATTCTAAATATGGAACCACTGGGGTGAGCGGTCCCATGCGCAATAAATCAGACCCGACCTAAGGCTGCCCGTCGGTGTGCAATGGTCGTGTTGGAAAGAATGCGTAATAGATTTATATCTTTCAAAGAAAAGATGATCACTGGGGTAACTTATCGGTGGCTCAACAAGTTGAATCCAACCTAAGGGTGATACTGAGAGAGTATCGACTCGGGAACTTATCTCAACTCAAAGTAGCCAGGAAATTCCTATAGGGAGTTTTGCTAATACTTCCATAAAGATAGGATGCCTTCTTGGGAAAGGGGCCACTGGGGGGCTTGAATTCCTAATCCATAAGTGAAGATATATTTTGTTTGTTTTATATTTGCACGGACCCTATTGGTTTGCGAGGGACCATACTAACAAAGAGCTCATATCAGCCTAGTCCAATCTCAGGTTTACTAGACCAAGGGAGAATCTACGCATGCACTGAACAAATTCAACAACCATAGGGGTGGCCACTAGAAAAGGGGGACTGTCCAATCCAAGAGTAATCGGAGTAGTGTTTAAATGGGGTCGCTAAGGATGTGATCCAAACAGAGTGCCCATAAGGGAGGTGCTGCTGGGGGCTTTATCCAAAACCCTATAAAAGAAAGCCTGTAGGTATTCGGTGGCCAACTCAAGGAGAAAGTGCGAGGACTCACATCTGCCAAGGGTGGTGTATCCACTGAGTGGGTCACCGTCAGTATGGCGATAAACAACCAACCTAAGGTGCCTGTCAGTTTGCTATAATCAGTCTAAAAAAAATGCATGTAGACTTACATTTCTCCAAAGTCGAACTAATCGCCAGGATAGTCTGTCTTCGGCTCGACAGGGGCTATCCGACATAGGATGACTACTAAGCTAGGAGTTCTGTGTAGGGACTAAACCCAAGCTTGAAATATTCGAGAGGAAAGGAGCCACTGGGGGATTTATCCTAAACCCTCAAATATACTCGACCTAGTTACTACATGATGGCTAGTTTAAGAAGAACGCATGTAGGATTACATTCTCTTAAATGAAGTCAACATGGGGTAGCTAAATGATACCAACAAACTAATAAGGTGCTCATTAGTTTGCAATGGTCAAGTCAGGAAGAAAGCGCGGGGACTCACATCCACCCGATAAGTGACCACTAGGGTGACATACTAGCAAGGTAGCATATCAGGCTGACTTAGAGCAGTTAATGGGTGAATGCCACAGGGGGCTTGCTCTCACATCAAAATAGCCTGAGATAAAAGATATGTGTTTATTTGTGTTGTGAAAGAAGGAATATGATGTCTCTTAGGTTCTATTACACATATCCTAAACACGTAGAAATGTTACTCCGCTAAGAAAGGATGCCACTCAAGTTCTCGTACACCTAACTTAGTTGTAATAGTAGAAATAAGATGCCTCTTGGGTTCTCTCACACCTATCCTAGTAGCATCGGAGGGTTGAATGTGGTTTGTGTTTGTGTTGTGAAGGGATAAGATGCTGCTTGGGTTCTCTTACACCTACCCAAAATACATCGTGGCAGATTCACAAGAAAAAGATGTTTCTGACACATAAGAGATGGAATTTGATATGAAAATAAGTTTATTGATGATTATTTTCAAACAAGATTTATGGATAATTTTTCTTTAGATAGAGCCCATTGATTGGAAGCATCAATCCTTTTCTTTTACAATTTATGAATTGATAAGATCCTCCTTGATAGGACTTTTTTATGGCAAAAGTGCCTTCCTAAGTGGGCTCAAACTTGCCACCCATATTTTGACAGGCAACAATTGGTCTCTTTAGAACTAAAACAAGCTCTCCTACTTGAAAAGCTCTAGGACCGACCAACTTGTTGTGAGCTTGAATTATTTTAGCTTTGTACAACTTGAGGTTCTAGCATGCCCGGAGGCATCTCTCCTCCATACTTTTGAGCTCTTCTAACTGTAGTTTGGTGTTATGCTCTGTAGTAATCTTACTACCCATAGCTACCCTTAGTGATGGGAGTTGAACTTCTAATATTAGAACAACTTCAGATCCATGCATTAAGGAGAATGGGGTAGATTGAGTTGGAGTTCTGTATGTGGTGTGGTAGGCCCATAAGGATTCAAACAACTGCTCATGTCATCATCGCTTGTTGTCGTCGAGCGTCTTCTTCAGTATTTGGATGAGAGTTTTATTGAATGCTTCTGCCAGACCATTTTCCCTTGGATAATAGATGGTAGAATATCTCTAATCTATGTTGTGTCTCCGGGAGAAGCTGTTCATTTTGGTGCTCTTGAATGCAGTACTATTATCAAAAATAATTCATCGAGGCACCCGAAACCTATATACAATATAATTCCTAAAAAATAGGAGCACAAGCTAAGCTGTGACCTCTCTAAGTGGGATTGCCTTTGCCCACTTGGAAAAGTAGTCATTGGCAGTTAGAATGAATCAGTGACCCTTGGAAGAAGGAGGATCAATCAAACCCACTATGTCAGTGCCCCAACACTCAAATGGCCATGAGGCTAATGTAGGATGTTGGGTGGTTGATGTAAGACCACACGGTGCACCTGACTTTGGTGGCATCTCTTAGCTACATCTATATAGTCTGTAATCATCACAGGCTAGTAGTATCCTAGTATTTTGATCTTAGATTTCATCTTCAGGCCGGATTAGTGAGCTTCACATAAACCTGAGTGTACCTAGGTCACGATCTTACAGTCTTCATGTTTGGCTAAACAACATAACCACATATGATCGAAAGATTGCCTGTATAGAGTGTCATCCACGAGAGCGTAGGAGAGAGCTCTCCATTTCACCTGATGGGCTAATGACTTCTCTTGAGGTAGTTTGCATGTGCTTAGGTAATCCATGAATGGTTGCCTCTAATCTGACTCATCGTCCTCTTTAGTAATGACAACCTCCGCTTTTAGAGAGAGTCTCTCAATAAGTTCAGTGTCTATAAGGTATAAGACTTGTCTATTCTGTACCCTTATTAAAATGGACTCATCTTCTAGGCATGCCAACTGGCAAGCACAATCATCTACATCTATTATCTCATTGAATCTTGTAGATAGTAACCTCTAGGATTTGAGCCAACTCCATGGTGTACTCATGGTAATGGTGGAGCTTAGGCTTTAAAAACCCCATGAGATTTGGTTGATGATGAGGCGAGATATGTCGATACTGGATTCATAGTAATGACTAACTCACCGCGAGCCTCATATTCAACTTCATTGTTGGTGCATGGATTGGACAGATGATATGAGAATCTCATCACATTGCGGTCCAGAGTTAAAGAACTATTCCTACCCATGCCTTTATTGGAAGAGTAGATCGTGGTTCTTCTCCTTTTTAAAAGGAAGCCGCACCATCAAAATATATCTCCCAGCTGCGAATGCTAGTGTATTTTAAGTTCATAATTTGTTCATCGGGGAGGTCACTAAGCGAGAAATCAACAGGAAGTGGGTGTGCTGCTAAGAAATCCACTAGTGCTTGCCCTTTCAACAAGTATAAAATCATGGCTGCGTAAAATCAAGCGTGCGGATAGCATCGGCTGTGTCATGAGATATTATAGTGGATTGATCATAGAGATTAGATTCACCTTATGAGAAAGCATGTAGTGTCGTAGCTTTTGGGATGCAAAGATTTAAGCTAGGCAATGCTTTTCAATGGGTGGGTAGTTTGCTTCAGTAAGAATTAGAAGATGACTAAGATAGTAGAGAGTATTTTCTTTTCCTTCATCATTGGTTTGAGCCATCAAAGCATCAAGGGAGTCATTTAATGCAGTAGTGCAAAGGATCAATAGCTTGCCTGAGATAGGAGCTGTTAGAACTGGCATCGTCATCAGGTAGTGTCTGATGTATTCAAAGGCATGCTGGCACTTGCCATCCCACTTGAACTTGGCATCCTTTTTGACAAGTGCTGAGAATGGTTGGCATCTTCATGATAAGTTGGATATGAAGCACCTTTTAGATCACCATTGGAATGATCCAGTTGAGTTAGACTATTAGATGGTGGCATTTCTAAGATATCCTTGATCTTCTGCATCTATTCCCGGTGTGGGATGACAAACCCAAGGAATTTCTCTACTCCAAATGCACACTTTAGGGGATTCATTTTGAAGTTAAATTATCTTAATCATTCAAAAACTACTCTCAAGTCGAAGAGATGGTCTTCCTTTTCTTTGCTTTTGACTACTAGATCATCAACATAGCATTCAACTTGGTGATGAATGAGTTTGTTGAAGATCTGAGTCATGACCCGCTGGTATGTATCACCAGCATTTTTAATACCAAAAGGCATAACCTTATAATAATAGATTTTGATTGGGGTTTGAAAAGTAGTGTTTCTTTCTTCCTCGGGGGCCATCTTGATTTAGTTGTAGCTAGATGACCCATCCACAAAGGAGAATACTGCATGGGATGAGGTAATGTACACCATCAATTCTGGTATAAGAAGTGAAAATTCATCTTTAGGACATGCCTTGTTTAGATCCCTAAAATTGATGCATATGCAAATTTGGCCATTTTTTTCTTAACTAAGATGATAATAGCTAACTAGGTAGGGTATTTTTCTTCCCTGATAAAACCATCATCAATTAGTTTCTTGATTTTAGAAGTGACCTGTTGTTCAATGTGTAATTGCATGGGTCCTTGATAGGGTTAACATTAGGGTCTATTGCTAGCTTGTGGACTACTACGTTAGGAGATAAACTAGGTATTTCTTCATAACTCCATGCCGCTCCTTAAAACTTTAGCCTAACAATGTCATTGGTTTCTTCTTTATTCAGTAAGGAATTGATGAACATCGAGCATGGATCTTCTTTCGTTCCCAAGTTAATTTCTTTGAGTTTGTCAATGGTTGATCTAATTTTTTCTTCAAACTCAGGAGGTGCATCTTTGACTTCGGGCTCATTTGGGTCATCTAAAGTTTCTAAACATGCCTCCTCATAAGAGTTAACATGATTTGAGAAGAACTCATCGAAATGAGTGGTGATGATTAGGTAATGGTTGTCATCATGAACCCACCCTATCTTTGAACCCTAGTCGATCTTGATTGAGAATGTTTGCTTTGGTTGTCCCATAGTTTTTTAAAGTAGTTTGACTATGATTAGACCAAGTATATGGGATTAATCCCCTCAAGTTAATAACTAATACCAATCAAAAGGTAGTTGTATTAGATTTTTATATGAATCATCCTCAAGTTCTACATCAACTTCCTGGCTTGAGGATGATGCTCCCAAAAAAACCTTTTTGATCTGACATTTATGGATGACTTGGGGGCCTCCTTAACTACCAAACATTCAACTTTCTAAGAAGAAAATGAGGTTAAAGCTAAAGTTCCCAATTGCTACTTGACTGTTCTACATAATGATGATTTAGATACATTTATGCTTTATTTGGAGGCCTAGACTTCATCACTATCTGGATCGAACGTCACCTCCAAAGGGACCGCTAAGAGGGGTTGGTCGGCTTGTTAACCAAATGAGATTCATCATCTGAACTAAACTCTGAGTCTATGTGAAACACATGTTCTATTGGATGGCATGAGGTCTTCCACCTCTAAAATTCTGCCTCTTCCTCTACACGGTGGGGTCAGTCATCCCATCCGTTCATATGGAGGAATGAATTGTGGGCGGTCTAGTCTCCCTTCACCTCTTTGATGATCTCTCACTTGTGCTTTCTTTTTCTTTTTTTTTTTCTTTTTCTTTTGTTTCTTTTTCTTTTGATTTTGAACTTTCACCAAGTTCACAAGAACAGACTTTTTGATTTGAAGGAAGATAGTATGTTGCATCTTCATAAATCTCAAACTCTCTAACTGATAAGGGCTTCGAGTCTCCTTTAACACAATACTAAATTCTACCTCTTACGAATTTGATGCATTGATGCAAAAGGATGAAATCATATTATTTGCATGTGTCACCAGCGGTGAAAGCTTTATTTGAATTAATTATGTAGGGCTTGGCCTCTATCTTCCCGTCATCTATCTCTAGTGGTAACACTATAGAGCCTAAATCCCTCTTGCCTTGTTCATTGAATCCTCTCAACATCATCTAATCTCCTCAGAGTTCAAAGATATTGAGCCTCAACTAGGCAAGGGTTTTTAGACTCATAATGTTCCTTGCGATCCATCGGAGAGTTTGAATCGCCATGTCGAATGATATAGAGGGTTATGCTCCGTTGTCCCCAAAAGAAGGTCTTCATCGATAAATGTGACTCCATAGGCTTCTCTTGAAAAACATGCCTCCTCTCCAATAGTGGTCAGTTGAGCTAAGCATATTTTTGAATTAAGAAGGGCTTTTATCAATGACTCCCTCATCTCTTTGGATGAGATAAGGGCATCATATATACTTAGTTTAGCTGACAACTTTCTTACATGAGCAAGGACATTATAGTCAACTCTCGGTTGGTCCTCCATAAGCATATCCTTAGGTGGAGCATATTGTGGAGGGGCTTCTTGATTGCTTGAACTAATGACTCCCCTTACGAGGTGATATTCTAGGAGGTTTACTTTGCCATTATGAAGGTTGACTTCAGTGACTTCATGAGATGGTTTAATGGAAAGTTCCACCTGCTCATCAGGTTCACCTACAACTTCTTCTATAGGATCATCAGAGTTAGATGACTCCAAATCTATCTCAATGGGTGAACTCGAGTGATTTAGAAATGGATAATCCATTTCAAAATCAGAAAGGATTGGATTGGAATTGTTATAATTATTAGTACTTGGAGAGCTTTCTATATGAATAAAGTCATCAAGATCATCAAAAGTAGAGAGAATGTAAGTAGAATCAGTCTTCATCTTCATTGATTTCTTAGATTTGGAGGCAGGTATAAAGTAAAAATCAAGTACATTGAGCGGAGTGAGGGATTTGGTACCCCCCCCCTCTGTTGATATAGTGAGATTGCTACAAGAAGAATTGGGTGGGGTGTGGAAGGAGTGTTGGAATTGGTGATTGGTTGCACTAATGTGCTAGGAAAGTAGAAAATTCTTCTTTGTTGTTACCTCCCTCAAGTTGTCCATAGAAAATTACAAATTTTCTTAGAGTTGGAGGTTTGGCTTTAGGCCCTCCAAGTAACTTTGATCTTAGAAATTATTTTCTTGGAGGTTCAAGATAGGGAGATATCCCAACCTTCCTCTGTCTTGAGAAGATCACGTGTATCCCCAAGGATTACTCTAATAGAACTAGAGGGTTATTCTAATAGGTATTTATTGATTTAAAAATTTCTATAGAGTTGCCTTCAAATCTATGGTGAGAAAAGAAAGGAAAGACTACAAAAATTCATCTTTTTAGGATGCCACGCATATCCACAGATGTGCTTATTCAGGTGATCGGGTACGTCATCAAGGAATAGCATACTATCTCGGGAGATAGAAGTCACTACCTTTTAATGGATCTAATCACCTCAATAAGGACTCTTAAGGATGATGGGTCTGCATATGTACCAGAGATTTTCCCCCTACTTTATATGAAAAAGTAAAGTAGGGTTTATTTTAAATTGGGTTCGTTAAGTTTCCTACAAGGGCAAGCCCCCATAGTTAATTACATCCCAAGAAATGGGGATTCCTTAGAAAAATCTCAATTAAGGTAAATGATTATTGTCTTCAAAGATTTCAATAGGAAAGGACTATCAATCTATTAGTTCATTTTTGAAGATCAAATGGGATTGATCAAAGAGAGGGAGTTATTATAAAATGGAAGATAAGTAGGAGATATCCACGATGCACTGGCATCTCAAACTATCTATAGTTGGGCTTTACATTTTTGAGATTCATTTAATATGATTGAGTTGAATTTCTTTATTAGAAATTTAGGACTTATGATTCCTTAACACAAGATTAAAGAAATGCCTAAGATGTGAGAAATTATGCTTATGGCCTACAAAGGGAGGAGCAACCTCAGAACCTAAGTCTAAGGAGCTTTGGCGAGGGTCGAAAGAACAACCTAAATTAAAGGTGAAAATGAGTATTTGGTTTGCCTCCATAAGAGAGGACAAACCACCCGATTACTTAGACTTACAACTGCCTGGGGGTGGCTTCTAACTAACTCCTCTTATAATTTTAAATATATGTAGGCAAGTCATATGCTTTATGCAAGATAGCTAGGCTGTTATTTACTTAAAAAGAGACTAAGTCCTTAAACTCACTCCCTAAAGAGACTAGTTCATGAATGGGTATGCTTCAAATGACCTAAATCTAATATAATTTAAATTTTATTTTTTATTTTTTTGACAATTATTTTGACTCAGGCTAATAGGATTCATATGCCTAATGCATGAAATAAAGTTATTAAATCGAAAAAATGGAGTGTGTTTCCACCATGACTCTTAAAAGTCAAGCTAAGTTTCTCAAAGGTGGAAGCCCTCCAATCAAGAGTGAATTAAGATGTATTTGAGCATGATATTATAAAAGAAATACTCATCCGTAAGGAGTTGTTAATTCTTTTATCTTGATTTTAAACCTAAGCTTTAGGTGAGGTTATGAGTTCTTAATTTTAATTTTGACTTGTTAAGTTTGGTCAAAGATTTATTTTTCCCTAAGAGCCTACTCCACATCCAGACCATACATAAAGCAAGGAAGAAACTAGAAGAAGATGCCACTTAATGCAAAAGCTAAATAAATCATCAATCAATTTATAAAGCTAAAGAAAAGAATAAAGGTGGTGGTGGGCACCACCGCACAAACTCAAAAATAGCAAATGTGGGTAGCTGAGCTCTACCCTTATAAAACCTAGATTACAAATAAATTAAATTACAATTAAGCAAGAAATTCATTGTCATGGGGGTCTTTAAGCTTCATTCTTCATTCTTCTTTTCTTCTTATTTTCTTCTTTCTTCTTTGGTTCCTTCTTTTGGATGGTTAGAAGGTAGATGCTCCAAGGCTTCACATGGTGCATAAAATAGGATCTTATGATTAATGTTCATCCTAATCTCTATAATAATCATTCCAAAATCCTAATTGCACAAATTTATATGAAAAAGAAAAGAATGGAAATCTATCCAAGACCTGTAAAATAGAGATTAGCAAAAACAAACACATAAATCTCAAGCATGTATATTGGACTTATCACCCCTCACATGGGTGACTAAGTCTACCTGGCCTATTAGATTATGCTTAAGGGTATAAGAACATGCATGGAAAAACATTTATATTTTTATTTATGATAGCGCCCCTTAAGCACAATCCCCTGCAGAAAATAATGGTTAGACTAAGATCGACCTACCATTCATTCTACGAGCATACATCCTAACATCCAGTCTAAAACATATATCACAAAATAAAACAAACATCTGTCCTAGCCTAAAGCTAGAAGTGGTGACTTAGGCTAATGTGTGGGCTTTGAATGTTTGTGTGGTATGCTTAGCTATGGCTTTAAGTTAGAATTTTCTAAGTGTGAAGCATGTTCAACTTAGAGGAGGGTTTCATTTAAGTTGTTTAATTGATTTGGGTTGATTTTATTTCATGTTTTTATTAGGTTCAAGTGAATCCTACAATTAATTACTCAATTATGAAGATAGGGAAAAAGAAGAAAACTTATCTCTCCTTCCCTAACCTAAGTAATTTCTAAAGTAGATTCATATTTTAAGTTTTTTTTAGTGAATGTTTTGATTAAGTGTTTTAATTAATCCTAAGTTTAGATGAACCCTAAATAAACCTATTCAAAAACAAAGGCATTTTAAGATTAAGTAAAATGAACCAAATTCACAAAATATACATCACTTCATTTCTTTCCCAACATGTATAACATGCACATGAATGAATCTTAAGCATATTTATACATACAAAATGAGAATGTTTAACACACTTTATGATGCATGCTAAGTAATTCACTTAAGGAAATTTGTAAGTTTAGGATGCATGATTTTCATTAAGTAGAAAAGGGTTTCTTATCAATTTTCCCATGCACACATGAAAGTAAGAAAGGCATAAGTGAGTACAAGCATTGTTAATCAAAGGTGTAAGGTACAAGACCTACTTAGGGCTACTTAAAACCTCATAATCTCGGGTTGTCGGACTAATATACCACTTTCCTTAAATACAAATATGTGCACAAAAGAAATCAAATGGAAACAGAGAAATGAAAAAGTTGTAATAGTTGATTCATTTTGCTTATGTAATTTATGTGTGCAAGTATAGATAACCCTTCTTAAGTGATAGCATAGGAATGAATAGGATGTGGAATTAGGTAAGTGTTAGGTTCTTTTCAAATGAACCATACATCTTACCAAATTCTATTCAAAACTATACTAACATAAAGAGAAGGGAGACCTATCTAAGCACACACCTTTATATTCTCTCACATGCCAAACTTATAATTAAAATATAAGTAGCATACTTTCAGTTTTGATAATTGATTCATATATTTTGAAAATAATTTGAACTTACTAGAGATAATAGTCACTCATATTTCTACTTTAGCCAACACATACAAATTTGACATAAAGTAAACAATTTCATTTTAGATTTGAATTTTGAAAAATATGAATGCATGAAACCATATGACATACAAATTTAACATGTTGGGAAAAGAATCAAAGAAAAGATAGCATGTGAACACATTCACTTTAATTAAACCCTAAAGACATTCTTATGAAATAAGAAGGCTTAAAATAAATCAAAGTGTATTCAATGTGTTTTTTTGTTTGGCTTTAAGTTTGATTTAATTTTGAAATTGTGGATTGAGTTTGTTGTTCCAACCCATTCCCACATGTGTTTGATATTTTTGTTTAATTTTTAGATGATTAGATTCATTTTTATATATTAATTAGGTTAAGGTATGAATTAAGCAAGTTAATTAATCCTTACCTACACCACTTTAGCATAGTAAACCAAGTAATTATGAGCCAATGAGATGACATAAAATCTCACAAGAAATTTAAACTTGCAATGCACCTAGGAAGAAAGGGGCCTAATGCAATTTGGTTCATGATTAATGGTTAATTAAGCAAAGGGATTTTGCTTAAGTAATTTCAAAACACCCCTTCACACATATGAATTGAGTTTTGATTTCCTTAATTGAACTTATGCTATTCAACACCTAAGCATCTACCCAAAATATATTAATTAAGTTCTAGAAGATTTTATAATTTTTAGAAATTAATTAATGGGATAATTAATGAATTAACCCTTAATTGAGAGAAGATTAATGAAAGAAAAGGGGGTTTAGGGAATAGCTTAGGAAAATACCCCAAAATTAAGCCTCTTATTCACTGGATCTAATTTTAATCAACCTTAATAATGGATTAAAACATTAATCCAAATCTTAATTATCCTTAATTACATAAGGAGGGTAATTGGAAAACAAATTTGTAATTTCCCAAATTAAGACCTTAATAAATCTCAAGAAAATTAGGGGAGGCAGAGGTAATCTCCTAAAACATACCCAAGAAGTTTGGGATTAATCAGAGTTTTAATTAAGAGGTAATAAAAAAATATGATTTCTAATAAAACCCATAATCAGAGAAAAGGATAATTTAAAATCCATTGAAATCATTTTTAAAATATTCTAGGTCGAATTATCTTTCCATAGAATTTTATCTCATATTTTTTTAAATTTTATTGAGAGAGATATATGAATTTTTGAAGATCAGGAGATTAATTAACATTAATTACATCCCCTAACAAATCCCTCGACTCCGCAACGTGGCGTGACATCGCTTTACACGTCATGCCATGAGCTACCCACTTAAATGTCACAACCAAATGGTGGCACGGTAGTGGGACGTGCTTTGATCCCTGTCATTCAATCAAGGATGGAATGACCAGGGATCACCCCGTAGTTTTAAAAGGGATAATTCATTTTCTAAACATGGGAATAATCATGGCCGTCCATCAAAAATGCACGGATGGATAGCTAGGATCACCGGAGTTCTTCCCTTAGGATCAACAGAGGCCGTCCATGATCTTAGGGAAGATCCGAGCTCGATTGAGCTCGGATTGGAATAAGATTGTTCCCACACCATCTAAAGCTAATGAGAAGCCTATCCAACAGTGAATTTCTCATGACTTGTAATTTGCTTTCACAAAAGACCAACACCCCCTAAGCTAAGTGGTCAAAAAATTCCATACCTCACTGGAGGTGATCATTAGCGCTCGAGCTCGATGAGGTAGCTTCGTCTAGTGGAGACGAAGCCCTATGGAAAGTTTCAAGCCTTGGGATTGAGTGGATCTTCCTATGGACCAACACCACTTAATCTCCTTTACGGCTTTGATCCAATTGAGGCTCTCCTTACTTTGGCAACTCGAATGAGAGCTTGAGTGCACTCGGTTTGATCCTCTAATGGAGTACGCAAGAGGAATTAGAATGGATTTGAGTATAGAGGAAGTTGAAGGTTCAAGTGAGCTCCCCTATTTTTCAATGGAGAAAATTGAGAAGTAGCTATTTCAAATCCTTCTTAGAAAGCTTAGGATGGCTCTTTGATCTTTCCTAACACTCACTAAGCTTCAATCAAATGTGGGAATGATGATTTCAAATTGAATTCAGGGGAGTATATCTCCCCCTATAGTAATCGGATGGCCGACACCTCCCTTACCATTTTGATCCAATTGACTACATGTGAGAGGTTGTCTAGGCTGTTAGATCTTTGCACATGGTCGATTTGAGGTCTTGAGTGGATTGCCAACCTCCCATGTGCTTCAAATTGGGTGGAGGGAGGATTTTAAATTAGCCAATTTGACCCATGGGGTTAGTTTTGGCATTGGGTCCATTTGGGCTGACCCAAACCCATTGGGTTGGGTGCACCGCTCTTCATTAGGTCCACTTGAGCTATTTGGAAGGTATCAAGTGGATATGAAGAGGGCATGACCATATTACCCATGGATTAAGTCAAAGTTTGTTCTATGGCCTAGAGGTAGAATGGTCATTTGGCTAATTTTTCAATTTAGATATGTTGGGTATGTAGAGAAACTAGGTTTAGCCAAGTTTTATGAGATTTGGAATTCATTTAATAAGGTTTGGCTCATATTGACCCATTTTGGTCAAAATGGGTCAACATGGGTCAAGTTGATCAATTTGTCAAATTATGTCAAACTAAGGGTTGGGTCAAGTTCATATGACCATTTGAAATATTTTGGCAGCTTTGGTTTGACTCAATTTGGTTTAGTTTTGAATTTGGCTCATATGACTTCATTTAGGTCAAATGGGTCAAGTTGACCTATTTGACCCATTTGACCTATTTAGGTTAGGTCAAGTGTAGGTTTAGGTTTGGTTAGTCATATGGAGTGGATTGGTATCTTTGTTTCCAATCAATTTTGGTTATGTTCAAATTTGGCTCAATATGACCCTTTTAGGTCAAGTTGGGTTCAAGGTCAATTGGGCTAGGTTAGGTCTAGTTGGCCAATTGAGGCTTCGATCAAGTTCAACTAGTGATTTGAAATGAACTTTATCCATTGGTTTCAATGAACTTGGCTTAGATCAAGTTTTTGACACATTTTGACTTTTTAGGACAAGTTGGGTCAACATGGGTGAAGTGGCCAATTGGGCTAAGTTAGGCTTAAATGTTGACTTGGTCAAGTTCAAACATAGGTCATGAATGAACTTTGATCAATGGTTTCAATAAATTTGGCCTATGGTGGATTTTGGCTATGTTAGGTTTCATTTTGGGTTAAGTGTTGACTTGGTCAACCATTAAGTTTGACTTGGTTTGACCCAATTTGATTGATTGATCATCCCATGATGATTGTTGATCATGATGAGAGACATAAGTGAATTTGGTTCAATCCAATTTGGTTAGGATTATAATTTAGCTTAAAAGGGTACTTTAGGTGGGCCTAAGTGAGTCAAATGGCTTGGTCAAAGCTTGATTTGAGGTTGATTGAAGTTGTATATGGACTTATGATTGAAATATAAATCCATTTGCAAGTGGTTTGAAGTCAAATGGGTTTTGATTTATTTGATAATTTCATATTCAAAAAAAGAATATGAATGGATTTGGCTTTGATTTTTTTAATTGATTTTTGATTTTGTGATAAAAGTTTGTGTTTATATATGAATTCGTGATTGAAGGGTTGATTGAATCATAAGGAAAATCAAGAGTTTGGCTTCATTTGAAATTGATTTGTCTAAGTTCAAAATTTTGGCTTGAACGACTTAGGTTGGATTTTGAGTATATTTGAGTTTGATTTTTGGAATTAGCTTTGATTATTTAAATTTATATTTCATTTATATATGTGAATATAAATGAGGATATAAATGGATCATGAGAATATTTCAATGTTTTGAAGTGATTTGATCATGATTTAGGCTAGGTCCATTAATGGAAAATTAAGGACTAAGGAAATTTTTGGAGTTTGAAGTTTGAATTTTGAGTTTAGATTTGATTGATTTATATTTATATTTCATTTATATATGTGAATATAAATGAGAATATAAATGAATTATGAGATAATCTCATGAGCTTGATTTGGTTTGATCATGATTTTGGCTAAGTCCATTACAGGGAAAATTAAGGGATTTAAGAAGGATTTTTGGTATGGAATTTAAATTTTCGATTTGATTTGATTGATTTGTATTTATATTTCATTTATAGATGTGAATATAAATGAGAATATAAATGAGTTATGAGAAAATCCCATGAGTTTGAATTGATTTGATCATGATTTTGGCTAAGTCCATTAAAGGGGAATTAAGGACTTAAGAAGGATTTTAGATTTGGAATTTAATTTTTTGGATTTGATTTGATTGATTTATATTTATACTTCATTTATATATGTGAATATAAATGAGAATATAAATGAGTTATGAGAAAATCCCATGAATTTGAATTGATTTGAATATGATTTTGGCTAAGTCCATTAAAAGGAATTTAAAGGACTTAAGGAAATTTTATGAATTGATCTTGAATTTTGAGTTTAGTTTGATTGGTTTGAATTTAAATTTCATTTATATAAATGAGAATATAAATGAATTATGAGAAAATCTCAAAGATTTGAATTTGGTTGATCTTGATCAAAGCTAAGTCCTTAAAGGCAAATTTAAGGACTTGGAAAATTTTTGGATTTAGGAATTATTCATGGATTTTGATCATGGATTTCAATCATGGATTTCAATCACATGGAGTTGATTTGAGTTTGGAGAAAATCAAATAATATTGATTTGGAGTTTGACTTGAAGGAAGGAAAGTAAGGAATGGTTCAAGCTAAGGGTAAGCAAATTTTCTTAACACCCCTAAGGCATGACCTAGTTCTATGGCTAACTCTTCTAAGTCTCTAGGGCTAGGTTGAGTGTCCACATAATCACTAGATGTGTCTTAAGACTAAGGAACTCTTAAAGTATAAGAGAAGTCTTATGCCTAAGATGGAGGGGTTGAGAGTTCATTCTAAAAATGAGGTCAACAGCATTTCTTAGGGATAACAATGGCACCTAACTTGTAAATATGCTCAAGCCAGCCCTTAAAAGTAAAGTAATCTTCCAAGACATGATTTAGCATGCGGTGGTTGGGGAAAAAGTTTGGATCATGACTCTTGCCCACATCCTTGACCTCTAGGCTCACGGGCGAAAATCAAGCTTCTTTAAGAGGTTCTTAAAGGTCTTCCTAACTACCTCCCTCTTGAATGAATAGGGTTTATTCAATTTGTCGGCAAGAGTAGGTAAATTTAAAGCTACCTGATGGTAGATAAGTGTTCTTCTTGATCTGTGGATAGGGATATGAGCGGCGACGGTGGAGCCGTGGCAAGCGGGGTTTGATATGATGGCTGATGTGGTGGTAAAGGAAGTGGTAGAGGAGGCTGCTGAGCTCGAGGTCTGTCTAGTTGAACCCTGGTTGGCTGCTTCCCCTTGTCAGCTGCCGTGACTCCCTTAGCATTTTCTTGAATGCCTTTTGCAGTCTAGGCTTGGCTAACTAATCTTGGAAATGTAGCTATTTGACCTCTCCTTGTAGACTAACTGCCTTGTTGATTAACTTCTTTGATATCTTAATGGTGAAACCTTTAAGCATGAAGGAGATCGGGCCATGAATATTCTTGAGTAGAATTTCAATGGCATGTTATTCAAATAGATGTGGTTCACATTTCATACTTAAATTGCACCATCTAATAATATAATCAAGGACTTGTCGGTGTTGTTATCTTTAGCGAGATCACAGATTACTTTTGATGAGCTCTAGCAGATCTTTTAATAAAGAGTTGCTCCAACTCAACAAACGTATTCACTAAACCATTAGATAGTTCAGCATACCAATCGAATGTGATGCTTGTCAAGCTACTGACAAAGAGGTGAAACAAGAGTGCATCGCTACCACCAGCATTGCAACATCCGACTCTGAAATGTGCTATGTGTAGTCGTGGGTTCCCATTGCCAACAAAAATCTTGAAGGAGGGAGGCACAAAGCCCTTAGGGTATTGGATACCATCAAATTCTTCCATGTAGGGTCTACCCTTTGGAATAGATGAGCTACCTCGAGCATGGGCCAATGCATCCCTCACTTGTTGCTCCACCATGTGTTTTAATATCTCTTTCATGCATGTAGGTTCTATCCACCACCTTCCTATGCAAGCTACCACCATCTCCCTCTGTAAGAATGCATCTAGGATGATCTAAAGTGTGTGCCAACTCTACTCAGAGGCACTAGGAAAAGCTATGAAATCGTGAATTCTACAATCGACATTCCCATCAACTCTTCAATCTTCTTCCCCATTTGATCAATATGATCATCATTCTATTTAAGCTACTGGAGGAGGTGTTGAGTTGAATGGATGGCATCATCTTCTTCAATTATAATACTTTTCTAACTATGTTGGTCTCTGTGAAGGGACCCCCTAGTATCGACCATATGGACTTTGGCCGAATCTTCAAGGAGATCATCCTCACCTGGATTAAAGCTGACCTTTTCCTCCTCATAATTTGATCGGTGACTCCCTAGAAGCTCTCTCCTCTCTGCAAAGTACTGTGCTAAAATCTCATCTAGGGAACGATCTAATCATGCCAGTATGAATACAGACTATTGACCGGTAGAGGGGTTGTGCTTACTGACAGAGATGCACCTAATACTACCTATCACTGGAGTGCTGGCTCTAGGAGGGTCATGATTGCTAGAAGAGATATGCTCGTGACTACTCATGGGTGGAGTAGTCTCCCTAGGAAGATCCACTACCATGGGGACTGCAGAACTTTCCCCTTTTCCCTCTATAGCTGCTACTATCGTTGGCTTTGATGGTGGTGGTGCAACCACGACACTGCGAGGTCGCCACTTCTTCTTCACCAAGATTGAAGTAGAAGGTCGAGTAGGGGAACTCACCTTCACCTCAGTTGATGGAGTAGATGGAGTGGGATTCTTTGGCCGTAGTCGGATCACCAAGGGGACTTTCTTCTCCCCGGATACTATCTTATGTGCCTTTATAAGCATGATAGATGGTAAGACCTAAACTGGTTATAGTGGGTGAGGAATGGATTGATGTGGTGGAGACAGCATTGGCTCTACCCTCGTCGGTGCTTTTCCCCTATAACTGGTGGTACCTGTCAACACTATGATATCAGTCTTGTCAGCCCTAGTGGCCCGATGATTGGGAAAACCAACTAGAGTAGTTTTTTTGCACGGCAAACCTTTGCTCCCTATGAACTACTAGGCCTGATGCTTTATCACTATGAATGAGCCTAGTAACACTTCTGTGGATGATAGACCTCAAGTCAAATAATGTACTAGACTTTGAACGTCCATATACCCTACCTACCTACCGTAATATTGTACATAGACCGGCATAGGACTTCCTCTTATCCCTTGCTAGAGCCTCATGATATGTAAGAGGTGGAGGCAATGCAGCTATCCTCTGATAGTCCTCCTCTCCGTCTGATGCTGAGAGGGGGTGGAACTAGTTGCTAGTCAACAATGGAGAAACCTCATGGGGGGAACCTTCCTCTACAATGTGGGATGTGGCATCCATCTCTCGGGAGGTACAGTCATGGTGCCGCTTGATCTTGTGGCTCCTATTACATAGTTGTACACAACGCTGCGTGTGGATCCTACCTTGAAGGTAGGGTAGACTATCTCTGAAGCCAAGATAGCCTTTCCCTTAGAGGGGACCATTGAGGAAGTGTTAGCATGCACCCGAGCGGCTGTGGGAACAACTGATTAAGCATGAACTATACTGACTGACAGAACCTCAATTGCCTTCCTCTTTAGGGAAGGATACTTAGTGTCAGATGGTAGGTCGATCTGGATGACTGGCTTTTGCCCAGCCACCTCATCCCGACTAACAGTAGTGAGGGTCGCCCCCTCGCAGGTGATGTGGGATCCCTCAAATCCTTGGCCAAAGAACACTAGATGAGTGGAGTCACTCTGAGGGAGGCTGGCCTGATCCAGGGCCAAATCCATCTTGAACAAAAAGGTGAAAACAAACTTCTGAGAGGCCATATCTGCTAACTGCACTAGACTGCACTGACTGCTCTGGTTGTATATTTACATTTGCTAATATATAACTTGTATCATATTTCTATCTTGATATTTGTTCCACGCAAGTAATAGAAGTTTAGAATTTCAAACCCACACTCAACAATTCAAGTACGTTAAGTGGGGTTCGTTGGAGAGATTTTGATATTTGGAGGAGAGACTTTAGCCATTTGATTTTTGATTTTAGAATCCATACTCAAACAATTTAGGTAGGTTGGGTGGTGTTCAAAAATTTGAGGAGAGATTTCTTTTTGGGAGATTTGTTTGCTTTTTATGTTTCTTGTTTGAAAACGTGGATAGTTTAAAAGAACCTCTACGTAGAAAATTTGGGTATGGTAAGAAGAGGTTGTGATTGTGTGTTTGAAATATTTTTTGCTTGTGAAGGTTTGATTATGTGATTTTTTTGATTTAAAAAATAGGGCTTCTTACTTAACAAATTTGGTATGTTAAATAGAAGCCACATGTGTTTTATTTGTGCTTGAAGATGAGACTTTCACTTAAAAAATTTAGTATGTTAAGTGAATGCAAAATGTGATTGTGAGATAGATTTATTTTTCTTTGAAGATGACAATCCCACTTAACAAATTTGGTATGTTAAGTAAAAGCCTCACATGTGTTTGAGATATGTTCATTTTTTTTCTTTGAAAATGAGATTTCACTTAACAAATTTGGTATGTTAAGTGAAAGTTTAAACGTGTTTGATATGAAAAATTGGATCCTTATTTAACAAATTTGGTATGTTAAAATGTCTGTTGAAAATAGACCCTCACTTAACAAATTTAGTATGTTAGGAGAAAGCCTAAATGTATTTGATATTTTTTTTTTTGCAAATGGGATTCCCACTTAACAATTTGGTGTGTTAAGTGAAAATCAAAGTATGATATGTCTTGAGAATGGGATTCTCACTTAACAAATTTGGTATGTTAAGTGAGAATCCAATGTGGCATGATTATGTGGTTCTTACTTAACAAAGTTTGATGTGTTTAAGTAGAACCAAGTATATGCTTTGAAAGTGAGACTCTCACTTAGCAAATTGAATATGCTAAGTGAAAGCCTAAATGTATGCTTTGAAATTGAAACACTTAACAAATTGAATATGTTGAAAGTTAAATTTTATGTTTTAGAAATGAGACCCCACTTAACAAATTGGAATTGTTAAGTGAAGGTCAAATTTTATGTTTTTTGAAAATGAGATTACTTAACAATTTGAAATTGTTAAGTGAAGGTTAATTTTTATTTTTATTTTTGAAAATGAGACCCCCACTTAACAAAAGGTTAAATTTTTGTTTTTGAAAATGAGACCCCCACTTCACAAATTGAAGTTGTTAAGTGAAGGTCAAATTTTATGTTTTGAAAATGAGACTCCCACTTAACTGTGGTCTTATTATTTTTATCCTCACCTATGAGTATACATGAAAATAAAAAATTATACTTTATTGGACACCACGTAGATCCACAGATGTTCTCATTAGGGTGAACAGGTATGGCATTGAAGAATGATGTAGTATCTCGAGAGAAAAAAGTCACCATCCTATAATGGACCTAATCACCTAATGAGGACTCCTAAGAATAATGGGTCTTCGAATGTACCAGAGATTCTTCCCCTGCTTTATATGAAAAAGTAAAATAGGATTTATTTTAAACTGAGTTCGTTAAGTTTCCTATGGAGGCAAGCCCCTATAGTTAATTACGTCCTAAGGAATGAGATCCTTTAGGAATACTCTCGATTAAGGTAAATGATCATTGTCTCCAAGGATTTTAAAGATAGGACAATCAATCAATTGGTTATTTTTGGAAGATCAAATGCGATTGATCAAAAGGAGGGAATTATTATTGAAACCAAAGGGAGATAAGTAGGGGATGCTCATGATGCTAGGAAACCTAAGGAGCATCCCAAACTATTCTATGGTTGGGCTTTATATTTTTGAAATTTGAAGAGAGTTAATTATTTGAGTTGAATTTTTATTAGAAATCTAGGGTTTACAATTCCACAATACAAAATTATGGAAATGCCTAAGAGGTGAGGATTTATGCTTTTAGCTCGCAAAGGGATTCATCAACCTCAGATCCTAAATCTAGGGAGCTTTGGGTTTGCTCGACTTGCCTCCCTGATGGTGCTTGCAAAGGAAATTTTTGTTTGATTGAGTATTGAGTAAGTAGGAATTCTCCCTCACCTCCCTAGTTTTTGTCTTATGTAAAATTGAAAGGAAAATAGGAATGAGCTCTAGAATGCTTAGGGAAGCTTGTGGGTGCTTGCCTTTGATCTTCTGAGCTCAATCGAATGTAAGAGAGATGGTTTGAGTGGAAATGAGTATATCTCCCCTACTTGAATTGGATGGCCAAGAGCCTTCTTGCCATTTTGATCAAATTACCCTGATCAAATGGGTTGATTTGATTATTATGTGCTCCATGTGGTTCGGTTTTGGCAGAGGAGTGGAAGTGTGGAGTTGTAGATGTGTTAAATGAGTGTGGCAGGTGATCCATGTGGAGAATTTTGAGTGGATGGTTTGGCCTTGGGTTGGGTTTGGCTGACCTAAATCCATTGGGTCATGTGCACCACCTTCCTTCATGTCCAAATGGTCCACTAGGAGGATGCTAAGCGGTCATGAAAAGGAATTGACCAAATTCCAAGTAGATTTGGCCATAGGTTACCCTTTGACCTAGGAGTAAAATGGTCATTTGGCTTTTATTTTGATTTGGGAAAATTTGATATGATTGAAAAATGGGTTGTGCCAATTTTCAATGAATTTTGAGTTTATTTGATATGATTTAGCTCAAGTTGAGCCATTTAGGTCAAAATGGGTCAACTTGGGTCAAGTTGACCAATTAGTCAAATTGGGTCAAACCATGGGTTAGGTCAAGTTCATATGACCATTTGAAGTGTTCTGGTATCTTTGATTTGGTTCAATTTGGTTTTGGTTCATTTGAATTCATTTAGGTTAAATGGGTCGAGTTAACCAATTTTGCCCATTTGACCTAATTGGGTTAGGTCATGAGTTGGTTTAGGCTTGGTTGATCATTTGAAATGATTTCAAGCTTTTGTTTCATTCAATTTTGGTTTGATTTCATTTCAAGTTGATTTGACCTTTTAGGCCAAGTTGGGTTCATAGTCAATTGGGCTAGGTTGGGTCTAGTTGGTCAAGTTCAATAAGTGATTTAGAATGAATTCGACCCATTGGTTGTAATCAATTTGGCCTCAAGTTTTGACCCATTTTGACTTTTTAGGTCAACTTGGGTCAACTTAGGTGAAGTGACAAATTGGGCTAGGTTTGGCTTAATTGATGGCTTGGTCAAGTTCAATCATTGTTCATGAACTGGTTTAGATCAATAGTTTCAATCACTTTGGCCTATGGTGAATTTTGACTAGTTTGGGTTTCACTTGGGTTAAGTGTTGACTTGGTTTAACCCAATTGGAGTGATTGATCATCTTAGGATGATTGTTGCTCACAATGTCAGGCTTAGGTGGGCTTAGTTCAATCTAATTTGGGTAGGATTAGAATTTGAATTAAAAAAGATGTTTTAGGTGACTTTGGGTCAAGTGAGCCTAAAAGGGTCAATTGACTTGATCAAGGCTTGATTCAAGTTTAGCTGAACTCACATATGGACTTATGGTTGAAATATAAATCCAACAGCAAGTGATTTGGAGTCAAATGAGTTTTGATTCATTTAATAATTTCAAGTTCAATGGAAAAACATGGGTTGGATTTGGATTGGTTTGATTTGGTTTGATGATTGAAGTTTATGATTGAATTTGGTTTGTGATTGAAGGATAGATTGTTAGGAGAGAAAATCCAAAGGTTTGAATTGATTTGAGAATGATTTGGTTAAGTTCAAGAATTTGACTTGAAAGGGTATAGGTTGGATTTAGGTTGAGTTTGGATTTGATTGAATTTAGGTTTGGTTATTTGAATTTATATTTTATTTATATTTATGAATATAAATGAAAATATAAATGGGTTATGAGAAAATCTTTTGAATTTGAAGTGATTTGGATTTTATTTGAAGGAGTTCAAGGATTTGTCTTGAAGGAGTTTAGGTCATATTTAGGTTAGATTTAGGTTTGAATTTTAAATTTTATTTTCATTATTTGAATTTATATTTAATTTATATTTGTGAATATAAATGAGAATATAAATGTGTTATGAGAAAATTTATTGAATTTGAAGTGATTTGGATTTGATTTAGGCTAAGTCCATAAGATGAAATCAAAATGACTTAGGATTGGTTTTGGATTTAGAATTGATCATGGATTTCAATTACTTGGAATTGATTCATGATTTGGATTTTGGAATTTGATAAAATCAATTAAGAAAATGATTTGAGATTTGATATTTGAGTTTGAATTGAGTTTGAGTTGGTTTGAAGTTGATTTGAATTTGAGGTTGATTTGCATTTGAAGTTTGACTTGAAATGAGGGTAGGCAAGTTTTCCTAATACCCCTAAGGCGTGACCTATTCTTGTGGCTAACTCTTCTAAGTTTCTAGGGTTAGGTTGAGTGTTCACCTAATCACTAGAAGTGTCTTAAGGCTAAGGAAGTCTTAATGCCTAAGAGGAGTCCTATGTCTAAGATGGAGAAGTTGAGAGCTCACTCTAAAAGTGAGGTCAATAAAGGGGTGCCCAATAGGTGTGGTGTGACTGACAAGGCATAGCACACTTATTGGTGTTGACTGAGATGATCAATAATGTCGAACGATCACAAGCACTAACAGAAATGATCTACTCTCAACCTAAGGTGTAGAAGGAATCAAGAACTTAGTGCAATGTAACTCTACTCATGTCAAAGATATAAGAGAGTGAAGGAGGAATCCACTAGGGATTGAGGATGTAAACCTTCAACTAGGAAAAAGGTTCAAGTCATCCACTAGGGGATGAAAGGTTTGATATGATTTGTGTCTCGTTGGGGAGAAATTTGATTTGATTTATTGATTTATGATTTGGTGCTCCACTAGGGATGAAAAAGTGAACTCTCCACTTGGGGAGCATGTTCAAGTCATCCGCTGTGAAGAAGACATTGTGAAATATGCTAGGGGATTAGAATTTGGGATCCCCCACGGAAAGGATTTTCATCTCACTGAGGAGAAGCGGGTTGGTTTGATTTGTTTGATTATTTTAATTATTTTGATTATTTTGATTGTTTGATTTGAATCCACTAGGGTAGGTTGATTGGATTTATTTTGATTATTTAATTTGACTCCACTAGGGAGGAGGGTTGAATCTATTTCAGAATTTTAAATTTTTAGATTTTGAGATGGACCCTGTCAGTTTGTGATGGATCACACTAAGTAGGGGCCATGTTGGCCTTGGCCTACTTCAGGTTTACAAATCCAAAGGGGTAGCCTACCAACCACATGATAGGACTATCCAACCAATGGGGTTGCCTTTCGGTGTGCAATAGCTGTACTAGGAAGAAAGCGTAGTAGACTTACATCCTCCAAAGTAGGGATTAATTCGGGTGATCCATTGTAGCGATTGAACCCAACCTTACGGCTATTGAGTGAATGCCACCGGGACTTAAATCACTCAAAGATAGTCAAGATTAATTTCATTTTGGTTGTTTTGATGGATCCCATAAGTTTTGATAGGCGCATTGAGTAGGGGCCATGTTGTCCTTGACCTACTCAGATTTATCAATCCAAAGGGGTAGTATATCAACCACATGGTAGGACTATCCAACCAAAGGGGTGCCTTTCGATTTGTAATGGTTAATTCAAGAAAGAAAGTACAATGACTCACATCTTTCCTGAATAAAAGACCACTAAGGCGACACATTAGCGAGGTAACATGTCAATCTGACCTAGGGCCGACTACTAAGTGAATGCCACTAGGGGACTTAAATCAGCTCAAAGATAGTTAAAATCAATTTCATTTTTTAATTATATTTGATGGATCTCATCAGTTTGTGATGGACTGCACTGAGTAGGGGAAATGTTGGCCTTAGTCTAGCTCAGATTTACAAATCCAAATAGAGTAGCTTCCTGGCTGTGGTGAAATTTTTAATTTTCAAAGAATATATACTTCCATCTTCACTCTATGCGGAATAAAATGAAGATAAAAACATACTTTCATCTTTTTATGCATTTTTGACACCATGTAGATCCATAGATATTCTTATTGAGGGTGATCGGGTACGACATTAAGGAGAGGTGTACTATCTTGAAAGATAGAAGTCCACCCTACAATGGACCTAATCACCTCAACAAGGACTTCTAAGGACAATGGGTCTACATGTGTTCAAAGATTCTTCCCCTAAGTAAAATAGGGTTTATTTTAAACCAAGTTCATTAAGTTCCCTACAGGGGCAAGCCCCCATAGTTGATTACATCCTAAGGAGTGAGATTCCTTAGGAATTCTCTCAATTAAGGTAAATGATCGTTGTCTCCAAAGATTTCAATAGGTAAGACTATCAATTGATTAGTTTATTTTGGAAGATTAAATGGGATTGATCAAAGAGAGAGATTTATTATCGAAGCCAAAGGAAGATAAGTAGGAGATGCTCACCATGTTAGGAAACCTAGCGAACATCTCAAACTATCATATAGTTGGGCTTTATATTTTTAAAATTGAATTGTTTATTTAAGTTGAATTTTTATTAGAAGTTTAGGGCTTATAATTTCATAATACATGGTTTAGAAATACCTAAGAGGTGAGGATTTATGCTTAGCCATAGAAATGTGTTTCCACCATGGCCTAAATCTAAGACTTTCTCTGAGGGTGAAACCCTAAATCTAAGATGAAAATTATTTGGTTTACCTGCATGATGAAGACAAAACCTCTTCTAGCTAAAGGGTTGCTAATTCTTTTATCTTGATTTTAAAATTTAAATGAGGTTATGAGTTTTATTTTAATTTTTGAGTTGAAAGGTTGTATATAAGAAACTAAATATATTGTCTTAATGCACAATAACATCAAACATTTATAAAGTTAGAAAAAAAGACCATTTATGGTGAGATCAGGCACAAAGAAAATAAATTCTAAATCTACCACCAAGATTACAAATATTAATTTACAATCAAATAAAAATTCATGTTATTCTTCATTTCTTCATTTCTTCTTTTCTTCTTTCTTTGATTCTTTTATTTTTTTTTTGGATGGTTGAAGCGGTTGCTAAAGATTTCACATGGTACATAAGATGTAATCTTATGACCAATATCATCTAATCACATAACATTCATTCCAAAATCTTAATTGCAAAAGATACATGAAAAGGAAAAGTAAATCTAACTAATACCTACAAAATAGAGATTAACTAAACAAACCATACAAATCCCAAGTATGTATATTGAACTTAGCACCCCACACATGGGTAACCAAGTTCACCTGGCCTATTAAATTATGCTTAGGGGTATAAGCACCTGCAAAATAAAATAATTTATATTTTTATTACAGCATCCCTTAAGTACAATCCCCTGAAATCAATGATTGGACTAAATCATCCTACCATTCATTCTAAGCACATTCATAACATCCAAATAGAAACAATACACCACAAAAGGTAAATATTAAACCATGCAAACCTAAAGCTAGAAGCTGACAACCTGTGTGTGCTTTAAAGGTTTGTGTAGAATGCTTAGCCATGTCATAGATTTTTTTAAGTAATGTTCAACTTAGATGGGTGGTTTCATTTAAGTTGTTTAGTTGATTGGTTTGATTTTATATAAAGTTGATTCATATTTGATTTTGTTTATTGAATGCTTTATTATGTGTTTTAATTAATCCTAATTTTAGATCAAATCTAAACAAACCTATTCAAAAGAAAGGTATTTTAAAATTAAGTAAAGTGAACTAATATCACATAACACATCACTTCTTTCCCAACATGGATAACATGCATATGGATGAATCCTAAGCACATCTATACATACAAATGGAAATATTCAACACACTTTATGATGAATGCTAAGTGAGTTACTTAAGAAAATTTGAATACCGCATGATGCATGATTTTCATTAAGTAGAAAAGAGGTTTTCTTATCCATTTTTCACATGCACACATGTATGTATGAAAGGCATAAGTGAGTACTATGCCATTGTTAGCACCAGGGGTGTAAGGTACAAGACCTACTTAGGGCTACTTAAAGCCTCGCAACCCTGAGATTGTCAAGACTAATATACCACTTTCTTTAAGTATAAACACATGTACAAAAGAAATGAATGAAAAAGAAAGATGCAAAAAATTTGTATTTGTTTATTTATTTTATTTATGCAATTTATATGTGCAAATGTAGATGTCCTTCTTAAGTAATAGTATAGGAATGAATAGGAAGGGGATTAGGCAAGTGTTATGTTTTTTCAAATGAACTATACATTTTTCCAAATCCTATTCAAAACCATACTAAAAGAAAAGAGAAGGAAGGCGACACTATGCATATCTTTATATTTATATCCACATGCAAGCTCATAAATAATTATAAGTAGCACACTTTCAATTTTGGATATTTGATTTATATATTTTAAAAATAGTTTTGCATTTAATAGTGATAATAGTCATTCATATTTTACTTTAGCCAAAAGATGAATTTGACATAAAGAAAATATTTCATTTTTAATTTGATTTTTGAAAAGCATAAATGCATGAAACTCATATGACATACACATTTAGCATGTTAGGAAAGAACTAAAGTGATGAAAGCATGTAAACACATTCACCCTAATTAATTCCTAAAGACAATCTTATGAAACAAGATAGCTTAAAGCAAATCAAATTATTTTTAAGGAATATTTGATTTTGTTTTGTGTTTGATTTAATTTGAGAAATGTGAAGTGAGTTTGTTGTTCCTAACCCATTCCCACATATGTTTATTGTTTTAGTTTAATTTTTAGGTGATTAGATCAATTTTATGCTTTGGTTAGGTTAAGGTATGAATTAAGTGTGTTACTTATCCCTTACCTATATCACCTTAGCATACTTAATAAAATAATTATGAGCCAATGAGATGACATAAAACCACACAAGGAATTTAAATCAGCAATGCACCTAGGAAAGAAAAGGGCATAATGTAATTGGCTCATAATTAATGATTAATTAAACTAAGGGGTTTAACTTAAGTACTTTCATAACCCCTCTCACACATGTGAGTTGGGTTTTAATTTTCTTAATGTACTTAGGTTATTGAACACCTAAGAATCTACCCAAGATAGATTAATTGAGTTCTGGAAGGTTTTAAAATTTTTATGAAATTAATTAAGGGGTTAATTAGTGAATTAACCCTTAATTAAGATTGGATTAAGAAAGAAAAGGGGGTTTAGGACATATCTTAAGGAAAGCATCCCAAAATTATTCCCTAAACCTCATATTCACTTAATCAAAACTTAATTGACTCAATCAGAGGGTTAAACCACTAATTATGCCATTAATTAAGCTTAATTATATTAAGGGAGTGATTAAGGAATGAACTAGCAATTCTCCTAATTAAGCTACCAATAAATCCTAAGAAAATGAGGGGAGGCAGGAGTCATCCCACTAATAAAGCACAAGAAGTTTGGAATTAATCAATAGAGTAATTAGAGGGTAATTAATAAATAACATTCCCAATAAAAACCAAATTCAGATAAAAGCACTATTATTCAAAATTCATTCAAATAATTTTTAGAATATTTTATGTTCAATTATTTATCTAATGCAATTTATTTCATAATTTTTTGATTTTTCTAGGCTTAGATACAAATTTAGAAAGTTTCCATGATTAATTAGAATATTTAATAGCCTAATTAAATATTTAATCCCATCGGTGCCACATGGGTTGCTGACGCGACATGCACTTTCCACATGGCACAATGAGATTGGATATTAAAGTAGACACATCGTAGCGCCACATCGGTGGCGGTGCTATGCGCTTTCTCCTCATCCGTCCTATCAAGGATAGGACGACTGAGGTTAAAGTCATGGATCTAAAGGGATAAAATGTGGATGCTACGTGTTTTAATCATGGTCGTCCATCCAAAACATGCGGATGGATGACCCATGAACCTTCTCTATTCTTCTCTGTGAGGAATGGACACCGTCCATCTTTTAGGAGAAGATTCGACCTCGATTGAGCTCGGATTAGATTGAAACTCAACCCACACCATCTAGAGGGAAAGGGGATCACATCTAACGACTAGAATTCTATGGGATGACACATCACTTTATAAAGGACAAAACTACATTGAATTTAAGCTCAGTTTAATGGCTAACCTCATCGGAGGTGATCATCGGTGCTCAATTCCCTTGGATGAGCTTCATCTAATGGAGACGAAGCTTTGTTGAAGTTTGGAGGCTCTAAGATTGGGTAGATCCTCCTATGGGCCAACTCCTCTTACACTTGGGCTCAGTCTTGATCGAAGTAGATCCTCCCTTGTCTTTGGAGCTTGGGAAAGAGCTTGGGTGAACTCGACTTGATCCTCTGAGGGTGCTCGAAGGAGGAATTAGGTTGGTTTGAAGTATATATTAAGTTGGATTTCCACTTGAGCTCCCCTATTTTTGGTTTAGAGAAATATGAAAATGGGAAATTCAAACGAGTTATAGGAAGCTTGGGGTCACTTGGCAATGGCTCCACTAGCTTTCCTTAGCTCAATCGAGTATGAGAGAGTGAAGATTGAATTGAATTAGGGGGAGTATATCTCCCCCTTGAAAGATCAAGCGGCCGTGAAGGTGTTTGTCATTTTGATCCAATTGAGCTCATGTAATGGGTTTGTTAGGCTATTAGAGGTGTCCTTGAATTCAGTTTTGGCCAGAGGAGGAGTGGATGAGGTGGCCATGTGCTTAAATCATGTGGAGGGAGGATTCCATGTGGCCAATTTCAAAGGAGGTGTGGTTTTGGGTTTGGGTTGGCCCCAAACCCATTAGGTCATTTGCACTAGGTCCATTAGTGACCATTTGGTTCACTAAGAGGATGCCAAGTTTCCATGAAAAGAAATTGACCAAATTCTAAGTGGTTTTGATTTTGGGTTACCTTATGGCCTAGGGGTAGAATGGTCATTTGACCTTGATTTCAATTTGGGCATGTTTGAAAAATGGGTTAGGCCAAGTTTCATTGAATTTGGAGTTGGTTTGATATGATTTGGCTCATGTTGACCCATTTAGGTCAAAATAGGTCAACTTTGGCCAAGTTTACCAATTGGTCAAATTGGGCCAAACCAAGGGTTGGGTCAAGTTCATATGGCCATTTGAAATATTTTGGTGGCTTTGGTTTGATTCAATTTGGTTTAGGTTTGAATTTGGTTCAATTTAATTCTTTTAGGTCAAATGGGTCAAGTTGACCAATTTGATTTATTTGACCTATTTGGGTTAGGTCATGGGTTGGTTCATGTTTGGTTGGTCATATGAAATAGATTTGTATCTTTATTTCCAATCAATTTTCATTAATTTTGAATTTTGCTCAATTTGACCCTTTAAGTCAAGTTGGGTTCAAGGTCAATTGGGCTAAGTTGGGTCTAGTTGGTCAATTGAGGCTTTGGTCAAGTTCAACAATCATTTTGGAATGAACTTGACCCATTAGTTTTAATCAATTTGGCTTAGATCAAGTTTTGACACATTTTGACTTTTTAGGTCAAGTTGGGTCAACTTGGGTCAAGTGGCCAATTGGGCTAGGTTAGGCTCAAATGTTGACTTGGTCAAGTTCAAACATTGATCATGAATGAACTTAGATCATTAGTTTCAATCAATTTGTCCTATGGTGGATTTTGGCTATGTTGGGTTTCATTTTGGCTAAGTGTTGACTTGATCAACCCTTAGGTTTGACTTGACTTGACCCAATTTGAGTGATTGATCATCTCATGATTATTGATCATGATGAGAGGCTTAGGTGAGCTTAGTTCAATCCAATTTGGTTAAGATTAGAATTTGGCTCATAAGGGTACTTTAGGCCACTTTGGGTCAAGTGAGCCTAAGTGGGTCAATTGGCTTGGTCAAAGCTTGATTTGAGTTTGATTGAACTCACATATGGACTTGTGATTGAAATATAAATTTATTTGTAAGTGGTTTGAAGTCAAATGGTTTTTTACTCATTCGACAATTTCAAGTTCAAATGGGTGAACATGAGTTTGACTTAGGTTTGCTTTTTGAATTGAGATTTTATTTGGTGATTGAAGTTTGTGTTTATATTTGGATTCATGATTGAAGGATTGATTGAATCATGAAGAAAAATCAATAGTTTGGCTTGATTTGAAATTGATTTGACTAAGTTCAAGATTTTGACTTGAAAGGCTTAGGTTGGATTTTGATTGAATTTGAGTTTGATTTTTTGGAGTTGGTTTTGGTTGTTTAAATTTATATTTCATTTATATATGTGAATATAAATGAGAATATAAATGGGTCATGGGAAAATTTCAAACATTTGAAGTGCTTTGAACATGATCTAGGCTAAGTCCTTAAGAGAAAATCAATGTGACTTAGGAAAGATTTGTGATTTGAATTTGAATTTAGAATTTGATTTGATTGATTTAAATTTATATTTCATTTATATATGTGAACATAAATGAGAATATAAATGGGTTGTGGGAAAATTTCATGAATTTGAGGTGGTTTGAATTTGATTTAGGCTAGTTCCTTAAGAGAAAATTAAAGTGACTTAGGAAAGATTAATGATTTGAATTTGAATTTGGAATTTGATTTGTTTGATTTAAATTTATATTTCATTTATATATGTGAATAGAGAATATAAATGGGTTGTGAAAAATTTTATGAATTTGAGGTGGTTTGAATTTGATTTAGGCTAGGTCCTTAAGAGGGAATTAAGGGCTGAAAATATTCGAACTTGGAATTGAATTTTGGATTTAGTTTGATTTATTTGAATTTATATTCCATTTATATATGTGAATATGAATAAGAATATAAATGAGTTATAAGAAAATTTCATGAGTTTGAATTGATTTGAACACGATTTGGGCTAAGTCCTTAAGAGGGGATTAAAGGACTTAAGCAAGATTTGGAATTTCAATTATGAGCTTCAATCATAAGTTTCAATCATGGGTTTCAATCATATGGCATTGATTTGAGTTCATGAGAAATCAATTAAGCTGGAATTGATTTAGGTTTGATGTTGATTTGATTTGGAGTTTGATTTGAAGGAAGGAAGTAAAGAATATGGTTCTGGTAAGGCAAATTTTCCTAACACCCCTAAAGCATGACCTATTCCTATGGATAACTCTTCTAAATCTCTATGGCTAGGTTGAGTGTCCACCAAATCAGTAGATGTGTTTTAAGACTAGGGATCTCTTAAATTCTAAGAGGATTCCTATGTTTAAGATGGAAGGGGTTGAGAGCTCATCCTAAAAATGAGGACAACACCGGCCGAGGGGAGAACTATCCAACCAAAGGGGTATCTTTCTGTTTGCAGTGTCAAATTCAGAGAAGAAAGTATGGGGACTCACATCTTTCCTAAATAAAAGACCATTGGGGGTGACACATTACACCAACCAGGGCGACTACTGAGTGAATGCCACTGGGGGACTTAAATCAACTCAAAGATAGTCAAAGTCAATTTCATTTTTTAATTGTATTTGATGGATCCCATTGGTTTACGATGGACTGCACTGAGTAGGGGCCATGTTGGCCTTGGTCTAGCTCAGATTTATCAATCCAAAGGGAGTTGCTTCTCGGTCGAGGGGAGAACTATCCAACAAAATGAGTGCCTTTGACTTTGCATTGTCTAATCTAGGGAAGAAAGCACAGGGTCTCACATCTTTCCTGAATAAAAGACCACTGGGGAGACATATTAGCAAGGTAACATGTCAACTGACCTAGGGCTACCCGTCAATTTACGACAGTCATGCTAGAAATAATGCGTAGTAGACTTACATCTTTCAAAGTGAAATGATCACTGGGGTAACCTATTTGTCATAACACAGATTGAACCCGACCGAAGGGCGACTACGGAGAGAGTGCCGACCCGGGGACTTATCTCAACTCAAGCATAGTCAAACAATTCTAATAGGGAGTTCTGTTGACACTACTCTAAAGATAGGATGCCTACTTGGGAAAGGGGCCACTGGGGGCTTGAATTCCTAATCCACAAGTGAATAATTTGTTTATTTTATTTTATTTATTTGTTTATCATGGTCCTGTTCTGAGGGATCATCGAGAAGGAGCTTATATCGCTAGACCTATCTCGATTTTGAACCGGAGAATCTGCATGATCTGAACAAATTCTCCAACCACAGGGGTGGTTACTATGAAAGGGGGACTATCTAATCCAAGAGTAACCCGAGTAGTGTCTAAATGGGGTCTCAAAAGACGTGATCCAAGTAGAGTGCCCACAAGGGAAGGGGTCACTAAGGGCTTGATCCAAGGCCCCGAAGAAGATAATATTGTAGGTATTCGAAGGCCAACTCAAGGAGAAAGTGCGGGGACTCACATCTGCCAAGAGTGATGCATCCACCGGGTGAGTCGCTGTCATCATAGTGAACATCAACCAACCTAAGGTGCCCATCAGTTTGTAACAATCAGCCTAGGAAGAAAGTATCGAAGACTCACATTCTCCTATAGCAGAACTGATTGTCAGGAAAGTCTGTCTTCAACTCGACAGGTGCTATTCCACCTAGGATGACTACTGAGTGAATGCCACTAGGGGGCTTAAATCAACTCAAGAGTAGTCAAGAGGAAAGGGGCCACTGGGGAACTTATCCTAAACCTCAGATATACCCGACCTAGTCAATGTACGATGGTTAGTTTAAGAAGAAAGTGTGTGGACTCACATCTTCTTAAACAAAATCAACATGAGGTAGCTTACTGGCCAGACAATGAAGCCTACCAAACTAATAAAGCACTTGTTGGTTTGCAATGGTTAAGTCAGAAAGATAGTGTGGGGACTCACATCCACCGGACAAGTGACCACTGACACAAGCAAGGAGCATGTTAGAGAACTAATGAATGAGTACCACAGAGGGCTTGCTCACACATCAAAATAGCCCGAGATAAAAGATTTGTGTTTGTTTTTGTTTGTGTTTGTATTTGAGGGAAAAAGGATGCCTCTCAGGTTCTCTTACACCTATCCTAAAACACATTGGGGAGTTATTGAAATGGTGCCACAGATGGCACTTGTGATCCCACTAAGAAATGATGTCGCTTGGGTCTTACACCTAACTTAGTTGTGTCGAAATAGAATGCCTCTTAAGTTCTCTCACTCCTATTCTAGTAGTGCTTGGGAATTGTGTTTAATTGTGTTAGTGTTGTAAAATAGGGATTGGATGCCGCTCGAGTTCTATTACACCCACCCTAAACACGCCATGGTGGATTCGGAAGACAAGCAAATAATGATTCGAATGAAGAGAAGATTTTGATGAATCGGAATATAAATTTTTTTGTTCTTTTGATGACAATTGTTTTCTAACATGATTTTATGGGTAATATTTCTTCAAATAGAGCCCATTAATTGAAAGCATTGGGTGTTTCCTTTTACAATCAATAAGCTGATAAGATTCTCCTTGGTAGGCCTTGTCTATGACAAAAGGGCCTTCCCAAGTTGGTTCAAACTAGCCTTTCATCTTTCGATGGGAAATAATTGGTCTCTTTAGAACCAGATCAAGCTCTTAGACTAGAAAAGTTCTAGGGCAGACCAGCTTGTTGTGAGCTTGAATTATTTTGGCTTTGTATAACTCGAGGTTTTGGCATGCCTGTAGGCGTTTCTCCTATAAACCTTCGAGCTCTTCTAACCACAACTTTGCCTTCTACTCTATAGTGATCTTACTACCCATTACTATTCTTATTGACGGGAGTTGAACTTCTAATGGTATAACAGCTTCAGACCCATACACTAAGGAGAATGGAGTAGTTTGAGTTGGAGTTCTGCATGTGGTGCGGCATGCCCACAAGGCTTCAACCAACTATCATGCCACTATCGCTTATTGTCATCGAGTGTCTTCTTTAGTATTTGGATGAAAGTTTTATTGAATGCTTCTGCTAGGCCATTTTTCCTGGGATAGTAGATGGTGGAGTATCTCTAATTTATACTATGTCTCCTAGCAATGCTATTGATCTTGGTGATCTTGAATGCAGTACCATTATCAGATATAATTGCCGAGGCACCAACCTATATATGATATGGTTCTTGGAGCACATGTTGAGTTGTGACCAATCGAGTGAGATTGTATCTACCCACTTGGAAAAGTAAATGCTAAGATGAACTGATGACCTTTTGAAGAAGGAAGATCGATAGGACCCACTATGTCGGTACCCCAATGCTCAAATGGCCATGAGGCCAATATAGAATGTAGAACATTGGGTGGTTGATGTAGGACCACACCATGTACCTGACACTGATGGCATCTCCTAGCTACATCCTGTAGTCTATAATCATCGAAGGTCGGTAGTATTTTAGTCTCTTATCTTTGCTTTCATCTTCAGACTGGATTGATGCACTCCGCATATACCTGAATGTACCTCAGTCATGATCTTAAGGGCTTCATGTATGTCTAAATAGCATAATCACATTTGATCGAAAGACCGTCGATATAAGGTGTCATCCACGAGAGCATATGAGAGAGCTCTTCGCTTCTTCTGATGGGCTTATGATTTCTTTTGAGGTAATTTACTGGTATTCAAATAATCTATGAACGGTTGCCTCTAATCCAGCTCCTCATCTTTGTTGGCAACAACAACCTCCCCTTCAACGAAAGTCTCAAGTTCAAGATAAGGGATATGAGCTTTTGGACCCTTATTGAAATGGACTCATCTTCAGGACATGCTAATTCCTTAGAAAGTTTGGTCAAAGCATCTACTACTGTGTTCTCTATTGAGGGACCTTATAGATGGTCACTTCAAGGAATTAGGCCAACAACCTCATGGTATACTCGTGGTAGTGATGGAGCTTAGGTTTCAGGATCTTGTAAGACTCGACAATTTGGTTGATGACTATTGACCTAACTTTTGGAGTGAGCGTTCAACCTCTCCATCTTAGACATAGGACTCCTCTTAGACATTCAGAGTTTCTTAGTCTTAAGATACATTTAGTGATTAGGTGAACACTTAACCTAACCCTAGAGACTTAGAAGAGTTAGCCATGAATATGTTATGCCTTGGGGTGTTAAGAAAACTTCCCTACCCTTTAGCTTGAACCAAATCCTCACTCTCTTCTTTCAAATCAACTTCAAATCCAAATCAAATTTAAATTCAAATCAACTTCAAACTCAAACCAATTCCAAATCAAATTTCAAATCAAATTCCAACTTTAATGATTTTTTCTCAAATCATTCAAATCAATTCCAAAAATCTTTCCTAAGTCACTTTGATTTTATCTTACGGACTTAGCTCAAATCATATCCAAATTAATTCAAACTCAAGAAATTTTCTCATAACCCATTTATATTCTCATTTACATTCACAAATATAAATGAAATATAAATTCAAATAACCAAAACCAAATCCAAAACTTAAGTCCAAATTCAAAAAATCTTTCCTAAGCTCATTTGATTTCATCTTATGGACTTAGCTCAAATCAAATTCAAATCATTCAAAGGATTTTCTCATAACCTATTTATATACTCATTTATATTCACAAATATAAATGAAATATAAATTCAAATACTCAAAAATAAATTCAAAACTTAAGTCCAAATCTAACCTAAATCCAACCATACCAAGTAAAATTTTGAACTTAGCCAAATCAACTTCAATTCTTGAATTTTCTTCATGATTCAATCAATCCTTCAATCATAAATCCAAATATAAATATAAACTTCAATCATCTAAGAAGAACTAAATTCAAAACTCAAACCCAAATCAAACCCATATTCATCCTTTGAACTTGAAATTGTCAAATGAATCAAAACCCATTTGACTCCAAGTCATTTGCAAATGGATTTATATTTAAATCCTAAGTCCATATGTGAGTTCAACCAAACTTGAATCAAGCCTTGATCCATTTAGGCTCACTTGACCTAAAGTGACCTAAAATACCTTTTTGAGTCAAATTCTATTCCTACCCAAATATGATTGAACTAAGCCCATCTAAGCCTCACATTGTGAGCAACAATCATCATAAGATGATCAATCACTCAAATTGGGTCAAATAAAATCAACATTTGACCTAAATGAATCCTAAACTAGCCAAAATCTACCATAGGCCAAATTGATTGAAACTATTGATCAAAACCAATTTATGATCAATGTTTGAGCTTGACGAAGTCATCATTTGAGCCTAACCTAGCCCAATTGGCCACTTGACCCAAGTTGACCCAATTTGACTAAAAAGTCAAAATGTGTCAAATATTGATCTAAGACAAATTTGTTGCAACCAATGGGTCAAATTCATTCTAAATCACTTGTTGAACTTGACCAAAGCCTCAATTCACCAACTAGACCTAACCTAGCACAATTGACCATGAACCCAACTTGACCTAAAAGGTCAAATCAACTTTTAACTTAACCAAATCAAAATTGATTGAAACCAAAGCTTGAAAAGCATTTCAAATGACCAACCAAACCTAAACCAATCCACGAACTAACCCAACTAGGTCAAATATGTCAAATTGGTCAACTTAACCCATTTGACCTAAATAAAATCAAATGAACCAAATCCAAATATAAACCAAATTGAACCAAACTAATGATACCAAAATATTTAAAATGGTCATATGAACTTGAACAAACCCTTAGTTTGACCCAATTTGACCAATTGGTCAACTTGACCCAAGTTGACCCATTTTGTCCTAAATGGGTCAACATGAGCCAAATGATATCAAATCAACTCCAAATTCTTTGAAATTTGGCCCAACCAAATTTCAAACTATTCCAAATCTGTCCAAATTGAAATCAAAGCCAAATGACTATTTTATCCCTACGTCAAGGGGTAACCTATGGCCAATTCCACTTGGAATTTGGTCAAATCCTTTTCATGGTCACTTGGCACCCTCTTAGTGGGAAAATGGACACTAATGAGTGTGGTGCACATGACCCAATGGGTTTGGGTCAGCCAAACCCAACCTAAAACTGACCACCCAATGAGGAATTTAGCACATGGAAATAGTCCGTACTCTCAAACAAACACATGTGCAACTTCACCACTCTCCTCTTTTGCCAAAATCGAATCACATGGCACTCAAAACCACCTAACAAACCCATTCCATGTGATCAATTTGATCAAAATGACAAGAGAAGCTCGGGTATCCGATTCAAGTATGGGGAGATATACTCCCCTTCATTTCACTCTAATAGACATCACTTACACTCGATTGAGCCAGAGAGACCTAAGGCAAGCTCCCCAAGCTCTTTGAAGCAATCCCCAAGCTCTTCCTAATTCTTCATTCTCAATTTCCTTAAGATGAAAATAAGGAGGTAGGATGAAACTCCAACTCATTCATCACTCTATAGAATCCAAATTCCTCTTGCAAGCACCATTAGAGGACCCAATCAAGCTCACCCAAATCAAATTCCAAGCAACCAAGCCGGGGAGGGGGAGTTTGATCAAAACCGCAAGCTAGTGAAGATCACTTTGGCCAATTGGAAGATCCACTCAATCTCAAGCCTCAAACCTTCAATAGGGCTTCATCTCCACTAGACGAAGCTACATCGATGATTGGAAGCGTCGGTGATAGCCTCTAATGAGGTATGCTTCAAAACTGAGCTTAGGCTAGATTTTCTTTGGTCCTTTGTGAAGGAAAGTATCATCCTAATTGAAATTGACTATTGGATGTCTTCCTCCTTGCTCTTAGATGGTGTGTGTTCAATCCCTACCCAATCTGAGCTCAAGTGAGCTCGGATCAAGCCTTAGAAAATGGATGATTGTCGTCTCCCGCAGGCAAGGGCAGGGATGAATCATGGACCGTCCATCCTGCATATTTTGGATGGATGATCCTGATTAAATGATCTAGATCAGATGATTAATCCCTTTAGAAACTAAGAGTTTAACATGATCCCATCTTTGATCGACGATCCGGTCAAGGAGAAAATGCATAGTGCCATCCATTTACTTGCGATGTGACTTAATAATAATCTCATCATGCCATGTGGAAAGTGTAGATCGCATCGCGTCCATGTAAATAGATGTTATATAATTAGGCTATTTAATTATTTCTTAATCATAAAAACTTCAAAAATACATAACTAAATGTCAAAAAATCCAAAAATATAAACTCAACTTCATTTTAAAGATAATTCAAAGGGGAATAATATAAAATTAATTTTAGTTTATTTTGAATAGTGACATTTGCTCAATTTGAGTTTTATTGGGGATGTAATTAAGTTAATTACTCTTTAATTATTTTAATAATTAATTTCAAACTCCTTAGGTTAATTAGTGGGATGACCTCTGCCTCCCATGATTTTCTTGGAATTTATTATTGGATTAATTTGGGTAATTGCTTATTTCATCTCTAATCACTCCCTTAATCAATTAAATGATGATAAATTCATTAATTAATCTTGATAATCATCTTGGAATAGTGGATAGACTTAGGTAATGAGATTAGGATGTCTTTCACAAACCTTTTCCCCTAAGTCTACTTCATTTGAATGAAAACTTAATTAATTTGCAAATTGATTAATGATTTAATCATTTCATTAAATAGCTTAATTAAGTAAACTCAAAATAAAAAAATTAATCCAAAAACTTAATCACTTAATCAATCCTTTCTTGGGTAGATACTTAGGTGTTCAATACCGTAATCTTAAGGAAATCTTTTCCAACTCACTTGTGTGAGAAGGGTTATGAAAGTACTTAAATAAACCCCTTAGCTTAATTAATCAATAATTTTGAGCCAATTGCATTAGGCCCTTTCTTTCTAGGTTGCATTGCTGATTTAAATTCAATGTGGTTGCATATCATATGTTGGCTTAAAATTGTTTGAATAATTATGTTAAGGAGGTGTAGGTAAGGGGTAATTAATGAACTTAATTTACACCTTAACCTAAGCAAAATATAAAATCAATCTAATGGATAAAAATTAAACTAAAACAACATACACATATGGGAGATGGGTTAGGACCAACAAACCTTTTCACATTTCCTAAATAAAATCAAACTCAAAATTAAAACAAAATTTCTTTAAACAACTTTGATTCACTTTAAATGATTTTATTCCATAGGATTGTCTTTAGAATTAATTAGGGTAAAGGAAATTACATGCTTACATAACTTTATCTCTTTCTAAGTATGTTAAATGTGGTTTTCCATGTGAACTCATGCATTCATACCTTTTGAAAAATAAAATTAAAATGAAATATTTCCTTTATGTCAAATTGTATGTTTTGGCTAAAGTAAAAATATGAAACTACACTAAAATTATTAAAATCTTTATGAAAGGCTACTTTACTTAAGATAAGATGTGCATTATGTGAATTTTCCTTCTCTTCTCTTTAAACATAGTTTTGAATATGATTTAAAAAGTGTATAGTTCATTTGAAAAGAACACAACACTTGTTTAAATCCATTCCTATTCATTCAATGTTATCATTTAAGAAGGACCTTCACTTTTGCACATATAAATTAAACAACTAACAAATCAAACAAACAAACATAAACTTTTTACATGACTCTTTTTCCATTCATTTCTTCTTTTTTTGTACATGCACATGTATTTAAGAAAAGTGGTATATTAGTCTGGACATCCCGGGGTTGTGAGGCTTTAAGTAGCCCCAAGTAGGTCTTGTACCTTACACCACTAGTGTAGAAAACAATGGCATTGTACTCACTTATGTCATTCATACATGTAAATGTGCATTTGATTAATGGATAGAAGAATCCCTCTCTTTTCTACTTAATAAAATCATGCATCATGAAACATCTAAATTTCTTTAAGCAATATCTCTTAGCATTAATCATGAAGGTGTGCTTAATACATTTGCATGTATAGATATGCTTAGGATCATTTCATATGCATGATACACATGTTGGAAAGAGATAAAGTGTTGTGTGTTTTGTGATAGTAATTCACTTTAATTAATCCTAAAATATATTTTTTTTAATTGAATAGGTTTGTTTAGAGCAAATCTAAACTTAGGATTAATCAAAAAACATAATAAAACATTCAATAAAGAAAATCACTAATGAATCTACCTTAGAAATTACTTAAGGTAGAGAGGAAAGAGAAGTTCTCTTCTCTTTTCCTCTCTTTACAGCACTTAGTAATTAAGTGTAGGTTCATTCAAACCAAATCAAATCATCAAATAAAATTAACAAATCAACTAAACCACTTAAATGAAACCACCCTCTAAGTTGAACCCTTCATACTTAGAAAGCTCCAACCTTAAAGCCTAGCTAAGACATACCACACAAGCCTTAAATAGCACACACATTAGGCTAAGTCACCATTTCTAGTCCTATGTTAGGCGGTGCATGGTTTGATGCCTGATTTTATTTTGTGATGTAATGTTTTAGACTAAATGTTAGGGTGTTTGGACGTAGACTAAATGATAGAATGATCTTAGTGTCATCTTATCGAATTATGCTTGGTGTAATAATATATATATATATATATATATATATAAAATATATATATAATATTTATATATATATATATATATATATATATATATACCCAAGCATAATCCAAAATATATATATATATACTTATATATATATATATATATATATATATATATATATATCTGATTTTTGTTTGTTTATTGTTTGTTTTATTTAGATATTTGTTTGATTGTAGATTTTAGTTAGATTTACTTTTCCCATTTTCATGTAATTTTACAATTAAGATTTGGAATGAATGTTATGGGGGATTAAGATGAATATTGGTCATAAGACTATGTCTTATGTACCATGTGAAGCCTTTGGAGCAACCACATTCCAACCAACCAAAAGAAGAATGAAGAAAAAAGAAAGAAGAAGGAAGAAAGAAGAAATGAAGAATGAAGACCCCCATAACATGAATTCCTTTTTTATTGTAATTAATTCATTTGTAATCTAAGTTGTATATGGGTAGAGCTTAGCTACCCAATTTGTTTTTGAGTTTGTGTGATGGTGCCCGACCATAAAAAGGCCTCTTATTCTTTTTGTGTTTGCTCTATAAATTGTTTCATGTTTGTTTAGCTTGTACATTAAGATGGCATATTTTCTTAGTTTCTTTCTTGCTTTGATGAATGGCCTAGATGATTAGGCTCTTAGAAAAATAAATTTTCTATCCAATTAATCAACTCAAAAAAAAATTAACAACTCATAACCTCACCTAAAGCCTAGGTTAAAAATCAAGATAAAAGATTTAGTAATCCCTTAACTGGATGTTGTATGTTTTCACATCATGCATAAAAAAAAGATCTTCTTCACTCTTGCTTATGGAGGGCTTCTACCTTTGCCAGAACTTGGCTTGACCTTTGAGAGCCATGGTGGAAATACACCTCCTTTCTTGGCCCATAATCAAATTCCTCATGCATTAGGCATATGAATCCCATAACCATGTCAAAATAATTGTCCAAAAATTAAAATAAAATAAACATAAATGAAATTTGTATTAGATTTAAGTCATTACTCATGCCCTATATGATATAGTCTCTTAGGGAGTGTGCCTAAGGACTTAGTTTCTTTCTAAATAAAGAGCAACATAGCTATCTTGTATAAGCATATGACTTGCCTACATGAATTTAAAATCATAGGAGGAGTCAGTTGGTGGCCACCCCCAGGAGGTTGTAAGCCCAATAGGTGGTTTATCTTCTCTTGTGGAGGTAAACTAAATGCCCATTTTCACCTTAGATTTAGGTCATACCTTGGCCCTCGCCAAAGCTCCCTAGATTTAGGTTCAGAGGTTGCTACTTCCCTTTGCGGGCCATAAGCATAAATCCTCACCTCTTAGGCATTTTCATGATCTTATGTTGTGGAATTATAAGCCCTAGATTTTTAACAAAAATTCAACTCAAAAAAACAAATCACTTCAATTTCAAAAATATAAAGCCCATAGGATAGTTTGGGATGCTTATTAGGCTTCCTATTATCATAAGCATCCCCTACTTATCTTCTTTTGGATTCGATAATAACTCCCTCCTCTTGATCAATCCCACTTGATCTTCTAAAAATAAACCAATTGATTGAAAGTCCTATCTTTGAAATCTTTGGAGACGATGATCATTTACCTTAATCGAGAGTACTCCTAAGGGATCTCATTCTTTAGGATGTAATTAACTATGGGGGCTTGCCTCCATAGGAACTTAACAAACTCAGTTTAAAATAAACCTTGCTTTACCTTTCCATGTAAAGTAGGGGAAGAATCTCTGGTACATCCAAAGACCCATAGTTCTTATGAGTCCTCATTAGGTGATTAAGTCCATTATAAGATGGTAACTTTTGTCTTTCAAGATAATACACCATTCTTCAATGTCATACCGATCACCCTAATGAGAACATCTGTGGATCTATGTGTGTCCAACATAGGAATGTTGTTTATTTTCGTTCTTCATTTATTTTTCTTCTCAAAGTAGATAGATGAAGGATGAAAATAATTCACCACAATGACCAACTAAGATTCTTCATAGATGTCGATGCTCTTGAAAAACACTGTAATGGCAAACTCTAGATGAATTAGAGCCTCATACTAAGCTTCATTATTGGTGCATAGATTGGAGAGATAGTATGAGAATGGTCTGATGTTAAGAGAACTATTCCTACCCTTGTCTTTCCTGAAAGAGTAGATCATGGTTCTTCTCATTTGTGAAAGGAATTTGTACCATCAAAATACATCTCCCAACGGTGATTGTTAACCTCCCCTAAGTTCATGATTTGTTCATCAGGGAGATCATCACTAAGTGAGGAATCAACATGAAGTGGGTGCTGCTAAGAAATCCATTAGTGTCTGTCCTTTCACCACGAGGCATACAAATGTGATATCGAGCGTATGAATGCGATATCGAACAATGAGAGAATCATGGACCATCATGCCAACCGTCTAGATAATGTTGGTCATGTCATGAGATACTGTAGTGGATTGATTCTTGAAATCAAGTTCACCTTATGAGAAAACATATAATGTCGTAGCTTTTGGGATGCAAAGATTAAAGCTAGGCAATGTTTCTCAATAGATGGGTAGTTTGCTTCAACAAGGATCAGATGATGGCCAAGGTAGTAGAGAGTATTCTCCTTTTACTTCATCATTGGTTTGAGTCAACAAAGCACCAAGGGAGTCATCCAATACATCAATGTAGAGGATAAGTGGTAGGATAGGGGCTACTAGAACTAGTGGCTTCACCAAATATTGCTTGATATCTTCAAAGGCATGCTGGCACTTATCATCACACTTGAACTTGGCATCCTTTTTTATAAGTGCTGAAAATGGTTTGCATCTTCCCGATATATTAGAGATAAAGCATCTTAGATACGCCAACTTCCCTTGGAAAGATCTAAGTTGAGTTAAACTTTTGGGTGGTGACATTTCTAAGATAGCTTTGATCTTTTCTGGATCTATCTCTATTCCCCAATGTTGGACAACAAACCCAAGGAACTTTCCTAAAGCTACTCTGAATGCACACTTGGGGTTAAATTATCTTAATCATTCTAAAACTACTCTCAAGTCAAAGAGATTATCTTCCTTTTCTTTGCTTTTGACTACTAGATCTTCAACATAGCATTCAACTTGATGATGAATGAGTTCATTGAAGATCGATACATAAATTGGTATATAGCACCGGCATTTTAAGTAGAAAGGCATGACCTTATAATAATAGATTGATCGGGGTTCAAAAGCATTGTTTCTTTCATCCTGGGGCCATCTTAATTTGGTTGTAGCGGATGACCCATCCATGAAGGAGAATACTACATGAGATGAGCGATGTCCACCATTAATTATGGAAGGAAACTCATCCTTAGGACATGCCTTTAAGTCCATGAAATCTTTAACATATGTGAATTTGGCAATTCTTAACTAGCATGACACTAGCTAACCAGGTAAGGTATTTTTCTTCCATAATGAAACCAGCATCGATCAGTTTCTTGACTTCAGAAATGACCTCTTATTCAATTTATAATTGCATGCATCTAGGAGCTTGCTTGATAAGGTTAGCGTTAGGGTCTATTGCTAGTTTGTGGACTGCTATGTCAAGAGATAATGGGCATCACTTCATAGCTCCATGCAAAGTAGTCCTTAAGCTCAATCAATACCCTAACTAAGTCATTGGTTTCTTCTTCATTCAGCAACGATCTATTGTATGTCAGGCGTGGATTTTCTTCTATCCCGAAATTGGTTTCTTTGAGCTTGTCAATTATTGAATGGACTTCCTCTTCAAATTTTGGAGATGCATCCTTGATTTAAAGATCATATGGATCATCTGAAGTTTCTAAACATACATCCTCATAAGAGTTTGTGTGGTTGGAGAAGAACTTATCAGATTCTAGATGATTGGTGACAACTAAGCAGTAATCATCATCATCGACTCGACCCACTATACTAATCTAGTACTGATCTTGATTGCACATCCTTGCCTTTATTGTTCCACAACTTCTCGAAGTACTGACCTGTCCTTGGACCATGTATAAGGAATCAAACCTTTTTTTTTTCCCAAAATTATCAACACAAGGTGATTACCAATCAAAAGGTAATTTCATTAATTCTTTATATGAATTATCCTCAAGTTCTACATCAACTTTTGGACTTGAGGATGATGATCCCAATAGGAATCTCTTTGGCTTGACATTCATGGATGACTAAGGGGCTTCCTTAACTACTAAACCTTTAACTTTTTGAGAGGAAAGTGAGGTCAAAGCTAAGGTTCTTAACTGTTGTTTGATAGATTCACATAAATTAGATTTGAATACATTCGTGCTTTGCTTGGAGGCCTGATCTTCATCGCTGTTTGTCTCGAGTGTAACCTCCAATGAAATCTGCTGAGAGGGGTTGGCTGGCATGCTAATCACATTAGACTCATCCTCTAAGCTGGATTCCAAGTTTATGTGAATAGTAGAGGTACTCCTGTGAACTTGAACATAACCCCTATTGGTTTTCTACCAACCAGGGGGTCTTCTACCTCTGGAATAGCCTCTCTATCTGCCTTTACCTCTGCCTGGAGGAGGTCAAGTCATCCTACCTATATGTCTATATGGTGGAACAAACTGAGGGTGAAATGTGACATGTTGCTCTACTTCTTCCTTGTTGTCCTTTTCTCGTTCACTTGTACATTCATTTTTCTATTATTTTTCTTTTCTCTTTTTTTTCTTTTTTTTTCTTCTTTTTCTTTTTCTTTTGCATTTGAATTTTGACCAAGTTCATGAGGAAAGGTGTTTTGAGGAAGATAGTAGGTCGCATCCTCATATATCTCGACATCTCTAAAAATAGTTTTTCATCTCCTTTGACAGTATTCAATCCCATCCTTTGGAACTTTATACACTGATGGAGGGAGGATGAAATCATCTTATTCTAATGTATCCAAGGCCTACCGAGCAAAGTAGTGAACGAAGTATTCAAATCAATTATATAAAACTTGGCTTCAATCTTCTAGTCACCATATTTCCAAAGGCAACACTATGGAACCTAAAACCCTCTCGCAATGTTCATTGAATCCTCTCAACATCATCCGATCTCCTCATAGTGTAGAGATGTCAAACCTCAAGTAAGCAAGGGTCTTTAGACTCATAATATTCACTGATGCACCTGGATCAACAAGAACCCTAAAAAGTCTAAATCCACCCATATCCATTGTAATGTAGAGGGGGTTGTTGTGCTCCATGTCCCCCAGTAGAAGGTCTTCATCTATGAAAGTGACTCTTTGAGCTTCTCTTGAATAATGTGCCTCCTCTCTAATAGTGGTCAGCTGAGCTAAGCATACCTCAAGATCAAGAAGATCCTTGATTAATGATCCCTTATCTCTTTGGATAAGATAAGGGCATCATTTATGCTTAACTTAGATGGCAACTTTCTTAGGTGAGAGAAGACATTATAATCTACTTTGGGTTGATCCTCTACAAGCATATCCAACGGTGGAGCATACTATGGAGGAGCTTCTCGATCATCAGAATCAATGACTTATTTTCCTTTATCTTGAGGTGCTACCCTAGGAGGTAGAACATTGCCACGATAGAGGTTGACTTCGGTGATCTCTTGTGGCGGGTTAGTGGAAGATTCTACCTGCTCGTTAGGCTCACCTAGCTTCTCCTATAGGACCCTCAGAATCAGATGATTTCAAGTCTATCTCAAGAGGTGAACTTGTATTATTCAAAGAAAGAAAGTCCATCTCTGAATCAGAAAGATGAAGATCAAAGTTGTTATAATTATTATTTAGACTTGGAGAGTTTTCTGTAAGAGTAGAGTTAGACAACCCATCAGAAGTGACACATATGTAATTCAAACTAGCTTTATTCCTCAATTTCTTGGATTTTGAAGGAGGTACAGAGTAGAAATCAAGTAAAGTAAGAGGGGTGAGAGATTTGATGCCCTCATCCACCGATACAAAATATTTACTAGAAGAAGAGCTAGTTAAAAGTATGGCTAATGTAGATGGTGGAATGGAGACTGAGCTCGGTCAGTGGTTATGCTACTTGGCTATGCCAGGAAAGTATAGGATGATGTTGTTGTTGAGCTCCTACTTTCCCTAAGTTATCTTTGGCAATTTGCAAACCTTCCTTGATGTTGAAGGTTCGAGCTACCTCAGGCACCTGTAAGGAAAGTTTCTTGATTTTTGAAATAATTTTTTTAGAGGTTGGGATAAAGAGATATCTCAACCTTCTTTGGTTTGAGAGGATTGCATGTATCCTCAAGGATTACCCTAACGGAATGGATGGTTGTTCCACAAGGTATTCCTTTGGGATAACTATGGTGCATGTCTTGTAGTTATGCTCAAGCCAGCCCTTGAATGTAAACAATCCTCCAAAACATGACCTAGCATGCGGTGGTAGGGGAAAAAGTTAGGATCATTGCTCCTGCCCACTTCCTCCGACTTCTGCTCGGTGTGAAAATCAGTTTCTTTAAGAGATTCTTAAAGATTTTCCTGATTACCTCCCTCTTAAATGAATAAGGTTTATTTAGTTTATCCAAAAGAGTAGGTGGATGGTAGCTACCTGGCGGTGGGTAAGTGTACCACTACTATGAATATGGCTAAGGAGGAGGTGGCAAAGGCAGTGGAGGCTGCTGTGGTGGCCGATAGGATGGCCTCGACAGTGGTAGAGGAGGTGGAAAGAGGGCGGAGCTCAAGGTCTCTCGTCGATCCATGGCCATTCCTTGCAACTACTACCCCTAGCTTCTTCTCATAAGCTTTCTGTGGCTTTGGCTTTGTTGATTGATATTGAAAAGGCAACTATTTGGCCTCTTCTTGTAGACTAACTGCCTTGTTGATTATCTTTCAAATATCTTGATGGTAAAACCTTTAAGCATGAAGGCGACCGGGCCATGAATATTCTTTAGCAGAATTTCAATAGCATGTTGTTCAGACAACTGTGGTTCATATTTTATACTCAAATTACACCATCTGAAAATATAATCAACTACGGACTCACCAGGGTGTTGTTGTGTTATAACAAGATCTCCCACTATCACCCTTTGCTGAGGTCCAACAAACTTCTTAATGAAAAGTTTCTCCAACTCAGTAAAAGTCTTCACTAAGCTGTTGGGGAGTTCAGCATACCAATCAAATGCTATGCTTATTAAAATATTTACAAAATGTCAGAATAGTAATGCATGACTCAAGTGGTGTCTGCGTGGGTTCGTTGCCATCAAAGCTCTTGAAAGAAGGTGGCACAAAACCCTTAGGATACTGGATGGCATTGAATTCCTCTAGGTAGGGTCTACCCTTTGGAATTGATGATCCTCCTCGAGCTTATGCCAACACTTCTCTCACTTACATCTCAACCCTAAGTTTAATGTCCTTTTCTTGTACTGAGGTACTATCCACTACCTTCATATACAAGTTAGTGCTACCTTTCTACTAGAGGTGAAGTCTTGGCTTGATCCAAGACATGCCACAACTCAGGTTAACTGATTTCTGCAATAGTAGGATGCACTACTGGGGCTTGGTTCTGAAGTGTCAAAACTGCTACTAGCAAATCTTCAAGCCACTTTCCCATCCTATCTATATGTTCATCCTTTTGTTTTAGTTGTTGAAGGAGGTGTTAGGTCAATAGGTTGTATCATCTTGCTCGGCCGCAACACCTTCCAAACCCTGCTGATCCAAAAGGAGGAAACCCATGGTATCAACCATATGCACTCCTGTGAATCCTCCAATAGATCATCTTCATTGGGATCAAAATTAACCTTCTCATCCCCTAGGTCAGACCAGGCGTATCCTAGAATTTCCATCTTTTCTATAAGATATTGTTATAATATCATCTAGGGAACATTCCAACTATGCAGGCACAAATGATTATGACAAATCGGTGGTGGGATCACTATCATGAACAGAGAGACATCTAACCTCCCCTACTATTAGAGATAATCTTGTGAGGACTACACTCATTGGTGGATAGATGCTCTTGACTGTCAGTAGGTCTAGGTGGAGTGGTACTCCTGGGAGGGTCTATGGCCATAGGGACAATGGTATTGTCTCCTTGTCCCTCTACTACTATCTCTAAGACCTACTATAGTGGTGGTGGTGATGGCATGACTATGATGTTCCATGGTTGCCATTCCTTCTTCACCACAACTGGGCAGGAGGTCGAGCAGGAGAGCTCGGCCTCACCTCAGTCGGCAGTGTAGATGGAATGGGATCTCTTGGCCATAGTCGGATCACCAGTGGGGCTCTCTTTTCCTGATACTGCATTCATGGCTTTTGCTGGAATTATGGATGATGGAACTTGTACTGGAGATGGTGGGTGGGAGTAAGCGGTGTGCAGAGACACGACTCTCTATGCAAGCTCCTCTTATGGTGGGTAGTACCCATCGATAATCTTGCCATGATGAGTAGGTAATCAGAAAGTCCATGAGGGTAGAGGTAGCAGACTGTCTAGTGTGCCTATGTCTCTCTCTACTGGTGACATGCACTGATACATGGGCTTCTAGCCCTCTCCTTCTTGATGTGCTCACCTACGTCGTGAGGGATGACTGACTGTAAATCAAATTGGGCCCCAAACTCTGATAATCCAGAAGCCCTGCCAACTTGGCACAGGATTGATCAAAGGCCAGCATACGACCTCCTCCAATCTTTGATAGGAGCTTCAAAGTGAACTGCAGGTGGAGGTGAAACAGAGATCCTCTTAATATCTTCCTCTCCATCAGATCTAGAGAGGGGGTGAAACTTATTCTCTATGATCAGAGGGGAGACTATCCTAGGTAACTCCTCTATTGCAGACTGAGCAACTACCTCCATCTCTTTGGCTATGTGCACATGATGTCGCTTGATCTTGTAGCATCTATTGTGGCCGAGTCTCTTGGGAGCAATGGGAACTAGACCCTACCTCATGGGTAGGGGACTATCCCTGAACTGGGAGCCTCTTATAGAAGCCAGCAGTGGGTGATAGCCCATCTTGGGATAGAAAGCAGAACCACTGCGAATGCGGTGGCGCAATGCGGAGGCGCCACAACCTTCTTCTTCAATGAGGAAACTCTAAATCTGGTGACGGCATCTCAACATGGATGATGGCTTACTCGTCATACTCTGCTGGTTGTCAGGGTGGTCCCCTCACAAGTGATCCTAGTCCCTCAAAATCTCAGCCAAAATGAATGAGGTGGGCAAAGTCAGACTGTGGGAGGCTGGCCCGATCCAAGGCCAAATCCATCTCAAAAGAAAAAGTAAACACATACTTCTGGGCATCCATTTGAATTGAACTGAATTGAACTGAACATGAGAAATTGATTAAAAGTGGGTTGAACTTTTGCAATTTTGAAAATAAGTTTGAATCAGATTTCTATTTTTAATTTATTTTATAATTTGAACCCACACTCAACAATTTGGATATGTTAAGTGGGGCTCTTTGAATTTAGGAGACATCTTGAGTTTAGAATTGGAGAAGAGATTTTTAATTTAGAATCCATTTTCAACAAATTTGTATATGTTGAAAATGGGTTCAAGTATTTTGAATAGATTTTTGATGCTTCCATTGGTTCATATTTGAATTTTATTTTTGTGTTTTGGGGACCCTTTATTTAACAAATTTGGGTATGTTAAACTAAAGGGTCAATTGATTTTGTTCAGGGTTTACTCATTTAGCAAATTTGGTATGCTAAATGAGTTGTTTGAAAATAATTTTCTTCTTCTTTTGCTTGTTTGTGAATCATGTTTGAGTTTGAAAATGGAATCTTTACTTAGCAAATTTGTGTATGCTAAATAAAGTCCAAATGATTTCTTTTATTTTTTTTTTTATTTTAATTTTTGAAAAGAGATTCTTTACTTAGCAAATTTGGGTATGCTAAATGAAGAATCCAAATGTATTTGATTTTTGATTTTTGAAAAGAGGATCTTCACTTACCAAATTTGGGTATGCTAAATGAAGAATCCAAATGTGCTTTGATTTTTTTGATTTTTAAAAAGAGGATCTTCACTTAGCAAATTTGGGTATGCTAAATAATGAATCCAAACGTGTTTTGATAATTGATTTTTTTTTTTGAAAGATGGAACTTTACTTATCAAATTTGGGTATGCTAAATAAAATATCTAAATGTGTTTTTTTTTTTATATTTTTTTTGAAAAGAGGATCTTCACTTAGCAAATTTGGGTATGCTAAATGAAGAAACCAAATGTGTTTTGATTTGTGATTTTTGAAAAGAGGATATTCTCTTAGCAAATTTAGGTATGCTAAATGAAGAATCCAAATGTGTTTTAATTTTTGATTTTTTGAAAAGAGGATCTTCACTTAGCTAATCTGGGTATGCTAAATGAAGAATCCAAATGTCTTTTGATTTTGATTTTTTTTGAAAGATGGACCTTTACTAAGAAAATTTGGGTATACTAAATAAAAGATCCAAATGTGTTTTGATTTTTTATATTTTTTTTTTTAAAAAAAAGAGGATCTTCACTTAGCAAATTTGGGTATGCTAAATGAAGAATCCAAATGTGCTTTGATTTTTTTTTTTTGAAAGGAGGATCTTTACTTAGCAAATTTGGGTATACTTAATAAAGGATCCAAATGTGTTTTGATTTTGATTTTTTGAAAAGAGGATATTCACTTAGCAAATTTGGGTATGCTAAATGAAGAATTCAAATGTGTTTTGATTTTTTGAGTTTTGAAAAGAGGATCTTCACTTAGCAGATTTCTGGTATGCTAAATGTAGAATCCAAATGTGTTTTGATTTTTTGAAACTCTCATTTGACAAATTTGGGTATGTCAAGATAAGAATCAATTATGTTTTATTTTTCAAAGATGAAGTTTTGTGTGTGATTATTGCTTTTTTTTTTGAAAGAAGGGAATTCCAATTTAACATATGTGGAATGTGTTGAGTGGGACTTCAAATGATACAATTTTATTTGAAAATAAAACCTCCATCCAACATATTTAGATATATTGAATGAAGAGGCTTACTTTCAAATTTGTGCTTATTGAAAAGATGATTGTTGGGTTTTATTTTTAAAAAGATGATTGTGGATTTTATTTTTGAAATGAAATCTTCATTCAATAAATTTGGGTATATTGAGTGAGGATGTTCATTATGTGCTTTTGAAAGATGATTGTTGATTTTATTTTTGAAAAGATGATTGTTGATCTTTATTTTTGAAAATGAGATCTTCATTCAATAAATTGAGTGAGGATGTTCATTTGTGCTTTTTAAAAATATGATTGTTGATTTTATTTTTGAAAAGATGATTGTTGATTTTTGATTTGAAATGAAATCTTCATTCAATAAATTGAATGAGAATGTTCATTTAAGCTTTTGAAAAGATGATTGTTGATTTTTATTTGAAAATGAAATCTTCATTCAATAAATTGAATGAGGATGTTCATTTGTATTTTTTGAAAATATGATTGTTATTTTGATTTTTCAAAAGATGATTGTTGATTTTTATTTGAAAATGATCCTACATATGACAATCATGAAGATTGTTGGATGAGGTTGAAATATTTTATTATGTGCATTTTGGAAAAGTGCTTTTTTAAAAATTATTGATTTTATAAAGGATTTATTTTTTCTTTATTTTTGGAATGAACCTTCCCTTACCATATAAATGGCAAGGAGGAAGTCTTTAGTTATTTCTTTTTATTAAATTTTATTTTCACCTATTGGGAAACCCAATAGGGGTTTTAATACCTACATAGAGTGAGGTCCTAAAACTAAAGGATGTTGGCTAGCTTAGCTTAAGAATGAAATAAACTAAGTGCCAATGGAAAAGAAAGATAGTCTTGGACTCATACAAAGTACAAATCCCCTATTGATACTTGGAGACAATAATCATTTACCAAAGATGGAGAGAGGAACCATCCCCAGCGGAGTCGCTAGAAAAATCTGTGATGTTATTATTTTTATCCTCATCTATGAGATATAAATGAAAATAAAAAATTATACTTTGTTGGACACCACGTAGATCCGCAGATGTTCCTATTAGGGTGATCGGATATGGTATTGAGGAATGATGTACTATCTCAAGAGATAGATGTCACCATCCTGCAATGGACCTAATCACCTAATGAGGACTCCTAAGGACAATGGGTCTTCAAATGTACTAGAGATTCTTCCCTACTTTATATGGAAAAGTAAAGAAGGGTTTATTTTAAACCCGGTTCTTTAAGTTCCCTATGGAGGCAAGCCCCCATAGTTAATTACATCTAAGGAATGAGATCCCTTAGGAATACTCTTGATTAAGGTAAATGATCATTGTCTCCAAGGATTTCAAAGATAGGACTATCAATCAATTGGTTTTTTTTTTGGAAGATCAAATAGGATTGATCAAAAGGAGGGAGTTATTATCGAAACCAAAAGGAAAAAGTAGGGGATGCTCACGATGCTAGGAAACCTAGCGAGCATCCCAAACTATCCTGTGGTTGGGCTTTATATTTTTAAAATTTGAAGAGAGTTAATTGTTTGAGTTGAATTTTTGTTAGAAATCTATGATTTATAAATCCACAACACAAGATCATGGAAATGCCTAAGAGGTGAGGATTTATGCATGTAGCCCACAAAGGGAAACAACAACCTCAGATCCTAAATCTAGGGAGCTTTGGCGAGGGCCAAAGCATGACCTAAATCTAAGGTAAAAATGAGCATATGGTTTACCTCCATAAGAGAGGATAAACCACCCAATGTTGGACTTACAACCGCTTGGGGGTGGCTGCCAACAAACTCCTCCTACTATTTTAGATACATGCAAGCAAGTCTTATGCTTTTGCAAGATAGCTAGGCCGTCATTTATTTAGAAAGAAAACTAAGTCCTTAAACTCACTCCCTAAGAGACTAGATCATGTAGGGTATGAACTCATGACTTAATCTAATACAAATTTTGTTAAGTTTTATTTTTCATTTTTGGATAATTTATTTGACACATGCTATGGGGTTCATATGCCTAATGCATGAGAAATTTGATTATGGGCCAAAATCAGCAAGAAGGAGATGTATTTTCACCATAGCTCTCAAAGGTCAAGCCAAGTTCTCTGGAAAAGGTGGAAGCCCTCCATAAGAAAGAGCGAAGCAAGATGCTTTTTATGCATGATGTGAGACATACAACATCCAGCTAAGGGGTTACTAAATCTTTTATCTTGATTTATAACCTAGGCTTTAGGTGAGGTTATTAGTTATTAATTTTTAATGTTGAGTTAATTAATTGGATAAAAAATTTATTTTTACCGAAGAGCCTAATCGCATCAAGGTCATTCATCAAAGTAAGGAAGAAACTAGGAAAAACATACCATCTTAATGCACAAACTAAACAAATATTAAATAATTTTATAAAGCTAGTGCAAAAGAATAAGAGGCCTTTGTGGTCGGGCACCACTACACAAACCCGAAAAGAAATATGGGTAGCCGAGCTCTACTCTTATACAACCCGGATTACAAATGAATAATTACAATTTAGAAAGAATTCATGTTATGGGGGTCTTCATTCTTCATTCTTCTTTTCTTCTTTTCTTCTTTCCTTCTTTTGGTTGGGATGTAGTTGCCCCAAAGACTTCATATGGTACATAAGACATGGTCTTATGACCAATGTTCACCTTCTTCCCCCATAACATTCATTCCAAATCTTAATTGTGAAATTACATGAAAATGGAAAAAGTAAATCTAACTAAACCTATAAAACAGAGATTAGCTAAACATACCACACAACCCAAGCATGTATATGAATTAATTAGACTTAGCACCCCACACATGGGTAACTAAGTCAACCTGTCCAAATTTGAATTATGCTTAGGGGTATAAACAACCTGCATAGCAAAAGCATTTATATTTTTATTACAACACCTTAAGCACAATCTCCTATAAAAGATAATGATTAGATTATGATCATCCTATCATCCAGTCTACGCACATACACCCTAACATCCATTCTAAAACATTACATCACAAAACAAAACTAGGCATCAAACCATGCACCGCCCTAACATAGAGCTAGAAATGGTGACTTAGCCTAATGTGTGTGTCATTTAAGGCTTGTGTGGTATGTCTTAGCTAAGCTTTAAGGTTAGAATTTTCTAAGTGTGAAGGATTCAACTTAGAAGGTGGTTTTATTTAAGTGATTTAGTTGATTTGTTAATTTTATTTTGATGATTTGATTTGGTTTGAATGAACCTACACTTAATTACTAAGTGATAAAGAGAGAGAAAGAGAAGGGAACTTCTCTTTCCTCCCTACCTTGAATAACATCTAAGGTTGATTCATTAGTGATTTTTGTTTAGTGAATGTTTTATTATGCGTTTAATTAATCTTAAGTTTAGATTTTCCTAAACAAACTATCCAATAAGAAAGGCATTTTAAGATTAATTAAGGTGAATTACTATCACAAAACACACAATCATTTATTTTCTTCCAACATGTGTATCATGCATATGAATAAATCCTAAGCATATTTATACATGTAATGCAAATATTTTAACACAACTTAATGATGAATGCTAAGAGATGTTGCTTAAGGAAAATTTGGATATTTCATGATGCATGATTTTGTTAAGAAGAAAAGATATTCTTTTATCCATAATCAAATGCACATTTACATGTATGAAAAGACATAAGTGAGTACGACACCATTATTTTCTACACCAAGGGTATATACAAGACCTTCTTACCTTCTTAAACTACAAACCCTGTCAGATAATATACCATTTTTCTTAAATACATGTGCATGTACAAAGGCAAATAAATGGAAGAAGAGTCATGCAAAAGATTTTTGTTTGTTTGATTTGGTTTAGCAATTTACACATGTAAATGTGAAGATCCTTCTTAAGTCATAACATGAAAAGGCATAGGAATAGATTTGAGAAAGTGTTATGTTCTTTTCAAATGAACTACACACTTTATATATCCTATGCAAACCCATGTTAAGAAACGACAAGAAAGTCATATAACACATTTTATGCTATAATCACATGCAAGCTTGTAAGTATTTATAAGTAGCATACTTTCATTTATGATTTTTGACTTATAGAATTTTGAAAATAAATTTTTATCTAGTAGTGATAATAGTCATTCATATTCTTACTTTAGCCAAAACATGCAATTTGACATAAAGAAAAATTTTAATCTATTTTGATTTTTTGAGAGATATGAATGCATTATTTTCATATGAATTTAACATGCTTGGAAAGAAATAAAGTGATGTAAGCATGTAACTTCATTCACCTAATTAATTCATAAAGACAATCTATGAAATAAGATTATTTAAGAGAATCAACATTTCTTAAAGAAGATTTTTATTTTACTTTTAGATTTGAATTGATTTAGGAAAAGTGAGAAGAGTTGTGTGGTCCTAACTCATTTCCCTCATATGTGAATTGATTTAGTTTAATTCTTAGAAAAATTAAGTTAATTTTATGTTTTATTTAGGTTAAGGTGTGAATTAAATTAATTTACTAACCTACACCATTTAACATAATTAACCAATTATGAGCCAACATATGATATGCACTCACATGGAATTTAAATCAGCAATGCGCCTAAGAAAGAAATAGGCCTAATGCAATTGGCTTACAATTATTGATTAATTAAGCTAAGGGGTTTAATTAAGTACTTTCTTAACCTTCCCACACATGTGGGTTGGAAATGATTTGGGATGATTAAGTTTTTGGATTAATGTTTAGTTTTGAGTTGGGTTAATTAAGTTATTTAATGAAGTGATTAATCATTAATCAATTTACAATTTAATTAAGTCTTCATTCAAATAAAATGACTTGGGAAAGATTTGGAAAAGGAATCTAATCTTTAATTCAAGTCTATCCCACTAAAGTGATAAATAAGCTTAATTAATGAATATATCATTAGTTAATAGGTTAATTAATCATTAATTGATTAAGGGAGTGATTAGAGATGAAACAAGCAATTACCTAAATTAATCCAATAATAAATTCCAAGAAAATCATGGGAGGCAGAGGTCATCCCATTAAACATACTTGAGAAACTTGGAATTAATTAATAAAATAATTAGGAATTAATTAGGGTTATTAAGTTTTCAATTAAACCCCAATTAAGGTAAATTCATTATTCAAAATCAATTAGAAATAATTTTATTGGATTCTCCCTTTGAATTATCTTTAAAATGAGCCATCATTTGTATTTTTTATTTTCCATATTTAATTATGATATTATGAAGTTTTAGTGATTAAGGATAATTAAATACCCTAATATATAACTAATCGCATGGTGCCACATGGGTTTACGGCACACGCTTTACACATGTGTGATTGGTTATTTAAGTTATCAAATCGGTTTGTCGCGCTGATCTGCTTTCCACAGTGTCGTCATGATGGTCGATTAAGCCCAAAGTTTTGAGGATTAAATCACGGATCGCATTTTAATCAGGACCATCCATCCAAAACACGCGGGATGGATGGTCCATGATTCATCCCTACCTTTTCCTATGGGAGATGGAGACCGTCCGTCCTCCATGGCTTGATCCGAGCTCACTTGAGCTCAGATAAGGCTATGATTCAACCCACACCATCAAGAAGCATAGAAAAGAAGATCTAACGGTGGAATTTCAATGGGATTTGTGGTGGGAAAAAAATATTTATGTCTTCATTCTATCACCGGAAAGAATAAATGAAGACAAAAATATATGGCATACCGTTTGTTGGGACACCACGCAGATCCACATATGTTCTTATTAGGGTGATCGGGTATGACATTGAGGAAAGGTGTACTATTTTGAAAGATAGAAGTCACCACCCTACGATGGACCTAATCACCTGAATAAGGACTTCTATGGGTCTTTTATGTACTAGATTCTTACTACTTTATGGAAAATAGCAGGGTTTATTTTAAATGGGCTCATTAAATTCCTATGGAGGCAAGCCCTCATAGTTAATTACATCCCAAGGAATGAGATTCTTTAAGAATACTCTCAATTAAGGTAAATGATCATTGTCCAAAGATTTCAAAGATAGGACTATCAATCAATTGGTTTATTTTTAGAAGATCAAATGGGATTGATCAGAGGAGTTATTAGGAAGATAAGTAGGGGATGCTTATGATACTAGGAAGCCATCCCAGACTATCCTATGGTTGGACTTTATATTTTTGAATTTGACATGAATTATTTATTTGAGTTGAATTATTATTTATAAATTTAGGGCTTAAAAAAATTCCATGACACAAGGTCATGAAAAATACCTAAGATGTGAGGATTTATGCTTATAGCCCATGCGAGTAACAACCTGAACTAAATCTAGGGAACTTGGTAGAGGCAAGCATGACCTAAATCTAAGGTGTAGATGGGCATTTTGTTTACCTCCAGAGAGAATAAAACACACACACTTATTTACTTTGGGGGTGGCTAATCCTCCTACAATTTTAAATACATGTAGGAGTCATATGCTTTTTTAGATAGCTCTTATGTTTATTTAGAAATAACTAAGTCCTTAAACACTCCCAGACTAGATCATGTAGGGCATGATTTAATGACTTAAATCTAATGCAAATTTTGTAACATTTTATTTTTATTTTTGGACAATTAATTTGACATGGGCTTATGGGATTCATATGTCTAATGCATGAGAAATTGTATTATGGGCCAAAATCAACAAGAAAGGAGGTGTGTTTCCACCATGGATATCAAAGGTCAAGCCAAATTCTTTGGCAAAGGTGGAAGCCCTCCAAATTAAGAGTGAAATAATATGCTTTTTATGCATGATGTGAGAAAGAAAATACAACATCCAGCTAAGGGTTGCTAATTCTTTTATCTTGATTTATAACTTAGGCTTTAAGTGAGGTTATGAGTTATTTATTTTTAGTTTTGAGTTGATTAATTGGAGAAAATTTACTTTTCTAAGAGCCTAATTGTCATCAGCCATACATCAAAGCAAGGAAGAAACTAGGAAACATGTCATCTTAATGCACAAGCTAAATATAAACATCAATCAATTTATAAAGCTAGCATAAAATAATGAGCCTTTATGGTCGGGCTCCACGAAACCCAAAACAAATTGGGTAGCCGAGCTCTACCCTTATACAATCTAGATTACAAATGAATTAATTATAATCAAGAAGGAATTCATGTTATGGGGCTCTTCATTATTCATTTCTTCTTTCTTCTTTCTTCTTTCTTCTTTCTTCTTTCATCTTTCTTCTTTCTTCTTTCTTCTTTCTTCTTTCTTTTGGTTGGTTGGAATGTGGTTGCTCCAAAGGCTTCACATGGTGCATAAGATATAGTCTTATGACCAATGTTCATTCTAATCCCCCATAACAATCATTCCAAATCCTAATTTGCAAAATTACCTGAAAAGGAAAGGAAAATCTAACTAAAACTTGCAAAATAGATATTAACTAAAGAAACCACACAATCTCAAAGCATGTATATGAATAAATTGGACTTAGCACTCCACACATGGATAACCAAGTCCACCTGGCCTATTTTGGATTATGCTTAGGGGTATAAGCAACTGACAAAAGTATTTATATTTTATTAGCCTTAAGTACAATCCCACGCAAAGATAATGATTAGACTAAGATCATCCTACCATTCAGTCTATGCATATACACCCTAACATCCATACTAAAATATTACATCACAAAATAAAAGTAAACATCAAACCATGCACTGCCCTAACATAGGACTAGAAGTGGTGACTTAATCTAATATGTGTGCCTTATAAGGTTTGTGTGGTATGCTTAGTTAGGCTTTAAGGTTTAGGTTTTCTAAGTATAAAAATGTTCAACTTAGAGGGTGGTTTCATTTAAGTGGTTTAGTTGATTTAGTTAAGTTTTATTTCATTATTTGATTTGTTTTAAGTGAACTTACAATTAATTACTAAGTGTTGTAAAGAGAGGGAAAGAGAAGAGAACTTCTCTTTCCTCCCTACCTTAAGTAACTTCTAAAGTAGATTCATTATTGATTTTTGTTTGGTGAATATTTTGTTATGTGTTTTAATTAATCTTAAGTTTAGATTTTTACAAAACAATCCCTTTCAAAAAGAAAGGCATTTTAAGGTTAAGTAAAGTGAATTACTATCACAAAATACACAACACTTCATTTCTTTCCAACATGTGTAACATGCACATGAATGAATCCTAAGCATATATACATGTAATGCAAGTATTTAGCACACCTTCATGATGAATGCTAAGAGATATCACTTAAGAAAATTTGGATGCTTCATGATGCATGATTTAGTTAAGTAGAAAAAGAGAGATTCTCTTATCCATTTTCATATGCACATTTACAATTATGAAATACATAAGTGAGTACGGTGCCATTGTTTACACCAGGGGTGTAAAGAACAAGACCTACTTGGGGCTACTTAAAGCCTCACAACCCTGGGGTGTCTAGACAAATATATCACTTTTCTTAAATACATGTGCATGTAGAAAAAGAAATGCATGGAAGGAGAATCATTCAAAAAAAGTTTATGTTTGTTTGTTTTGATTTGATTATTTAGTTTACATGTGTGATATGGAGTTCCTTCTTGAGTCATGGAATAGGAGTGTATAGGAATGGATTTAAGCAAGTGTTATGTCATTTTCAAATAGACTATACACTTTGCAAATCCTATACAAACTTATGTTAAGGAAGAGAAGGGAATCACATAACACATTTTTATGCTATTCACATGCAAGTTTATGAGTACTCATAAATAGCATACTTTTCATTTGTAATGTTTGATTTATATGTTTTGAAAGTAGTTTTGGATTTAGTAGTGATAATAGCCATTCATATTATTACTTTAGCCAAAACTTGCAATTTGACCTAAAGGAAATATTTGATTTTAATTTGATTTTTCAAAAGACATGAATGCATGATTTCCATATGACATACACATTTAGCATGCTAGGAAAGAAATAAGTGATGAAAACATGTAAATTCATTCATCCTAATTAATTCCTAAAGGCAATCCTATGGAATAAGATTATTTAAAGTGAATCAAAATTGTTTAAAGAAATTTTTAATTTTGTTTTGACTTTGATTTGAATTTAAGGGATGTGAGAAGGTTTGTTGGTCTTAACCCATCTCCCACATGTGTGTGTTATTTTAGTTTAATTTTATAACCATTAGATTGATTTTATATTTTATTTAGGTTAAGGTGTACATTAAGTCCATTAATTATCCCTTACTTATACCACTTTAACATATTTAACCAAATAATTATGAGCCAATGTATGACATAAAATCACAAAAAATTTAAATCATCAATGCACCTAAGAAAGAAAAGGGTCTAATGCATTTGGCACACAATTAATGATTAATTAAGCTAAAGTGTTTAATTTAAGTATTTTTATAACCCTTCCCACACATATGGGCTAGGTATGATTTCCTTAAGCTACTTAGGTTATTGAACACCTAAGCATCTACCCAAGAAGTAATTGATTAGATTCAGATTGATTTGATTTTAAAATTTTGATTAATTAAACCATTTAGTAAAGTGATTAAACTTATTTAATTAATTTACACCTTAATTAAATTTTTATCCAAATGAAATAAACTTAGGGGAAAAGATTTGAGAGAGGGCTCCTAATCTTATTATCTAAGTCCATTCACTATTCTAAGGTAATTAGCAAACTTAATTAATGAATTTATCACTATTTAATATGTTAATTAATCATTTAATTGATTAAGGGAGTGATTAGGAGTGAATCAATCAATTCCCCTAATTAAACCATTAATAAATCCCAAGAAAATTAGGAGAGGAAGAAGTCTTCCACTAAATACACCTGAGAAGTTTAAGATTAATCAATGGAATAATTATGGGGTAATTAACATAACTACATCCCAAATAAAACCCATATTGCATAAAATTCACTATTCAAAATCCATCAAACTTAATTTTAGATTATTCCCCTTTGAAATATCTTCACATGCATTTGAGTTTGTATTTTTTTTTCTACATTTAGTTATGTAATTTTGAAGTTTCTATTATAAAGGATTAATTAAAATGCTAATTATATAACTAATCACATCGGCACCATGTGAACTATTGACACGACGCGTACTTTCCACGTGGTGTGATGAGATTGGTTATTTAAGTTGTCACATTCAAGCCACGTTAGCAGCCAGTGCTACGCACTTTCTCTTCGACCGTCCGATCAACAATCGGATGGTCACGATTAAGCCCGCAATTCTTAAGGGATAAATCAAAGGTTCTATGTAGATTAGTCGCTCCATCCAAAATGCGGCGGATGGGCGTGATTGATTGAGCTTCGCTGTGGGAGATGGCCCCATCCATCTTCCATGGATCGCTCGATTGAGCTCAGATTGAGCTCAAACTTAACCCACACCATCATCATGCAAGAAGATGAAGATCTAACGGTCAAATTCAAATGGGGTGAAAGTTTCTTTCATAAAGGACCAAGAACTCATATACTTAAGCTCGATTTTGATCCATACCTCACCAGAGACTATCATCTGTACTCCCAACCATTGACATAGATTTATCTAGTGCAGACAAAACTCTGTTGAATATTTGAGGGCTTGAGGTTGAGTGGATCTTCTTATGGACCAAAGTGGCCTTTAATTGCTTGCAGCCTTGATCAAACTCTCCCTTCCAGTGGCTTGAGAGCTTGGATGAAGACTTGGGTGAGCTCAATTAGGTCCCCTCAAGGTGCTTAAAGGAGGAATTGAGTAGAATTTGAGTATTGAGTGAAATTGAAAATCCCTTGAGCTCCCCTATTTTTGGCTTAAGAAAATCCAAAAATGGAGAATTCAAAGTGCATTGAGGGAGCTTGGAGAGACTTAGGAATGCTTGCTCTAGCTTCCTATGCTTCAATCAAATGTGAGAGTGTGAAGTTCAAGTGAAATTAGGTGGAGTATATCGCCCCCTAGAAGGATCGAATGGTTGAGAGTGTATATGTCATTTTGATCAAATTGATCACCTTGAGTGGGTTATTTTGGCCATTTGAGGTGGCACATGGTTGATTTTGGGGAGGAGGTGTAGAGTTGCACATGTGGAGAATGAGAGTATGGAGGTGATCCATGTGCTCATTTCCAAGTGGGTGGTCGGTTTGGCCATTGGGTTGGGTTTGGCTGACCCCATTGGGTCATGTGCACCATGCTCACTAGTGTCCACTTAGTCCACTAAGAGGGTGCCAAGTGGCCATGAAAAGGATATGATCAAATTTGAAGTGGAACTGGCCATAGGATACCCTTTGACCTAGAGGTAAAATGATCATTTGGCTTTGATTTCAGTTTAGGTAGATTTAGAATAGTTTGAAATTTGGTTGGTCCAAATTTCAAAGAATTTGGAGTTGATTTGATGTCATTTGGCTCATGTTCACCCATTTAGGTCAAAATGGGTCAACTTGAGTCAAGTTGACCAATTGGTCAAAGTGGGCCAAACCAAGGGTTGGGTCAAGTTCATATGACTATTTGAAATGTGTTGGTATCATTGGTTTGGTTCAGTTTGGTTTATATTTTATTTGGTTCATTTAGGTCAAATGGGTCAAGTTGACCATTTGTGAAATCAATTTTTCTTTGACAATTTTAGCTTAATTTGACCTTTTAGGTCAAGTTGGGTTCATAATTGGGCTAGGTTGGGTCAGTTGGCCAATTGAGGCTTTGGTCAAGTTCAACAAGTGATTTAGAATGAATTTGACCCATTGGTTGCAATCAATTTGGCTTAGATCAAGATTTCACATTTTGACTTTTAGGTCAAGTTGGTCAACTTGGGTCAAGTGCAAGGTTAGGCTTAAATGATGGTTTGGTCAAGTTCAAATATTGATCATGAATTGGTTTTGATCAATGGTTTCAATCAATTCAGCCTATGGTGGGTTTTAGCTAGTTTAGGCTTCATTTTGGCTAAGCGTTGACTTGGTCAACCCTTAGGTTTGATTTAGTTTGACCCAATTTGAGTGATTGATCATCTCATGATGATTGTTGCTCACAATATGAGGTTTAGGTGGGCTTAGTTCAATCCAATTTAGGTAGGATTAGAATTTGGCTCAAAAGGTACTTTAGGTCACTTTGGGTCAAGTGAGCCTAAGTTGGTCAATTGACTTGATCAAGGCTTGATTCAAGTTTGGTTGAACTCACATATGGACTTATGTTTAAAATAGAAATTCATTTGCAAGTGATTTGAAGTCAAATGGGTTTTGATCCATTTGACAATTTCAAGTTCAAAGGGTGAACATGAGTTTGACTTTGATTTGATTTTTGAATTTAGTTTTGGTTTGATGATTGAAGTTTATGTTTATATTTGGATTCATGAATGATGATTGAATAGATCATGAAAAGAAAAATCAAGAGTTTGGCTTGATTTCAAGTTGATTTGGCTAAGTTCAATAATTTGACTTGAAAGGCTTAGGTTGAATTTTGGTTGAATTTGGATTTGAATTTTGAAGTTGGTTTTGATTGGATGATTGAAGTTTGTGTTTATATTTGGATTCATGATTGAAGGATTGATTGAATCATGAAGAAACATCAAGGTTTTGGCTTGATTTGAAGTTGATTTGGCTAAGTTTAAGAATTTGACTTAAAAAGCTTAGGTTGAATTTTGGTTGAATTTGGATTTGAGTTTTGGATTTAGTTTTGGTTATTTGAATTTATATTTCATTTATATTTGTGAATATAAATGAGAATATAAATGGGTTATGAAAAATTTCTTGAATTTGAATTGATTTGGATTTGATTTGAGTTAAGTCCATAAGATGGAATCAGAGTGACTTAGGAAAGATTTAGGTTTGGAATTCAATCATGGGTTTCAATCATTTGGAGCTAATTCATGATTTAAGAAAATCCATTGGAATTGATTTAAGGTTTGGTTTGGAATTGAAGTTGATTTGAGTTTGAGGTTGATTTGAATTTGGAGTTTGACTTGAAAGAAGGAGGTGAGGATATGGTTTAAGCTATAGGGTAGGCAAATTTTTCTAACAACCCTAAGACATGACCTATTCCTATGGCTAACTCTTCTAAGTCTCTAGGTTAGGTTATGGGTACACCTAATCACTAAAAGTGTCATAAGACTAAGAAAGGAGTCTTTTGTTTAAGATGGAGGGGTTGAGAGCTCATTCTAAAAATGAGATTAACAAAAGGCACCCAATAGGTATGGTGTGACTGACAAGGTACACCGCAGGTATTGGTATTGACCAAAACGATCAACAACATGAACGATCACAAGCACTAACAGAAACGATCTACTTTTGACCCAAGGTGTAGAATAAATCAAGTGCTTAGCGCAATGTGAAGGAGGAATCCACTAGGGACTGAGTATATGAACCTTCCACTAGGGGAAGTGGTTCAAATCATCCTTAGGGGATGAGAGGTTGATTGGATTTGAGTCTCAACGAGAAGAGATTGATTTAATTTGTTTGATTGGTTTAATTTGTTGACTTAGTGTTCCACTGGGGATGAATATGTGAACTTTCCACTAAAGGAACAAGTTCAAGTCATCCATCGGGGAATGAGAGGTTTGATTTAATTTTCTTGATTGGTTGTTTGATTGTTTAATTGTTTTTTTTTTTTTTTTTGACTCCCCTGGGGATAAAAAAGTGAACTCTCTTGGGAGAACAAGTTCAAGTCATCCACTAGGGAGGAGAGGTTGATTGAATTTGTTTTGTTTGATTTGTTGTTTGACTCCATTGAGGAAGGAAGGTTGAGTTTGTTTCAGATTTTAAATTTTGGATTTTGAGATGGACCCTATTGGTTTATGATGGATCACATGGTAGGGGCCATGGAGCTGCACTCAGATTTACCAATCAAATGGGTAGTCTACCAAACACATAATAGGACTAGCCAACAAAGGGATTGCCTTTGGTGTCGGGTATACTTAGGAGAAAGCATAAGACTTACATCCTCAGGCGGGGATTAATTCTGGGTGATCCATTGGTGTGGCAACGAATTAAACCCAACCTAGGGTTGACTATTGAGTGAATGTCATTAGGGGACTTAAATCAACTCAAAAATCATCAAAGATTAATTTTATTTTAGTTATTTTTGATGGATCCCATCGGTTTGCGATGGACTACACTGAGTAGAGGCCGTGGGCCTTGGTCTAACACAGATTTACCAATCCAAAGGGGTAGACTACCAACCACATAGTAGGACTAGCCAACCAAAGGGATTACCTTTCAGTTTATAATGGTCAAGTTTAAGAAGAAAGCGCGAGGACTCACATCTTCCAAAATAAGGAACCACTCAGGTGATCAGTTGCTTGTGCAATAAATTGAACTCGACCTAGGGCTGACTATTGAGTGAATGCCACTGGGGGACTTCGATCAACTCAAGGATAGTCAAGATTAATTCATTTTTAATTATTTTTGATGGATCTCATTGGTTTGTGATGGACTGCACTAAGTAGCCATAGAGGACTAGACCTAGCTAAGACTTACCAATCCAAAGGGAATAGTCTACCAACCACACAGTAGGACTATCGACCAAAGGGGTTGCCTTTTGATTTGTAATGGTCAAGTTTAAAAAGAAAGTGTGGGGACTCACATCTTCCAAAATAAGGAACCATTGGGGTGACTGGTTGCTTGCAATCACTGACTGGGTTATATTGAGTGAATGCTTTGGGGACTTAGATCAGCTCGAAGGTAGTCAAGATTAGTTTCATTTTTTTAATTATTTTGATGGAATCCATCAATTTGTGATGGATCACACTAAGAAGGAGCTTATATCAGCATAGACCAATCTCAGATTCTCTTGAACCAAAGGGTAATCCGTGGGAGAACTATCCAACCAAAGGAGTGCCTATCGGTTTGCAATGGTCAATTCAAGGGAAGAAAGCATGGGGACTCGCATCTTCTATTACAAAAGACCACTGGGATGATTGGTTACTTTGGGCAATAATTGAACCTGACCTAGGGCAGCCCGTCAGTTTGTTATAGTCATGCTAGAAAGAATACATAGTAGGCTTACATCTTCCAAAGAAAAATGACTATCGGGGTAACCTACTTGTGACAAAATAGATAGAACCTGACCTAAGAGTGATTAAAGAGAGTGCCAACTCGGGGACTTATCTCGACTCAGGTAGTCAGGCAAATTCTATAGGGAGTTCTACTAACAAAGCCCTAAAGATATGATGTCTGCATGGGAAAAGGGGCCCTTTGGGGGCTTGAATTTCTAATCCACAAGCGAATTAATTTTTTTATTTTAGTTTGTTTGTTTATCGTGAACCCTGTTAGTTTGCGAGGGATCAAGCGAGGAGCTTATCGACCATCTATCTCGGTTACTAAACCAAAGGAGAATTTGTGCATCTACTGAATAAATTCTCCAACCACAGGGGTGGATACTAGAAAAGGGGGACTGTCCAATCCAAAAGTAATCTAGGTAGTGTCTGAATATGGTCGCAGAGTACGTGATCCAAATAGAGTGCCCGTAGGGAGAGGGCTCGCTAAGGGCATGATCTAAAACTCTAGATATTATAATTTGTACTAAGTATTCGATGGTCAACTCAAGGACAATGCTAGGGGACTCACATTTGCCAAGAGTGGTGTATCCACCAGGTGAGTCACTATCAGCATAGCAAATATCAACCAACCTAAGGTGCATTGGTTTGCAATGTCGGCCTAGAAGAAAGCTCAGGGACTCACATCCTCCTATAAGGGCGATTATTATGATAGTTATCTTGACGGCAGTGTCATCCACCTAGGCGTTATTGAGTGAATGTGGGGACTTATATCAACTCAAAGTAGTCGAGGAAAGGAGCCTCTAGGGGACTTACCCTAAATATTAAATATACTCGATCTAGTTAGTGCATGATGGTTAGTTCAAGAAGAAAGTGCGAAGACTCGCATCTTCTTAAATAAAATCCAACATGAGATGACTTACTAGCTGGGTAGTGAAGTATACCAAACTAATAAGATGCTCGTTGGTTTTTAATGGTTAAGTTAGGAAGAAAGCTTGGGGACTCACATCTTCTAAACAAGTGACCACTAGGGTGATAGACTAGCGAGGCAGCATGTCAGCCCGACCTAGAGCAGCTAATGAGTGAGTTCCATATGGGGCTTGCTCCCACACAAAAATAGCTTGAAATATAAGATTTATGTTTATTTTTGTGCTTGTGTTAAAGTGAATAGGATGCCACTTGGATTGTCTCACACCTATCCTAAAATAAGCTAGGGAATTTGATGTAACAGTGCCATGAATGGCAATTGGAATTCCCACCAAGAAAGGATCCCACTTAGGCTCTTACACCTAACTTAGTTGTGCTAATCAAAATACGATGCCTCTTGGGTTCTCTCACATCTATTCTAGTAGCACTGGGACATGTGTTTAATTATGTTCATGTTGTGAAAGAAGGACAGGAGGCCTCTTGGTTCTCTTACACCTATCCTAAACACATCATGGCAAATTCACGAGACAAGCAAATAACACTTCGAATGAAGAAGCTTTGGAGAATTGAAATGAAATTTTGTTTTGGATAATCAAACATATTTTTGGGTAGCTCTTCAAATAGAGCCCATTAATTGGAAGCATCGGGTGTTCTCATTTAATCAATGGTGATAGGATCCTCTTGAGCCTTCTCTATAACATAGGAGCCTTCCCAAGTGGGTTCAAACTTGCCTCCCATCTTTCGATGGGCAACAATTGGTCTTCCTAAAACTAGTACAAGTTCTCCTACTTGAAAAGACATAGGGAGAACAAGCTTTGTGAGATTGAATCATTTTAGCCTTGTATAACTCGAGGTTCTAGCAAGCCCGTAGGCGTTTCTCCTCCAAACCTTTGAGCTCTTTTAACCATAACTTTGCATTCTGCTCTGTAGTGATTTTGCTACCCAATGCTATCCTTAGTGATGGGAGTTGAACTTCTAAGGGTAAAATGGCTTTCAGACCCATGTACTAAGAAAAATAGGGTAGATTGAGTTGGAGTTCTGTTTGTGGTGTGGTATGCCCACAAGGCTTCAACCAACTGTTCATGCCACTATCATTTGCTATCGTTGAGTGCTTCTTTAGTATCTGGATGAGAGTTTTGTTGAATGCTTTGGCTAGACCATCTTCCCTGGGTAGTAGATGGTAGAGTATCTCCAATCTATTGTTGCACTTGGTGCTTTTGAATGCAGTACCATTATCGGATAATTCATTGAGGCACCCCAAACTTATATATGATATGGTTCCTGAAAAATTGAAGCGCATGCTGAGCTATGACCTCTTTGAGTGGGATTGCTTCCGCCCACTTTGAAAAGTAGTTGGTGGCAGCTAGAATGAACCGATGACCCTTGAAGAAAAAGGATCGATAGAACCCACAATGTCGATACCCCAACACTCAAATGGCCATCAGGCCAAAATAGGATGTAGAATATTGGGTGATTGATGTAGGACAACACTGACACCGATGGCATCTCCTAGCCATATTCATGTAGTCTATAATCATCGAAGGCCAGTAGTATCCTAGTCTCTTAATCTTTGCTTTCATCTTCGTACCGGAATGATGAGCTCAACATAGACTGGAATGAAGAGCTCCACATAGACCAGAATGTACCTCGATCACAATCCTACGGGCTTCATGTTTGTCTAAATAATGTAACCACATTTGATTGAAAGATCATCAATACAAGATGCCATCCACGAGAGCATAGGAGAGAGCTCTCTATTTCACTTGATGGGCTTGTGTCTCTTGAGGTAGTTTTCTAGTGTTCAAATAATCTATGAACGGTTGCCTCCAATCCAGCTCATCGTCCTTATTAGCAGTGCAACCTCCCCTTTAAGAGAAAGTCTCTCGATGAGTTCAGCGTCAATAAGGGATATGACTTGTCTATTTTGGACCCTTATTGGAATGGACTCATCTTTCAAACATGCCAATTCTTTGGCAAGTTTGGCAAAATCATTTGCTACTGCGTTCTCTCCTCGAGGGACTTTGTAGATGGTGACCTCAAGGATCTGGGCCAACAGCTTCATGGTGTACTTGTAGTAGTGATGAAGCTTAGGTTTAAGAATTTTGTAGGACCCAGTAATCTGGTTGATGATCAACTGAGAGTCCTAGATTTTGATGCTCTTGACACACACTGTAATATCTAAATCCAGACTGATAATCAAAGCTTCATACTCGGTTTCATTGTTAGTGCAAGGATTGGAGAGATATTATGAGAATTTCATCACATCATGATCTAAAGTTAAGAGAACTATTCCCACCTCTGCCTTTCTTGAAAGAGTAGATCATGGTGCTTCTCCTTTATGAAAGGAAGCCGCACCATCAAAATACATCTCCCATCGGCGGTTGTCGACCTCCCCTAAGTTCGTGATTTGTTCATCAAGGAGATCGTCACTAAGCGGAGAATCAGTAGGAAGTGGATGTGCTGCTAAGAAATCCACTAGTGCTTATCCTTTAATCGCACGGAGGGGTATGAATGTGATATCAAACATGAGAGAATCATGGACCAACGTGCCAAATGTCTGGATAGTGGTGGTTGTGTCATGAGATACTACAGTGGATTGGTTCTAGAAATCAAATTCACCTTATGAGAAAGCATATAGTGTCGTAGCTTTTGGGATGCAAATATCAAAGCTAGGCAGTGCTTCTCAATGGGTGGATAGTTCGCTTCAGTGGGAAACATATGACGGCTGAGGTAATAGAGAGCACTCTCCTTCCCTTCATCATTGGCTTAGGCCAATAAGGCACCAAGGGAGTCATCCAATGTAGTAGTGTAGAGGATGAGTGGCCTCCCAGGATAGGGCTTCACCAAATACTACTTGATATCTTCGAAGGCATGCTAACACTTGTCATCCCACTTAAACTTGGCATCCTTTTTGACAAGTGCCGAAAATGGCTTGCATCTTCCTGATAGGTTAGAGATAAAGCATCTTAGATACACCAACTAACCTTGGAAAGATCTGAGTTGAGTTAAACTTTTAGGCGGTGGCATTTCTAAGATAGTTTTGATCTTTTTTTTGATCTATTTCTATTCCCCAGTGTCGGACAACAAACCCAATGAATTTTCCTAAAGCTACTCCGAATGCACACTTTAGGGGATTCATTTTGAGGTTTTATTATCTTAACCATTCAAAAACTACTCTCAAGTCAAAGAGATGGTCTTCCTTTTCACTACTCTTGACTACTAGATCATCAACATAGCACTCAACCTGATGATGGATGAGTTCGTTGAATATCTTAGTCATGGCCCATTGGTATATAGCACCAACATTTTTAAGGCCTAAAGGTATGACCTTATAATAATAGATTGGGGTTGAAAAGCGTTTCTTTCATCCTAGGGGCCATCTTGATTTGGTTGTAGCGGATGACCCATCCATGAAGAGAATCGCATGAGATGAGGTGATGTCCATCATTAATTCTGGTATAGGAAGAGAAAACTCATCTTTAGGGCATGCCTTATTTAAGTCCCTGAAATCGACGCATATGCGAATTTGGCCATTCTTCTTCTTAACTAGATGACACTAGCTAACCAAGTAGGGTATTTTTCTTCCCTGATGAAACTAGCATCGATCAATTTCTTGACTTCAGAAATGACATGTTGTTCAATTTCTAATCGCATGCGTCTAGGAGCTTGCTTGATAGGGTTGGCATTAGGGTCTATTGCTAGTTTGTGCATAGCAACGTCAGGAGATAATTTGGACATCTTTTCATAGCTCCTTGCAAAGTAGTCCTTAAACTTAATCAATAGCCTAACTAAGTCATTAGTTTCTTCTTCATTCAGCAATGAACTGTTATATGTCGGGCGTGAATTTTCTTCCGTCCCGAGGTTGATTTCTTTGAGTTTGTCAAATATTGAATTGATCTCCTCTTCAAATTTCAGTAGTGCATCTTTAATTTGGAGATCATCTAGATCATCTAAACTTTCTAAACATACTTCCTCATATGAGTTGGTATGGTTTGAGAAGAACCTATCGACTCAGATGATTGATAATAATTAAGCAGTAATCATCATCATCAACTGGACCCACTATACGAATCCTAGTCCTGACCTTGATTGTGCATCCCTACCTCTATTATTCCACATCTTTTCAAAGTATTCGAACTGTGCTTAGACCATATATAAGGAATTAAACCATTCTTTGCAAGATTAAGAACACAAGGTGAATACCAATCAAAAGAAATTCTATTAATTCTTTATATGAATCATCCTCAACTTCTACATCAATTTTTGGACTTAAAGATGATGATCCCAAAAAGAATCTCTTTGGATTTGCATCAACGGAAGACTTAGGGGCTTCCTTAACTACTAAACCTTCAACTTTTTAAGATGAAAGTGAGGTTAGAGCTAAAGTTCCCAACCGCTGTCTAATAGCTTCACATACATTTGATTCAAAAACTTTGCTTTGTCTAGAGGCCCAATCTTTATTGTATCAGGCTGGTGTCACCTCAATGAAACCGAGAGGGGTTGGTATGCTAATCACATTAGACTCATCTATGAGGATTCCAAGTCTATGTGAATAGTAGGTACTCTATGAGCGGAACATAACCCCTATTGGTTGATGGCTAACCAGGGGGTCTTCTTCCTCTAGGATTGCCTCTATTTTTTCCTCTGTCTTAGCCTCTACCTGGTAGAGATCGAGTCATCCTACCCACATGTCCATATGATGGAATAAACTGTGGGTGGAATGTGATATGCGGCTCTACTTCTTCTTCAATGTCCTTTTCTCGTTCACTTGAACTTTCATTTTTTTTTTTTCTTATTTTTCTTCTTTTTTTTTTTTCTTTTTCTTTTACATTTGAATTTTGTTCAAGTTCACGAGAAAAGATATTTTGAGGAAGATAGTAGGTTGCATCCTCATATATCTCAACTTCTCTGACTAAAAAGGTCTTTTCATCACCTTTGACACAATACTCAATCCCGTCCCTATTGAACTTGATGCACTGGTGGAGGGAGGATGGAATCATTTTGTTTTGATGTATCTAAGGCCTACCGAGCAAAGTAGTGAATGAAGTATCTAAATTAATTATGTGAAATTTGGCTTCAGTCTTCCATTCACCTATCTCTAAAGGTAACACTATGGAACCCAAAACCCTCTCACCTTGTTCATTGAATCCTCAACATCATCGATCTCCTCTGTGTGGAGATGGAGATCCTCAAATAAGGGTCTTAGACTCATAATGTTCACGTGCACGGATCAATAAGAACTCGGAGTTTGAATCACATGCTGTAATGTAGAGGGGACGGTTGTGCTCTATGTCCCCTAGAAGAATATATTCATCTATGAAGGTGACTCCTTGGGCTTCTCTGGAATAGTGTGCTTCCTCTCCAACAGCGGTCAACTGAGCTAAGCATATTTCAGGATCAAGAAGAGCCTTGATTAATGACTCCCTCATCTCTTTGGATAAGACAAGGGCATCATATATGCTTAACTTAGATGGCAACTTTCTCAGGTGAAAGAGGACATTATAATCCACTCTGGGCTGATCTTCCACAAGCATATCCAAGGGTGGAGCATCCTGTGGAGGGGCTTCTCGATCATCTGAACTAATGACTTATTTTCCTCTATCTTGAGGTACTGCCCTAGGAGGTAAAACCTTGTGACTACGGAGGTTGACTTTGGTGATCTCTTGTGACAAGTTAGTGGGAGGTTCTACACGCTCATGAGCTCACCTACTTCTCCTAGGACCCTCAAATCGAGATGATTCTAAGTCTATCTCAAGAGGTGAACCCGTAGTATTCAAAAAAGGAAGATTCAACTCTGAATCAGAAGAGGGAAGATCAAAGTTATTATAATTATTGTTTAGACTTGAAGAGTTTTCTAAAATAATAGAGTTAGACAACCCATCAGAAGTGAGATAGATGTAATTCAACCTAGCTTTATTCCTTGATTTATTGGATTTTGAAGGAGATACATAATAAATCTAGTAAAGTAAGTGGGGTGAGGGATTTGATGCCCTCATCCACGATACAAGATATTTACTAGAGAAAGAGCTAGCTAAAGTAGAGTTGCTCACTGATGTAGTAGCTGCAACTGTGGACTGAAGGCTAGGCTCAGTCAGTGGTTGCTACTTGGCTATCCCGGGCTGGCATGGGCTACTACTGTTGAGCTCCTACCTTCCTTGAATTTTTCTGGACAACTTGCAAACATTCCTTGATGTTAGACATTTGAGCTGTCTTAGGCACCTACAAAAAAAGTTTCTTGATTTTGGACATAATTTTTTTAGTGGTTTGAGATAAAGAGATATCACAACCTTCTTTAGTTTTGGAAGGATCATAGATATCCCCAAGGATTACCCTAATGGAATTGGATGGTTATTCCACAAGGTATTCCTTCGGGATAACTATAGCATCGGTCTTGAAGCTATGCTCAAGCTAGTCCTTGAATGTAAAGCAATCTTCCAAAACATGACCTAGGATGCAGTGGTAAGGGCAAAAGTTAGGATCATTATTTTTCTCCACATTCTTTCCTAGGTTCGAGTCATAGAAAATCAGGTTTCTTCAAGATATTCTTAAAGATTTTCTAATTACCTCCCTCTGAAATCAATATGGTTTATTTAGTTTATCAATAAGAGTAAGTGGACCATAGATACTTGGTGGTGGGTATGTGTACCACTTCTGCTGGGGATATGGCTGAGGAGGAGATTCTCCAAGTCATGGTGGCTATTGTGGTGGCCGGTAGGATGGCTTTGGTGGTGGTAGAGGAGGTGGAAGTGATGACTGTAGAGCACGAGTTCTATCATACTACTCTCTGACCTTGTTTCCCTTATCTACTATCACTACCCCAAGTTTCTTCTCATAAGCTTTTTGTGGCTTTGACTTTATTGATTGATCTGGAAAAGGTAACTGTTTGGCTTCTCCATGTAAGCTAGTCACCTTGTTGATTAGCTTCTCAAATATTTTGATGGTGAAACCTTTGAGCATGAAGGCAACCAGGCCATGGATATTCTTAAGCATAATCTCAATGGCATGCTATTCAGACAGCTACGGTTTATATTTCATACTCAAATTATGTCATATGGGAATATAATCAATGAGGGACTCACCATGGTATTATTGAGCCACAATGAGATCGTCTGCAGTCACCCTTTGCTGAGCTCCAATAAACCTCTTAATGAAGAGTTGCTCTAACTCAGCAAAAGTCTTCACTGAACTATTGAGAAGTTTAGCATACCAATCGAAGGCTATGATTGCTAGGCTACTAACAAAGAAATGAAAGAGTAAAGCATCACTGCCATTAGCATTGCAACAACTCACCTTAAAATCTGCTATGTGCTGCCTTCGGTTTCCACTACCATCGAAGCTCTTGAAAGAAGGTAGCATGAAACCTTTAGGATACTGGATGGCATCAAATTCCTCTAGGTAGGGTCAATCCTTTAGAACTGATGATCCTCCTCAAGCTTGAGCCAACGCTCCTCTCACATGTTGCTCAACCATGGTTTTGATGTCCTTTTCCTATATGGAGGTACTATCCACTACCTTCCTATACAAATGGGTGTTACCCTGCTCTATTGGAGGTAAAGTCTTTGTTGGATCCAAGACATGCACCAACTCAGTTTGACTAGTCTTTGCTATAGTATGATGAACTATTGGGGCTTGGTTCTGGACTGCTAAGACTGCTGCTAGCAAATCCTCAAGTTGCTTCTCCATCCTATCTATTTTTTCATCCTTTTGCTTTAATTACTGACGAAGGTGTTGGGTCGAGTAGGCTATGTCTTCCTGCTCGGCCACATCACCTTCCAAAGTATGTTGATCATGGAGGAGGGATCCCCTGGTGTCTACCATGTGAAATCCTATAGAATCCTCTAACATATCATCCTCATAAAGGTCAAAGTTGATCTTCTCATCTTCTAAATCTGATTAGGCATATCCTAAGATTTTCTTCTTCTCCACTAGATACTGTGCCACAATGTCATTCAGGGAATGGTCTAGTTGAATAAGCACAAAATATCAGGGATGATTGGTAGTAGGATCACTATCATGAACTGATAGACATCTGACCTCTACTGCTATTAGAGAGCTAACCCTATGAGGCTACGCTCGCTAGAAGATATATGTTCTTAGCTATCATTGAGTCTAGATGGAGTAGTACTCCTAGGAGGATCTATAGCCATGTGGATGACTGAACTGTCTCCTCCTCCCTCTACTATTGCAATCTCCATAGCCTGCTGAGGTGGTGGTGGTGACGGGATGACTATGATACTTTGAGGTCACCATTCCTTCCTCACCACAAATGGGGCAGAAGGTCGAGCAGGAGAGCTCAGCCTCACAATAATAGGTGGTGTAGATAGAATGAGATCTCTTAGCCATAGTCGAATCACCAATGGAGTTCTCTTCTCCCCAGATGCAGCCTTCATGGCCTTTGGTGGAATAGTAGATGCTAGAACATGTATAGGAGATGGCGGACGGGGGTTAGAGTGGTGTGGTGGAGGCACCACCAACTCTCTCTGAATAGAAGCTCCTCTCTATGATGAGATTCCTCATTAGTAAGATACTATCAGTATGATCGATGCGGGTAGCACGTCGATCGAAAAAGTCCACTAGTGTGAAGGCTGCTGACTATCGGTTGTACCTTCGACACTCCCGGCTAGTGATATGAACAGATGTATGGGCTTCCCTAGAACTCTCCTATCTAATCTATCTACCCACACTATGGGGAATAACTAATCTCAAATCAAATTGAGCCCTGGACTTTGATCATCTGTATGCTCTGCCAACTTGGTGAAGAACTATCCTCTCTCTCCTCTCAAGAGGGCTGATGGGTGGAGGTGGTGGGGAATCCTCCTAACATCCTATCGGAGGGAGGGATGGTATGTTCTCTGTGAGACCTCTCTGACTCTCCTGACATGATGGGTGGCATATCAAAGCTTATGGAAGGTGGTTTGATCCAAGGCTAAATCATCCCAAAGAAATCACAAGAGAGTGCTACCATTGAAAGAGTGAACAAGTGAAACTAAAATTGGTGAAGGCACCACAATTTTCTGTGAAATACAAACTTGAATCAATCTAGATGTTGATTTTTTTTGAATTTGAATTTAAATTTGAACCCCCTCAAAGCGAAAGTGGATGAGTGGGCCTCAAATAATTTGGAAGAAGATGAGATTGGGAAAAGAAGATTTTTTGGTCTAGAATCCATTTCCAATTTGTCATATTTGAAAATGGGTTCAAATATGAAAGATGATGCTTCCATATTCATATTTGATTTTTTTTTTTTGAATTTAGAATTTGACAAATTTGAGTGTTAAGTAAAGGGTCAATTTTCATTTTGATTTATGATTTTTGAATTTACTCACTTAGCAAATTTGGGTATACTAGGTGAGGTGTTTGAAAATAATTTCTTTTCTTGTTTGCTTATTTTGATCATTGAATTTTGAGAATGGAATCTTCACTTAAAAAATTTGGGTATGCTAAATGAAGAACCCAAATGTGTTTTGTTTTTGAAGCTTTTTTTTTTTAAAAAAAGGCGGGGATTCTTAGCAAATTTAAGTTAAGGAAATCCAAATGTATTTCATGTTTGTGATTTTGATTTTGAAAAGTGGATCTTCACTTAGCAAATTTGGGTATGCTAAATGAAAGATCCAAATGATTTTCATTTTTGTGATTTTTTATTTTTATTTTTGTGAAGTGGATCTTCACTTAGCAAATTTGGGTATGCTAAATGAAAGATCCAAATGTTGTTTCAATTTTTTATTCTTGATTTTGAAAAGTGGATCTTCACTTAGAAACTTTGAGTACACTAAATGAAATCCAAATGTTATTTTAATTTTTATGATTTTGATTTTGAAAAGTGGATCTTCACTTAGCAAATTTGAATATGCTAAATGAAATCAAAATGTGTTTTATGTTTGTGATTTTTTTTTATTTAGATTTTTGTGAAGTGGATCTTCACTTATCAAATTTGGGCAAGCTAAATGAAAGATCCAAATGTTGTTTTAATTTTTGATTCTTGATTTTGAAAAGTGGATCTTCACTTAGTAAATTTGAGTATGCTAAATGAAAGATCCAAATGTTGTTTTAATTTTTGTGGTTTTGATTTTGAAAAGTGGATCTTCACTTAGCAAATTTGAGTATGCTAAATGAAATCCAAATGTGTTTTATTTTTGATGATTTTGAAAAGTTTTATTAGCAAATTTAGGTATGCTAAGGAAATCCAAATGTGAATGATTTTGTTTTTATTTTGAAAAGAGGATCTTTTTACTTAGCAAATTTAGTATGCTAAATAAAACCAAATGTGTTTCATGTTTTTGTGGTTTTTTTTATTTTGAAAAGTGGATCTTCACTTAGCAAATTTGGGTATGTTAAATGAAAGATCCAAATGTGTTTCATTTTTGAAAAGGATGGTTATTGATTTTGTTTTGAAAATGAAATCTTCATTTAATAAATTGAATGAGGATGTTCATTTATGCTTTTGGAAATATGATTGTTGATTTTGAAAATGATTATTGATTTTATTTTTGTTGAAAATGAAACCTTCATTCAACAAGTTGAATGAAGATGTTCATTTGGTGCTTTTGAAAAATATGATTTTTGGAATTTTATTTTTGAAAATGAAGACTTCATAAAAATGAATTGATGAAGAAGTTCATTTGTGCTTCTAGAAAATATGATTGTTAGAATTTATTTTTGAAAAGTGAAGTCTTCATTAAAATGAATTGAGTGAAGAAGTTCATTTATGCTTTTGGAAAATATGATTGTTGATTTTAATTTTGGAATGATCCAACATCTAACAATATGAAGATTTCTAGATGAGGGTGATTTAGAAAAATTTTTGTGAAAACATTTTATTATGTGCATTTTGAAAGAGTGCTTTTAGAAATTGATGTTTTTATTATAGAAAATATCTCCATTTCTCATTGAATAGGGCTACTTAGAGTGAATTTAAACTTAGGGTTAATTAATAAATCCTTCACTAAAGTAAATCCATTAATTGGTTTCATAATGACTTAATAGGGATGAAAAATTTTTTTCTTCTCTTATAATAGGATGTACAAATATACCATTTTCTTAGATACATGTAGATGTATGAATGACCATAGGATAGAAATAATGTAAAGGTGATGTTTGATTTATTTGATTTATGATTCTTTACTCATTAGAATAAATGCATATGTATGTGATTTTAGTGAGCATAATTATTTTTTTACAAGGGGTATAGAAGATACTCCTTTTCTTAAAGCCTTGCGGAGATATCGGACTAATATACTGATTTTCTTACATACATATGAATGTACAAAAAGAATCACATGAATAGGGAATCATGCAAGAAATTATGTTTGATTTTATTATGTGATTTACATGTGTAATATGAAATTCTTCCTAAATCTTAACATGGAAATATATAGGAATAAATTTAAGCAAGTGTTATGTTCTTTTCAAATGAACTATACACTTACAAATCCTATGTGAGTCTATGCCAAGATGGGAAAATAACTTCACATTACACATCTTATACTATCATCACATGCAAGCTTATAAATATTTATAATTATCATCACTTCATTTTTAATAGTTGATTTATAGGTTTTGAAAATAGTTTTTGATTTAATAGTGATAATAGCTACTCATATTCGATTTAAGTCAACACATGCAATTTAACATAAAAAAAATATTTCATTTAATTAATTTTGAAAGCAATGAATGCATGATTTCATATGGCAAGCAATATTTAGCATGATTGGAAAGAAATAATGGAATGTAAACACATGACTTCATTCATCCCAATTAATTCCTAAGGATAATCAAATTAAATAAGGCTATTTAAAATGAATCAAAATTCTTTAAAGATATTTTTAAATTTGAGTTTGATTTGATTTAAGGAAAGTGAAAGAGGTTTGCTAACCCTAACCTAATTCCCCATGTGTGAATTAATTTGGTTTAACGAAGAATATTTCAATTGATTTTATATTTTGATTAGGTTAAGGTATGGATTAAGTGAATTAATTATCCCTTACCTATATAACCTTAAGTTAATTAACTAGTTAATGATAAGCCAAAATGATATGCAACTACATGAAAAATAAATTTGCAATGCTCCTAAGAAATGAAAAGGGCCTAATGAAATTGGCTTATGATTAATAGTTAATTAAACTTAAGGGATTTCACTTAATTACTTTTATGATTTTCTCACGCATGTGAGCCAACCATAATTTCATTATCTCTCACCTTCCTTTATTGAACACCCAAGGAGCTACCCAAAATCAATTAAGGGTTGTTTAAGTGTGGATGAATTGATTTTTAATTTTAGTTTCATTAAGCTTTTAATAAATTGATTAAACATTTTGGTTATGTTTTAATTTGAATGATAAAATTAACTTAGGAGAGAGAATCAAAGGCAAGGCTCTAATCCTAATCCTTAAATCATTTAAACATTCAATTAGATTTTTATTTTCTCATTTTGAAGATTAGTCACCTAATTAATTAATTAATCATTTCATTAGCCATTAATTAATTTGATTTTTCAAAGTAAATAAAACTTAAGAATTGGAATAGGGAAAGTATCCCCAATCACATTCCCTAAGTGGTCTTACTGTTCAACAGAGGTGACCATGCTTAAATGATTAATTAAGTTACTATTCATTCATTAATTATAGTTAATTGGATTAAGATAGTGATTAGGACTTAATCAAGTGATTCCCCTAATTAAGCAATCAATAAAATCTCAAAAAAAATAGGGGAGGCATATGTCATCCTCCTAAACATCCACAGAAAATTTGGGATTTATTGAGCACTTAATTAAGGTGTAATTAAGCTAATTATATTTTTGATAAAACTTTAATTATGCCAAAGTCACTGTTCAAAATCAATTAATTATAATTTTCTAGAATCCCCTCTAAAATATCTTCAAAATGAGCCTACGTTTATATTTTTTTATTTTTCTATAATTAGTTATGATTTTAGAAAGTTTCTGGATTAAAAACCAATTAATTAGCCCTAATTAAAACCTTAATCCCATCGAGCCATGTGGCTGCTAATGCGGAGCACTTTCCATTTGGCGTGATGGGATTAGTTATTTAAGTAGTCACATCAATGCACTAACTCAGCCAGCAACGGATGCACTTTCTCATGAGTTGTTCGATCTAGGAACGGATGACCATGATTTATTCCGTAGGTTAAGGGAGAAATCAAAGGATCTACCATGCAATTTAATCAGAGCGGTTCATCTCAATTACACGAGATGGATGGTTCGTGATCTATCTTGTTTGCGAGCAGTGAAAGACGAGCATCGTCCATCTTCCCCCGTTCGATCCGAGCTCACCTGAGCTCGGATTGGGATCAAATGGATCCTACACCATCTAAAGGAGCATACAATCACATCCAACAGCTGAAATCCCTCGACATGGAGATTTCTTTCACAAAAGACCAACACACATAAGTCTAAAGCTACGGTTTTGGGAAATTACCTCACTGGAGTTAATGTTGAGGAGGTACACAAGGTAACCTGTAGAGAGGCTTTAAGAAGCTTTGATTTGGTTTAGGCTCAATCGACCAATCCACACCAAAGCTTTGACTCGATCGATCCTCCCATGGCTTGGAAGCTTGGTTTGGTTGAGCTCAACGAAGTGTGATGATGGTGTGGCTAAGAGGAATTTGGATTTGGTTTTGAAATGGGGGAATATTGCTCAGGATTGGGATGCCCTATTTCAGCTTCTCACAGGAATAGAAAATGTTGAATGGAGAGGGCTTGGGGAGGCTTCAAAATGCTCTGAGAGGTTTCAGAAATGGGTTAGGAGGGCTCACGATGCAATTGTGTCTCAATTCCTGTTCGAATTGATGGGGTATACCCCCTCAAAATTCCATCATTTATAGACGACTGCGTGTGCAAGTTTGGCACTGGCTCGCCGCCATCCGGCCGTCAAAGTTTTCTCCATCAAAGTCAGGCTACATGCTATGGATGAGAGAAGTAATGGGGAGTTACACTTATGTTGATGATGGTTGATGGATTGTTTGCTTACTTTGGCTTTGGGTTGATTTAAATTTATAAATTACTATGCAATATTATTTTGTTCTAATTATTTTTTTGGCAGAAGAATTATAGGAGTGAGGCTATGATGATTTAAAATACTCAAATAGGTAAATGTTGCTTTGTTGCTTGTTGCCTTTGTTTTGGTTTATCATTATTACATGTAACCCTATAGAGGATTGAATTGATGGTAAAATATGAAAATTTGAGCAGATATTTTTTTATTGATCCTCTATGGTTTGGATGCATGCAATTTGTCAACCTTATGTGAGATTTTAAGATGATGATTGATGAGCATTGAATACTTTTATGCCAACATTTATCTCTCTATATTTGGAATGGCATGTTAAAGTATAGAGTGTACGAGGTTATGTCATTATCATATCACATATGTGTTGTAATTAAATTTGTGCCTCTCTTATTTCAAAACTCCTATATTTTCATTCAACTTCTGTCCACTGACTCCACTGGACCACTGCCCACTGCCTAGTTCTATCATTCTATGTTGTTTTGTTATTTTGTTGTTTTCATTCAATTGTTATTTTGCTTTTTTAAATCTGCAAGACTACAAGTCTACAACATCTTATAATAGATAACATGTTGGCTATTAGATGTGATTGAGTATTTGTTATGCTATGACATCAGAGGATTTTGGATTATTATTGTGTTTCATTTAATTTCTATCCAGCCATTAATGGTTTTTTTGTTAATTCTTTCAGAGTTTCAAGTTTGGTACTTTGGTTGACTGTTCAACATATTCTCACTTCTCGGTGGACTTAAAATGGTTACTTTTTTGACAACCTCTTTGCTTTGATTAGAACTATTTTTCCTAGATTGATTAATTAGAACTATTAATTGCCTTCTTTTGCATCCTCTTTGCATCTAGTGGGATATTCTACATTTTAGTGAATGGTGTTGTTGTATTATTGCTATGTTATGGCATCAAATGGATTTTGGCTTATTATTGTGTTTGGTTTCATTTCTATTCAACTGTTCTCACTTCTCAATGGACCTAATTTTTGGCTGCCTCTTTGCTTCGATTAGAACTATTTTTTTTAGATTGGTTAATTAGAACTATTAAGTGCCTTCTTTTGCATCCTCTTTGCTTATAATGGGATGTTCTACATTTTAGTGAATGGTGTTGTTGTATACTTGTATTTTTGTTATGTTATAGCATTAGAAGGATTTTGGCTTATTGTTGTGTTTGGTTTCATTTCTATCCAGCCATTGATGGTTGGTTTTGTTGATTCTTCCAGGTTTGGTACTTTGGTAACTTGGTTAGTTATTCAACTTATTCTTACTTCTCAGTGGACCTAATTTTTGGCTACATCTTTGCTTTGATTAGAACTATTTTTTCTAGATTGGTTAATTAGAACTATTAAGTGCCTTCTTTTGTAGTGGGATATTCTACATTTTGGTGAATGGTGCTGTTGTATTATTGCTATGATATGGCATCAAAGAATTTTGACTTATTATTGTGTTTGGTTTTATATCTATCCAGCCATTGATTGCTTTTATTTATTCTTCTAGGTTTGGTACTTTGGTAACTTGGTTGGCTGTTCAGCCTGTTCTCACTTCTCTGTAAACCTAAAATGGTTCCTTTTTTTGCAACCTTTTGCTTTGATTAGAACTATTTTTGGATTGGTTAATTAGAACTATAAAGTGCTTTTTTTGCATCCTCTTTGCTTTGAGTGGGTTGTTCTACATTTTGGTGAATGGTGCTATTCTATATAGTATACTTGTATTGTTGTTATTTTTTTTAAGAATTTTTTGGCTACTTGCCTACTTGGTCATTGTTGCTTTTCGCAAAGCTAAGTTACTTTGAACTTTGAACTTTGAAGGTTGCTTACTTGCTTTTATTGTTTCTATCATTCTATGAGAATCATGGGATTGATTGGCTCATTGGCTGTTCTGGACTTTTGGGTGTACCTCATAACTTGTGCAGCTACTTGTAAACTATTTTGACATCCCTACCCATGGTGCTTTTTTTCACAGCCTCCTTACCTGCGATGTTGTTACTTTTATTGCTTATGGTGGCTAATTAGTTATGATGGCTATGATGATCATAAGATTCTTTTCTTTGGCTGGTAGCATCTTTTGTGATTGTAACCCTTCTTGGAAGTTGGATGCTCACTAATTTGTTGCCTCTTATGTTGATAATTAGAATGAAATTTTTTTTACTCTAAGCCTGAACCATCTATGCCTTCTCTTGTAGATATTATCATATATTTTTTTCTCTTCATTAACTATCATCTTAAGTGTTTTTTTGCAGATCATTTTCTCTACTCCTTTCAAGTTTCAAGGTGTTGGACCCTGAAATTCTGCTGTGATCTTTTCAAGCTCTCTTCATCTCTTTTTTAGTTTTTACCTTTCTTTAGCTTTTTTTATTTTCTATTTTTTTGTACTTAGATGGGGATTAAATTCTTTAATATTATTGTAGCTCCTAGAGCATTAGATCTTTGAGCCTTATCCCCCATAAGGACTTTATATTTCTTTCTCTAGTTTAATATAACGTTGTTTTATACTTTTGTATCATTGTATTTGCATGTATTTCATTAGAAAAATTTTATGTGGAATGTATATTATAAATTTGAAAATTATTAAATATTAATAAAATTTGTATATAGTTGTGTTTTTTTCTTATTTGTATCTAAAATTTTGTGTTATAATAATTCAAAAGTTTAAAAAAAAAGGTTAGTTTTAGTACTTAATTTGATAAATTTGAGCCTATTTCAAGCTTCTTCACGAGCTGAAATTGAGTTGATTCAAGCAAACAAATAAACGGGCCTTATTCGAGCCGAACATGAACACATTCGAGCTTAAACGAACAATAACGAGTCAAACACGAACATTCTCATAACAAGCTTAAATCAAACACGAGCCAAACATGAACACAAACAAATGTAAATGAGTCGAACATGAACAGAGCCTCAACTCATTCATGTTCAGCTTGTTTACACCCCTATCAGTAATATAGGCATCTTAGCAGTAGATAAGTTCACTTGATTATTAAGATGGATTTTCCTAATTGTAGGCTTTGAAAACCATAATGGATTAAAACTTAAAATCATGGTGATTAACAGCTATTACATTCCTTTTGAATCTGAAACATAGAAGGACCATCTCTTGACCTTTTTTTCATAAGAACTGTTACACAAGTTCTAGATGTTCAATGATGTCATGCACATTTTCCATTCCTTCATTCAAAATTTGTACCCATTTAGATACTTTTTGCCTATTAAAATAGTTTTTGTAGGTAAAATATATTTCAGCCTTTTTAAATTTCATTTTCTAGATAGTTCATCATATGTTTTGTTAAGGAGATGGTGTGGCCGAAAATTCACCACCGACTTCTTTTGGAATGAAAAGAGTTATTTTAGTGTCGATGAAAATTTCAGAAGATAGATGAATAGTAGATAAGACACTACCAGATTTAGCCCTCATTTTGGTGAGGACTTTTAAATCTAGTTCGGGTTTCCTATGGTAAAGCCCTATAGTTAATTACTCCTCCTAATACTTGAGAGAGCACTTTCGATTAAAGCTAATCAATGAATCGTTAAATAATGAGTATATAATAACAGTGAGTGGAGTTTAGGATTTATGAAATTTATTATTTTTATTTAAAACTTTTGGTGGGGGGAACGATGATGCGCCCAATCTAGATCCCATGGTTCCATCATCCCAGAATTATCGCGGTCCACAGTCCACTTAGTCAAAAGGATAACCCAACGACCGAAGATCCTTGTCAAATACATGAGTTACGTCATCAAGATATCCTTGTACACGGGATGGAATTTGTCTAAGGGGACAAATATAAGTCAACCTTAGCTAACAAAGGATTTTTTGCCCAACCAAATGCATTCTATATTTCACAGCTCAAAGAGCCATTGGAGAACATACGGGCTGCGGCCGTGATCGTAATTTAGTGGTGTCATATCGCGGTGAACCACCCGGTCAAGAGCTCTGGTCGTAACCATCATTTATGTGGTGTCATTTCACAGATAAAACCATGCGGATAGAGGACATGGGTCACGTCCTTATGGGCTTAAGATTATTTGAGTGTGAAAATAGTTATGCATTTGATTTAACATTGGCTCTTTGTGAGCAAAAATTTTTTTAATTTGTCACCCCAAGATAAACAGTTGTAGAGTGGTGGATTGATTTTAGATTTTAATTTAAATAATTAATTTTATTTCATTTATATTTTTTTTTTTATTTGAATTTTGACCATTTTATAATTAATTTAGATGTGAATATATGATCATTTATCATTTAAATCATAATAATGATAATCTTTTGAATATAGTAGACCTTGTCAACTCTGTATGCTTCCTTGTAAAGGATCGGGTCTAAATTTAATGCTCACATATTTATAATCATCTAAACCTTGTCAACTCTAGCTTGTAGAGAATCAGGTATGAGACTTTTCTTTTAAGAGTTTGAATTTAAGAAGTGCCAATAGATTTATAATTTGTCATTTTTATGACAGAATTAGCTTCTCAGAGTTTATTAAATGAAATATTATAATAGTATTATTAGATTTTTTAGGTTTTGTTAACTCAGACCTAGTCCTAAGACCAAACCGGGATGTGTAGCATCTGTTCTTTTATATTTAACTTAACAAACACTTCAACATGAACGCGAGTATCTGTTCTTTGAAAATTGCATGAACATTAAGATGTCTAAGTTGAAGTTTAGATGTCAAATTATAGGTTTTGATTTTTTTAATTTTGTTAACCCGGATTCGGCCCTAAGACCAAACCGGGAAGTGTATCTGTTCTTTTATTTATGTCACATTTGGGAAATATATTTCTCCTAAATGTTTGATCTAATAGACATTTCAACATACATACAAGTATCTGTTCTTTTAAAATATTGTATAGACATATAAATGTCTAGGTTGAAATGATTATGTTTAGTATGACATGTCACCTTTAATACATGCTATAAAATAAGCAGTAATCTATTTTTGATCAAACATGTATCTACTCTTTTTGTAATTTAACATTCTCAAATGCAGACTGAACAAATGTTTGTTCTAGATGGTTAAGCCTACATCTACTCAAAAGAGATAGAAAACTTTAAACTTTTAAAGCATTCACTGAGCATCGAGTGCAATATCTGCTTTAAGAGAAATTGGAGGATTAAGGATGCCGTATAAATTTGCACATCACGATCAAATCCCCTTATGTGTACTAGGATTTGGATGATTGAAGATTAATTCAAATATAATCATGTATATAGATTTCCATTCGATGCACTTTTCAAATTTGAAAGAGAACTTTCTATTTAATAACACCTTTCGTATACTCATAGAAAAGAAAGAGTGATACTTATGTTAATGAAGCTACCCACTTACTTTCCATTTTTATCCTCTCATTCTTTTACATGGAAATCGACTAGGACTTAAGCTTTATGTACAACAAGTGATTTTGGAGAATCATGTCTTACTTTCATATTAATGCAAGCTATAGATTTAACACTTGCTTAAGGATAAAATATGAATGTTTGTGAGGTAAAATACAATTTGAATGTTACCAATTAGCCAACTAAAAGGGGTTTAAAATTGCATTCAATATAGCATTTTAAAAGCTCATTGACTCAAGTATAAGGCCATTCATGCAAGGCATAAGTTTGACACTTATTTATGAGTATAACATCAAAGAATGTCATTTTTATATGACCAATCAACAAATAAAAGAGGGTTGGAATCTATTTAAAATGACATTTTAGAAGCTCATTTGTGTAATTATAAAGCCACTCATACAAAATACAAGTTTGGTATTTATCCATGGGTGTGGCATGAACATTTCGTAGGTAGAATGCCCTTTTTATGTAACCAATCAGCAAATAAAATAGTATTGTAATTTATTTAAAATGGCATTGTAGAAGCCCATTTGTACAAGTATAAAGCCCAATGGATCTTTCATATAAAGAGCAAGTTCATTAATTCTAGATGGGAAATTTTTTTTTGTAAAAGCCTAAGTGAGAAAAATGAAATAGCTATGATTCAATTCTATTTAAGATAACCCATGTTTTTTTTTCACATAATATGTACTCATTAATGAGGGAAGAGGAAATGACAAAAGGAGTAAGGATCTCCCCTTAAATTTATGTTCATGTCATAAGTCTTTAAGAGAAAATGATAAATGGGGTAAAAGTTTTCCCTTAGATCCATGTTTATGTCATGAGAGCATTAAGAGAAAAAATAGCAAAAAGAGTTAAGATCTCCCCATAGATCCATGTTTTCATGTAACATTAAAAGAAAGTGACAAAGATATAAGTATATGTCATATATCATTAGGAGACAAATGGCATAAATAGGAATGCATGCTATATGTCATTAGGAGAAAAGTGGGTAAACTAGAGTTAATCTCCTTTACATGCAAACTCATGACAAAGGCACAAATACACATCAAATGTCATTAAGAAATATGACAAAAAGAAAGTTAATTTCCCCTTAAATTCATATTTTTGTCATATGACATCAAAGGAAAATGACAAAGATATAAGTGCATGTCATGTGTCATTAGGGATAAATGACAAAAATAGGAATGCATGTTATGTGTCATTAGGAAGCAAGTAGGTCAAATAAAGTTAACCTCCTTACATGCAAACTTATGACAAAGGGACAAAGGAAAGGAAATTAATGGGATAACACAAGTCCCACTTTTTTTGTTCTCTTTTTTTTTGGCCTCATGCTAAGAGGTTTATAAATAAGAGAGGATCCCCCTCTCATAAAGCTTTACTTTCCCACTCCTCTTCTCTCTCACAAGACATATTGCAAGCCTAAATGCTCTAAGGAGTCTCCCAACTTGCAAGGAAAGTCCAATTACTTGTAAGTTATGTCTTAGTGCTTTAGATTTATACATCATCACCTCATGTGAATGGGCATTAGATAATAAAGCAAGATTTAATCATGTAAAAATAAGAACATCTCTTTCCCTTTCTATTTTCAATTATTCATAATCATGTAAAGATTATTGTCAAATGAACAAATTTCATTTCATGATTTAGGAAGGGAGGCGATTATGTTATAAACATATGCTTACTAATAAGACTCATAAACATAAGCATGAAGTGTTCTATTTTCAAATGAATCATATAGCATAATCACCATTTTAAGGAAGATTTGAATTTTAAGCAAGATTTGTCTCATAACATGACAATTCAAATAGCAATTGAGCTAAGCAATAATAAATACATCATAATTGTCACATGATAGGATAGTTTGCATGATATTAAGTTAAGCATAAATACACATATGTATGGTGGTATAGAAATTCAAATATTAATTTAAGCAATTGCATCTTCCCTCTTTTTTTTGTATAAAAATTTTCGGCAGTCTTTCGGCATCATCCCAGCATATGAGGGCTACTTCAGGAGACTACGCCTTCCCACCACGCCAAGAAAGGCGTGCATGGTTGGTGTCGTGAGATGATGCGGTCGAAAGTTTATTTACCCACCATGCCAAGAAAGGCGTGCATGGGTTACACAGTATAGCATTATATTTCTTGCCATATTAGAACAACGTGAGCAAGTACTTATCATAATAAGTTTTCCTGCCACATTGGAACAACGTGAATAGGTTCTTATAGCAACATATTTTTCTTCCACGTTAGAACAACGTGAATAAGTACTTATCACAAGTTTCCCCACCGCATTGGAATAATGTGAACGAGTACTTATCACAGCATATTTTCCTGCCACATTGGAACAACGTGAACAGGTTCTTATTACAGTAGATTTCTCTGCCATGTTGGAACAACGTGAACAAGTACTTATCACAAGTTTCCCTGCCGCATTGAAATAATGTGAATGGTACTTATAGTAACAGATTTTCCTACCATGTTGAGACAACGTAAACAGGTACTTATCACAAGTTTCCCCGTCGCATTGGAACAATGTGAACGGGTACTTATAACATAGCATATTTCTTAACTTGCCTTTATATGTGTATGACATATGTGTATTTGAAACATCACAAACAATAAGCCATCACCTAAACTTTTAATCACATATGATTTCCATTACATAATTTTTTTTAAGCATGCTAGGTGAAGTGTCTCTCTCAAATTCAACAAGTGAGATAACAATTAGATGTCAAATCATAGGCATGCATTGTAATTAAAATAAAAGTTTGCAATCTTCATGTAACTTTCATTCATCATTAACAATGAGAAATATTCACCTTAGTACATAGAAATTAGAATGATATCTCAAAGTAGAGGTTTTGAACCAATGTCATACTAAACATTTGTCATGAGTTATAAAGAGCAAGAGATTCAAATGTAAGTAGAGTTTTGAACCAATGTCAAACAAAATGTCTTTTTTTTTACTTCTATTTAGCAACAGAATTAGCCATAAACATCAATAAACTGAAATATAAAAGAGAGAAAAACTTGCTAATAGTTTAGTATTTGAACCACACAACACCCTAAATATTTCTATCACACTTCAGATTTCAATTTGAGCATATAGGAAAATTTCACAAGAATATATTTCTCCAAAACAGCAAGAACTGAATATAAAAGAGAGGAAAACTTGCTATTTATTTAGGATTTGAACCACACAACACCCTAAACCTTTCTTTCCCACTTCAAATTTTGATTTAACATGTAGGAAAATTTCACAAGAATGTATTCCTCCAAAACAGTAAGAAACTAAAATATAAAGAGAATAAAACTTGCTAATAGTTTAGGATTTGAACCACACAACACCCTAAACCTTTCTTTCCCACTTCAGATTTTGATTTAAGCATGTAGGAAAATTTCACAAGAATGCATTCATCCAAACGAAGAACAAATAGAAAGAGAAAAAACTTGCTAATAGTTTAGGTTGAACCACACAACACCCTAAACTCCATTCATGTACTTCAATTTTATAAAAGAGATTTGACAAGCATCACCCTTCCAAACAGCAGAGTGAAACATCAAAAGAAAAGGAAGTTTTGCACATAGTCTAGGGTTTAAGCCACAAAACACTTCAAAACCCCTTTTGTAATTTCAGGTTTCAAACTAGCAAGTGAAAGAAACTTAAAACTTTACACATAATCTAGGATTTAAGCCATACAATACTTCAAACCCCTCTTTCAATTTTAGATTTCAAACTAGCACATGAAAGAGGCATGACATATATCATCTCACCCATAGAAAATCAATTTAGGCAAGATAAAAAAAAATGAAATCCATAGAAAATAGCTAGCAGCATGAAATTTGGGCCATACATCATCCCAAATATCAAGATTAAAAACCCTAGCATCATTTCAACCAAAGAGGAAACATCCACCTCACTTTATTCATAAGAAATGATGTATATGTAAAGTAAGCAGGGTTGAAAGGAAACAACCTAGAGTTTCGGTTCAAGAAGAAAGAAGGAAAGTTTTGGCTTGCTTAAGAAGAGTGGTCGGGTTCTGGGCTCATGAGAAGACACTGACTTGATGAGGAGCAAGAGAGGGATGATGACAGCGTGGTCGAGCCTCGTTCCAAGTTTCTTCGTCAATCGAAAAATGATGGGAGGTAGGAGATCATAGAGAAGGAAGAACCGAGAGGAGCAGCGAGAGGAAAGACCAGAGAGTTATGAGAATGGATGATCGCGTGCGTGTAGGATAGACCAAAACCCTTGTTTTGACCTTTAGGGATCTTTTGATTGGTCAAAAACAACCAATAGAAATAAAAGGGCGGCTATTCTAATTGGGTACACTCGGCGGCTATTTTGATTGGTTGATCCCTACATGGCGTGATTGGACGGTCACTAATTAAGGATTAGAGATGTTAGCTAATTTAATCATTAATTAGCCTAACGATAAAATATTAAGATTAAATATAAATAATTGTCGAATCCTCTTATTAATGAATTATAGCAATATGGGTGTCAATTTAAGGTGTTTCTGTTATGTCGAATGCAACGACACGATCGATTTCGCGATCGGAGCTTGATCGGACATCGTCGGGGCCTACCGACCTCGATATACATGTAATTTCATAAAAATTTGATTTTAATTATTTGATTGGTTATTAATTGATCCGATATTTTTTATTTAATTAATTTTAATATTTTTGATGCATTGCGAAGTCGAATTTTCAAATCGAAGCAAGTTTGATCGAATCCGATCGCGATTAGGGGGTTTTGAACCCAATTCATGTGATGTCCCTCTTATTAATATTTATTTTAAGTTTTATAGTTCATTTAACTTATGAACTATATGTGGAGATCAACAACAGGCTTATTAAGGGGGGCAGTATTCACTCTAGATGATCCCTGCCTATTGAACCAAACCTTGTTAAGACAAGAACAATTCACTAGATGAACCTTCACATTTTTAATTCTACTGTCGTCTTACTTGCAAGATCTGTTAGAAATGATAGCCGACTATATTTTATTTGATTACTTCTAATGTCAGTGCAAGCATGCCCATTAGAAGGGATGAACAATATATATATATATATATATATATATATATATATATATATATATATATATATATATATATATATATATATATATATATATATATATATATATTTATACTATCTATTAATGATAATCACAATCTTCCTCCTTCAATGATTCATAAATCTTGTGATTTACTACCTGTTTTTCAATTGAAGTTGCAATTTAAGATTAGGGTTTTGAGATTTTTTAAGGAAAATCATATTGGCCAAAGTCTTTATAAATTTAGAAAAAAAATGTATCATAGATGTTACATATAAGTGTGAAAAAAAAATCACGTTTCCCACTAATTTGCTCATTCTTGCAATAATCCTAATCAAATCAGAAAAAAAAAAAATTTAATTTAAACCTATTAGGGTTTTGACATTTTACCTGCGAGCCTAAACTTGTGCCCGACGCCCGACGCCAACTGCTTGATTTCCCTTCTTCTTCTTCTCGGTCTTCTCCAAAACTTACAAATGCGAATATCCGCACACGTTCGTGTGTTCTTGCCCTAAGTTGTGGCCTGCTTCACGTATGTATGAATACAGCTCAGCTTTAGCCTCAAAAGGACGTTCAATCCCTTGCTCAACATCGAACATTGCTCGGTACACTTGCACGACCTCGCCTCACAGTAAGTGTTCTTTCTCCTTCTCAATCTCTCCTCCCTCTTGGTCTCTCTCTCGTTATTGTCACTCGCACCTCTCCTCTGCAATTTTTCTCGTGGCATAACCACAACTGCAGTAGAATACACTAAAATATCACTTTCATAAGTGTGCAATTCAAAGTAAATAAAAAAAATGTTAACATTATTGTTTTATATGCATTTTGACTATTGCTTCAAGCCTTATTATGAAGGATTCATGCAATATTTAGTTTCAAATTTTCATATAGTAAAGTTGAAAAGGTTCTGAAAGCAATCACAATTACTATGATATCTATCCACTAGATTTGTTGGCATTTCACGGCATCAATATTGAAATAATTTTTTTTACTTTTTTTCCGAATAATACATGCTGCTTTAGATACATCAAAACTTGCACAATATGTTAAGCTACTCACTTGAGTTTTTATTTTATTTTTTAAATACTCAGATTATTAACTTGTATTACATTCAAAAATAAAATGTTGAGATACACAGGTTGATTCAAAAATAGGCAAACAATAATATATATATATATATATATATATATATATATATATATATATATATATATATATATATATATATATATATATATATATATATATATATATATGATAATAAATAGAATGATTGAATATCCACAATAATAATGTATACATAATATGATGCAAGTTAATAAATATAGAATATAATGATAATAAATACAATGGTTAGAGATCTACAGATGTAAATAAAATATTCTAAACTTTTATTCAGATTGCAATGCAGTAGAAAAAATATTTTTGCAGCAAAGTGGACAAGTATTATGTGAGTTGAGCTACCTATCAATCAAGTCACGTGAAACATGTCGTTACATGATAACAACTATTTGACCTCATCCCCTTCATCAAAAAATATAGTCAAATAACACACTCTATTATTGCTTCATCTTCCTCTTCATCAATTCCCGTTCATTGTTGTGAGACATACATACTGAAACTCAACATTGCATATTCAAATTATTCTCTTAATGATCAAGCATGCCACGTACCAAGAAGAGTCGACATCCAAGCCAAATGCAAGCTGACATACATATAGAGAGACAAGTTATCTTATAATTTAATTATAATTGTCATCTGTCTGTTTCATATTAATAAAAATTCTTACAAAAATATAATATAATTCTATATATATTAAGAAACTTTATTCTAGAAATTTCATCTTTTTTTTTTCACGATTATGCTTTCAACATCTAATAATTTAATGATATTTATCATGAAAATTTAATGAATAGGAAATTTACATGACAACTCATAATTTTTATATATTTTGTTGTCTAACACCTAAAATCTTTAATTTTATTTGACTAAAATATTTAACAAGAAAACAGACTATCCGGAAACTATTCATCAAGATGGACGGGAAATGTAAAGGAAGGAAGAGGGACCATGGACACGAAGAGAAGCGGGCTCATTTAATCGACGAATCATCGAGATAGTGCAATCATGGACATCCCTACCAATGATCTCAATTCACAATCTTCAGCCGATTGAAAAGCCTCTCATTCGAGAAAATATTGTCGATTGCGCTACGTCGGACTCCAACTATGGGCGACATCGTCGATATTTTCCCGTTTTGCGGAGCGGGAATGGACGGCTTTCCTGGCGAGGCCCATAAGCGTCGATGCGTATTAGCGGGCCGGCGTAAATACATTTCCCCTGGCCCGACCCGCCCCGTTAGCGTCGTTCAAAAAGCGGGAGGAATTTAAAAGAAATATATAGACAGATTTAGGGTTCAGGGTTAGTTTTTTTCAGCAGCGAGAAGAATCTGAAAATCTCATTTCCTTTTTACAAAAGAACCATGAAGATGGAGAACGTTGAGGAAAAAACAACCATTTTAGCTGAGGATGTATTAAATACAAATCCATCGGTAATGCTTCTCGTGCATTTTTTCTACGGTTTATTAGTGATATTCTTGTTCTATCTGAAAAGAATATGTTCATTTCTTCAATTAAGTAATTTGGATGTTTTTTTTGTCGAATATTTAATTTTGAGTGTTATTTTGCATCATCTTTGTGTACCTCTTTGGAGAATTTCATTTTGACCCTTTTTTTCCCATTTTTTTTGCCACCTCCTTATGATTATGTTTAGAACATTGCATAGGAAGCATTTGATGGCATTTTGGGTGGTTTCTGGGTGGTTTAGTGCATCTGTATCCTGTGTACCTCTTTGGAGTGGATCTTTGACCCTTTTTCCCATTTTTTTTTACTCCTTATGATTATGTTTAGAACATTGCAAAGGAAGCATTTGATGGCGTTTGGGTGGTTTGGGTGGTTTAGTGCATCGTACCCTGTGTACCTCTTTGGAGTGAGACCTCTTTTGACCCTTTTTCAGTTTTTTTGCCAACTCCTTATGATTATGTATAGATTATAATGGAAGCATTTGATGGCGGTTTGTGGTTTTGGGTGGTATTTTGCATTTGTACCTGTGTACCTCTTTGGAGGGTACTGAGACCATTTTGACCCTTTTTCCCATTTTTTTTGCCAACTCTCCTTATGATTATGTTTAGACATTGCATAGGAAGCATTTGATGTCGTTGGGTGATTGGGTGGTTTAGTGCATCTGTACACTGTGTACCTCTTTGGAGGGTACGGACCATTTTGACCCTTTTTCCTTTTTTTTTTGCCAACTCCATATGATTATGTTTAGAACATTGCATAGGAAGCATTTGATGGCATTTTGGTGGTTTCGGGTGGTTTAGTTCATCGTACCACATTACCTCTTTGGAGAATGGACCATTTTGACCCTTTTTTCCTTTTTTTTTGCCAACTCCATGATTATGTTTAGAACATTGCAGGAAGCATTTGATGGCATTTTGGATGGTTTTGGGTGGTTTAGTGCATCACATTACCTGTGCCTCTTTGGAGAATGAGACCATTTTGATCTTCTTTTCCAATTTTTTTGCCAACTCCTTATGATTATGTTTAGGGCATTGCAAAGGAAGCATTTGATGGTTTGGTGGTTTCTGGGTGGTTTAGTGCATCTGTACCCTGTGTACCTCTTTGGAGGGTACAGACCATTTTTTACCCTTTTTTCTAGGTTTTTTTTGCCAACTCCTTAGGATTATGTTTAGAACATTATAATGGAAGCATTTGATGGCAGTTTGGGTAGTTTCTGGGTGGTTTAGTGCATCTGTACCCTGTGTACCTCTTTGGAGGGTACAGACCTTTTTTGATCTTTTTTCCATTTTTTTTGCCAACTCCTTATGATTATGTTTAGGGCATTACAAAGGAAGCATTTGATGGCAGTTTGGGTAGTTTGGGTGGTTTAGCATCTATACCACAGTACCTCTTTGGAGAATCTGAGACCATTTTATCTTTTTTTAGGTTTTTTTTTGCCAACTCCTTATGATTATGTTTAGAACATTATAATGGAAGCATTTGATGGTATTTTGGGTGGTTTCTGGGTGGTTTAGTGCATCTGTACCCTGTGTACCTCTTTGGAGGGTACAGACCTCTTTTGATCTTTTTTTCAGTTTTTTTGCCAACTCCTTATGATTATGTTTAGGGCATTAAAGGAAGCATTTGATGGCGGTTTGGGTGGTTTAGTGCATCATGCCACGTACCTCTTTGGAGGTACGACCTCTTTGATCCTTTTTTTTTTTTTGCCAACTCCTTAATTATGTTTAGGACATTGCAAAGGAAGCATTTGATATGGTTGGGTGATTTATGGGTGGGTATTTTCCATCCATATTTTCTAACATATTTTGTCTGATACGCGGTAAATGATAATTATTTGGAAAACTCCTTGCACTGCTGTTGAGAATGAAACGGAGGCATATATGTTTGTGACTATGCACATCAAATTGGCCAGTGTTGGAACCATACTAGCTATTGGCCAAACTCAAAATTGAAATCAAAAGATTTTCTATGTGCAAAATTTGGTGGGAAGAATCGCATCTAAATAACTTGACAAAATTCAAAGGTTGATACAAGAAGCGGATGTCCGACCATGATTAGATTCTCTGTTGATTTGGAGGAATTGGATGATTAAAAAATATCTGAAAGTCATAATCATTCTTTGGCGAGCCAACTACATCTTCTCGATCACCGGCATTAGCGATGAAAAGCGTCGTGTTGAAGACAATGACAGAGGTATTAGAGCAACGATGCATTACTATCTAGCGAGGAAGTTGGCGTAAAGAATATCGGGTTCACCAAAGAGATGCTTTCAATTTTATTGAAGAGAAAAGATCGAGGATTGCAAATGGTGATGTAATGCATTAATCTGATTGTTTAAGGAGAGCAATGGATGGGATGTTTGCATGGGATGTGCAAGTTGATGAGTCTTGTAGTAAGTTTTTTTTTTGTAATGGCATGTCGAATAGAATATGATTGTTTTGGGGGCGTGATAATTTTTTTGATACAAGCTATCGACTCAATAAATATAATCTCGTTTGTGCCCCTCTTGTTGGGAGTGAATCATCATTTGTAAAATGTATTATTTGGAGTAGCCTTTTTTATCGGAAGAGACAATTGAGTCATTCTCTATTCCAAACTTTTCTTAGGTTGATGAATAGACATCCTATAACAATATTCAGATCAAGATCGGTATGGCGAGAACCATTGAAATTGTATTCGCATACTCATCATAGGTTGTGCCAATGGCATATTTCAAAGAAAGCTCCTTCCAAGGTTCATTGCTTAATAGTAATAAGATAGTACAGGCTATTTTATAAATGCATGAGTAAGTGTGACTCGGAGGAAGAGTTTAAAGAGGCTTGGTATGCCATGCTAGAAGAAGGCAATTTGCATGATCATGCTTGGTTGTCGAGCTTTATAAGATTAGATCCAAGTGGTCCCTTTGCATTCGGAGGACTCATTTTGCATGGGCATCTTGTCAGCCGCGTAGTGAGTCCACGAACAATGTATGCCATGGAATATCTAAACCAACAAGTTGCTCCACATTGTTTCTTGGGGTTGGAAAAGGTTATGGAGACATGGCTTGAATGAACATGGAAGACTTCAAGTGTAACCGGTCATCGATTGTTCTGTTGTTAAGACCGGTCAATTCTAAAACAAGGCTGTATGTTTTATACAAGAAAGGTTTACACTATGTTTGAAGAGGAATTTTTTGCATGGGGTTGGGGGCTATCATTACTAAGTCGGATAATGACACCATGGAGTATTTGGTAAGAAACTTAGAGAATAAAAATGCATCAAAACATTGTGTATTTAGATAGGACTACCAAGTGACTTGTAGTTGCAAAAAATTTGAGATGATGGGATTACTTTGTGCCCATTGTATCGAGTTCTTAGTCGGGGAAGATGTTGTCATTGGACAAGTATCTTCTCATGCGATGGTCTAGCAAAGAGGATATTTACAATGATAGTGCATACTGAGAAAATTAAGAGATGTGGCAACCTGAGATGGAAATATACGGCATTATTTTTCAAAACCACATAAGTCGATATGCATATCAAATAAGCGTCGAGACAGGGGCAATAAGAGGGTATATGCTTGGATCCCTAAAACTATATGATGATGTTGACTCTATAATAAGTGGGAATTCCCCTCCAACTGACAAAGCAGTTAGGAAGAAGAAGTTAACCACGACAGATAAGGAAAAGACATCTTAAAGATCCGGTTAAGCACGTCAAAGGGTGTTTCCAACTCAAGGCTTAAGGGATATTGGGAGAGATCCAAGAAAGCCAAGAGTAATTTTCTACTAGCGTATTATTTTTGGTATTTTAAATATTGTTAATCTTCAAACCCTTCTACTTTTTTTTTGGTTGAAACCAAACTATCGATAAGCGTGGTGAAGGTGCTTCCTCACAAGTTGCATCACCTTTCTCTATGCCAAAGTGTTTTTTGGTATGCACATAATATCATATATCGATCTTTGTAAGAATGTATCAACTAATCGATGTTCTACATGCGGGGAATTTAACTCGAGCTCCTGATAAACAATTTGAAGGGTACACTAGGCGATGATGGATATTATCTCGAAAAATATTTTGATACATGACATTATCAGTTTTGGTTGGTTCGATAGGAGATTTTGACACTATTGTGTTTGTAGCTCTTTAAGCAATAGTGAATGAGTTAATCCCCTGCTGGAAATTGTAATCATTGGTATCAATAAATATGTACCAATAATAGATCAATTTTGCCTTTTGTTTACCTTTTTTGCCAACTCCTTATGATTATGTTTAGGGCATTATAATGGAAGCATTTGATGGCATTTTGGGTGGTTTGGGTGGTTTTAATATCTGTACCTGTGTACCTCTTTGGAGATATAAAACATTTTGACCCTTTTTTCCCATTTTTTTGCCAACTCCATATGATTATGTTTAGAACATTGCATAGGAAGCATTTGATGGCATTTTGGGTGGTTTCTGGGTGGTTTAGTGCATCTGTACCCTGTGTACCTCTTTGGAGGGTACAGACCATTTTGACCTTTTTTCTTTTTTTTTTGCCAACTCCTTATGATTATGTTTAGGACATTGCAAAGGAAGCATTTGATGTCAGCTTGGGTGATTAGGGGGTGGTTTAGTGCATCTGTACCATGTGTACCTCTTTGGAGGGTACAGACCATTTTGATCCTTTTTCCTTTTTTGCCAACTCCTTATGATTATGTTTAGAACATTGCATTGAAAGCATTTGATGGCAGTTTGGGTGGTTTCTGGGTGGTTTAGTTCATCTGTACTGTGTACCTCTTTGGAGAGTCTGGACCATTTTGACCCTTTTTCCTTTTTTTTTTTTGCCAACTCTTATGATTATGTTTAGAACAATGCAAGCATTTGATGGCATTTTGGGTGGTTTACGGGTGGTTTAGTTCATCTGTACCACTGTGTACCTCTTTGGAGAAGTACCATTTTGACCCCCCTTTTTTTTTCCTTATGATTATGTTTAGGGCATTGCATAAGAATCATTTGATGCATTTGGGTGATTGGGTGGTTTAGTGCATCTGTACCACAGTGTACCTCTTTGGAGGGTGGACCATTTTGATTTTTTCCTTTTTTTTTGCTCCATGATTATGTTTAGAACATTGCATGGAAGCATTTGATGGCATTTTGGGTGATGGTTTTAGTGGTTTTTCATCGTACCACTTACCTCTTTGGAGAGTGTACCATTTTGACCTTTTTTTTTGCCAACTCCTTATGATTATGTTTAGGACATTGCTAGGAATCATTTGATGTCGTTGGGTGATTAGGGTGGTTTAGTGCATCTACCTCTGTACCTCTTTGGAGAATGAGACCATTTTGACCCTTTTTTCCTTTTTTTTTTTCCAACTCCTTATGATTATGTTTAGAACATTAGGAAGCATTTGATGGCATTTGTGGTTTGGGTGGTTTTAGTGGTTTAGCATCGTACTGTGTACCTCTTTGGAGAGTCTGAGACCATTTTGACCTTTTTCCCTTTTTTTTAACTCCTTATGATTATGTTTAGACATTGCATAGGAAGCATTTGATGTCGTTTGGGTGGTTTTGGGTGGTTTAGTGCATCGTACCTGTGTACCTCTTTGGAGTCTGGACCTCATTTTGACCCTTTTTCCCTTTTTTTTGGCCAACTCTTATGATTAGTTTAGCATTGCATGGAAGCATTTGATGGCGGTTGGGTGATTGTGGTTTAGTGCATACTCGTACCTCTTTGGAGGATCTGAGACCATTTTTTACCCTTTTTCCATTTTTTTTTTTGCCAACTCTTATTATTATGATTAGAACATTGCATAGGAAGCATTTGATGGTAGTTTGGGTGGTTTAAGTGGTTTTAGTGTATCGTACCCTGTACCTCTTTGAGACCATTTTGATCTTTTTTTTCTGAGAGGATATATTATAATCTATTATAACAATTAGACTCATGTAATAAATTAACCTCTAAATTGACAAAGCATAAATTGGTGCTCATAAGTATGTTCAAAGTGAGAAAAAAAATCGACATGTTAAGCACAACTAAGCAACAATCTATCTAGTAAATAGAATTACTAATCAACATTTACCTCTGAAATATAAAAAATATATATAAATCAAACCACCTTCTTAAATCATCACAGATATAACTACTTGCAAATCAACTAAAGATATATAGATCATTAATCATAAAACAAACAAGAGCCATTTCGGTATCGAAAAACCTAAACATTTATTATGAAAAGTTATTTTTATAGATCCATCTCAGGCGAACACGGGAATTATCAATCATCACTATCAAATACAACTAGATCCATATCATATGTGAAAATATACTGCAATCACTATTCATGACATGGAAATGTCCATAGCGGAAAATATACAATGGAATCACACTTTATGTAAATCAATCTTTATTGGAATTAGCTTTGGGAGCTTCTTGTCGGATGCATGCACTTCAATTGAGTCTTCAAAGCGGAATAAAATATCATCCCAGGACCATGCACTTCAACTATATGAGATGAGAGAGGATAAGTTAAACAAAGCAGAGTAAAATATCATCCCAGGTCTATGCACCTCAAAAAAAAAAAATAGCTCAGTCTTCAAAGCCACTAGATGTATTAAACAAAATCATATACAAAATAATATTGTTCTCACTTCACAGGATTTTTAAGTCCCAAACAAAATGTAGCGAACTAATAAATATATTCATTATCTTTGGCCAATCCACTACCAGTCCTTTGGAGGTTTGATTCTTTGCTTCCATGTATTTGCAGACAAACATTCGATCGACACTATTTTCTTGGTGGTATCCCACTCACTATGTCGATTGGCCATTTCCTTGGATGCACTTAAGCACGCCTAGCATTTTCAATAAGTAATTTGATCTAAATAGGCAGAAAAAAATTTCAATAAGTTGGATCAGGGAAAAAAAGTTAAGATGAACTAGATTTGAAAATAGTTCTTACAATCTCAGGAAGAATGCTCTTATGGGTTGGTTTGGGCAATGAGTCATAAAAATACCAGGCCTCTGATTTAATATGTCCAACCAGAGTGTCAGTCGATTATCTATAAGCGGCATTAAGATTAACTTCATTACACCCTTGTCATGATGATATCTTTGGATGAACATCTTGCTTTCCATCTTGGGCATAACTCTGCAGAAAGAAGAGAACGATTACATTACGACTTTCATCTAAGCAAACAAGAAGCGAATCGTAATCAACATTCATGCGGGTAACATACCCAATGCAAGCATGAAATGTACAAATATGGTTCATCTGATCCGGGCGGAGCGAGCATTTCGGTAGTAGGAAGCGAAGGCATCAATGTGCATCGAGAGATATTGATCCGTCGACAACTCATCGATCTCGTGCAATAATGATATTCCCATGAATCTTATCACCCACGCAATTAATAAATATTTTAAAGTGATCACTGAGCAGTAGGTTATTTTACGTATGAAGGACGGAGAGCTTGACTTACTTGTCCGAACCGGGAGCATGATGTGTCAATAAGATCGAGCATTCGCTTAGGCAAAATAGCCCTGGATGAGAACTCGACAACATGAAGTGCCTCGATGCACGCAACAAAATTACGATGATAAAAGTAGCGATGAAGAGATACATTCACTATGAATAAATCCCGATCTTGATATGATGCATACCTCCGATGCTCCTCCACCACATGGCGGTGGGTCATCGACCTCTATTGGCTCATCTTTGCTAACCTATAAAACAATTTAGTGATGGAGGAGGTAAATATGACTTTGGATCGAGGAGATTATTAATACCTCGGTCGATGCTCCTCCACCACGATGGCGACTGTGGGTCATCGACCTTTATTGCATCATCTGCTATACAAAAATTTAGTGAAAGACTATTTCTATTATTTTCAATTTAAAGAAAGTAACTTACCGATGATGCTCCTCCACCAAAGCGACTGTGGGTCATCGACCTTTATTGCATTATCGTGCTAACCTATACAAAAATTTAGTGAAAGACTTTATTTATTATTTCCAATTTAAAAGAAAGTAACTTAATACCTCGATGCTCCTCCACCACAACATAGCGAGTGGGTCATCGACCTTTATTGCATCATCTGTGCTAACCTAAAACTTAGTTAAAGACTATTTCTATTATTTCAAATTTAAAGGAAAGTATCTTAATACCTCTGCTGCTCTCTGCGTGGAGACCACCACATCATTGTTCTTGCTCGAGACTTCTGTAGTGTGTGTGAAAGGGGAAGTAACAATTTTCCTCTTTCTTATCTGAGCTTTAACACCCGCTCAATCGCCCTTGGTTTGAGCATCGTCATGTGTAGTGGTGGCCTCCAGAACTTCTCCTACGGTCAATTCCCAGCGGGCTTCCCCTTTTGAGTATCCAACTCCCATGATGGAATCTCTTGTGGTAGCCTCCACAAGAGCTTCCTCTGTACCCTCCTCGGTACAGCGTGGTAGTCTCCCGTGGTACCATCCATGGGAAGCTCGTGGTAGCCTCAAGAGTTTCTCCACAGTGACCCCGGTGGAACCTTCCCTGCATTTGGGGTGGGGACCCTGGATAGAACATCCTCGATAGCGACCAGCAAATCAAGCCCATCCAACCTCTCGTTATTGTGTATGGAAAGGCGATCTTGTCTCTCTCAGTCCTTCAAACATCCTCTCTCCAGTGAAGTCTGGTGGGGCGAGAGCGGCTAGAAACCAACGGGGAGAATATCGAGGAGATATAGGAGAGTCGGTGGGGGCTTGATGGTGGACTTAAAAGCGGGGACTATCGGGTTCCACATGTCTACATTGTTGGGAGGACTCACGAATGAAGGAGCCAATTCTCGTCTTCCAATAAGTCCTCGAATGAAAGGCGCACGTGGTAAAAGGATAAAAATTTTGAAGACATACAACATAAATGGATACATTCTTATTTGAACTAAGTGATATTATTATATGTCACTGGCGTCCTCCCAAACCCGGTGAAAGCATTTTTTGGGAACTCTATTTTAATCAGCATCACGTGGCTTTGCAGGTTCAGATGAGAGGCTTATGATGCTTATGTGCTCACCCATATCTACAATGAATATATTAAACAGTAAACTTCAAGACATTATATTTCACATTAATGGAGATATAAAACATACCATCAAGAGTGACAAATCCACTCATGTGTAGCCGCCCTCAGATGCAGATCTTTGATGCAATAACATCAAATTGAGACTAGAAGTCCCAATGGCATCGCGGTTATTTCAAAATCTATCTATATCATCGGCGTAAGCAATCAATTCTGATGCCACCCTATAATTGTGATATACAAAAAATAGATTTGACAGAAGAAAACGTATATACAACTGCACAAAGCGTCTTTGCAGCAACGAGCCATCGAATTCTCAAGGCGGCTCTTGTAGTCCGATGGTGAGCTGACGGGATTCTGCCATACAACCTTCTCCCCTCGTTTGGCATCCCTATCATCAATGCAACTTCATCGGTGAAAGAAATGTACGCCCACCCGAGAAAGCTTGCTTTTATGTCCCGAGACGGGATCGATGTAATGGCAAGAGTCTTGCTTGATGCGTGAGTCTAATGAATTGATGGAGATGATCTTTAAAATGTCGGTGGCATCGTAAAGTGTCTTTGTAATATCAATTTCTCTGGTAGGCTGCCTCAAGTTATCCTTTTCCCGGACATGGTTAACTTCAAAGACAAGTAAAATGGTCAAAAGAGTCTGTACCCTCAAAGAGGTACAGTACAAATGCAAAATACCACCCAAAACCACGCCATCAAATGCTTCCATTATAATGCTCATACATAATCATAAGGAGTTGGCAAAAAAAAAAAAAAAGGGTAAAAAGAGGTCACCCTCCAAAGAGGTACCAGTATAGATGGTAAACCACCCGAAACCACCCAAAATGCCATCAAATGCTTCCATGTAATGTTCTAAACATAATCATATGGAGTTGGCAAAAAAAAGGAAAAAAAAGATCAAGAGGTCCCCTCAAAGAGGTACAGTCTGAGATGCACTAAACCACCAAACCACCCAAGCGCCATCAAATGATTCCTTTGATGTTCTATAACATAATCATATGGTTGGCAAAAAAAATGGGAAAAAAAGGTCAAAATGTCGTACCCTCAAAGAGGTACAGGTACAAATGCAAAATACCCACCCAAAACCACTCAAGCGCCATCAAATGCTTCCATTATAATGCTAATACATAATCATAAGGAGTTGGCAAAAATTATAAAAGATCAAAAGAGGTCTACCCTCCAAAGAGGTACCACAGTCTATACACTAAACCACCGAAACCACCCAAGCGTCATCAAATGCTTCCTTTTGTTTAAATATAATCATATGTAGTTGGCAAAAAAAATGAAAAAAAAAAAAAATGGTCGTACCCTTAAGAGGTACCAGTACAAATGCAAAATACCACAAAACCACCCAAGCGCCATCAAATGCTTCCATTATAATGCTCATACATAATCATAAGGAGTTGGCCAAAAAAAATGTAAAAAAAGGTCAAGAGGTCTGTACCCTCAAAGAGGTACCAGTGCAGTCACTAAACCACCAGAAACCATAAGCGCCATCAAATGCTTCCTTTGATGTCTAAACATAATCATATGTAGTTGGCAAAAAAAATGGGAAAAAAGGGTCAAAATGGTCGTACCCTCCAAAAAGGGTACAGTCTATGCAAAATACCACCCAAAACCACCCAAAGCGCCATCAAATGCTTCCATTATAATGCTCATACATAATCATAAGAGTTGGCAAAAATTGTAAAGAAGATCAAAAGGTCTACCCTCAAAGAGGTACCAGATCTGAGATGCACTAAACCACCATCCAAGCCATCAAATGCTTCCTTTGCAATGTTAAACATAATCATATGTAGTTGGCAAAAAATGGGAAAAAAGGGTCAAAATTCGTACCCTCAAGATGGGGTACAAATGCAAAATACCCACCACCAGCCATCAAATGCTTCCTTTCTTGATACATCGTAATCATAAGGAGTTGGAAAAAAAGCGCAAAAGATCAAAATGGTGCGTACCCTCAAAGAGGTACGATGCAGTCTGAATACCCAAACCACCTGCGCCATCAAATGCTTCCTTTGCAATGTTAAACATAATTATGGCGGTTGGCAAAAAAATGAGAAAAAAGGTCAAAATGGTCAGTACCCTCCAAAGAGGTCTGAGAGAATGCACTAAACCACAAAACCACACATCAAATGCTTCATGCTGCTAAACATAATCATATGGAGTTGGCAAAAAAAAAGGAAAAAGGGTCAAAATATGCGTACCCTCCAAAGAGTGCGGTCTGAATACAAAATAACATATAAATAGTCAATCTTTCCTATCTTGAAGAACGAGTAAACCCTAAATTCATTCAAGTTGGGAATGCATGTAAATACCTCATGTAGTCACCTAGAATACCTCAATTTATGATTTCTTTATACCAGCGGCGACGTCAGGACGTCGCTGATCGACAACGAAGGAGAAAAAATCCTTTGACGAGGAATGTCGAGCGTCGGTAATGTTTCTCGTTCTTCTTCTCGCTTTTGAGCGGCTACCAGGCGGGTCGGGGAAATGTATTTATAAGCCGTCCGTTATATCATCGGCGTTTACGGTGGGAAAGCCGTCGTTATCACCGCTCATTAATCGGTAAAGCGGGAAAATCTGACGGATGTCGTCCATGATGGAGTGCGTAAAGCTACATGCGACTCGACGTAATATTTTCTCCTCCCATTGACCATTTCGCTCACCTTTCCCACAATACCGGATGGTTAAGGGAAAGCAAACCTCGCGAGAATGCCCAAGCCACCAAAAAAATCGAACTTTGGGCGGATGGAAAGAACAAATTGGAATAAAAAGAACTTTCAGATCCATCCGTCCATTGAATAGGATGGAACAAGTTAGCAAATGCGACGAGGGATTTCCTACCACCTTGATGGAATGGCTTGATACAGACTGACGGGATGGAGAAAATAGGTAATATTTTTAAATTAGGCTTAATATTAATCTTAAGTAGCAATTTAGGCATCAAAAAAAAATTTTCTGCATAATAAACCTAGTCGTTGCGATTACTAAGCGTAGCATGTCCATCGAATCCATCGACGACTGGTTATCCTCAGAAAACCCGTGAGGGGAGTCGATCTATTTTTTTTTTCCTCCGAAATCTTGGCTCATTCACTACCGGCTGCTTCAGCCAAGCGCCGTCAAAGATCACCAACCGCTTATTTCTTCATTCGTCCGATTAAGGTAATTTTTCCTAAATGCTTAATTTGTGATAGATCTCGTTATATATTATTTTGTGTTGTACGATTTACTTATTTCCTTGTGTTGTTTAGCTAGATTTGTATGTTTTATATATTTTGTAAATTTTAATATTAAGTTAGGCTAGATTTGTATATGCCCGCCGGAGACCGCTCAATTTTTTGTTTTGTTCTTATGATTATTGTTGTTGTTGGTAGTGGTGGTGGTGTTGGTGGTGGTGTTTTGCTAAAGATTATTGTTGTTGGTGGCGATGTTTTTGATATGCGTCTTGTTGTAGTTGTAGGTGTTTTAGTAGAAATTATTGTGATGCTAATTTGAGGCCACCATCTAAAAATATCATTTTTAATAAGGAATGTGACTTCTCACTATAAATAAGATTCACCTACTCCCCCTTCGTCCTTTATGAAAATGAAAATTCCTTTTAACTCTCCATAAATCTAAGTTTCTTCCATTTGAATGGTATATCTTTTTCCTAATCTAACTAATAAGTAAAATCTCACACTCATACCTCAAGCTTTTCCCTAGGAACCTCTACATGTCTCACATCCTGATGTCCACCATGGATCACCCTATATATCATATTCATGTTACTTTCTTAAGGCTGATTTCCTGGTTGACCTTAATTAGGTCAACTCCGTTCTCTTCAAGTTTAAGCTCCTTTTATACTCTAAAATCATATGCTTCTATTGTTGGTATTGATATATCATATGCTTCAAGGTCTTGAGTTTCGAAATACCTCCAAGCGAGCAAAATTGTATTATATCTTGCTTTTTTTTTTACGTGACGGAGGAGAGAAATGATTCTTACTGGTTAGAGTTGTTGTTAGTTGAAAATGAGTTTAGAAACTGTCAGCATAGTTCTTTATTATGACAATGAACTAAATGTTAGTGATGATTTCTTTCCGACCTACATTGGTGGGAAAAATCGACCAATCCAGATTCCACGAAGGATTAACCTGATGGGGTTAGAAAAGCGCATTATGAGGTCATTGAAGTTAGACCAAGCAAAATCTTATGTTAATCTTATAGGTCGTTTCTCTATTGGTGTTGGATTCATCGCTACTCATATTAGTGATGACGAAGTGTGTGAATCTGTAGTCAACGCAACATCCGTGCGACCGTAGTAATTTATGTTGAAGTTGAGGAATTGTATTGCGAGGAAAGAGAGGTTGATAGTATTGAAGAGTGTCAGAGAGCTCCAATCAATCGACATCACACTTGATTCTTGCGCTCAAGTGGAAGTGTATGGGTCTGTACCAACAGAAGCTATTAATGTAGCTGTGACAAGTTCTGATTTTGTGGGTGATGCTGAAGGTGATGGTGGTGATGGGTAAGATGTCTACCGAAGAAGGTTCTCGCCCAACGAGGATCGAAGGCGTCAGAGGAACGTAGTGGACTCTGACCCTTCATACTAAAGTTCACCCGATAAGCTACGTGGTCGGCCCAAATATATTACGATTTGGTAAGTTTTTTAAGTCAAATTGTGTATGTGGATTGTTCTTATAATTTTATCTACTGAACTATAATTCCATACTATGTAGGTTTTTATTCTGGATGCTGCATCTCATGTACTTATGTTGATTGGCCCGATAAACTCTAGATTGATAAGAGCTTTACGAGCATGGATTGGATTGTGTGTCTCGGATACAATACATTGCTAGATCACCACCTTCTCAGATTAGTGGAACATTGGTCTTGAACAAATTCTTTCCATTTACCCATTGGGGAGATGACGATCACATTGCTATGATCCTGGGTGTTCAGATAGATGGCCCGCTTATTATTGGGTGGAATGTTGTTGGTGGGGCAGGTGGTGGGCATCTTGGCCAGATTGCTATGATGAGTTGATAAGAGCACATCCAGAGCCACACACTGTCTACCACGACCCGATCCAACCTCATATTACAATAGAGTTCAGAATGGGGCAAGCGCATGCACAGACCTGCTTGCCCTTACGTTGGCTGCGCTGGACGTATTACAAGGATTCTTACTTAGATCTGTCGGAGCTTTAGTTTAATATACATGTCAGAGCTTATATACTCTTTGCTATTGGTTATTTTCTTATGCCAGACACATCTTCTTTGGAGATTCACCTGCAGTATTTGCCCTTACTAGAGGATCTTGACACATTTAGAGAGTTCTCATTAGGATTGGTTAATGGCGATTTGTCTGAGGAGCTCCATGAACGGCGCATGAATATGGTTGCCTCTGATTCTTTCAGGTATTAGTGTGGGAGCATGTTCATGTCGAAACATTGCATATTCCATACGGACATAGATGGGGTGAGTGTGGAATTTGGAATGAAAGGTATGTCCAGAGATGGCCGCTCGAGTTTACAAAAATGAGCTAGATGGCCTATTGCAGAGCCACGTATATTGCTTTATAAGTTTATTTTTTGGGCCCATTATTGTATATAGATAGCATAGCTAATATTCATTTCAAACAACACAAGTTATTTGGGAGCCATATGGAGTTCAGATCCGTGCACGTGCCATAGAGATATGCTTACGTGGGGATAACATATGGCTGGCTAGAGTACCATTGATTAGCTGGAAATGAGTTGAGTGGCACATGTCCGATCATGTGCTCAGGAAGTTTGGCCTTCCACCTATGACTGAGGTTGCACCGATAGATTCTACTTTTTGTGCGAGTGGATGGTCGAGGGAAAGCCGACGTGGACTGGGTCGATTACCACCAGACGTATATTGTGTAGTGGGGGAGCAGACGGGATTTAGTTATGGTGGTAGACTCTTCCAAGTAGGGGGGTGGTGCAGTCATTAATCGATACATGAGATGGTATCGGTCTTGGGCTTCATTATATATGATGAAGGCACCTACATTACCCCAAGTCACTTACTACCCTCGAGCTCTTGGAGATCGACTCATTTGCATTTCTTAAGCAATAATATTTTTTTTACTAATTCCATCATAATTGAGTTAATAGTGAGCACATATTGAATCGAGGACATATTCGGTGCTATTTTGGGAGGGATCAGGACACATAGTTTCAGCAATCAGTCAAAGAGTATGAGAGGTTGTGCAGGGAGCTGAGGTGCAACATGCATATTTCTAATAGCATTACAGGACACTAGCATTCCGGGAACTTCATATGTGCTAGGATGAGCCAATGGATATTGGTCTATCATCTACCGATGGTGGGATATATATACATTCACACCATACCATTAGAAGCTATATGATCAGATACACTGGCGAACGGTCCCTCATACATATGGGCCTCCCTCATTCCATATGACACCCTCGTATGGACTGTATCATAGTTTCTCGCTTCCCACATAGTCTTTAGTCGATGTACCTAGTGTTACACACATGAGTTAATCACAACAACCCTCTGAGCAGGTTGAACTAGAGGACCAGCAGCTGGAACATCATCTATGAGACCGGCCCCCACCACCGACATTACGTAGGTGATGTGATCGCATCGCAGGATCGTCGGGATAGTCGTATCTATTATCTTCTCCAGATTACATTTTGTTGTATCTATACCTATCTTATTATATCCTGTCTCAAAGGCATCGTCAGGAACTATTTTATTATTTTGGTTACCTTAATTTGTAAATATTCATATCTTTTTTGTGTTGCTTTATTTATACAGCTTTAAGTGTTTAGAATAAGTTGTACATTGATGTATTTTTTTTAGTGAGGATATTCCCTGTGATAGTAACAGTAGAGAGGTAGTTAGTTTGTGTTCTAAACTTAGTTTGAGTTGGCTTCTTATCCTTATTTGAAAATAGTTGCATTTCTAATACTAGCACATTCACTTCTCTTACATGAATGTAATCAATATGAATAATTATCTCCAAACAATAAGACTAATGCGCTAGCAACAAATGTTTATATGTCATGACTCTTAAAAACTTGTTAATTGCACTTCATTAAAAGTATTTGTTTAGTGTGAGTTATTTGTGCATTTCATCATTGTTCATTTTTCAAAATCTGCTATGCATCGAGCCGCAATCATATGACTCCAAACATTAAAGTTGTAGAGAATTTCATTACGATTCCATCGATACAAAGTTATATCAATTATGACACCGTATGACTCCGATACGCACAAAATATGATTGCTTCTTTGAACTTTTAGCATCGCACTGCAGTTTCTATGTGTATTTGCAAAATCTGCTACGTATCAGGCAATAATCATAAATTTTATCCAACATAAAAGTTGTAGAAAATTTTGTTATGATTCCAACGATATAAATTTTGCTCAATTCCGACCATGACTCGATCGTGCAAAATCGACGGATGCTCAGAATTTCAGCAGCCGTTTCCGTCCATTTGCAAAATCTGATGCGTATCGGGCCACAATCGTAAATTTTGAACAACATAAAAGTTGTAGAAAATTTCATTACGATTCTAACGATATAAAGTTATTTCGATTCGATCATTATGACTCGTCGTGTAAAATAGAACGCTCAAGATTTTTAAAAAAAAAAATAAATTCTGACCGTCTCGTTGATGAATGGACCTTCATGTTTATCATGCGACGGCGGCTTGTACGGTGTCTGACTTCTAGGCCTATTTTATTAATTATTTTTTATACTTAAATTACTAATTATATTTAGCATTAAGTCTAATTTAAAAATTTTGTTGAGAAAATATTATAAGCAGAGTCTTGATATATTAGGACTTCAATAAAAATAAGGCATGAAATTAGATAATTTTTTATATTAATTTTAATAAAAATTAAAGAAATTAAGCAGATGAGTCATGATGTAAAATTACATCAATTAACCCTAAAAGTATAATATTTTCTCGATGGGATGGCTTGTACCTCAAAGTCTCTCTCTCTCTCTCAATCGTGCCGTCAAAAAGTTTTCCTAGTGTTTTAAGTGTGAGGCTGGCGATGGTAGCATAGGGGCATCGGCGTTCCCCTAGCTTGCTCTCCTCCTCCTCCACCTCCTCCGTCTATCCCTCCTCTTCCCCCTTTTACTATCACCCTGCTTTCCTCCTTTGGGGCTATTTCCCTTCTCCCTCTTTCCGACCTCCGGCTGTCAGTGTCAACCATGACCAGGGATGGCTAGCTCGATTGCCAGTGGTTCCTTTCCCCCTTTAACATCATCTCCTCATTTGCATTCTCCCATTTCACCTAAACCTATTGGAACTCTCTGTGGAAAGATTTATTGCTTTCAATCTGGAAATGCTCAATCCGTCCCTCTTGCATATGTGCCGTCGAATTCCAATGAAGTGGACTTCTCAGAGGATGATTTGTCTGCCGGAAAGGAAGAATGGCATCTTTCCCTAATTGGTCACTCGATCGGTAAGCGCCCTTACTATGGATCATTGTTAGCAGCTATCAAAAAGAAATGGAGCTTTAAAGGTACGCTAGATTTACTTACATTCGAAGGTGATTACTTCCTGTTTAAGTTCAATTGTCAAGAAGACTATGATTTGGTGTGGAATCCGCCCCTTGTTTCTCAATGGTCACCTTTCATTTTCCAAAATGGACTTGGGACTTTCCTTGAGCGATCCTATCTCGAGATTCGATTTGGATCAAACTCCAACTTTCCCTCTTTGTTGGAATGAGGTTGGTTTTCTAGGGTTGCTAGTAAAATCGGTGTCCCCTTGGCTGGATCATATCATCGCTAGATCGGGATAACATTCGAGCGAATCTGCGTCCAAATCTCTACTTCCTCTCCTCTTCCTGATACGATTCCGATTAATCTAAATGGGAAAAGATTCATGCGATCATTTATTTACGATTGCCGTCGTTTGCGACTAATACTTTCTCTCACGATTTGTAATTGTCCTCTTAACTTGCCCCTCTTCCTCCCAGGAGGCGCCTGAGCCTCCTAAAGCTCCGTCAGTGACTAACAGAATAAGGAATATATACCCATACGCCCCCTCTTTCTTTCATTCTTATCATGCCTTCCCCTCCTTCTACTAATCCCTCACAAGATGACAAGATTATGAGACTTCTATCTTCCTTCCTCTATATAGATCTAAACCGGTTACCATCTCATTCTCCACCTCGGAGGATCTTTTGTGTATATGCTTACGTTCCTTTCAAGGATTGATTGATCACACTCATTGATCGACTCTCTCTTGGTGTTGTTACTGCTTTTGTGCTTACCAGTGGACCTCCTCTTGTATTGGTATTGATAAAGGGAATAAAGTTAGCGACTCTCATATGGAAGGAGGGAACATCTCTTCTTCTTCCCAATCCCTACCGACTCCTCTTAAAGGTAACAAGAAAAAGGGTAAAAAACCCGCTTCTTCCTCCTCCCAATGAATCAAATATCATTTGGTAGTTGGAATGTTAGGGGTTTATCTGCTGTTGGAAGACTTTCTGACTGTAGAAAGCTTATTAAAGACTCTCATTTAGATCTTCTCTGTCTCTTGGAAACCAAAGTTCATTTCAATCCTTTGTATAGCAATCAGGTCTCTTCTTACAATTTATTTACTTCAGAATCCTGTGTAAATAATTTTGATTGTGCAAGTGGTGGTCGTATATGGATCAAATGGAATTCTGGTAGGTTGAATTTTGAGTTACTTTGCAAGTCGACAATTTATCCATGGTGAGTTTACGCTCAGGGGTTAACGCTTTCTCTTAACAAGTATCTATCGAAAATGATTCTCTAGATCCTCCTTGTGGTCTTCTTTAAAGGCTTTGCCAGATGTTAATGCTCTCCCTTGGATTATTTTAGGAGATTTCAACTGCCCTTTAAGTGCTAAGGATAAACAATCGGTTTCTCTCAACTCTTCCTTGGAATTTAAAGATTGTGTTAATGATTGTGGCTGGATGGAACTCCCTAGCACTGGCTTACACTTCACATGGTTCAATCAGCAGTTGGAATATCCTATTTACTCTAAGATTGATCGGGCTTTTTGTAACTCCAACTGGATTGAGATGTTTCCATCTTCCTTTTATAAAGTCCTCTCTTCAAGATCATCGGATCATTCTCCTTTGGTAACTCTTCTCCAAGCTCCCTCTTTGGTATCTCATCGTTTCCTTTTCAGGAATTATTGGTCTTTAAAGCCTGGCTTTAAGGATGACATTCAGGAGGTTTGGAACAATTACATACAAGGAGACCCTTTTTATGTCCTCTCTATCAAGCTAAAGCTTGTTAGAAATATGATGAAAGATAGATATAGGGATACTTCTCCCTTACAGCAGCAAATCAATACTCTTAAAGGGAACAAAGTGAGGTTTTAGGATTCTGGAAATAGATCCTTTCAACATCCATCTCATTCATGATGCTAAGGAAATCAAAACCGGATACTAAGTTACTTATAAAAGAAATGCTATGGATTAACAGAGCTAAGGCACATTGGCTTACTCACTCGATGATGATTTAAAATTCCTCTACCTCTATTAAGGAAAGGAAAAGCTCCAATGATTAGAAGTGCAAAGCGATTTGGGGTCTTCTCGATCATAAGGATATTTCGCTATTTTTTGTAGGTACTATGAGGATCTCTTCAAGTGATGATTCTCTTATTTTTCACTGCAAAATTTTCTGTTGGGAGTTGTCTTTCATTAGATCTTGTTCGATCTTGAAGTGATGTTTTCGAGCAGAAATCATTGCTACCTTGAACGATCGGTGAAAACAAATCCTGGCGGATGGTTTCAATTATAAGTTTTACATTGATTCTTGGAGTATTATAGGCAAATCTTTTGTTAATGCTGTTCTTTTCTTTTTCAAGAATTCCAGATTGCCCAACTGTTTCAAGCATACTCTCTTAACGTTCATACCAAAGGTAAAACATTCCAATAGAATTGAAGATTATCGTCCTATCTCTTTATGTAACACATTCTATAAAGTGGTGGCTAAAATCCTTGCCAATCGTATGAAGAGATATCTTCCTTCTATTATCAATAATTCTCAATCTGCCTTTGTTAAAGGAAGAGACATATCTGACAATCTGGCAATGGCCTTTGAGATTTGTAACGAGTTTTATACCTCTAATAGCTCTTACTTTTTAGCAAAATTGATTTGAAAAAGCATTGATAAAATTTAAGCGATTCACTTACGGACAAAGGTTTTCCCGAGATTTACTACTTGGGTGGAAGCTTGTATCTCTGATGTGCCTTTCTCTATTGTGTTAAATGGGAACATTTCGGTTATTTTCTTCCTCCAATGGCCTTAGCAGTGCCCATTGTCTCCTTTCCTCTTTCGGTGGCCATGGACACTTTTTCATGCATGCTAGAAAATGAAATCAGCAAAGGATTATATAATCCTATTTCTCTGGCTGGACAATGCTCTTCTCATCTCTTATATGCTGACGATCTCCTTGTGATGGGAACTGTTGACTCTTCTACATTTTCCTCACTAAAGTCTACTCTTCAATCTCTAAAGCACTACTTGGGTCTTGAGGTGAATTATTCCAAATCATCTTTGTGCCTCTCTTCAAGGAACTTGGATAATTCTTATTCTGTATTGGGGATTCAATTGGGTTCTTTCCCTTTCAAATACTTGGGGCTTCCACTTATTAAAGGTACAATTAAGATGGCTCATTTCACACCTCTCTTTGATAGACTTCATGTTTGGTTAGCTGGTTGGAAAAGTAAGTTTCTCTCATTAGGGGGAAGGTTGCAGCTTATCAGGTCTTCTATTAATAGTTATTTATCATACTGGTTTCGTTCTATGGCTATTCCAGATGGTATTATCAAAAAAATCTGCTCTTTTACAGCTAAATTTTTCTATCATTCAGGGGAGGCAAAAAAGTTGCATACTATTTCTTGGGAACGCACTACTTTACCCAAAGATAAAGGAGGAGTAGGGTTACTTTCTGCTTCTTCCCTCAATTTGATAAGTAAATTGAAATTAATGTGGAAAATTTGCAAGAGAGATACTCCTTTTGCTAAATGGTGTTTAGCTAAGTATAAATCTCTATGGAATCCTTGCATTTATAGAGTTTCTCCTCTATGGAAATCGATTGTCAAAGTTGCTGAAAAATTTAGAAACAAATTGCATTTTCAAGTTGGAGAGGGCAATGCTTTTTCTTTATATTTTGATCCTTGGTGCAATGGTAATTCTCTTTGTTATTGGTTGGGAGTAAATGGCTTGAAACATTTAAACTTCAGGAAGATCTAAGGTTCACTTTCTTATTCACAATGGGCATTGGAATCTCCCTTCTCTTCTTGAGTCCTCTCATCCTTGGTTATCCATTAAGATTTTGGATACTTCTATTGAGAATGGATCAGATTCTATTAGTTGGCTTAAAACTTTATCTCCTTCTACCAAGGAGTTTAGAGAAGCCATCTTCGAGTCTCATCCCTCTTTAGAGGGTAAAGGAATTTGGTTTAAAGGTTTTCTATTAACTATGCTCTATTCTTTGGATGGCTCATATTCGAGGTCTTAAAATATCGATAAACTTGCAAATAAAGGGATTGGAACCCAACTCCTTTCTGTTTTTTGTCATTGTTTTAGAATCTCATAACCACTTATTTTTTGAATGTCCTTTGGCTATGAAATTGGTGAGCTTTCATTCCAAATGCGTTTCTTTTCTTTGCTCTACTCTCCCTTGGGTTCTTAATTTTATTAATGATGGGGAGCATAAAGTGTTACAAAGATTACATTTTCTGATTATTTCTGTTCTTGTGTATACCTTGTGGAGAGAGAGGAATAACCGCCTTTTCTCTTCTACCTATCTTCCCTTTGCTGCTTTATCAAATCAAGTTAAGGAAAGGGTCTCGGCTAAATTGCAAAAGTGGAAATTAAAAGTTGATTGGCCAAGTTACTGCGAGATTTAATCGGAATGGAAAAATTATTTTCCTCCTTAACTTTCCTCTTATTTGTGTTTCTTCTTATGCGGTGGAAGTCTTTTCTTTGTTTACGCATTTCATTCTATGTTACATTGCTGGGTTGTTTCTGCTGTGCGGTTTTTGTCGTTGAGGATTATCTGGATGTTATTTGCTGGTTATGTGTCTTACTGTACTGGTATTATGGCTTTCTGGATGCCTTCTCGTTCCATTTCTGTTTCATCTGGATCTCCTTCGGGTGGCTGTGGGATTTATGGTTATTCTTTCTATCTTTGTATATGGAGGCGGTGGTTTTTCTTACTAGTGCTCTTCTGTGTTCCCCCTATCTTTATCTTTGGCTTTACGGAAGTGGAAGGTTTCTTCTTTTCCTGCTTTGTTTCTATTGTGTTGTGGTTTTTTTATGGAGGTTGTGGGCATTGTCATTACGGTTTCTGTTTAGTTTCTACATGATGGATTTCATGATAAGAGCAATCTGCTTTGATCTCCTCCCTTGCTGCTACTGCTTTTGGAATGGACGATGATGAGGATTTTCTAGCACAACTTATTGATCTCTCGAATTGCTCCTCCTCGCTGGATGGTCTTTCTGCAACCACGACCCCTTTTTGTTGGCGAACAGATTCTATTCATGGTCAGGTTTGGGGATTGTTTGGAGGCTGACTAGACAAGTGGGGGACTTTCTGTCCCTATATGATTGTTTTGTGTTGTGCTTATTTTGGACATCTTTGATGTATTTTGTTTCCCCAGTCCATTGCTTTTTTGCTCCTACTCTGTAGGATTTTCTTTCTCACTAGCATTGTTGATCTTGTTTCGAATCATTGTCTAGTTTAGTTTTTTCTTATTACTTATCTGTAAGGGATTAGTCTATCTGTAACTTTACTTTTGGAATACAATTGACTACGGCCCTTAACCTTTCAAAAAAAAAAAAAAAGTGGCAGCGTGTTCATTGAAGTGGTAGCTTGGTAGTATTTTACCGATTTGATCAACTGCCACCACATTTGCCACTTTGACCAGATATGGAAGGTTGCCTTGGAAAAAAAATAACTAATTATACTGATTAATTTATTTGTAGAATTGGGAATGACTCAAGGCCGAATAATTAGAGATAAAAATTATTTTAAAAAATAATTAATTGTGCATGACCAACTTTACTCTTATTATTTTCATGAAAAAAATAAAATTTGAGCCATTATAATATGACAATTTTATTAAAATAACTCAACCTAATAATATGTAATGATTTAAATTTTAGATATTTAACCAGTGAGATTTTTACTCATTATATTGTCTTTTTAATATAACATAATTTTAAATAATATTGTAGAATTATAATCAATTATATAATAATTTCATAGATATAACATGTATAATTAAGAGCTAAAGGCTAAAGAAAGAAAATTCTATATGAAGATAGACAAAAAAAATGAAAAACTTACATCGCTTAGCTAATGTATCATGTAATGTCTAAACTCCGCTTACATTATCATATAGCTTTTAAGCATTACATATTGTAAAAAAACTACTGTAAAACATGAAAGGAATGCTTTGGCACCACTATAATGTCTATATGCTAAGACACAAATATTTGAATTTTTATTTTTTTAGCTATTTCAAAATCATGAAGAGTTAGAAGGGCTTTGAGGGTTTATGTTGGAAGTCGAGAAGAGGATTTTGAGGTCAAAAAAGGAGCAATTATGAGTGAATTTTATGGAAGAGAAGAGCCAAAAATAGAAAGCATTGAAGGCAATTTTAGACACAAAATCATGACCAGAGAAATGCTTTCATTCCTTTTAGTTTTCTTCATAATCTTTATGTGTAATCTTATGAGATTCATACGGTGTATCATTTAAAGCACTATGAACTAGCTATGATATAATCAAAATATCTTTTTCAATGAAATAAAATGAACTCATGAGTTCTAAATCACGGATTATTTTACTAATACTATATTTTATTGAGTTGTTCAGAATAGTCATTGATCAACTTAGAATATTTTGATGAAATCATGAATTTTAATTTTATCATCTTAAGTCAAATTAAGAACTAGATAAAAAGATTATATGATTGAGGTGAATAAAATTGACAATAATATAAATTAGTATTTAATTATTTTAAAAATAATATCTATTTTCATTTGAATGATCTTTATTTAACATATATTATTTTTTCGGCATGTTCACTTGTGCATCACATTTAATTTTTATAACAAATATCAAATATAAAATAAGTAAATTATAAATAGTGTAGGATAAGTTAAAGTATATTTAATATTCTTATCTATTCATAATACATCATCGTTGTTTGCTTCAAAATATATATCATAATCAGTAAAATTTGCCTCGCTAATAGCTTCCAAATCACCATGTTCCTAGACAATTAAAAATGCAATAGAGTATTAATATTTGATTCACCTTTAAAAATTATTTAACTGGCATGTACAATTATTTGAAATTAATTCAAATTTTGATAAAGTATGATATAAATAAAGTTTAAATATATTCACATCAAGTTTGATTATGATTTAAATAAGATTTGCATAAGCTTTGAAACAGTCTTTGTTAATCTAATTGTATGTTAGAGTTTCATCAGCATAGCTTATTTTATGCTACAGGATAGATCTTAATGTTTTTCATCACCAACACAATAATATAAAGTAATCCACAATAAAAGAATAATACCAATAATCAAGAAATCTAAAATATAGAAATGTAGAATATTGTTATTTTTATACAACGGAATATGAAGATCGAAAAAGGTATTTCAATCCTAAATAAACTTTGGAATATATTTAATCAAAAAATTATGAGTCATATCTCTCTAATTACTATATAAAGCCAAATCTCTATATGTATATAATTAAGAAGTTATTTTGAAGAAAAATATTAAAATTTAATTTATTTTTAAATCAAATCAAAATTAGTAAATCACACGTCACACGTGACTCTAGTCTCTCTCTCTCTCTCTCTCTCTCTCTCTCTCTCTCTCTCTGTTGTGAGAACAACTCCAGTTAAGATTGTCTGGAATTTGATTTGCCTCAAGTTTAAATTAAATAATTTAAAATACAATTTGGAGCTGACACGATTGAATTAATTCGAAATAAAATGATGGGCGGTCCAAATTAAACACGACGCACAATAGTAAAATCTGAGCTTGGGTGACCCTGCTATTCACTTGTCAACGACACGGTTCATCGTAACGTTTGTTTTCGACGCAAAGTGAATTATTGCGGCTTTTCCCCGCATTGATTATTCGCTTAATGCACATAGCCATCATTAATCTATTGAAATAAGGACCAGTGGTTGGCAATTAGAGATCGAAGAGGCTCATAATTATTTGAATGACCAATATTATTTTAATAGATCAATACTTTGCTATTTGATTTATTAATATGCCTCAAATTCTTTAGAAGGTTAGTTAATGTATCTCATCAGATTTAGCATACATTTAGGAGGACATTTCACCTACAATAAGATTTGAACCACACCACTCAAATATTTGAGCTAATAGGATTGTATTTTGAGGGATTTGTAGTGAAAAAGTTATATTTTTTAATTTGATATGGCTATTTGGGATGGAGGCTAGAAAGATGTTGTTTGACTTTTTTTAAATAAAAAAAAACTTGTATAGCAGCTCCATTATTATTTTTTTATATATCTTCAATTGTTTCAAATAGACCCTTAATCAAAAAAAATGGTAATCAAAATTTAGTCCTTATTAATTTGATAAGATGCATATGGTGTAGAGAGAAAGAGAGAAAGAGAGAGAGAGAGAGAGCGCTTTCACTAAGATATTCTCCTCCAAAACTTTACACCTCCGGTTCTCAGTGATTATCAAAATCACATAAAATTTTAGAATGAAATGAACTTATAAAAGTTTATCTAATTTAAATGAAACATTATTGTGGGCTCCAAAAATTGATATAATGAAGAGAGTTTGATTTAAAGTCATACTTTGAGAATATAAAATAAAATAAAGAAGATTTCACTCATTTTATGAGGACTTTAGATCTGGTTAGAGTTAAAGTTCACTTTATTTAGTTATCCCTCACAATCTTAGAACTTTCAATTAAAGGTAGTCGTTAGATTGCTAAATATGATTAAGTATACAACATGGAGTTTAAAATTTAGGATTTAGAATATATGAAATTCACCATTATTTAACTTAAAGCATATGGTTGGTGAATGATGATGTGTGATCAGATCATAATTTATTCCCTTCGTGGTATACTTTGTCGAGGAGGTAGTCGAAATTGTAGAAGGATCCTTTAATGATATAGATTGTCGTCAAATCAAGACTTGGGCGGTGTTTGTCAAGAGATAATCTTAAGTCTACCTTATGACAAAGGGCTTTGTCTATCAATATACCTATGATTTATAACTCAAATGCGGAGTCATTGGGGAACATATCTATTTCTGATCGTGAATAATATAATTTCATTTGATGACAATCACTCGTCAGAGGACTCTAATGTAAAATATATGTGGAACTTTGGTCAATTCGGATAGAGGACAGATTACTTTGGCATGAATTATTTGAGTTTGAATATAATGACTTATTTGACTTGACATTAGCTCATTTATGAGCTAGATTTTTCTTAATCGCATCCCAACAAAGCGATGATGGTGGGTGATTTTGAATTTTTTGTTTAAGTATTTGAACTTCATTTAGTTGATGTTTACTTAGTTGAATTTAGTTTTATAATGAATTATTTTAGAGCTCAGTATCTTTTGATGATAATATCCCTGGTAGATATTTTTTAATCAACACCATGGGTACATGTCAACTTTACTTATTTCTTAGAGATAGTCTATGACTTGTGTAATTTAAATTCTTTAAGAAATTGATATCATACATGTACTTTAAATTCTGAATATAGAGGATTGGGTCTTATGATCTAATGTAATTTAAATTCATTTATAAATTGATCAGTTAGTAAACCCTCTCAACACTATTTCACGCATAGAGGATTAGGCCTACAGTGATCATATTCTATAGAGTTGAATATTTATCTCTTCCATTAATTTGATTAAGCATATAAAGACATTCATTAGTTTACATGCATATAGTTATAAATGATTGAATCGATTTCAACATTCTTCCTCTTTTTTTTTTTTTTAAACTTGTGCAACATCCTCAGACACAAAGTTTAGGTGCTTGGTATAAGTGTTGGGGCCCATGCAGGTGTTTAGTAATTTAGATCATTTTATTTCAAAATTATGAGATTAATTTCATATTTATTTAATCTCAACTTAGCCTACACAACCTTTTTAGACATTAAAATTTGCACTTTAAATCTCTATGTCCGAGCACATGCAGATATTTTTAACTTAGATAATTTCATCTAATTAATGAAATCATTGATTTTTAAAAACTATAATTAGAATGAGAATTTTCTAATTTTTGGATTGAAGGAAGCTCCATAATTTATGTAGAATTTAATTTGGTATCGCTTTCGATCTGCTTGTATGAAAAATTGTAGATCCGGTGGTGAATTTAGAGTAGAATTAAATTTCTATTTGTAATTCAAAATATTGCATCTTTGTTTATATTTAATTTGATAGCAAATTAAATAAAAGTAAAATGATTATTGAGCTTATGCATATTGATAGTATTTTACATCTTTATTAATCATCATATTCAACTTTCATTCTCATCCAGAATTATTTTTCAAAGGTGAGAGATTCTTTTCTGACTTAAATATTGCTTGTTGGCAAGCTAATTCAATATATATATATATATATATATATATATATATATATATATATATATATATATATATATATATATATATATATATATATATATATATATATATATATATATTATTTTTTTCTATCAAATAGTTATTTTTGTACACATGATTTCTCCTTTGGAGGATATATTGGATTTGCTGAACTTGGAATCATAATAATGTGAAGCACCTTCTCACATCATAGAATCAAGGATATATAGTTCAAGTGTATGTTTTATGTTCTGAAAAAAAAAAAACAATCTATCTGACATATATGTGAAGAAGTGAACTGAGAAAATTGAGGACGAGTGATGCGCAAATCCTCAAATCGTTAGACGTCATCGAAAATGGTTGAAATAACCTCCAATCACTGAACGGACTTCGCCGTCGCATTCAAAACATCAAAATTGATCGGAATATAAATATTGCATAATCTAAAGATCACCAAAGCGTCGAATATATGTGCCGCGCCTATAAGGAAAGCTGCGATGATGTCCGAACGACCTCCTTTTGTGAAATTGATCACTCCGTTAGCTTCAAAACATCAAAAACTATCAAATGAGACTAACTGCGCTCAATTCGGACGAATCATGCGGATGTCGAATAATGAAAATAATAAAATCGAGGCTAAAATATACGATATAAATCAACCAAATAACGTCCGATTGATGAGCGAACTTTTTTGCATCAGCGTTGAAATTGATTAGAATATAAATATTGCACAACTTGATGAGTACCGTCGGCGATTGAGTCGCCAACACGCGCGCATTATTTGTCGAGGCGCTTACCTTGCAACGGCGGTTCGTGAAATTGATCGTGGCTTAAATTCAATCATCAATAAGGCTGTTTGCACTCAAAGGACCGTGCAAAAATCAGTGGTGGCGGTGACATGTTGAGTGACACTGATTTGATCAACTTCAACCAGCTATCAAATGAAGCGAATGATTGCGTTGAAATATCGAATAACCTTAAATTGATATATATATATATATATATATATATATTGATCATGTGATTTTATCGGCGTAAAATTTACATTAAAATCGTTTAATCAATTTAAAAATTATTTTAAAATCCCTAAATTTTCCTAAATCCCACTTAACCCAAATCAAGCCCTAATCCTATTCGACTAAACCATTCGGCCTAATCACCTCCATGGTTTGCATGGTTCTCCTCTTCCCCTCTTCACGCATGCAGGAAACCCTTCGTCCGTCTCCCTCTGCGTGCACGAGGGCTGAATGCTCCCTGTTCAGACTCGATCGGCCTCCCTCCACGCAATCGAACGATCCACGCTCGGCTTCCTCCGCAACCACTCCCTCCAATGAAACTGTTCCCTCCTCTCCCTTCATCTTCTTCCCAACTGCAAGCCGAAGAAATCTCATGCACGTCTCCCTCCTCAGAACAAAATCGAGGACCCCTTTCTTTTCTTTCCTCTTAGATTTTTCGTTTTGCTCTCCCCTCTCCCAAAAAACTGAAAAGGTAGTCCCCCTCTTCTCCTTCTTTCTTTTTCTTCATTCATTTCTTTCTTCTTCTTCTTCTTTTTCCAATCTGAAAATTACTTCCCATTTTTCTTTCTTCTTTCTCCAAACCAAAATTTACAGATTATTCCTTCTTCCTTCTTTTTTTCTTTTTCATCTTCTTTCTTTCCCGCTCAAAAGTCAAAATCGAAAATATCCTCCCTCTTTCCCACACAAAGCTAATATGAAATTCCATTTTCCCCGCATTTCTCAATCTGAAATTTCCCCTTTTTTTTCCAAATCCAAATTTCCTACTTCATTTCATACAATCTCTTTATTGAGAAGAACACCATTGTTCTTCTTTGGTTCTGGCGTTGACCTCCTTCTTTCAATTTTAGCCATGCAGTGAAGAAGAATATCGTTATTGGTTCTTTTTCGGTTCTGCCCTCACGTTACCCTTTCAATTTTAAAGCCAGGAGAAGAACATGTCGTGGGTTCTTCTCCTTGTTTTCGTCTCCCATTTAGTCCCATTTTCTCTTCAAGTAGCAGGAGCTCATCATTAGGCGATTCTCTTGGTTTTTGGCATATATCAACCCGTTTCTTTTGCTTTGAGCGTAGAAAAAATGAGTCGACATGTATGATCAATGTGTGAATGTGGATATATATATATATATATATATATATATATATATATATATATATATATTTTATATATATATATATATATATATATATATATATATATATATATTTTTTATGCAAGTTTGAAGATGTCGTGCTCATTAGTCTTGATGAGATGAAAAAATCGGCTGTCAAGACTGCTTTCCTTCGCTCATTAGGGCATAAGAGTAAATGACATCGTAAGATGTCTCCCCGAAATCTTTGCCAAAATTTTGTCAAATTTTTAGATTTAGAAAAATGAAAGCAATGAATATATATTGCATTGTATGTGTTCTTTCAAGTTTAAAGGCTTGTCCATCTTAGATGTGAGATGAGAAATCATGTGGTGTCATAAGACTTCACTTATCTTCATTGGGGCATCACAGAGAAACTAAAACACTACATATGCAACCTCTCTGGGATGTCGAGAGAACACAAAATTTCAATTTTTTTTGGGGACTTAAACTCAAAAGTGAATATCATTAATTATGAAACCTAAAATCTTAAAACAAAATGAATTCAAATGAAATTTTAAGCTTAAATTGAATTATGTCAACTTGTGAGATAAAAGTTAACAAGAGTTAAGTTTAATTGAGATTGAAATGAGCTAAATGCTTATAAGTGAATATGGACAAAAGTTGTTTACTAGATTTTTGGATCATTTTTGTAATTCATTTAGAAATGATTAAAAAGAATTTCAATTGACTATATTATTGAAGTGCAGAGAGGAATATGAGATATAGGGGTGCTTGGTTTCGAAGCAAATGCAAAGAACTTGACAATCCATCAATAAACATAAGTTTAACTCTGTGATATCTCATTTATATGATTGGAAAATAAATCTCATTGAGTACATAATTGAATCATAGAAATTTATAGTGAGTTAATAATCAGCTTCAAATATGAAGAAATTAAATAAAGTTTATAGGAGATTCATAACAAACTTAACGACTTATCAATGAACATGTTTCATAACCTTTCTAATGAATGTTTAAATAGTGTTATAACATGTGTTTGAGCAATAGAAGTAGTTAAGTAAAATACATTGAGTCGTAAAGTGTTAACTTTCAAGTATTAATGGAATCCATATCAGATTTCAAATGAGATTATGTTCAATTCAATAGCTCATTAAGAACAAGAATCACTGATATGTATAAACACAGCTCTTTAAAGATAACTTAAATAGAGTTCATCATCACGATACATGAATTGAAAACAAATAAAAAAGAAGAAGTTTAAAGAAATCTAATATTGAAGTTGAAAGTTCAACAACAAGCATGCAATGAACTTCAAAGAAATGCGATTACACATGTTTCGAAGCAATTTATAGTTTCATTCACTCATGTCAAACTTGTGCAAGCTTTTAAATGTAACAATGTGACACTTTCATACATTATGAGATATGTTCACATCTGATTAGTTGCATCAATATATATATATATATATATATATATATATATATATATATATATATATATATATATATATATATATATATATGTTAAATATGTGGCATATATTTCAAGGCAAATATTCTTGCTTCAAACTAGATATTTTAAAATCCACATAGTATTTTAAAAGAAACAAATATTCATGCATATGTTAAGACAATCACTTTCTTGATTTAGATATCTTGAAATACATGTAAGAGCTTGAACAAGAGAATGAGTGCTTACATATGTTTTGAAGTAATTATATGCCTTGTCCAAGTGCTTCAAAGCTTGTTAGAGCTTTCAATGAATGAATTGGATACTTGCAAAATATCTTTATATTCAATTCATCAATAGCCACCGGATTTGTAATTCTTTGTACAAGTAGACAAATTTATATACGGGTCATCTCCTTTCAAATCTGTGGTGAGAATAAGAAAGATAAGACTATAAAAATTCATCTTTTTAGGATGTCACGCAGATCCACAAATGTTTTTATTCAAGTGATCGAGTATGTCATCAAGGAATAGTGTACTATCTCTAGAGACAGAAATCACTACCCTTTAATGGACCTAATCACTTCAATAAGGACTCTTAAGAATGATGGGTCTGCTTATGTACCAGAGATTCTTCCCCTACTTTACATGAAAAAGTAAAGCATGATTTATTTTAAATTGGGTTCGTTAAGTTCCTAAGGGAAAGCCCCGTTACATCTAGGAATGAGAGATTCCTTAGAAAGCTCTCGATTAAGGTAAATGATGTTGTCTTTGAAGATTTCAATAGGGAAGAACTATCAATCGATTGGTTCATTTTGAAGATTAAATGTGATTGATCAAAGAGTTATTATCGATGAAAAATGGAAGATAAGTAGGAGATGCACGATGCTAGAAACTATGAGCATCTCAAATTATCCTATAGTTGGGCTTTACATTTTTGAAATTGATTTAGTTTGTTTAAGTTGAATCTTTTATTAGAAATTTAGGACTTATGATTCCTTAACACAAGATTAAAAAAATGCCTAAGATGTGAGAAATTATGCTTATGGCCCACAAAAGGAAGAAACAACCTCAGAACCTAAATCTAGGGAGCTTTGGCGAGGGCTGAAAGTACAACCTAAATCTAAGGAGAAAATGGGTAATTGGTTTGCTTCCACAAGAGAGGACAAACCATTTGACAGCTTGGACTTACAACCTCCTAGGGGTGGCCACCAACTAACTCCTCCTGCGATTTTAAATACGTGTAGGCAAGTCTTTATGCTTATCGAAGATAGCTAGGCTATTATTTATTTATAAAGAGATTAAGTCCCTAAACTCACTCCCTAAAGAGACTAAATCATGTGAGGGACATGCTTCAAACTAAATCTAATGCAATTCAAATTTCATTTCTATTTTTATTTTGGATAATTATTTTGACTCAGCTAATAGGATTCATGACTACTAATGCATGAAATAAGTAAAATAGAGGAGGTTTCCACCATGGCTCTCAAAGGTCAAGCCAAATTTCTCTGGCAAAGGTGGAAGCCCTCTAATCAAGAGTGAAATAAGATGATGTTGTGCATGTGTGGTGAAAGATTTCTATAAGGGAGTCACCTTTCAAATCTGTGGGGAGAAAAAAAGACAAGACACTATAAAATTTATGGTAAGATGAAGTAGATCTAGATGTACTTATTCAAGTGATGCATCCAAAAAAATAGTGTAGTATCTCGAAAGACAAAAATCACTACCCTTTAATGGACTTAATCATCTCACAAGGACTCCATGATGGGTCATATATTTAGATTCTTAACTTTACATGGAAAAGTAAAGGTTTTTATTTTAAATGAGTTTGTTAAGCCCTATTAAGCCCCATAGTTAGTTACATCCTAAGGGATGACATCCCTTAGGAAAACTCTCGATTTAGGTAAATGATCGTTGTCTCTGAAAATTTTAATAGGAATGACTATTAATCGATTGGTTTATTTTTTTGAAGATCAAATGGGATTAATCAAAAAAGGGAGTTATTATCGAAGCCAAAATGAGAATAAGTAGGAGATACTCATGATGCTAGAAAACCTAGTGAGCATCTCAAACTATCCTAAAGTTGGGCTTTACATTTTAGAAATTGACTTAGTTTATTTGAGTTGCATTTTTATTAGAATTTTAGAACTAGATCCTTAAGATTAAGGTAAGAGGTGAGGAATTATGCTTATGTCCCACAAGGGGAGAAGCAACCTCAGCTTAATCTAAGTTTCATGAAGGCAAGCATAACCTAAATCTAAGCGAAGATGGGTACTTGGTTTTCCTTCACAAGAGAGACAAAAACGGCTTGGACTTACAACCCCACTGGTGGACCAACTAACTCCTCTACATTTTTTAAATACATGTAGGCAAGTCTTATGCTTATGCAAGATATCTAGGCCATTTTATTTAAAAGAAGCTAAGTCCTTAAGTCACTTAAAGAGACTAGATCATAAGGGACATACTTTAATAACCTAAATTTAATGCATTTCATATTTCAATTTATTTTTTTTTGGACAATCAATTTTAATAAAGGCTAATGAATAAATGAGAAATAGATTATTGTCAAAATTAGGAAGTTTAGGAGGTGAGTTTCCACCACCCCCTCATGGTGTTCTCTAAAGATGGAAGCTATAATCAAGAGTAAAATAAGATGATATTGTACATGATATTATAAAGAAAAGAACTCATCTAGCTAAGGGGTTTCTAATTCTTTTATCTTGATTTTAATCCTAAGCTTTAGGTGAGGTTATGAGTTATTTTATTTTAGTTTCAAGTTATTAAGCTGGGTAAAAGATTTTTTTTTCTTAAAGAGCCTAATCCTCATCCAGGTCATACATAAAATAAGGACGAAACTAGGAAAATAATGCCACTTAATGCACAAGTTAAACAAACATCAATCAATTTATAAAACTAAGAATAAATGAGTTTGTTTTCACCACAAAACCCAGAATATCAAATTAGAGCTCCCTTATACAACGATAAATGAATTAAATTACATTTACAAAAGGAATTCATTATTAGTCTTCAAGCTTTGTTCTTCTTCCTTCTTCCTCCTTTCTTCTTTTTTTCTTTCTTTTTTTCTTTGGATCTTCCTTTGAATGGTTGAATGGTGATTAAGGCTTAAGAATAAGAATGACCAATATTCATCTAATCCCCATAACAAGTCATTCCAAATCCTAAATATATAAATTTTACATGAAGAGGAAAAGTATAAATCTAACTAACATCCAAAATAAAGTTAGTCAAATCACACCACACAAATTCTAAGCATGTATATTGGACTTAACACATGAGTGACTAAGTCCACGCCTATGGATTATGCTAAGGGCACACCGCAAGTAAGCATTTATATTTTTATTTATGATAGCCTTTAGCACAATTCAGAAAGTTAAACACAACCCAATCATTATTTCACAGCATACACCCTAACATCTAGTCTAAAATATTCATCACAAAAAAAATATAACATCAAGCCACCACAAACCTAAAGCTAGAAGTGGTGACTTACTAATGTGTGCTTTGAAGGTTTGTGGCGCTTTTGCTTAGAGTTTGAATTTTCTAAGTGTGGAAGACATGTTCAACATAGAGGAGGGTTTCATTTAAGTTGTTTAGTGACTTTTAGTTATTTTTATTTCATGTTTTAATTTGGTTTAAGTGAAACCTAGAATTAATTACTAAGTTATAAAGAGAGGGAAAGTGAAGAGGACCTCTTTCCTTAATAAGTAATTTCTAAAGATAAGTTCACATTTTAATTTCATTTGGATGAATATTTTAATTACATCATTTAATTAATCCTAAGTTTAGATCAATTCTAAACAAACTTATCAAAAGAAAAGCATTAAGATTAAGAAAATGAATCAAAATCCACACAACATACATTACAATTCTTTCCCAATATATATAACATGCATATGGATGGATACATATCTATACATGCAAATGAGATAATAACACAATTATGCATGAAGTTTATTTAAGTGAAAGTTAAACATGTATGATTTTTCTTAAGTAGAAAGATTTTTTTAAAACTTCACATACCATGAAAGTAAGAAATGTTTTACAATATTATTAACCAGAGGTGAAGACCTACTATAATTTAAAGCCTCACAACCTGGGGTTGTCAGACTAATATACAACTTTCCTTAGGTACTAACATACATATAAATGAAATGAAATGGAAAAGAATATGCAAAAATTTGCTTAATGGTTTTATTTGTGTTTATGCAATTTATTCATGCAAGTGTAAGCATTTCTTCTTAAGTGAGAGCATAGGGATGAATAGGGTTTGGAATCAAGTGTTGGGTTCTTTTCAAATGAACCACTTACTTAACCATTCAAGAATTACTAACATAAGAAGGAAGGAAAGGCTAAACTATGAATGTTTTTATATACCACATGCAAGTTTGTAATTAAATTATAAGAATATCACACTTTTAGATTTTATCATAGATTTTGAAAATATTTTGGATTCAATAGTGATAATAGCTACTCATATTTTTACCATTACACATTTGACATAAAGTAAACAATTTCCTTTAAAATTTTGAAGACATGAAATTATGGATGAAATGGCATACAATTTAAAGGGAAATATCTAAAGTAATGTAATCATATGAGCAAACTCACTTTACTTAATTCAAAAGACATTCTTAAAGAATAAGAAAACTTAGAATAAATCAAAGTGAATTTCAAAATGATTTTGTTTGATTGAGTTTGATTTAATTTTGAGATTAGTTTACTATTCCTAACCCATTCTCACATGTGTTTTGATTTTAGTTTAATCAGATAATTAGATCCATTTTTTTGGTTAAGGTATGCCAAGTGATTTAATTAACCCTTACAAGAAAAATTAACTTAGGTAATTATGAGTCAATGAGATGACATAAAACCCATAAGATATGTAAATTTGTAATGCATCAATGAAAAGGCTAATACAATATTTCACAATTAGTTAATGAGTTTTGGCTTAAGTACTTTAAAATCCCTTTCACATTAAAGATTTAATTTCTTATAGATTAGTATTTAATCCTAAGCATCACCAAGGTAATTTAGATTTTTAGAACTTTTGAATTATTTAAAGAGTAATTAATGGATTACACCCAATTAAGAAAGGATTAAGGATTTACTTGGAGAAATACCAAAATTATTCCCTATCCAATGGATCTAACTTTAATAAATTGTATGAACTCCACTTGACCGGACATGCATTTAAGTGGTCAAAATTTACTAACCTTGAGGTGATCAATGGCCGATAATGATGAGGTTCAGTGAAAGCCTGTGAGGTTCCTCTTGAGGTTAAGTGGATGAGTGGGTGGACCAACTCCTTGCGCTTTGATGAATTGATTCCTTCCTTGATGTGGGAACTCAATTGCAATCTTGAGCTCGAATGGATCCTCGATGATAAGTGTAGGAATTTGGATGAAATTGAAAAGAAGTTTGCACTTCAATGTATCTCCCCTATTTTCACTATTTGAAAACCGAAGATGATGAATTCTCAATCTCCCTTAGAGTCCTTAGGAAAGCTCTATGAGTGTTCTCAAAGCTTCCTAGGTCTCAATCAATTGTGAGCATGTTCGATTTGAATTCGGGAGTATATCTCCAGTCTGACTGAGCCCATTCATGCCGTTTTGATCCAATTGACATAATTGAGTGGGTTGTTTGATCAGTTAGGAGTGTGCACCTGGTTAGTTTGGCCAGAGGAGTGGATGCCTAGCTTCCATGTGCAAAAAATGAGATTTGGGGGGAGTTTGAAAATTCAATTTAGTGCCTATGGGTCAGGTTTGGTCCATAGGCCAAATGGGTTGACCCAAACCCATTGGGTTGTGTGTATCACTCATCACTAAGTCCCCTTGATATTTTGGGAGAGCCTCAAGTATTTATGATGAGTGCATGATCAAAATACCCATGGGCTAAGCCAAAATTTGTTATATGACCTAGGGGTATAATGATCATTTTGCTATTTTTTTAATTTGGGTATGTTTGGTATGTTAAGAAAATAGGTTGGGCCAAGTTTCAATAGTTTTGGAATCCATTTTATAGGGTTTGGCTCAAGTTGACCCATTTAGGTTAAAATAGGTCAACTTGGGTTAAACCAAAGGTTGGGTCAAGTTCATATGACCATTTGAAATTTTTGATGCCTTTGATTTGGTATAATTATGATTAGGCTGATGACCATTGGTCAATAAATAATGTTGACCCCATTTGGGTTAGGTCAAAGGGTCAAGTAGTTTAGGTTTGGTTGGTCGGCGGGAAGGGGATTGATATCTTTGTTTTCAATCAATTTGAGTTAGATTCGATTTTAGCTCAACATGACCTTTAGTGGTCATGTTGGGTCAAGGTCAATTAGGCTAAGTTGGGATGGCCAATTTGAGGCTTTGCCAAGTTTCACAAGTGATTTGACAGATAGACTTGATTTCACAATCAATTTCCGGCGATTGTTTTGACACATTTTGCCCTTAGGTCAAAATGGGTCAACTTTCAAAAATGGCAAAATAGGGGTTAGGTTTAAGGCTCAAAGTTGACTGGTCAAGTTCAAACATAGGCATGAGTGAACTTGGATCAAAAGTTTCAATCAATTTGTCCTATAGTGAATTTTTGGCTATGTTGGGTTTTATTTTTTGGTTAAGTGTTGTTGTCAACTCTAGTTTTGACTTGATTTGACCTAATTTGATTGATTGATCATCTCATGATGATTGTTGATCATGATAAGAAGGATATATGAGTTTGGTTCAATCCAATTTGGATAGGATCAAAAGTTGGCTCATAAGGGTACTTTAAGTCACTTTTGATCAAGTGAGTCTAAGTGGGTCAACTGACTTGGTCAAAGGTTGACTTGAAGTTGATTGATCTTGTATATGGACTTATGATTGAAATATAAATCCATTTACAAGAGTTTGAAGTCAAATGGATTTTAATCTATTTGAAAATCTTATATTCAAAGGAAGAATATGAAGGAGCTTTGGGTTTGATTTTTGATTTGGGTTTTAATTGAAGGATTGGAGTTTGGATTTATATATGAGCTCGTGATTGTAGGATTGATTGAATCATGAGAGAAAATCAAGAGTTAGGCTTGATTTAAATTGATTTTGATTTTAGTTTTGGCTAAGTTCAAGATTTTGACTTGAAAGGCTTAGATTTGATTTGATTTGATTTAAGTTTGATATTTGGAATTGGTTTTGATTGTTTTAATTTACATTTTATTTATACATATGAATATAAATCAAAATATAAATTTATTATGAGAAAATTTCAAGGATTTGAAAGAGTTTAATCATGATTTGAAGTTAAATCCATTGAAGGAATTTAATGGATTTAATTGAATTTTTAATTTGAATTTGATTTTTTTTTTTTGAGTTAGATTTGATTGATGTATATTTATATTTCATTTCTATATGAGAATATAAATAAGGATATTAATTGATTTTGAAAAAATCCAAGGATTTGAATAAGTTTGACTGTTTTTGGGGTAAATCCATTAATGAAAATTAAAGGATTTAAGGGATTTTTAAACATTTTTAATTTGGGATTTAATTTTTGAGTTGGATTTAATTGAGTTATATTTGTATTGCATTTAAATATGAGAATATAAATGAGTATATAAATTGATTTTTAGAAAATTTGAAGGTTTTGAATAAGTTTGATCAAGGTTTAAGTTAATTCCATTAATGAAAAATTAAGGGTTTTAAGGGAATTTCAAGCATTTTAAATTTGGAATTTTATTTTTTGAGTTTGATTGGATTGATTTATATTCATATTTAATTTATATATGAAAATATAAATGAGGGTATAAATTGACTTTGAGAAAATCCCAAGGTTTTGAGTAGGTTTGATGAAGATTTATGATTGATTTTGGCTAAGTCCTTTAATGAAAAATTAAAAGAATTTAGGAAATTTTCATGAATTATTTTAGAATTTTGAATTTTATTTGATTGATTTGAATTTATATTTCATTTATATATGGAAATTTAAATGAGAATATAAATGGATCATGAGAAAAATCTGATCAGATTAAGTAGGTTTAGATCACAAAAGTCCTTAAGGTTAAGGATTTAGGAATTTTTGATGGATTTTTTATCATGGCTTTCAATCATGGACTTCAATCAAGGAATTGAATCATGGAATTGATTTGGAGTTTGAGAAAATCAAATAGAATTGATTTAGAGTTTGACTTGAAGGAAGGAAAGTAAGGAATGATTAAAGTTAAAGGGTAGGAGATTTTCATTACACCCCTAGGGCATGACCTATTCTTATGGCTAACTCTTCTAAGTCTTCTAGGGCTAGGTGAGAGTGTCCATCTAATCACTAGATGTGTCTTAAGACTAAGGAACTCTTAAATTCTAAGAGGAATCCTAAACCTAAGATGGAGGTGTTGATGATTCATTCTAAAAATGAGGTCAACAACATGATATTATAAAAGAAATACTCATCCAACTAAGGGGTTGCTAATTCTTTTATCTTGATTTTAAACCTAAGCTTTAGGTGAGGTTATGAGACCTTTATTTTTAATTTGAATTATTAAGTTGGGTAAAAGATTTATTTTTCTCTAAAGAGCCTAATTCACATCTAGGCCATACATAAAGCAAAGAAGAAACTAGGAAAAGCATGCCACTTAATGCAAAAGCTAAACAAATCATCAATCAATTTATAAAGCTAATCACAAAAAGAATAAAAGCTCTTGTGGTCGAGCACCACCGCACAAACCTGAAAATATTAAATTGGGTAGCCGAGCTCTACCCTTATACAACCTGGATTACAAATGAATTAAATTACAATTAAGCAAGGAATTCATTGTTATGGGATCTTCTTTATGCTTCTTTCTTCTCTTCTTTGGGTTCCTTCTTTGGATGGTTGGAAGGTAGATGCCACTTCACATAAGATAAGATCTTATGACCAATGCTTATTCTAATCCCCATAACAATCATTCCAAAATCTTAATTGTATAAATTTACATGAAAAGGAAAAGTGAAAATCTAACTAACACCTGTGAAACAAAGGTTAGCTAAAATAAACCACACAAATCCCAAGCATGTATATTGGACTTATCACCCCACACATGGGTGACTTAGTCCACCTGGCCTATTGGATTATGCTTAGGGGTATAAAGCACCTGCAAGCAAAAGTATTTATATTTTTATTTATGATAGCGCCCCTTAAGCACAATCCCCCACTTAAAAGAATAGTTAGACTAAGAATGTCCTACCGTTCATTCTACGAGTATACACCCTAACATTCAGTCTAGAACATATATCACAAAACAAAACAAACATCAAACCATGCACCGACCTAACCTAAAGCTAGAAGTGGTGACTTAGCCTAATTTGTGTGTTTTGAAGGCTTGTGTGGTATGCTTAGCTATGGCTTTAGGTTCAAATTTCTTAAGTGTGAAAACATGTTCAACTTAGAGGAGGGTTTTATTTAAGTTGTTTAATTATTTTAGGTTAATTATATTTCATGTTTTGATTAGGTTCAAGTAAATCCTATAATTAATTACTAAGTTATGAAGAGAGGGAAAGAGAAGAGAACTTCTCTTTCCTTCCCTAACCTAAGTAATTTCTAAAGTAGATTCACATTTTAGTTTTATTTAGGTGAATGTTTTGATTAAATATTTTAATTAATCCTAAGTTTAGATGAACTCTAAACAAACCTATTCAAAAAGAAAGATATTTTAAGATTAAGTAAAATGAACCAAATTCACATAACACACATCCCTTCATTTCTTTCCCAACATGTATAACATGTATATGAATGAATCTTAAGCATATCTATACACACAAATGGAAATATTTAACACACTTTATGATGCATGCTAAGTAATCCATTTAAGAAAATTTAGAAGTTAAATATGCATGATTTTTCTTAAGTAGAAAGGGGTTTCCTTATCTAAATTTTTACATACACACATGAAAGTAAGAAAGACATAAGTGAGTACAACGCCATTGTTAATCAGAGGTGTGAGGTACAAGACCTACTTAGGGCTACTTAAAGCCTCGCAACCTCAAGGTTGTCCAGATTAATATATCACTTTCTTAAATACAAACCTGTGTATAAAAAGAATGAAATGGAACAGAAGAATGCAAAAAGTTGTATTAATGGATTCATTTTGTTTATGCAATTTATGTATGCAAGTATAGGTAGTCCCTCTTAGGTGATAGCATAGGGATGAATGGGAATTAGGTGGGTATAGGTCCTTTTCAAATGAACCATATAGCTCACCAAATACCTATTCAAACTATACCAACATAAGAGAAAAGGAAACCTATGCTAAGCATACCTTCATAATCTTTCACATGTGAACTCATAATTAAAATATAAGTAGCATACTTTTAGATTTGATATTTGATTTATATGTTTTGAAAATAATTTGATTTAGTAGTGATAACCACTCACATTTCTACTTTAGCCAACACATGCAAATTTGACATAAAGTAAACAATTTCATTTTAAACTTGAATTTGAAAAATATGAATGCATGAAATCACATGACATACAAATTTAACATGTTGGGGGAAAGACTCAAATCAATGAAAGCATGTAAACACATTCACTTCACTTAAATCCTAAAGACATTCTTATGGAATAAGAAAGTTAAAAATAAATCAAAGTGAATTCAACGTAATTTTTGTTTAGTTTGAAGTTTGATTAAATTTTGAAAATGTGAGTTGAGTTTATTGGTCCTAACCCATTCCCACATATGTTTGATATGTTTGTTTAATTTTTAGATAATTAGATCCATTTTTTATGTATCAATTATGTTAAGGTATGAATTAAATAACTTAATTAAACCTTCTCTACACCATCTTAGAATAATTAACCAATTAATTATGAGCCAATGAGATGACATAAAAACTCACAAGTAATTTAAATTTTCAATGCACCTAATAATAAAATGGCCTAATGCAATTTGGCTCATAATTAAAGGTTAATTAAGCAAAGGGATTTAGCTTAAGTAATTTCAAACACCCTTTCATACATATGAATTGGGTTTTGATTTTCTTAATTGAACTTAGGTTATTAAACACCTAAGTATCTACCCAAAGTAGATTAATTAAGTTTTTAGAATTTTTAGAAATTAATTAAGGGGATAATTAATGAATTAACCCTTAATTAAGAGAATATTAAGGAAAGAAAAGGGGGTTTAAGGAATAGCTTAGGAGAAATGCCCCAAAATTATTCTATAAATCTCCTATCTACTAGATCTAATCTTAATCAACCATAATCATGAATTAAAACCACTAATAACACCTTAATTATTATTAATTACATAAGGAGGGTAATGAAGAAATCCATATGCAATTCTCCTAATTAAGCCTTCAATAAATCCTAAGAAAATTAGGAGAGGTAAAGGTCATCCCCTAAATCATACCCAAGAAGTTTTGGATTAATCATAGGATTAATTAAAAGGTAATTAGCAAAATGAAGTTTCCAATAAAACCCAAAATCAGAGAAAAGAATAATTCAAAACCTATTAAAATTAATTTTAAAATATTTTAGGTTTAATTATCTTTTCATAGGATTTTATTTCATATTTTTCTGAATTTTATTGAGAGTTATGTATTTTAGAAGATCTCTAGATTAATTAGAATTAATCAAAGCATCTTAACTAATCCTTTAGCTCACGGCGCGACGCGTGGTGGCGGCAGTTAGCACGCTTTACACGCGTCACACCGTGAACCTATCACTTAAACGTCGCTTCAAAAAGGTGGCGTGATGACAGACATGCTTTAATCTCTACCGTCCAATCAAAGATCAGATGGCCAGAGATCTCCCCGTGGTTTTAAAAGGGATAAAAGAAATCTAAACGTGGAAATTATCTCACCGTCCATCCAAAATGCACGGATGGATGGCTGAGATCTCCCCAGTTCTTCCCCTTAAATCAATAGAGGTCATCCATGATTTAGGGGAAGATTTGAGCTCAATTGAGCTTAGATTCAAACCAAACTTAACCCACACCATCTAAAGGCAAAGAGCAGCACATCTAACGGTGGGATTTGCATGAATTGAAAATTCTCTTCACAAATGACCAACACCTCCTATGCTAGGTGGTCGAAAAATTCCATACCTCACCTGTGCTCGAGATCGATGAGGTAGCTTCATCTGGTGGAGATGAAGCCCTGTTGAAATTCCTAGACCTTGGGATTGAGTGGCTTGCTCTATAGACCAACAACACTTGAAGATCCTTACAGCCTTGATCCAATTGCTCCTCTCCTTACTATGGGAACTCAAATGAAAGCTTGAGTGAGCTTGAATTGGTCCGTAGAAGAAGTGTATATGAGGAATTGAGGTGATTTTAGTGTGGAGGAAGTTCAAGATTGGATTGAGCTCTCCTTTTTTCACACTGTTCAAAACTAAGAAGATGAGATTTGATTTCACTCTAGGAAGCTTGAGGAGGCTGAGGATTTGCTTCCCACTTCAGGTTCAATAAATGAGGAGCGTTCATTTGAATTCAGGGGAGTATATCTATCTACGACGCCACGTTATGTGTCATTTTGATCCAATTAATCACAATGGAAGGGTTATTTGATCAGTTAGATGTGTCCACATGGTCGATTTGAGGCCTTGAGTGGATTGCCAACCTCCCATGTGCTAGAATTTGAGTGGGAGTGGGAGTTAAAAATAGCCATTTTGACCCATAGGGTCAGGTTTGGGGGCTAAGTCTGACCCAAACCCATTGGATTGGGTGCACCACTCTTCATTAGGTCCCCTTGAGCTATTAGGAAAGCATCAAGTGGATATGAAGAGGGTATGACCAAATTACTTATAGATTAGTCCAAAATTTGTTCTATGGCCTAGGGGTAGAATGGTCATTTTGCTAATTTTCACTTTGGATATGTTGGGTATGTGGAGAAACTAGGTTTGGCCAAGTTTCATGGGATTTGGATTCCATTTGATAAGGTTTGGCTAATGTTGACTCATTTAGGTCAAAATGGGTCAACTTGGGTCAAGTTGATCAATTGTCAAAAATTGGGTCAAACCAAGATCGAAGTTCATATGACCATTTGAAATGTTTTGGCTACTTTGGTTTGATTCAATTTGGTATAGTTTTTAAATTTGGCTCATATGACTTCATTTAGGTCAAATGGGTCAAGTTGACCAATTTGACCCATTTGACCAATTTGAGGTAGGCCATGGGTAGGTTTAGGTTAGGTTAGTCATATGGAGTGGATTGATATCTATGTTTCCAATCAATTTTGGTTAAGTTCAAATTTGGCTCAACATAACCCATTTTGGTCATGTTGGGTCTAAGGTCAATAGGCTAGGGTCTGGCCAATTGAGGCTTTGGTCAAGTTCAACAAGTGATTTGGAATGAACTTGACTCATTGATTTGGGTTAATTTGGCTTAGATCAACTTTTGACACATTTTGACTTTTTACGTCAAGTTGGGCCAACTTGGATCAAGTGGCCAATTGAGCTAGGTTAGGCTTAAATGTTGGCTTGGTCAAGTTCAAACATAGGTCATGAGTGAGCTTAGATCAAAGGTTTTAATCAATTTCTCCTATGGTGGAATTTGGCTATGTTAGGTTTCATTTTGGGCTAAGTGTTAGCTTGGTCAACCCTTAGGTTTGACTTGGTTTGACCCAATTTGATTGATTGATCATCCCATGATGATTGTTGATCATGATGAGAGGTATATATTAGTTCAATTCAATCTAATTTGGTTAGGTTTAAAATTTGGCTCATAAAGGTACTTTAGGTCACTTTGGGTCAAGTGAGCCTAAGTGGGTCAAATGGCTTGGTCAAAGCTTGCTTTGAATTTGATTGATCTTGTATATGGACTTATGATTGAAATATAAATTCATTTACAACTGGTTTGAAGTCAAATGGGTTTTGATCCATTTGACAATTTCATATTTAAAGGAAGAATATGAAGGCGTTTTGAGTTTGATTTTTGAATTGGATTTTGATTGAGTGATTAAAGTTTAGATTTATATATGGGTTCATGATTGTAAGGTTGATTGAATCATGAAGGAAAATCAAGAGTTTGTCTTGATTTGAACTTGATTTGGCTAAGTTCAAGATTTTGACTTGAAAGCATAGATTAGATTTTGAGTGGATTTGAGTTTGATTGTTTGAATTTATATTTCATTTATATATGTGAATATAAATGAGACTATAAATGAATCAAGAGAAAATTTCAAAGATTTGAAGTGGTTTAATCATGATTTGGGCTAAGTCCATTAAGAAGGATTTAAAGGACTTAAGAAAATGTTGGAGTTCAGAGTTTGAATTTTTGAATTTGGTTTGATTGATTTGTATTTATATTTCATTTATATATATGAATATAAATGAGAATATAGATGAATTATGAGAAAAATCTCATGAATTTGAATAGGTTTGATCATGATTTAGGTTAAATCCATTAATGAAAGATTAAGGACTTTTAGAAAGATTTTAGATTTGGAATTTAATTTGAGGGTTTGATTTGATTGATTTATATTTATATTTCATTTATATATGTGAATATAAATGAGAATATAAATGAGTTTTGAGAAAACCCATGAATTTGAAATGGTTTGATGATGATTTTGGATAAGCCCATTAATGGAAAATTAAAGGGACTTAGAAAAATTTCATGAATTGAGTTGGAATTTTAAGTTTAGTTTGATTGATTTGTATTTATATTTCATTTATATATGTGAATATAAATGAGAATATAAATGAGTTATGAGAAAATATCAAAGATTTGAATTGGTTTAATGATGATTTTGGTTAAGTCCTTAAGGGAAGATTAAGGACTTAGGCAAAATTTGGACTTAGGAATTTTTGATGGATTTTGATCATGGGTTTCAACCATAGATTTCAATCATGGATTTCAGCCATATGGAGTTAATTTGAGTTTGGATAAAAAATTAATTAAGATTGATTTATAGTTTGACTTGAAAGAAGGAAAGTGAGGGATGGTTCAAGCTAAGGGCAGACAATTTTCCTAACACCGTTAAGGCAAGACCTATTCCTATGGCTAACTCTTCTAAGTCTCTAGGGTTAGGATGAGTGTCCACCTAATCACTAGATATGTCTTAGGACTAAGGAACTCTTAAAGTCTAAGAGAAGTCTTATTTCTAAGATGGAGGGGTTAAGAGCTCATTCTAAAAATGAGGTCAGCACATATATTTTGAAGTAATTATATGCCTTGTCCAAGTGCTTCAAAGCTTGTTAGAGATTTTAATGAATGAATTGGATACTTGCAAAATATCTTTATATTCAATTCATCAATAGTCACCGGATCTGCAATTCTTTGTACAAGCTGACAAAAGACGACACTAAACTAAATACTGCACGAATAAAGGAGCTTTTCGTCAATAAAAAAATTAAGGAACTTCATTCTAAATTATGATTTTCAAAATCAACGAAATCGCTAATTAGGTGAAATTATCTAAGCTATAAAAACTTGCATGTGCTCGGACATAGAAATTTAAAGTGCAAATTTTAATTTTTGAAAAGGCTATGTAGGCTAAATTGGAATCTATTAAATATTAATTTGAAAAATCTAATAAGATATTAGGTCAATTTACAACGTCTTCTATGCCACCGGATTCGCAACACTTTGTACAAGTAAATAGAATGTGTTAATTAAGGCATTTTAAATGCACCCGCATGGGCCCCGACATTATGATAAATGCTTAAATTCAATGCCTGAGGGTGTTGCGCGGGTTGCTACCTGGTTTAGTCTTAGGGCTCGGTCCAGGTTAACAAAACCTAAAAATCTATTATAAAAATTTCAAATCAGTGAAATATCTAAGAAATTGATTCTCAGTGACAAGTAGATCTAATTTGTTAGAATAAATAGAGTTGACATGATCTAAAGCTCTTAAATATATTCAAGCTAATCAATTTTAGATCAAATCAACTCAAATAAAAAATCAATCTAAAAAATTATTTAAATAAAATTTTATCATTAAAAGCTTAAAGCAAAACTCAATCTATCCACCTTCTGCAACTGCTTATCGGGGATGATAAATTAAGAAAACTCTAGCTCAAAAAGGAGCCAATATCAAATCATGTGTTCTACTTGGTTCACTCTCAATCAATCTCTTGTTAGCGACGGGTCTGTCCTCCGATCAAGGGTTTGGTAGACAGTTCTACGATGAATGAAGCACTACCTGCAGTCCTCTAATCGGGTTGTTTGGCTAGTCTCCATTATATACAATCCCACCATACAAGATGTGCTCCCAATGGCTCACCATTTGAGTTGTGAATCATAGGTATAGTTGATGGCAAACAACCCCTCTGGTTGACTTAAGCTGCCTCCTGTACAAAACACCCAAGCTATAGGATTTCGAACGTGAACCTGTGTTTGCTAATAAGGATCCTTTGGTCAGGTTGGGTCGACTTCCTCCTCTGACTAAGTAAACTAGGGACCACGACGGCCTAGGATGATAGAACCATGAGATCTAGATCGAGCACGTCATCATTCCCCAAAGCATCCGATTTAAGCTGAAATGATGAATTTTATAATCTCAAATTTTAAACTCCATATGATGCTACTATACGCTATGCATTGTTTACCCTCCACTAGCCTTAATCGAAAGTTCTCTTGTATTGAGAGGTAATTAACTATGTGGGCTTGTGCCTATAGGAAACCCGAACCGCATCTAAAGTCCTCAAAAAATGAGGGTGAAATATCCGGTAGTGTCTTATCTACTATCTCATTCTCGCCTTTTGAAAAATTAATTACACTAGCATTAGATCACTCTTTCAATTCATATTTGCCGAGAGGGGTGGAATTTTGAGCCCACATATTTCTAATTCGCTGGTAGTGTGATTGTCTTTCCATCTTTGACTAGTCATCTGTGTGTTATATAGTATCAATAAAATATTTGAACATTTAAAATAAAAATAGTGATTTAAATGTGTAATAAATTCAAATTACCAATGTATAAGGCTCTATATCAATGAATTATTCTATAGAGTATAGTATATTTTATTACATTATTATTTTGCCTCCTCGCATGCGCATGGTGAAATAATTGATAACTACTAATCCCCATTTTTTCACTTTTGGAATGAAGCATGGGGTGAAATAATTGATAACTACTAATCCCCATTTTCTTTGCACGAATCTATAGAAATCAACACAAGATATGTTGAGATTTTCCATTCAATTTGGTAGCTTGAATTTTTTTGTCGTGGTACACTGGTACTCTGAGATTCTGCTGAAGGCCTCCCCACCTATTAGCCGGTTCAATAGCTCAACAGCTAGAGTTCTCCGATGAGAGAACTTCAATTTTTAAAAGGCTAGGTCAATCTAAAGCCCCCGTGATGAAAATAATCGTCAATGGGAAAAATGTGTCTTTAATGCCTCGTGGTACAACTGTTGTGCCGATTGAACCATTTGTACCTGGAAAGCATGATCATGAAGCTTCCTCATCAGGAAGTAAATTAACTAGAAGACAGAGAAGAAGGAGAAATAGGGCGGGGCTCGGTGATCCCCAAATGACCAGTGAACAAGTGATACGCCACGGCGAGTATTCCTACCCACAACAACTTTGACAATCTAAAGTGAGTAAAAAGGAATAACTCTACTGGTGAAGTAAAGTAATTTTTATGGAACCAACCACATCAAGCTCCACCACCATAGATGAGACAGCATGAAACACTATCTGCCAGAATACACAAAGTTCTCAAAGTATCCAATGATAGAGGCTTTATGAAAAGAATATTTCAGAGGCCTATGGTGATAGAAAATACTGAAGCTCCACCAAGGAGGTTGTCATCTCTTATGGTAAGAACTCATCGAGCCTAGTATGCTTCACACGGTGAGCATCAGAGCATGACACTTGGACCGCATGTCCAAGAATCTGCTGTCAAAAGATCCCGGCGAAAGGATAAGCAGATATGGAGGCTAAGTCCCCGTAATGAAATCCCAAAGAATGGAAGAGGTGTGATGTCTGATACATACAAAATTTCTCAAAATAACTCATCAGTGGATACCCAAAAGAGGGTATCATTGATGAAAGACATGATGGTCGACACCACAGAATCTCTAAAGATCCCATCATCAAATTCACCCTACAAGAGAAAGTTGACTTGATCGTGTCTTTAATGGAAGAAGTATTCGTTCCGTACATTGAACTAGAAATCCACTGGAAACGTCGATCAGAAATTCATGTGCAAAAAAAAGGTGATGAAGAGGACACCATGGAAGTAGAAGTCATCTATATGATCAAAGATATAGATGAACTCTCTGCTCAGCACCATCGACATCAACATGAATCCAGGGAACCTGAACCTGAATTGACATTTATGAAGAAGAGTCTTCATGAAAGCAAGTGGAAGATGGATCTTCAATCTCTATCAAAGATGAAGAAGAAGAAGAAGAAGATCAGAATGAGAAAGAGATCATGGGTGTAGAAGCTGTCTATATGGTTGAACCAGGAAATGATCAGCCTGGTACACACTTTTATACTCAACATCGTCGTTCAGCCCCAGCAACAGCTGTCTCTACAAATGCACAAGGAGAATGACAGTCAAGTTATTCCCCTAAAAATGAGTAGGGAGAAAAACAACAACAAGAAGTAGAGGAAGAAGAAGAGCCTGTACTTGTTGACTCCCTGGCGCTAACTAGAGAGCACAGAGAAATGCAGCATCAAACGGAGGTCAAAGATAAGGAGATTGCACAGCTGGGTACCAAGATGAATGATTTGATGGTACAAATGAATATCATGATGAAGATATCACAGAAGAATATCACATCAACTGTAGCACTTATTTCATCTACTTATCAACATATAGCTAATAATACAACTTCTATACCACCAGTCACTCTAGTACCTCAAGCAACTATAGTACATGCTACACCTGAAGTGAGGAATAAAGTTAACCGAACACCTCTCCAGCTGATAATTCAAAATCTAACTAGCACACTTAGAGCAATAACAATTGCTCAACTGTAAATAATAATCAATGAAAAGAAAAAGACAGTCATAGCCTCAGAGCAAGTTGAAAAAAAGGTGAGTAAGAAGCTCTTACCCTAGAATCAAATTGATCATGAAAGGTTACTCGCTAAAATTTAATATTTTAGTGGGCTTGGTAATCCAAAGTAACATCTAGCCCAATTTAAGGCTACTTGTGATAACATAGGGGGAATGATGTCTTTGCTCTTAGTTGTTATTAGTCTAACCCTACTTTCGAGTGGTATGTAGAATTATCAAATGATTTGGTTAAAACCTTTGTTGAATTAGAGGCAATATTCATGAAGAGGTTCACTAGTGCAACCGAGAAAATCACAATCGCTAACCTTGCCTTGCTGAAAAGGAGAAAAGATGAGTCAGTGACAAAATTCATAAGTCGTTGGCGTAAGCTAAGTATGAAGTGAGAGCAATAATTGGAGGAAGAACATGAAATCCAATTGCTAATGGGCAATATGGATGATAAAATGATACCATTTTTATGTATGATGTCGATTACAACATTCCAGGACTTGCTCGATAAGGAAGCTAAATTCGAAAAGCTGAATCGCCCTAAGTCTAAAATATATGCAGATAAAGCAAAGAGTAATAAACCTTCAGACTCAAGAAAAAAACAAAATTCATGCTGCTTCCTATAGCTCAAATGGCAAAAAGCGGGTGATATATAATATAGATAAAGGAAAACAATCGATGTACAATGATGATAAGGGTAAGAAATCTGTCTATTCTAATCCGCAGCCAAAATTGGAATTAGGATGCAATGACAAACCTCGAACATTTCCAAGTGGTGGGGAGCATTCAAAACAAATAACAAGAGATGATGAGCGAATGCAACCATCTCTTAAGAAAAAGATGAACAAAGATTATTCCTTTAAAAGAGACAATGTGACCAAATTATTTCGACAAGTGGTCAAAGCTGGTCTACAATTACCCAAAATTAAAAGGCATGAAGAAGCTGATCAAGTCGGTAATCTAAATTACTGTCAATATCATCAGATGATCAATCATCCTATCGAAGATTGTTATGTCTTCAAAGATTGGTGAGGTGAATCTACACTATCCGATAGTGTTCTAGTCAACCCAAAAAGAGAGTCTTTAAGGATGATTACGTTCTCTTCCGTATCATCCATCAAAGATAAAAAAAGAAGAAATTAGTTCAGACTAAAAAATGGGAAACAATAGTCTCCAAAAAGACTATGGAAATGCTGAAGTAGTTAAAAGGTGTCCCTATTGTTAAGTGAAAATCACCACTTGAACATATATTGGACTTAAAAGAGATACCTAAACTAAGTATTTGGGCTTCTCAGTGGCATTTTGATAAGACTACGTCATCATAGCATGAGGAGCAGTCTACTAAACACAAACCTCATAAATCAAAGAAGATCAAGAAGAGAACTACAACTCAAAATATCATTAATAATTTAGAAGAGTATCACCAGCCGGCAAGACAACCATTTAGGCTTGCAGACTTTATGCCTAAATCTCGCATTGCTGAATCGGATAAAGAAGATAATGGTGAATCTTGTCTAGTAGAGACATGCCAAATCATTTATGTGATATCATATATTCTTCAACATCAGTTACTCCAAAATGATAAAGGTTGTCAGACAGACTCGACCAACCCATCAAAATTTTTATCAGGAAAGCAAGAAGAGCCTGAGGAGTTAACATCTGAATTTGTTTAAAGACTCAACAAGATGATAACAATTCAGATTAAGATCTATATTTTCCCGATGGAGAAGAGTCAGACTCATCGATATCATCACGCATGAAGCGTATGAAGTTGAAAAATGAGTCCCACAAACCTAGAATAAGAAGGGAATTTGAAGAAACTACATCTTTAGAAGAATTTGAGCAAGACAAAATTATTCAAGTTCAATTGAGAAGTGGTAAAGTCTTACCACATTCATCAAAGAAGGGAAATGTAAATAAAGATAAAGGCAAACAAATTGAAGTCAATGAAGATATCATTCTCATAAATCCTAGAATGAAGCTTAAATCAAGTGAAAAGATAGATTATAATATTCTATCACATCTGAGAAGGATCCTTGCACAATTGAGTGTGTATGAGGTTCTCTTGATGTCAAAAGATCTTCGAGAAACTTTAATACAAACTCTCAAAGATCTGGAGAGTTATGAAGCTTACTTTACTGAAAAATGAATGATTGAAGCATTGCAAACTCAAGATCTCCCAGTAATCATATTTTTTGAAGAAGATCTTATGTTGGGGACCGTCTTCTTTATGTTACTGCAATGAGTGATGGCATCTCGATCGGTGAATATTGATTAATCCAGGTTCTTCTATCAATCTTATGAGTCTAAAAGTATTAAGAGGATTATCACTTGATATCCAACATCTTATGAGAGATAAGTTGATGGTTCATGATTTTAATGAAAAAGGGTAGAAAACTCTGGATTCTTTTATTCTCCCGCTCAAGCTCGGGGATTTATATACAGAAGCCAAGTTTCATGTAATCGATGTTGATACATCATTTAGAGCTCTCTTGGGCCGATCATGGCTGCATGAGTATGGCATGATCCCATCAACCTAAAAGAAGGAGAAGAATTTAGAATTCCCGGTAACCTACATTCATTCTCCGTTAATGAAGTAAAGATTTATGAAGATGCAAAGTACTTCATCCTCAAAGAGCCTAAGCCAACAGCCTCTTGAGCGTAGCATCCACTTGAGAACTAAAATAATTTCATAAAGTGAAAGAGCAAAAGCAAAGAGGAAGAAAGAAGGTAATGCTGACTCTCCCAAAAATACTTGATTCTGCACCTAAGTCAAGAAAATCAGTTCCTCATTTGGGAAGTGACATAGAAGAAGGAGAAGATATTTATGTCAAATATAAGGAAACTTATAAGTTTTCAAGAGAGGTAGAGTATGAAATAAGTGATTCTGATTTAGACTATGATTTTGAATCTACTTATGAAAATAGAGTTCAGATGGTTGTATCAAGGAGGATAGCTCACTTGGCAGAGTCAGATGACTCACTCAAAATTATACCCATCCCTCAGTACTTCAAAGAAATCACTCCACTGGATGTTCATAATATTGAAGAATTGATAACATTCTATGTGCCACCGTTGAGCGAGAGTGGTGGAGTAAGAACTCTATTTTACAAATCTGAAGAGTCTCAGCCTCACAATTTTGATCAGCCTGCTCAACATGAAATTATGATGAGATAGTGCCAACAAGAATGCCAATATATTATCCACAAAAATTGTGAAGAATGATGCATAAGCTTGGAATTCATAATGGAATTACTAAACATAGAACTCAAATCTTTAATAAGATGTGGAGCCAAAGAAGTTCTCAAGTATCACGAAAAAGTGATAAGTTTGTCACTAAAGGTCTTGGGTTCATCCATAAATCTCATCAAAATAGAGCTTGTTATAATATAATAGAAGTTGAGATCGAAACTAATAGTGACAAAGAAGATGATCTCCATGAAATCCTTCTTACAAATAATGAAGAAGTAGGCACAGCATGAAGAACTTCGAAGTTGGTGGACAAATAGCACTCTGGATGAACTCAAAGAAATCTAGGAGGATGATCCCCGTCCAACTTTCGTCAGTGCCCTTCTACCTGATGAGAAAGTTGAAAATCTAAAAATGTTACTTTGTCGATTCAGAGATTACTTTGCCTGGACATATTCTGAAATGCCAGGCTTATCCCCTGATGTCGTTGTTCTTAAACTTGCTATTAAACCAGATGTGATGCTTATTAAGAAAGCTCCTAAGCGAATGAGATTGGAGATTAAAGAACAGTAATTGAAACTAAAAAGCTAATCAGCAGCTTCATCCGGAGGAGAGTATGTAGATTGGATAGCCAATAGCATCCCAGTTAGGAAAAAGAATGGTCAAATCTGTCTTTGTATTGACTTCGGGACCTAAATAAGGTGTGCCCAAAAGATGACTTTCCACTTCCAATATCAGAACTACTAGTGGACAACACTTCTAACTACGACATGTTCTCATTCATGGATGGATCATCAGGATATAATCAAATCAAGATGGTTCCTGAAGATAAAAAGCATACATCATTCAGAACACCTATTAGCATCTATTGCTACACGGTCATGCCATTTGGTTTAAAAAATGTTGGAGCTATATACCAAAGAGCCATGATGCGTATTTTTGATGAGTTGATTCACCATAAGGTGGAATGTTATGTTGGCAATTTGGTGGTGAAAAGCTTAAATCGTGAAAATCACTTTGAAGACTTGAGAATTATATTGGAGAGAATCAGATAATATGATCTCAAGATGAATCCTCTAAAATGTGCATTCGGGGTATCCTCTAGAAAATTTCTTCGGTATATTATACGTCATAGAGGTATTGAAATCGATCTTGCTGAGATCAAGGCAATTGTGGAGATGCCTCCATCGAAGAGTTTGCATCGTTCTTTACAAGAACAACTTGCATTCATCCGTCGATTTATATCAAACCTATCAGGACATTGTCAACCATTTGCAAGGTTGATGAAGAAGGATGCTCCATTCAAATGAGATAAGGAGTGTCAAGAAGCCTTCAATAGCATTAAAGCTACTTATTAAATCCACTAATCCTTGCACCTACTCTTGGAAAGCCCCTCATTCTATACACAACTGTGTTAGAAGAGCCTATCGGGGAATTATTAGCACAACATAATAAAGAAAGCAAAGAAAATACTCTTTATTATATCAGTCAAAGATTAATAATAGCAGAAATGAGATACTTTTCGATAGAGAAGCACTATTTGGCATTGATCTTTGCAGTCCAAAAGCTTCATCATTATATGTTATTTCACAAGATTACCCTCATCTCAAGGATTGATCTGCTCAAGTACTTGATGACAAGACCAGCGTTGGCAGGTTGCTTGGCAAAATGGGCAGTATTGCTTCTATAATTTCATATTACATACGTTCCACAGAAAGCAGTAAAGGGACAAGTCTTAGCGGATTTTCTTGCTCCACATCCCAGCCCTGTGAGCTCTTCTCTTAATGACGATTTGACCAATGAGCAAATTATGCTCATTCATGAAAGAGAAAAATCACAAATTTAAAAAAATATATTTTGATGGAGTCTCATCGATCAAACAAGTTAAACCTCTAAATTTTTTAAGGGCAAGAGCAGAAATCAGCATCGTCTTCATAACACCAGAAGCAGGGATAATGAGATGATCATATGGGTTGACCGAGCTAAGAACTAATAATGAAGCCGAGTATGAAGCATTAATGGCAAGTCTTGAAGAAGCTATTTTTATAGGCATTCAAAACTTACATATTTTTGATGATTCTCAGCTTATTATAAATCAAGTACTTGGCATCTATAGAATCAATAAGCTTGAGTTAGCTTTCTATCACAAGCGAGTTCTCGAGCTTATGAAGCAAATACCAAATATCACACTAACTCGAGTCTCTCGATCCGAGAATAGTAAAGTCGATTGCTTAGCAAAATTAGCTAAGAAAAATGAATGGTTATGATTATGTGATGGATATTTACTCCGAGTTCTAGAGCTAGAAAGTATCAATCCCCATGTAGAGGGTTACTAAATTGACACAATGGGATGTTCGTTGCTCCTCATACTCCACAAAATTAACAAAGAGTTATACCAAGAAAAGTTAAGAATGATATTGCTTCAGAAAAGCAATGGAAAGTCTTTATTGTAGAAGAGCCACATGATTGAGGTAACCCTTCATCGACTACTTTAAAGAAGACAAGTTACTAAATAATAAATCATTGGTAGCTCAAATTGAGAAAAGGATGTTGCGCTATACTTTTGTCAACAACACATTATATCATAGATCCTTTGAACAAATGTGGCTACGATGCCCAAATGCAGATGAAGCTAGCAAAGTGATGGTTGAAGTTCATGAAGGATTTTGTGGTGTACACCAATCAAGTCTCAAGATGGCAGTAAAGATAAAAAAGATGGGCTATTATTGGCCATCTATGGTGAGAGACTATATCAATCATGCTAAGAAGTGTCATGAATGTCAAGTACATGGGAATATAATCCACCAACCTCCAAATCCACTACACCCAACAATAACATCTTGGCCATTTGAATGATGGGGTACATATGTAATTGGGCCAATTGATCCGTGTCATTTGGACAGCTTCATCTAGCGAATACTATTTCTCTAAGTGGGCTGAGGCTACCCCATTTAAAGAAGTTACTGCTTACCGAGTGATCAACTTCTTCATTCATAATGTGGTCTATATATTTGGAGTGTCACGTCGAATAATTTCTTATCATGATATAACTTTTAAAAGTGCAAAGATTTATAGATTCATTGATCGACACAAAATTGATTGACGATACTCTTCAATATATAATCTAAGAGTAAATGATTTGGCGGAGACTTTCAACAAGATATTGGTCAAACTGCTCAAGAAGATTCTCACTAAAAATAAAAGAGAATGACATACCAAGCTAATAGAGGCACTATGGGCATATCAAACCACCTATAAGATGCCGACTAAAGCCACTCCTTATTCATTGGTATTTGGAACTGAAGCAGCTCTTTCGCTTGAAGTTGAGTTACCTTCACTTCGAGTAGTCATCCAATACAATCTAACTAAAGATCAAAATGCTCGTCTGAGAATGGAGGAACTCGACGCGCTTGATGAAGTTAGATTGCAAGCTTATCAAAATTTAGAAGTTTATTGAGCAAAGATGTCAAGGGCTTTTAACCATACGATGCGGCCTCGAACATTCCAAAAAGGATAATTGGTCTTGGTGCTAAGAAGTTCAATTATCCCTAATCAAAAATTTGGTGGAAAATTTGAGCTTAACTAAGAGGGCCCTTTTGTCATTGAGAAAATGTACCAAGGAGGGGCATAACAACTCATTGACTTAAAGGGTGAAAAACCAATGCCGATAATTAATGGTTGATACTTGAAAAAATATTATACATGAGGAATACATTCCTGAAGTATAATAGAAATCCCCCTACAAGACAGGGGGCATTAGTATATCTATTTAGGTCGATATCGTGCTTTGCCGAGATCCCTAAATAAGTATACTCACTCTAGATGAAAAACATTTTCCTTGAAAATTCCCCTATTATTGAGGGGCATTTTTAGATTTATATGCATAGATGAAATTAATGTTACATGTTAAAACTCTCTTAAGAGCATATCAATTCAAGTATTGATGTATTTGCTTAATTTCATCTTGAAAGCTCTTCTAAATGTGCTTTAGAATTCCCCCTATAAGACGAACATTTTTTTTAGTTTATGTTAAGTTTATTTGAGTTGACATCATGTTATAAGATGAGATCCTCGAATATATTCTGATTCAGGTTGACATTGAGCTTTACGCCAAAATTCTTATATATATCCATAATCGTTATTGTTAAGTTGCAGGTTCTTACAAGAATAAAGAAGAATCTATTACTACCTAGTAAAAGACAGTCATAAATATCAAAATTTTATCTCCCAGATTTATCAAATTCTAGAGATCAAGTCAAAAGAACTCTTGATTTCGAAAGCTTCAATCAATTAAGTTGGAAAAACATCAACCTCTACATCTTGAAGTCTATGACATGGATGGGTTCTAAAAGTCGAACTCGACAAGCCTACAAATGGCCAGTTCTGCTCTCATCACTCAAACAAGCAAGAAAAGGCAGCGGTGAAAGAGCCATTCGTCGGTCGATGACAAAACCACTAACCTTATAAGTCAGACTCGGTATGTTCTAAAGGTTGAACTCAACAAACCCAAATGTGGGTTGATGCTCCTCACTCAAGCCGTAAGAAAAGGCATGTGAAAGAGCCGTCAAAAAAAGGCGATGAAGGCGATGCGTTAATCTCAAATCCAACTTGATTTACAAGCAGGGTCCAAGAGATCTTTCTACTTGATCGATAGGTCAAGACAATCTGAGGAAAACTCTCAATTCAGAGCTGTCTCAAGTCAATTTTATATTGACTACAGGGTGATATTTCAATTTATTCTCAAATGAGCTGATCAAGCTCAGATGACAGATCAAAGCCAATCTCCTCATCAAGTCCGTCAAAACAAAAAGCATAGGACCGAGCACAGATTCCATAAATTGAATATGAGCCTTGCTGAAAATGGCTCACTTTCCTCTTACAAATTGAAAGAATTTGGGAGACCATTTCCCTCACATTTTATTTAAGTCTTAAATTCATAAGTGATCCTTTGAGCATTAGGTAGAGGAAGTGGAGAAATTAATATTATTTGTGAGCTTTCTAATTGCTTCAAATTCCTGTAAGTCTTTTTATCTGTTTGTTCAATGAAATGTTACCTTTTAACATTTCTAAATTTCGCTTTAGATTATTGCATGATTGATTTGATTGATTTTTTTTAGACAAATCTCCTTTTTATTTCAATTTTTTTTAAATTCATATTTATGTTTATTTTATGATATTTTATAATTTAACATAATTAAATTTCATTTTATATTATTGTATTTTTGATATACTTGATTTCTTTTAAAATAAATCTTGATTCTTGCTTTTTTTTCATCAAAATTTAGTTAAATTTAGCATTCGACATGGATGGCATCTAATAATTTTAGCCTACCTATCACACCCTGATGAGCATTACGGTTAGTATTTTAAGCAGATGATTTTTCAATCAGCTCGATGAGCTTGTGATCTTCAAACCTACATAAAAAATACACATATATACATATAAATTTCTTTTAGACATTCAAGCATTTTTACACATCTACCAATAACAATAATAATAATTTTGTATGAATTCGACTAGAAAGAATTGGATATGAGAGATTATCGGCTGATTATTTGGGCTGAATAGGTAGGAGAAATGCTGAAAATTATGAGAAACTCACATGATTACGGAGTTCCCTCTAGGCTATAGGAAAAGGGATGGACACATTTTTTGGGCTTCCGTTTGTGCTGGGCGAAACGAGAAATCCAAGTGAGGAAATAGGAATAGATTAGATGGGGGAAATATCGAAAACCGAGATGAACGTGCCTGATGACAGAGTTCCCTCTCGTCAGCTGCCGTTTGTGAAAGGGGGAGGCAGAGAAGGAATCATGCCTTATGGTTTGAGGGGACAAGAGGTGCAAGCAGCGATCGGCAGGAATCAGAGAAGATTAGGATTGGATTTCATGCAATCTCCAGCAGAGAAAATTGGGAGTTGACGGGAAGAACAGGTCATGCTTCGAACTGCCCGTCCGATTACTGTCGATGGGATTGGAACGAGTTCGTTCCAGACGGGGATAGGATTTACGGTAAGGGAGTTGAAGTTCTCGACTTTGGTGAGGAGCGACGTCGGGTACATGTCGGTGATGAGGAGCTCGCGGGAAGAAGAATAAGGGAGGGCGGATGTGCTTCAATCGAAGGAATCGGGCAGGAGAAAGAGAGAGAGGAAGAGAGGAATCAAGAATCACCTATGCAGAGGGTTACCTTTGGCTGTAGGCAAGAGGAAGACGGATGAAATGAGAGCCACGAACAAGAGAGAGAGCGAGCGGGCGAAGCAAGGGAGAGGGGTTTCGGCTACACCTGTTGTGCGATCTTTGGAACAAACGAGCGAGAGAGTCAGACGAGAGGGAGGAAGAATGAGAAGGAAGCTACGATGTTAACCAGGCGATCCCTATGCTTCGAACCGAGAGGGAAAATAGGAGATTAAGGCCCTTAATTGCATATTAATTACTTTCCTTATGAGTTTAGGTGTGGTTTTCAAGAAAATTTGAATGGAATTAGGTCTGTTTCAAAAAAACTTATATCCAAATTTCTTTGAATTAATTCTGAAATAATTCAAATATTAAAAACCAGATTTGATCAATATTAAAATAAATATCTGAATTTATTTATTTTTATGGCTATATCTATGAGAAAAATTTATCAAAATTAATCTCGTGCAATATGGATCTCTTTTCTAAGGCAAATTTGATATTTTGAGTTCGACGGTGAAGTCCATTTCACAATCGTAGATTACTTGAGTAATGTCGAAGTCGATCATAGCCAATTCGAGCTTAATTCCTGCATCGTTGTATTCCATGGCTTGCCATTTACACCACACTTGATCGAATTGACCATGATAGGTCTTGTTCAATAATTTTCGATGTTTGATGTGAAGTCCGTTTATAAAAGGGCTCATTCGATAACGAGGCTCTCGACTTTAATATCGTGAAATCGCATCTATTTATTTTCCTTCATTGGATGGTAACTTCAGTGAAATATCAATTTAAATTAATTTTAATATTCAATGTTGGTGCGGTTGATTTAGCGTCGGGGCATCTCGATCAATTTGGTCATGATCGTATGCTTTCAACTCTTATTTTTATGACGCTATATCTAATTCTTACTAATTTTAATATATTTGCTTGATGAAGAGTATCAAAATTATTTATAGGTCAACAATTATTTTCAGTTTCCTTGTTAGGTATGGGGTTTTATTCGGGGCGCGCTTATTTTTTAGCATTATGTTATTTTCTATTATTTAGATTGATATTCCATGGCTTGCCATTTACACCGCACTTGATCGAATTGACGATGGTCTGCTCAATAGTTTTGATGTTTTGCGGCATACGTCAGTCCGTTTTATGAAACTCATTGATGGCTTTTCGACTTTAGCAAATCACATGCTCTATTTATTTTCCTTCATTGGATGGTAACTAATCGAAGTGAAAAATCAATTTAAATTGATTTTGATATTCTGAATATATTTGTGCAGTTGATTTCACGATTGGTGGACATCTCGAATAATTTTGATCATTGTGTGCTTTTCTTATTATCTATATCTAATTCTTACTAATTTCAATATATTTATTTAATTAAGAGTATCAAAATTATTTATAGGTCAACAATTATTTTGAGTTTCCTCGTTAGGTATGGGGTTTTATTCGGGGCTTATTTTTTAACATTATTTTTTAAATGAATTTTAATTAATATTATTTGCGAAAAAATATAATTAAAATAATGTCTTCATCAACGTCCGTCAAACGGACTCACGTTCCGTTTTTGGAGGACTGGAGGTTTTTTTTTTATATTTCGAGAGAGAAACGGCAGAGAGGAGATTTTATTTATTAATTTTTTAAATAATATAATTATTTAAAGTATATAATTTAAAAATATTTTTTATAAAATATTTAATAATTAAAATATTTATATATTTAGTTATTAATTTTTTTATTTATATATATAATTAAATATATAATTTAAAATATTTTTTAATTATATATATAAATTATAAATTTATTTAATATTTTATTATTAATTAATATAATTATGTATAATATATATTTTTTTATAATTTTTGTTAATATATATAATAAAATTTTTAAAATATAAATAAATAAATAAGAAAAAATAATTATATAAATATTTTATAAACTATATAAATAAAGTAATTATATATATATATATATATATATATATATATATATATATATATATATATATATATATATATATATATATATATATATGTAATAATATATGTATATATATATATTTATAAATTTATTTGGTTATTTATATATTTAAATTATATAAATATTTTTTGTTATATAAATAATTTAAAAATATTTAGTTTAAAATAAATAAATGGTTATATATGTATATGTATATATGTATATATATATATATATTAATTATAACTAGTTATTTATTTTTAATAATTTCTTTAAAATATATAATTGGTTAAATAAATAAATAAATAATTGTAAATTATAAATATTTGGTTATTTTTATTTTTAAAATATTTGTTATTTTATTATATATATATTATATATATTATATATATTAATTATTTATTTATTTAAAAATATTTATTTCTTTAAATATATAATTAGTTAAATAAATAAAACAAATAATTATAATATATTTTTATAAAATATTTAGTTATTATATATATATATATATATATGTATTATTTTCATTTCTTTATTTATTTATTAAAAAATTATTTATTTTGTTTATTTTTTATATTTTTTATTTTTTTATTTTTTTGTTATTGTTATTATTAAGACTTATTAATAAAATATGTATAATATATATATATATATATATATATATATATATATATATATATATATATATTTATTATTTATTTATTTATGTATAATTAAAATATTCTATAAAAAATTATTTTTAAATTATTTATATAACTTAAAAAATATTTATATAATTTAAAACATATAAATAACTAAATAAATTTATATATATATATATATATATGTATATATATATATATATATATATATATAATATATATATATATGTATATATATATATATATATATAATTACTTTATTTATATAGTTTATAAAATATTTATATAATTTATTTTTTTCTTTATTTATTTATTTATATATTTTAAAATTTTATATTATATATTAACAAAATTAATAAAAAATATATATACATTATTATTAATTAATTAATAATAAAATATTAAATAAATTTATAAATTTGTATATATAATTAAAATATTTTTTTTTAAAATTATATTTTAATTATATATATAAAAAAATTAATAACTAAATATATAAAATATTTAATTATTAAATATTTTATTTCTATTTATTTTCCTTCATTGGATGGTAACTAATCGAAGTGAAATATCAATTTAAATTGATTTTGATATTCTGAATATATTTGTGCAGTTGATTTCACGATTGGTGGACATCTCGAACAATTTTGATCACGATCCGTGTGCTTTCAACTCTTATTATTATGATGCTATATCTAATTCTTACTAATTTCAATATATTTATTTGATTAAGAGTATCAAAATTATTTATAGGTCAACAATTATTTTCAGTTTCCTCGTTAGGTATGGGGTTTTATTCGGGGCGCGCTTATTTTTTAACATTACTCTATTATTTATATTGATATTATATTAATACACTAAATTGCGGTTCATTTTGACTTCATCCTTGCTAAAAAATTATTTGGATAAAAGCACCTGCTTTAATTCACTTTCATAGCATAAGATTAAAGTCGAGAGCAACTAAGAAATTAGTATTTCATAAGGGTTGCGGAAATTTGATTTATTTTAACAAACAATCATAGTTTGGTCTCAAATTTAATCGAACTTATCATCATCATCATAGGTTGAAATACAATTCAAATTGATTAAAAGAAAACTTTGATTTCGATATTTTGATTTACTTCAATTTTATCTGAATACATTCAGCTTAACGTAAATTAGATAACATAAATGATTTATAGGTTCTATATTTACGATTAAACCTTTACTTTAAGGTTTGTTTGGGATAACTTTAACGGTATGAAAAGGCAATAATAGAGCTACTGTGGAAGCATGTGCTTTCTAAAAAGCTATAATGAGTACTATAATGTTTTTATTTTTAAAAAATTAAATCATAGCTTTGTGGTCACCACCACACTTGATGAGTTAAGGTTGAAAAACATAACTTTTCCATCACAGATTTTTCAAAACGCAGTCACGCCACAGTTTGTCAAATGCTTGAAGTGGTGGGGTTCGAACCTGACAACACTTGGCGAGTTCAGGTTGAAAAATATAGCTTTCCCATCATAGATTTTTCAAAATGCAGTCATGTCGTAGTTTGTCAAATGCCTAAAGTGGCGTAGTTCGAACCTCACAACACTTGGCGAGTTTAATTTCTGGCCATCATCACACTTGAAGCTTTAATTTCGCCATCATCAACTAAATATAGTTTTCATCACGATTTTTTCAATCACCACCACGCTTGTCAAATGCACGCTGCTCAAACCTCACAACACTTGGCAAGTTCAATTTCTGGCCGCCGCCATCACACTTAGCGAGTTCATGTTGAAAAATATAGTTTTTTCATCACAGATTTTTCAAAATGCACATCGCAGTTTGTCAAATGCCTGAAGCAGTGCGGTCCGAACCTCAACCCTTGGCGAGTTCAATTTCTGGCTACCATCACATTTGGCAAGTTCATGTTGAAAAATATAGCTTTTCCATCACAGATTTTTCAGAACGCAATCACGTTATAGTTTGTCAAATACTTAGAGTAATACAGTTCAATCCTCACAACAAGCAGAACACCCCCATAAACACACAATGAATCAAGAAACCACCACATATACACCATATTTGAGATTAAATTAATTCATTCCTTCTTTTTTTTTTCAACTCCAATTTAAGCCAAACAAACTCAATAACTTAATCAAATTCACAGATTGAAATTAAATAACTAAATTTTAAAAATAATAAATAATAAAAAATAAAAAAATATAAAATAAAATTGATTCCAAACAGACACTTAAATTTTTACAACAATTTTGCAATCTAAGTGTAAAGGACTTGGAATACATTAAATTTCATCTATATTTGTAATTAAGAATACGATTTCTCTAAAAAAAATTGAAAATATTATGATAACTTGATACTGCAATAATGAGTTCAAAACAATCAAGCATTACTTATAAAAGCCGAAAATTTCAAATAGTTCATGATGAGCTTCTTTTTGAGTATCTTTATATCTTTCTCCAAAATAATTTCTAAAAATTTCAAGATTTTTCATGCTAGTACTGTGATTTCCATATAGATATAGAAATTTGAAGATTTTTCATAACCATAGTTTTTTATATATATATATATATATAAATACACACAATATTTTAAATTTAAATTTAGCATTGCACATATTTATGTATAGGCATTTGAGTGCATTGTAACTTTAATTTCAATGTTTGTTACAGTTAAATATAGCAGATGACAACGATCACAATGGCCACGAATGGTTAAATTAAAATTCTGCTACATAATCTTTTTAGACCTTTTAGAATATATAGAAATATGAGATATTTATAAACTTCTAGTTGAGGCATTTTAGTTATTTCAACTAAAAATCAAAATACTATCAGATAATTGATATTGATCACCCATAATTGCATAACATTTTTTTGGGATATTTCAGTATTTTGATGATATTATAATTGAGTAATTTTAAATTTATTTGAATTATTATGTCAAGACACTCATTTCAATTATAAGTATAATAAATTTGAGGAGGTTTTTTTTGGCTCCTTAATTGCTCTTATGAAATTTCCAATTAAATTTTAAATTTCTTAATTTATTCTCATTTGAACTCAGATCAAGAAGCCATCGGCTCACTGAGCTTTTCTCATTGTGAGTACTACTATAATCTCCAACACATTAAATTGGAGCAACACAAAGAGTTCTAAGTATATAGAAATTTTTTAGACAACAATTGCAATTAATCAAAAGAGAGAAAAAAATGAGAAAAGCGCATGCAAGCAGCAGTTGAACAAAAAGATTACGATGTTATTATAAATTGGCTAGGTTGATAAGAACTTCAATAGTTATTAACAAAATTTTGAATTAAAATTTACCTACATCATAATAAAATCTCGCCATCAAGAAAGAAAATAAATAAATAAAAGAGGAGCATGATGGCTTGAATCATGCAATTTTGGCCCACAAATTGGACTGTTTGTTTCTATTTCAAGTTATCTAAAAGAAGAATCGTTCATTAATATTATATTATGAGATTAATTTTGATGAATTTGATAAAAGGTGGCATAATTAAGAATTTTCAGGGCAGTTCTTTTTTTTTTTAACAAGAAAAACAAGAGAAAAAAAAACTTCTCACTAACACGGGCATTCTCTCAATTAAGGGCTTACTTATATGCCAGCTTCCCCTTCTTCATGGATCTCTATGCTTTTTTCAATAGAGATAGAACACCAATGAGAACGTTCTTATCTTTCTATATATATATATATATTTATTTATTTATTTACCAATTCTTTTTACTGGCAAATCTTCCCAAAAAAAACGATAATATAAAACGAACGTAATATATTTGACTTACTTTAAATTTAATTGAAAATATTATAAATATAATAATTTATTTTTTTCTTATTTGATAAAATGAATGTAATATAATACTTTTGATTAACAGGGATTAGCAAGTGGCAGTAAGCCGATAATCAACTGATAATTGGTGCGATTGTCTCGTAGGCGGCATTTCTCACTTTTCACTAAAGTGTATTCGAATTTTTTTTAAATTAGATGAATTTCAAATATATCATAAATCACTTATTCAATTTATTTGAAATACACTCAAATTCATAAGTGTTTACTTTGAAGTATTCTAAACACTCAGAAAATTAAAAAAAAAAAAAAACTCTATATTTTTTTTTACAATACACTACTAATATAGACAACCAATTAACCCACTTAGCGAAGGGAATGTAATAACATAGAAACGATTGGAAGTAAAAAAGAAGCACTGCACTTCTGAAGAGTGAAAACGCAAGCTTCACTGTCACTAACCTTTTCTTTACAAAATAATTTATTTTGTTCAGAAGTGCGAAAAATCTCATCATAGAAAAGACTCAAAACGGGGTTCTGTTAGGTCCACATCTTCCTCCGAGAATTTCTTGGTCTGAATAGTTGAAGCCAGGAACACGAGTTCCCGCATGTGCTCGGCTGAAAGAACTACCTCTTGGTTTTTCTGCTTCTTCTCACACAAATTTTGATCAATTATTGATGGCAAAGACAAAATAAGATTAACTCTTTCCAAGTTCTCTTCATTTAGTTCTGTCAATGAACTCTGATCTTGTGCTCTGCATGAGATGTCTTCAGTTAATTCCATTTCTGCTGAACAGTGTAGTGGTTTGTCCGTGGCAGTGGTGCTTTTGATGCTGCGCCAAGGGAGTCCCTACAGAGAACAAACAGAAGCATGCTACCATATAATAATGTTGGAAAAAGATTATAAAATAGAATAAATGAAAATAATTCCTGGTGCATTAAAATTACAAGTTGAATGTTCAATAAACATGGTACAAAAAGAAGTGCAAAGTTGAAGAACTATAAAAAAATAATAATAATAAATAAATTGAGAATAATTCTTAGATCTTCAGTAATACAGCCAGCTTAGCAATAGATAAGTTCACCTGATTAAGATGGATGTTCCTAATCGCAGGTTTAAAAACCATATTGGATTAAGACTTAACAATCATGGCGGTTAGCAGCTATTACATTCCTTCTGAATCCGAAACATAAAAGGACAATCCCTTTACATTTTTTTCACAAGTTAACCATTACTCTAGTTTTAGAAGTTCAATGATGTCATGCACGTTTGCCATTCCTTCATTCAGATTTTGTACCCACTCAGATTCTTTTAGCCTCTTAAAAGTATTTGTGCTTCTAGATAGTTCAGCATATGTTTTGTAAGGAGATGACATTAACAAACTTATCAAGGGGGGCAGTATTCACTCTAGGATGATCCCTGCCAATTGAACCAAACCTTGTTAAGACAGGCACAATTCACCAGATGAAACTTCACTTTTTTAGTTCTACTTTTGTCTTAACTTGCAAGATCTATTAGAAATGATAGGAGACTATATTTTTATTTGATTACTCCTAATGTTTGTACAAATGCCTATTAAAAGGGATAAAATTATATATATATATATATATATATATATTAAATAAGACTTATGCTATACACAAAGAAGGGATGAAATAATACAATCTATTAATGATAATTAATCACAATCTTATTACCTCCATTCAATAGATAGGTTCAAGTTAAATGATTTCAATTGAAGTTGCAATTGAAGATAGGGTTTTGAGATTTTTTAAGGAAAATCATACTAGTCAAAGTCTTCATAAATTTAGAAGAAAAAAAATTGTATCATAGATCTTACCTATAAGTGTGCAAAAATCATATTTCTCACTAATTTGCCATTTCTTGCAATAATCCTTATCAAATCAAAAAAATTTCTTTTTAGATTTAAATCTATTTTCCGATTATCAAAATTTATAAAAGAAAATCCTAATTTACAATTACCCATCTTGGTTTGACATTTTACCTGCGAGGCTAAACTCGTGCCGAACGCCAACTGCTCGATTTCCTTCTTCTTCCTCGGTTTTCTCCAAAACTCACAAAAGCAAACCTAAATTCGTGCATATCTATAAGAACATAAATAGTTTTATTGCCCTCATCAGTGATATTTTTTGTAGATGAGGAATGAGAAACATATTATGTACTCCAACCATATGAGCAGGTAGAGCAAATTTGTATGCCACTTTCCTAATTTTCTCCAATATCTTATAAGGGTCAACATAACGTGAATTTAACTTCCCAATTTTGTCAAAGAGCTTCACACCTTTTATTAGGTTGACTTTAAAAACATAAACTCTACTACTTCAAATTCTATTGGCCAATATTTAGTATCATAATACTCTCTCTCTCTCTCTCTCTCTCTCTCTCTCTCTCTCTCTCTCTCTCTCTCTCTCTCTCTCTCTCGGCTTCACGCAAGAGGAATCGGCGACTAGGGCCTGGTAAGCTTCCTTTTCTTTTGGTTTCTCTCTTCCTCTCTCAACTCTGATGTGTGCTCCTTTTATAGATGATCGCCTCCAACCATTCCCACTCGTGAAGAATAGTTGCTAGGTCGGTTAGCGCATTAAATTTCCCTCTCTTCCCTCTTTTTTTATAGCTGAAAATAATCTTCCTCCATAATTTGGATATAAATCTACTATCTCGATCAGATATTATGAACTTTAATACACCATACATTCCCATAATTTCATCAACATATATTTTTACTAATTTCTCAATAGCATCAGATTGCTTAATAGATAGAAAGTGTGCAAACTTAGTCAATATATCAATCATAACACAAATAATATCACAACCCTATATAAATGGGTATAAGCATGTATGTTACATGTTCGCCGTGCGAACTTCTCTAAAATCCGATATTCCAAAATAATGTAAGTCCAATCACTTATTCACAACGCAAACTTCCCTAAAATTATAGCATTTCAATGGATGTAAACCAATCATTAGTTCATCATGCAAACTTCCTTAAAAATCTAATGACATTATAATAGATGTAAGTCCAATTTATGTTTATCATGCAAACTTCACATCAACTACAAGCATTCCAATGGATGTAAACCCAATCATTTGTTTGTCATGCAAACTTTTCTAGAATCTAACAACATCCTAATAAATGTAAGTCCAATCTATATTTGTTATGCAAACATTACATTATCCAAATTAACATGTAAACTCAAGATAGACTTCTATCACACAAATTTAGCATTCTAACGGATGTAAGCCCTACATATGTTGAATTATTGAATAGATTTAGAAGTTATGTTTAGCTTAAATAATTCAACAAACATTTGCACTCACAATAACGCCTGTACACAACTCTAGTCTATTCAGTACATCTGAGAAGAGGCAACCCGTAGCTGCTAATCAAGCTCCCTAGACATTACGACTAATAATCCTTTGATGTTGGTGGACTAGAATAACGGTGGCCCTGGGATGACGGAATCATAAGATCTTGATCAGGATTACCCTCTTTTTTCCTTTTAGATAGTCATCCACACCACACTACTAGACACTGATTTATACCGGAGATCTATATTTATTTTCAATTTTAATCAAGAGTGCTCTCCTATTGCGGTAAGAGGAATAATTAACTATGGATGCTTGCATTCATAAGAAGTAGGACCCAAAACTAAATAAACCCTAACATAATATTGAAGGAATCTAGTTGAATATAAATTAATCTGCCTCATGAAAAACGAACTCCCTAACATCCCTAAAGATGGCTGAGATTTTCGCAGTTGTTTTTTCCTAAATGATCACTTGCTAAGAAATCAATCAATTTACATAATTTGATGTTTTTCTAATTAAGCATCAACAACAACATTAACCTTTTTTGGATGATACTGAATAATTAATCATAATCCTAAATGAGTTCCAGCATCGCCTTTACCTCAAATTTAATTCCTTTAGAGTAAAGATATATTTTAGGTTTAAATGATTGGAGAAAATTTTGCATCTCACTCCATACAAGTAATTTATCTAAATTTTTAGTGCAAATACAATTGTTGCTAACTCCAAATCATTTGTCAGATACATTCTTTCATTATTTTTCAACTATCTATAGGCATAAATAACTATCCTTCCATTTGTATAAGTACAAATGTCCCATAATAATGACTCCATTAAAATGAAGCATAAATTAAATACACTGAAAAAAAAACCTGTTCATTATAATTTATTTATGCGTTAATTACATCTCTTCACATTGAATAGATAGTTTCTAATATCATTCATATTTTTAGTTTCACATGTTTCTAGTATAAATGCATCATTTAAATGTCTTAAAGCCTATATGATTATCACACAAATATATGATGCAAATGATATAAAAGTTGATGAAAAAAAATATATATATGATGCATACATATATGCTTATGTAATTGAATGTGCATGTTGATGATTGAGTTTCATCTCTTTATGATACTGGCTGAATACACAATATATTGTGCACGTAAATGAAATAAAATTAGTTGTCTATTATTTTGGATGGATTTGAAAAAATTTCTTTTTAAATGGTGTATCTTTGAGGTGCACATTAGACAATGACTCTTATGACAGTTATACTATATGAAAAAATAAAATATAAGATGGAAATTTAGTTATTTACTACTCCACTTTACTTTCAAATAAATACATATGAATTATTCATGCTCATTATTTCTAAATTGTTGAATTCTTGTAATTTAGAAAGATACTTAGCCACTAAGTTTTTTAACTCATAGATCAATTGTTAAAATTTTTTTGGTGATCCTCTTATAATTTAAATGAATAATAGAAAGAATTTCATTTACAAATGTCAAGCAACTCATGGAGATAGCTATTTTGATAAGTTTTTTATGTAATTTCAAATTTCAATGTATATAATTTCAGATTTATTTTATAAATTGAAAGAATTCTATATTTTGCCTGGTTTTGTGAACATTTACTTAAGATCATTTTTTCCAATCATCTGTTCTTGTCTTGATATTTCAAACTTCCGGTTCAGGGCTCCATGCATCACACTAATTTGGGAAAGGACAAATAATTTGTAAAAATGATCAGTGAAAGCTATAGACAATGATACTGACATGCACAGAAGATATGCAAACGAAGCTTTTAAACAATGTTTTATAATTTTATAAGATATCCCAACTGGGATGAGCAATGAACCAAGAACACTGAATTTAGCATAAATTAACAACAAACATAAATTTCATAAAAAAACAACAATGGCACACATATATACATAGCGAAAACCTGGAAACTGACCATATGAAAGTTTTCATGGAAGTTCCTCCTCCGATACTTGTCAGGAGCAATCGTGGTGAGGATCTGAACAATTTCTGTCATTGATGGCCGAGAATCTGGGTCCCATTGGAGACATTCTCTTGCTAAATGAGCCATTATCTGCATCTCATCCTCAGGAAAGTTTCCTTTTAAAAAAGGGTCAGGTATTTCAGTTGCAACCAACTTGCTATCATGCAAAGAGTTGTTGCCTGCCATTTCAGAAAATTTACCATTTTAAGCTTTCAACTCCTTTAAGATTAATACTCACATAAAATAGGTATGGAACAATGAAAACTAATAAAAGCTCATAAAATTCACATGGTTACATCAACAAAGTGAACTAAAACAAGAGAACATTCTAACATAATATTATTGAATATTCAAAGCTTCCTGTTAAATTTCCTCAGAACCTTACCCAAATCACAAGGCTCTCATCACCTTTAGCTGATTTTTGTATTGGTTGGCGCCCAGTGATCAATTCCAAAATAACTACACCAAAACTAAAAACATCAGACTTTAGTGAAGCTTTTCCCACGATAGCGTATTCAGGTGCAAAATATCCAAATGTTCCCAACATTCTTGCCGGGGAACTAGAACAACTTGGGCGGTCATCGGCCATTAAATACTTTGCCATGCCAAGATCAGTAATCTGCATTAAAGAACATCTTAAATGATTGAATGCATAAATACAGCAAAAAATAAAAACAAAATTAGTTTTCATAAACATTAGAAAAATGTTGATCACCCCCCTCCAAAAAAACCCAAAAAAAGTCCTTGAAAACCTTCTTAGCAGACTAGACGTGTATACGATGGCTCAAAAGTATTACTAGGACCAACAACACTGCTTTCTGATTAACCTTGCCCATGTTTAAGAAAATGTTTTCACCCATTAGATAATTCTTTGAACAAGGCTAAGATGATAGATCATATAGAGACTATAAGCTAAAACAAAATTTCAAACATAGAATGGGGTATCACATCACATTCACCAAATAACTTACATGGCATGCTGAAGCAACAATTTTAATCTTACATTTATTTATGAAAAACTTTTCATATTTTGTTTGAGAAAGAAGGGTAGTCGCTTAATAAAAGGTGGTAAAAACTGCATGAAGAAAACTACCTTACCTTTGGTTTATAATTGTCATCTAAGAGAATGTTGGTGGACTTGACGTCACGATGCAATATCCTTGGAGCAGCTGCTTCATGTAAATATTCCAAGCCCCTTGCAGCTCCTAAAGCAACATGAACCCGAGTAGCCCAACTCAGAGGTTCTTTACCATTTTTGGCATCCAAACATTCTCGTAAATTACCATTTGGCATGTACTCGCACACAAATAGCCTTTCATAGTTTCTGTTTTGATATTCAAAGCAGTATCCGAGTAAGGGTACAACATGACAGTGGTTGAGCCTTGATATTATTTCAATCTGTGCATAATCCAAGTTGGCCAATATTGATTATTAAATTTCAAAGATAACCAAATTGTACATGGCACTCATAGGCTTAACAGAGGACATTGTACCAAGCAAAGAAACATGAAAGTTTTCAGAAATTAAAAACAGAAGCTCAAGCATGAAGAACAATAAGGATCCCGATTTGAGGAAAGGATATGCAAACATAATAGGTTATTAAAGCAACATAGAATTTTAATAACCGAACTAAGTTGAATATGCTTCAATTTACATGAAACACAACTTGACATCAAAAGCACAGAAAATTGCTAAGAGAGTTTGCATGTTCTAAAAACTATTGGCTGAAATAATTGTAGGAAAAATATCCATATAAAAAAAATATATATTTTCACCTCAGTTAGAAAGCCAGAATCTTCTTCTCTCTCACTTAGCGCTTTCAGCTTCTTGATGGCAACAATCCTGCCATCAAAAAGTTTACCACGGAACACATTGCTGCTTGCACCTTGCCCAATAAGGTTAGTATCAGAGAATCTATCAGTTGCCTGTTCCAGTTCAAAAAATGAGAACCGGATTATTGTGCCAGGTAATGTTTGCTTTTCCCCTTTAATCATGACAGGAATCCTACGTAGAAATTCTGCCGTATAAAAGTTACGTATTAGGGATGGAAATCACATATTGACAATAGGAGATCACTTATAAAAGGAAATTCAAGTGCAATAGCAATGACAGATCAGGTATATGTGGACCTTGTATTTTTCCTTAATGGTTATTTTCTTGAAAGAGAATACAACTGTGCCAAAACTGAAAGAAAAAAAGCGTAAAAATAGATGAAAAAAGCACTAGAATTTGTCAAAATAGGACAATCTGCAATAGCATCAAATATCAGATAAGAAATATTAAACGTTGCTACTAAAGATAATATATTGAAGCCCTACAGAGTTGAGTGCTTAAATCAGAAAATTTAGAAGGAAGCCTTTATCACGCAAATGGTATAAATTGCTAAAATTCATTTATGTTCAAACTTTTAAACGCTTTTAATCTTCTCTCATAGAACCAGTCCATTTATTCATCTGGCAACAGTATTATATATTAAAAACCATCAGTTTGGTCCTCATAACATGAGTTATAAAACTTTTTTTTAAATTTTTTAGAAAATTAATAAGAATTAATACGAGTTTATAAGAACTTCAATGCACGAGATGAAAAAAAATGAAGAGGAACATCAACCATTATTGTTAACGGACATGCTGAAAATAAATAATTACTGTCAGAAACATAGAAATGCATACATTTGAAGTTAGAATCTAAACTTGAAGCTTCACCATGTTTGAAGGCCCACAAAAGTATAGGAAACTGGAATGAGTCCTCAAGATACCTGTGAAATGGCTGAGCAGGGTATCAGTCTTATGCTGGCTCCGCAAGAATGATGCAGATCGATAGCTTATTAAGTTTGCTGAACTATTGGAGCTTGTGTCTCTTGAAGAAGAATATATCCCTCGTTGGAGAAAGAGCTTCTCCTTGCCATAGAAATGAAAAGCAGTAAATGCAAATAAAGCTATTGATGTGATCACAACACAGACTAGGAGAATGACCATAACAACCTTTCTGGAGATTCTGCGCTTATGTGCCACTGCAGTTTCTGTTGAGTCTGTATCAGCCACAACTAAATAATTCAGTGCCAAGGTGGTTAATGCATTATAATCCTAATGATGACATGCAGATAATCCTGTTGATATAAGCGTATTAGGCATATGCTCTTTATCATCTAAATTAGGTTGATCACGTGTCTGTGCTTTCTTGATTCTTCAGACCATCATGCATGCAGGAATGCAACAATGTGCATCATTGTAAGAAATACATCCATACACACAAAAAGACTAACAAGCACAAATACAGAAATAAAACACATGCAAAGTATATGCAGAAAGACTTGCAAGCACAACCACACAAAAGAAAGAGTAGAAAAAGGAAGGGATGGGTAAAGAAAGGTAATAACTGACATAGTTAGATATGTGTATAGACTTAGACATGCATGCATATATGTGTGCACATAGGCACACATTCACCAAGCAGCAACACCGACATGCATATGGCATTCAAGTTGAACATAAACAGACAAACAATAAAACTGTTCTTATGCCAGTCAACAGCACAGGGACAAATAAGATGAACGGAAAGGGTGGTCTGGTACCAAACATACACATCTAGGATCATTTTGGAAGCCTACTTTGACCATATTTAGAAAAGAACTTAAAACTAAATAATAGGTAGATGCATTCCTGGGTTTAGGCCAGCATATTACAATATTATTTTATGACACAATATTCATGCAGATTTGACAGCTTCTACGCACAATATTCACATTGAATTAGGCAGCATATTAGAGCATATTTGGCCGTCTCAGCTGCAGCAAAATCAAGGGGTTTATCATGTACATGCTTGAGTTAATGTATACCTATATATCTTTTGCATATACAAGAAGGGATTGGGTAAACATGCAAATATAGGTGAGGAAAGGGAATGACCAATTGCTTTGAGCCCTGGAACTTCTCCTCTGTGAAACTTATCATAAGCTCAATATCTTCTTTTTTAAATAGATCAGAGTTACCGATCCAGTGACCCCAACTACTTCAATTTAGCACAATGAAAAGAAGCCAGTACTTAATACATGCTTTAAAGCCAAGAAAACACGTGCATGTATTGTTGAAAAAAAGATTTCTGGAGCCATAACCAAAAATCCTAAGCATTCACACAGTGAAAGGGCATTAAATTCTTTAAGCTATCTCCTAAAACCAACATGAGCTTTGGATAAAATTATTCGATGTACTTTGTCTGAAGTATAAGGTTACTTATACCAAAAGTACAGTTACAGGATGTAAAACAGCTGGATCTGTGGATGCTTTCAATGGCTTGAGGAGTAGCTAAAGATGAACAAGAACAATTCCAGCTTACACCATCTTGCACTCCAATTTCATCTGCCAAGAACGTCATTTAGATATCATTAAGACACAGACATACAAATCATATCGTGATAAGACATGCTAAAGTATAAGGTCATCTATACCAAATGTTCTAATAAAGCTATACTTAAATGGGTGTTTGTATTACAAATAAATGATGATATCATAGTAATATGGTATTCATGCTTGCAGTAATATAAATAATTCAAAAAATCTCTCAATAATAAAAAATTAAGCATCATTTCTTAACTAAGATATATCAAGTTGCCACCTGATGTTTCTAGAGTTATTAGCAACTTCAATGTACTAAATTTACTACATTTTGACAAACAAATAAATAAACAAATAAAATAGTAGAATTTAAATTATGAAGGTTGTGACAAACTTTATATCTTCTTAGTAACTTTAATGTGCTACTCTTTAAGGAATACATGCTAATGTTTGACCATGCAAAAGGGTTTAAGTGGGATGCTTAAACCATAAGGCGAAGAGATTCCTTTATACTCTATGTCAATCTTGAAGCGTACAAGTTCTTCTGTAACTGTGGACTAAATACTAGTGATATTTTTCTACATGTAACTCAATAACGCAACAACCATGAAGGTGATATTTTCCACTATAATACTAGTTTGGAGAATTGGTCACCTCGAGATAACGCAAGTGGAGAATTCATGTAAACTCAGGTGCAATGGTTCATCCAAGATCAATTAATCTAATGTGTGAATTTAGCATTTTGTTCAGATTATTTGATTTAGATTTATTAAGGATGGAAGGATGCTGAACACAAAATTAAAATGAATTTATTTATGACGATGGTGAAATAGATGGAGATGTTATTAGTAGAATTCAAGTTGGATAGTTGAAGTCGAGGAATGCATCTTGGCCTATTATGTGATAGAAAAGTTCCACTTAAATTTAAGGGAAAATTTTATAAGATAGTGGTAAGACCTACAATGACTTATGGTGCAGAATGTTGGCCAATAAAAGAGAAGCATAAGACTAAGTTAAGTATTGAGATGAGGGGTGGATGAGTGGCTTTACTCTTAGAGATAGAATGCAAAATGAGTATATCACGGGAAAAAGTTGGAGTAGCTCAGTGGTAGATAAGATTAGGAGAGTCGCTTTAGATGGTTTGGCCACATAAAGCGTCACCGTCCATGACCATTAGGAGAGTAGATGCATTAGATTTGTCTTATGTTAAGAGAGAGGTAGACCTAAAAGACTTAGTTAAGATGTATAAAAAATGATCTTAGTATACTTGATTTAAATGAGAATTTGGCACTAATGGGCGGTGGACGAAGGATTCATGTAGCCACCTAGTGGGATTAAGGCTTGTTGTTGTTGTATATTCATTCCATAGAGGACAACGTTACAATACATATTTTTGTAGATGTGGCAATTCCTCTTCAAAGAATAAATTGTTCTTCCTTTTACGAATAGAAGCATTTGCACTCATGTTATAGAAAAAACGTGCTGGTAATTTATAAAAGAATCAATGGTCAGGAAAAATTGTAGAACAACTAAGAATTTTCTCCAATTTTCAGGTATTGAGTGAAATATTATAAACGACTTTCTCAGTAAGCAAATTTTAATGCAAGCAATACCAAGCGATATATTATACCTGGTATGCAATGACATGAAGTAGAACAACTATATGCGCTGGTGGAATTGAACACTGCTAAAGGATTAGCAGCACAACTGCATGCCCATTTCACCTCATCTTGGATCGTTTCTGACAAGGATGTAGTAAATCAATCAGTGATGCAAATTAAAGGAAAAACATGTGTATCTGAGTCAACTTTCATGTAGAGCTTTTTTGGGTTCAATTTTTTTGTGTTTTTTTATTTATTCAAAATAATTTTTAAAAACATGTTTGTCTAATGTATTTTTTAGTGTTTTTATTTTTATTTTTAAAAATAAATCACATTATTTTTGAAAAACACTCAAAACAACTATTAGGTTTTTTTCAAAATAACTATCACTATCAAATATATTTTATTTTGAATTCAAACATAAATAAAATAAAATAAAAATATAATACATAAAATAAATAAATGTGATCACTAACGACCACTTAGAAAAATTTCATAAAACTATACTCTTGTTCCAAAACTCAAATCTTTAAACTGACCACAGCTAATGAAATTCAAGCATAGTAGTCCACAGAAGCAAATGAAAGCAACTTTCATGTGCTGCCCCATTAGTTGGCGATTTCCAAGTATAGCATAAATGAAAGTTCCCTTGATGCCCTGCATCCAGTGAAAAAGGAGTATGAAAGACAACTTTTACATACTATAATTAAAGAAAACCAAAATTATTATTTAAATTTATTCTGATCATGGAATATGTTCTGATAAAAATCAATGGAAGTAGATGAGACATGTATCAATCGTTTAAATTAAAAAACAAAACAATCAAAAAAGTCCTCAACAATGGAAACTTCATACCCCCTATTCAATTAGAAATGGTCATGTTTCATTTTCTCCAAAAATGGTGCTCTCCAAATCCTAAATTCCTTCGATGTCAAGTAAATGAGAACTTGCACTTTCTCAAAAGATTAAGAGAGAGAGAGAGAGCTCTAGAGAAAGGAATTAAACAGGAAAGGTATTTTAGTTGACAGGATTTGTTGTGCCAACGAAAGAAAAGTTAAAAACAACCCGAAATTGAAGATTACATTCAAACAAAAGAACATTAAATTAATTAGTAAATATAAGACTCAAAACAGCCAATGTCAACTCTAAAATGTTAAGGAAAGCAAAATAAATTATTTTTGGCACTAATTGATTTTCCAGTGATTATGACCTACACACAAGCTTCAACTTTAAAGATTGGTTCGATAAAAAGATGCTAACAGCACCTGTCAATGGGCGAGAGTTTTCATATTTCATATGCAAATCTACAAAAACTCAGTTCTTATACATAAAATTGGGCAATACATCTTAAATCCACAAGTCTAAAAGAAATAAGCGTAAATAAAGTGCCAGCGATTTCAGCATTTGTAGAACAATCAAGGGTATGCGATAAACCTAAAAACATTCCCAATAAAATTCAAACCACAATATCTTTTCTCGAGAAAAAAATATTTCATTTTGCAAACAAAACTACTGCCAATCAAACCTTTGGAATACGGTCAATGGATTAGCTGAGAACATAATGCATCCATTCTGAGTCAGTTGAACCTTTCTCCAAATAAAAAGCAATGTAAAAAAATGCAGGATTCTCAATCAAAGTTTAGCCAAAGTACTAAAACGAAGCTGATCTTCGCCTCAGCACATCCATTCAAGATCTGCTATCTTCCCATCAAAGCAAGGACATTACTTGCTCTCTGGCCTATTACCACAAACGCATTGTGCTCAATATCTCGATGCTCTACTTGCCAACCACATCCACAACAAAAACCCTAATGGATCCGATTTAAACCACGAAATAAGGGCATTGACTGAAAGAGAGTGACAAGGGCAGATTTTGAAGCCAATTATCATGATGATGCAAGAGGATGATTTGTATTTTTAAAGAAATAAGAAAAATCCACACGCCAATTAGTCTTGACAAAGCAATTTCACCGCCAACCTGAAGGAGACTTTCCACCCATATATAATCCAATAAGAAATAGTTAACAGCAACAGGCTTAAAAAGATGGAAATGCCATCCAACTCCTTTTTGAGATTGTAGATGGAGCCTTCCTTCTTCCAACTTCTAATTTCTACTTCATTTGCTCTTTCTGTTCCTCTAGCAGCAACAACTGGGAAAGAGACCAAATTCAAAATTTAGCAATGGCAAATTTTTAAAAATCTGACTTCTTTTTCCTAGCTTTCACCAAGAAAGCAAGAGAGAAAGAGATAAGTGAAACGTCTTAAACCGAAGTTTAACAAAAAAAACAAAAAAACAAAAAACGGGATGCATTTATCCTTGCAAGAGAGCCATTCGGAGTTGACAAATCTTTTGCTTGGAAGTGATGTTGAACCGGTTTTTTCATTTATCAGCCGGGGAAGGAATCATGGAATTGAATAATTTTGTTTTTATTTTTTAAAAAATAAATAAAAACATTCTACTCTTAAAAGATATAAAAATTTTCAAGTTGTTTTTAAAGGAATATTATTTATATGTAAATTTGGAGTAGAAATCCAATTAAGATTAAATTTAACGAATGATTTAATTACCCACTTAATAAGAAATTAGTAACCTAATGAGTGGATCATAGCAATTAGTATAATCTATGAAGCATCTATACAAAAGCCTATCATGAAATATATAGAGGAGCACAAACATACTTAATCATGTCATCATAATTTTTATAATAAAAAATACTATATAAATTATATAAAATATAAATTGAGTCATAAAATTCTAACATTATAAATATATAAAAATAATGAAATTTAAAGATGCAAAAATTAAAAATTTATGAAATTAATTAAATGATCAAAAGATCTATACTTTTTGTGTTCATAGAATCAAAATGAATGCATCAACAAAAAGAATTCAATAAGCGCAAGATTACTTAGTATTAAGATGTTTAAAATACACAATTATTAAAATAATAATTTATATTTTAAAAAAGCAATATTGATCATCTATGTGGGTGTTTTAGATTTTAGCTAAAATAATTAAAATTTACATCTCAAAAACTATAAATAGACACTTACTTTTATATATAGAGAACTTGGATTTAAATGAGAGGGATTAGAGATCTAAAAAACTCTAAATTGCTATTCAATGTTCAATGTTGACAATCATTATTATCTTCTATTATTGCCTAATTATTATTGTTTGACCATTTTAACCTAATTATTATTATCAATTAGTCATCATCTAATTATGATCACACGATAGCCATCACTTGACTATCATCACTTAATCAAGCTCATTTGATCACTATCTCTTGACCATCTTTTTTTTTTAGTATTTACTATATACTAACTATTATCATTACCCTTCAATACTTCTCCAATATTCTAAATAATATACATAAGAAGTCAAACTTTAGTTCTATACTCTATGATCATGTATTTTCTAATTGAGAATAAAAACATGTTTTAAATCATTATTAATATAATAGATCATTTCATCTTTGTTAGTCCTTATGCTTTTTTTTTCTCTTTTAAAATTTTTCATTTAAAAGCTATAATATTTTTGTGTTCTAATATTATATTTCTTTATATATTTGTGATTTTTGTGCAAAACTAAAATGTTAAATTATCTATTTACCATTATAATTTTTTAGCACATAATGATTTGCTTATATTTATGTGAAATATTCTTGTTATATCTTCAAGAAATCTAGTCAATCTGAATGGATCATAACACAATATATGTGCTTAAATCTTTTAGAATTAAATTCAAAATCATCTAAGCTCTGAAGTTTAATAAATTTATAATTAAATTGACTGCTTTAATGAGATAAACTCATTGACATAATGATATGAATCCAAATCATCCATGGCCAAATTAACAATAAGAACAGACTCAAACAGTAAGGAATACAAAATACAACAAAATAATACAGAAAATCATTACTGACCTTTCGGGATGATTACAGAAAGAAGCGAGAAGGAAGTTACGGAGATAACAAAATAAAAGCCATTACAGAACAACGCGACAAGAACGGAGATAAATTCTCCCATACGAGCCACCGCATAAGGCATTACGAAAGTTCCCTCGGGAAGACTATTCAAAGATAAGTCAACAAAGGCTTGATAAACAACTACAACAAGTAAATCAAGAATCAAGACCTCAAGAAAGCCGTGACCACATCCATAAGATAACAATAACAAAAGCTTAAAGAAGCAGTAGATCCACTTAGTAAAAAGTAACAGATCTAGGCATAGGAACTTCAAGAAGATGTATAAATAGAGATCAAAAGCCAAACAGAAGGGTAATCAAGATTTTAAAGAAAGAAACTTCTCTCTTCAGTCTCCTTCTTCTTCTCTTCTTCCTGCTCATGTTCTTCTTGGTTTTCCTCACCGGAAACCACCATTCTTCACCGAGAAACTGGTTTCTCCTCGATCCAAACCACTAATTTCCTCTGAGCGTATCGACGGCGAGGTCGGCTGAAACAAAAGGTAAGTGAATTAGATTTCTCGGCTAAACCCTCTCGATCCGATCTTCAACCGCTCGTTCAGCACCATTTGGATTCCACTCAGACTCATCCAACGATCACCGCAAAAGAGATCAAACGGGGAGAACACGTAATCCACTAACAAATCGACGGAGGTAAGTTTTAAGACAAAGGCTCAGGTCGAAACACGATCCAAAGGTGGAGAAAGAAGCCACGATCTACGGCTCAATTCACGGCTCAAACTTCGATCCAGGGCTCGGATCCAACGGCTAATTACAAAACATCGCATCCAACGACTCGAGAAAGCATCCGAAGTTATTCCTTCCAATTTATCGACTCAGTAGGGTTCCAAGCACTCAATGAGTCGATTCAGTGAACAGAACCCAAACCAAGCCGGATCAGACCAATTCAAGGAATTAGGTTCGTATTACATAAAAAGTAATTCAACTTGAGTCCAAATGACTTTAAATCAAGCGTTTGAACTATTATTCAAAGCTTTGTAATATTAGTTGAAAGGTTAAATACTTTTCAAAGTTAGATGTGTATAGTAAAATCAATTGACTCGATGTGAAATTTTTGATGAGCTTAAGATTACTCAATTCTAAGCTCATTATTTAACCACAGGACAAGTGATCCGTGACCAAAATAATCAACATGAATTTTCTAATAAAATATTTTAAGATTTTAACTAAATTTATCAAAATATTACTATCTAAACTCTATAAATAGTACCCCTTTTTTTGTATCATGAAGAGGAAGAGAGCTAAGTGCAAAGTTCAAACTCTCGAGGAGAGCTTAAGCTAATTAACGATCATTAGCAATTATTGTCAAACACCTCTAATTATTGTTATAACCCAACTACTATTATATGGCTTTGCAGCCTAATTATTATTTTCATATTGTTATTGGCTAACCAATATCACTCAATAGATATATTTATTTGACAATCATATTGTAACAATAAAAAGAAACTATCCATAACTTTGAAGTCCTATCTTTTCCAGTTAAGGAGAAGAGTCAAACACTAATATAATCTAGTTAGTGAAACCCACATAATCTTAACTTTTAAGAATCATTTTCACATGATGAAGAAGCAATAAGCTCAAATCATTTTTTTTTCTATTTCATGCAATGTAAGCTATGCTAATTATCTTTATTAACAATTGCTAAACGGATAGTTGTTGATATAATGATATGAGCATCAAAAGTTAAGTTAAGGTAAATGTTTTATGTAAATGATATCTACAAATTGCATCTCCCACTAAAATGCTAATTTAAGTTCACTTACTAATTGTCTAAATTTGAAATATGTTATCGTTTGAATTATTTCATTAGTTCATTTTTTTAATACATTTGATTGAATTTAATCACTAACTTACACATATAATGCATGTATAAGAATTTGAATAAAATCTCTTAGTTGAAAATCTAGACTTAACTGCAAGGCTAAAATATATTACACAATTTCTTTAGTTTATAAATTATAAGTGAAAAGTTCTTTATTATATTTTTATTTCAAATTTTTGCTTGAGTGAATAATTAAAATACATGAGTTCAACTTAAATATGCACATTGTATCTCCTAATCACTTATTATGAAAACTAAGTTGTTAATTTAAGTGCACTTCCTAATTATTAATTTGAGATATATTACCTTTTGAATAATTTCAGTAGATTATGAATTATGAACAAACTATCATTTAGTAGATGTTTTAGTAGGAACTTAAATAAAAAATAGAAATATTTGAGTTTAATTTGTTTAGACTTAATCTTATAATATTTATAATTAATATGTGCTCTTAATACTTATCATACAATGCATATTTATAAATATTATAATCTATAAATTATAATGCATCTTCATAATTATATGATTAACAATAGTATAATAAATAATAATAATAAATTTTTTTGAATATCCAACATATTAGGTGACAATCATTAAGGTGTGGCTAATCCCGTACTCATTGATGTCACTTAAAAACAGATACGTAAGTAAATAATTTTTCTTTAAAATTTATATTAAAAATAAACCTACTATTACACATATTAATGATGTTCCTTGAAAAAACTATTCAAAGAATTGGGTTATAAAATCAAATATTTTCTAAATATTAAATTATAATAAACTTCCAAATTTTATTTGGCCATATATTTTTTTTTTTTGGGACGGTTTATAAAACGTCACATCTTATGGGTGATATCGTTGTATAATCCGTGAGAGTCATGCGATATTATTAACTCACGTATATCGGTCCACGATGTTGATAGGCGTCTTTGGAGATCAACTTCGGTTGAGGGTTCGAGCACGCCCAATTGGGTGCCCGTGTACTTGAAAACAAATCTCAAATGCACAATCTATTTTTGTAAATTTGTTTGATAGCTTTATTCAATTATTTTGATTCCCGCCGATTCTAGTGCCGGAGAACTGATGCACGCTTGTTTTCTAACAACAAAATACAAATGAGCATCCGATTGTTAGATCTACTTTAAGAGTTGCGCAGATTTTGAATTTATTAATAAATAATTAAATATCATCAAGACGACGTTAATGAAGTAAAAGTTTTCTATGATGCTCTGCATAGGATCTTCATGTTGAGAACACGTTAAATTTATTTTTATTTTAACGGGTCGAGCAGGTCCAATGCCAATCTGAGAAATTAAAATAGAATAAAACAGATAATAACTAGCTGCGAAATTAAAAAAAAAAAAAATGGTTGTCCCCACACTGAAAGGGACCACCGACCGAAACTGATTTATTTTAAATGAGTCAAAATAGGGATTGGCCGACAATTATCACCAATGGGCTTCTGAAGAAATCTGAACTAAGTAATTAAACTTATGTTATAACATATATGAAATGCATTTTATGAATATCTTATTTTATCTTTTATCTGAAATTTATTAAATTTGGATAAAATTTTTTGAAAAAAATTTAGTCAAAATTCTATTAGAACTCACATCAGGCTCTACTAAATTTTATATGTTATAACTTAAATTTATTACTATTTTTAATTTTAAAAATATTATATATTTTATTTATAATAAAATGATTGAAATTAAAATCAAAATTGAACAAATATGATAAAATTCAAATTTTTACAATAAGTTGAAAAACAAAACCTAATTTTTAAAATACCTTATCTCGTTATTTTCAATTCTCGGGTTTTAAAGAGAATATATATAAGGGGGATTTACATACATCTGCTGATTAACATGAATTTCTTTATTTGCTCAAACTTTAATTTTCTTAAATAACATAAATCTTATTATTACGTCAAAAATATCACTTTTTTTTGAGTGAAATGTTTTTTTTTTTGAGAATAGGAAAGTGTTAGTTTTATAAATATTGAGTTTAGGTGTGAAATATAATCTGAGAATTCTTTATTTTTATAAATAGAGAGAGAGAGAGAGAGAGAGAGAGAGAGAGAGAGAGAGAGAGAAGGATACTCCAGTCTCGAGCATCTTAATGGTTCAAATAAATGCCAGAGCTGTTGGGAAGGAGTTGGTGGACGTATAAGTCAGAGCTGAACAGGTTAGAGTTGGTATCGGTATTTTCTTCCATAGAACCTATATAGTAGGGGAAGTTAAGCCTCACCTTGCTTCTTTCCAAAGAAAGAGTATGTGCAATTGGAAGCTTTATAGAGAAAAAACTTGAGTTAGAATATTATGATTAAATTTTTATTAAATTTAATTTAGGGTTAAATATAATATATAAATTATTATTTAAATTTTATAATATATTTATTTTAAAATAAATCTAGTAATTTTGAGATTCATTTATAAAAATTTTAATTAAAATATTATAAGCTATTTATTCCTCACTTGCAATACTTTTTGATAGAGTTTTTGAAATCTTGCCCTAACGGCTTCTAGAGAGTTTTAGTTTGAGGAGGTTAGAGTATTGATATTGACAGGCCACCAATATTTTTGTTTGTGTTGAATGGAGACAAATAACCCGTCGTCTCTCAGCTCAGTTGATGGCGGCGTAGAGCCTCCGGCGTGGAATTCTCCGAGTGAGCCTTTATTAAATGGTGGGGAAATTAAAGGACCGCGTGGGTGATGAATGTGACGAGCTCAGGATTAATGTGATAACGTCTATAAAATAGGTGGAGTGTTGGGTGGATACCCTTCCAAAAAAAAAACATGGAGACAAATATATGATCAAAGTCATTCTATAGTATGTTTATCTCAGGATTCTTATTTACCACAGACCAAAGCTATTCAGCTACAAGTGTCTATTAAGGTATTTCACTATTGAGGATTAAAGATCATTTAACTAATTGAATAACTGAAGCGTCTTGGTCAGTAGTTGATAAACAAACCAAGAGGTGCTTGGGTTGTCCTACAGCGTGTGTTGTGTGTGTGAGTTTGCGATTAAATTCGCTCAAATGTCCAAAAAAAAAAAAAACACTAATTGAATAAGATCAGACAAGATTTAAGAAATCTGATATCTAAATGAATTGAATTAAACAACTTTCTACTTGTTTTATTTTTTTATTGGAATGCATATTTATGGTTCACCAAATATTTTACGTAATTCAATGAGAGCACACTTAAATTACAAACTGTTAACCTAATAAATGCCTATGATATATTAAAAATAATTGCAAGTGGAATAAATCATATAAGAAGATGTGAAATTTTACGTAATTCAATGAGATGCACAAATCTTTTTATCATGCATAGATCAGATAATTTGCTAAGTTATTAAAAGGGTACATAATAAGTTTATATTATACATATTACGTGCTAGAAAACCAGTTGTAGTAGAGTGAAAGTTTATGTCTTAGCTTTGTTGTGAAATCCAGCACACACACAGGTATTTAAAGAGTGAACAAGAAAACTCCAGAAATTTTAATGTAAAAAACCTCGAAAAGAGGGAAAAAACTATGGGGCCTAGCTCAGTAAAAGCTTCCATTATATATTTATTTTGGAGTACAAGTTTTCCCGATAATGGGACTACATAATGGTATATATGAGAAGAGGCGACAATAAATCCCAAAATTAGGCAACAACAGTAGTACCATATAGCGTTGAGTTGTAACGATTCTTAATAGTAGAATGATGGTGAACACGAGAACGACGATAAAAGTCGTCATGATGGAGACCGGCGGATGACCGAGAATCGGCCCGGCGGCGTTGACAAAGTCGGGTGTACACAATTGTGTTTGGAGAATTTTCAAGCTTTAGAGCTCTCCTCTCCTTGGCCTCCCTATATGAGAATGAAATTTATAGATTGGAGGAGTAACATCTCGTAAATACATACAAAATTCAACCACTCCACCTTTGGCTCAAAATGATTCCTTTGATCAATTGATGTATTTTAAGTATTTGAATGCTCAAATGAAGTCAAAATTGTGAGATCTTGGACTTATTAGATCCGGCTCGTCGAGATGCTCGATTTGACTATAAACACTCCATGTTTAAGAGTCGATTGATAATAAGTGCTTGATCTCGGTTAGTCTTGATTCAGTCGGTTGCTTTGACATCAAGATTCGTATTGAGTAGAATTTTTTGGTCATATCGGTTGCCTCTATTTTTGGATCAATCATCCAAAAATATATATGTCAAATACTTGAAAATAATAAATTCTTCAATGAAATTTGCGGGTCCATTAACCATACATTTTGAGAGAACATATCTTCATGGGAGCACATGATTATGATCACGGAAGCGGATGCAGACGCGATGTGCGGTATCTTGGTGTGAGATTTTGGGGTTATAGACTATCTGGCACTTACGGTGCTTACAATAGGGCCTTTGCGAAATAGATTGGATGGGCAGTGGAAAGGGTCTTGGCTGGCTTTTGACATCAGTGGCTGAGTGAAAGCAGGTCGCGGAGATTGAAACGGGCATGAGGAAGCTGTCAGTGGTCCAGATGAGGATGGGTTCGATAAGCGGGCGAGTCGAGCTGGAGTCATGAGCCAGGTGCGGCCACTCACCTTATAATGGGCATAAATGTGAGCAGTCTGTAGTGGGTTGAGTCAGCTGGCTTCGAGCAGTGGTGAATGGGGCATAAGTCCATAGATTCATTCTTGGAGGCAGGGAATGGTGGCCGATAAGTGAATCTTGGCGGAGCAGTGGGCGGGCCTGCAGCGTGAACGCGCTGAGTCCACTCGTGCCAGACGTCTATTTTAGCGTTTTGATTTGGGTGGTTTTAATGATTTTTGATCTTTTTGCCTCTATAGGGGGTCTATAAAATCCCAAGGGCGAGAAGGCACATTCTCTTCTTAAGAGGAGGTCATTGAGGTGGTCGAGCCAGCGATACATCGTGGTTCCAATTTTCCCTCGAAAAGAGGCGTCGGTGGCCCGTTGGGAAGTTTGAAAGCGATCAAGGAGCGGTACATCGTCATGTCTGATTTTCCCTCAAGAAGCGTCAACTATACTCGTCGGACCGACCGGGTTCGGAGGCGATCAAGGCCAGCGGTACATACGTCGTGTCTACAATTTTCCCTCGAAAGAGGCGTCAACTGTACTCGTCGGACGATTGGGTTTGGAGGCGATCAAAGCCCGTGGTACATACGTCGTGTCTACAGTTTTCCCTCAAAAGAGGCGTCAATTGTACTCGTCGGACCGACCGGGTTTGGAGGCAATCAAGGCCCGTGGTACATACAGCGTGTTTACAGCTTTTCCTCGAAAGAGGCGTCAACTGTACTCGTCAGACCGACCGGGTTCGGAAGTGATCATCGGCGAAGATAATCGGAGGCGAGTTGGCGATGCGGCGATAATGGCCGACATGTTAATTGATGGCGGTAAGACGGTGGTCGGTGAGATAACCAGAACGATGTGGTAAACCCATGAATATGGCCGGTGATATTCAGCAGCGGAACGGCAGCAGTGGTTAGCAGCCAGCAAGGTGGTCAGCGGCAACAATTAAGCGTCGATAGTCAGCGATGATCGGCCGTCGCGATAACCAAGATTACCAGCGATAATTGCCAGTGGTAGCCGGTGATAGTGTCAGCGGCGGTGCGATAGTGGTTTGGCGCCAGAGGTGTGATAGCGGCAGCAGTAGTCAACGATGCGCTGTCGTAGTCAGCAAGGATAATGCCGATGTGGTAACCGAAGAGATTACCAGCCGATAGTCAGCCAGCGTGGCCGGCAACAGTAGTTAGCGGCCGACGGGTGGCCAGCAGCAATAGCGATAGTAATCAGCAGTGGCCTGTCAATGTTAAGCGAGATAATCGAGCAATGGTGTAGCCGGAGAGAGCGCGATAATTGCCAGCGGCAGCGGCAATAATCAGCGGAGTAATCAGCAGCAATGTAGCAGTATCTAGCGTCAGTATCAGCGAGATAATGAGCAACATTAGTGGCAGCATGTCAGCAGCGATAGCCGGCGGCAGCAGTGGCACAGCAGGTATTCACCAGCGTCAGCGGCAATGATTACAGCGATAACCGGCAACGATAGTTAGCAGTCAGCCCAGGGTAGTTGCAGCCAGTAATAACCAATGTCAGCATAGCGGCAGCGTCAGTAATCCAGCAGAATGGCGGCAACGATAGTGGTAACCGGAATTCCAGCGATAGTCAACAGCCGTAATCGGTAAGCGGTAATCAGCAGCAGTGGTTTCGGCAAGAGTGGTCAGCAGCAATCTTGATCGGTAATCAGCGAGATGGTAATGATAGTGTAATAGCGGAAGATGCGCGATAGTTGCGTAGTAGCCAGCGGCAATTAATCAGCAGCGGTAACCGGCAACAGTGGTGAAATGAGAACGAAGGTGGCAGCGGTATGATGTGCAGTAATCAGCAGTGGTAATAGCGTCAGTAGTCAACGAGATGATAACAACGATGTAACCGCGAAGGATCAGCGATAGTGGATGCCGGCAACAGTGTTAGTCAGCAGAGTTGTGATATTATGCCAGCGATAGTAGTGTCAACAGTGGAAGCGTCAATAATCACGAAGCCGCAGTGGTTAATTAGTCGGGGGTAGTGGTTGATAGCATGGTGTCAACAGTGGAAGTGTAGTCAGGATCCGGCGATAATGATGATTTTGACCTATCCAGGTTGTTTGTCAAAGTGTTACGATGGCGATGCTTAATGTGGAAGATATTGAATTAAATTGAGATTTTGACTCATGCAGGTTGTTTGTTAGAGTGTTACCCGATGACGTTAACCTGTGTGGAAGAGGCCGTGAGAAGTCCACCAAAGACCTTTTGACCTTCCTAGGTTATCTGTCAGAGTCTTTGCTCGATGACGTTAACCTGTGTGGAAGAGGTTGAATTGAATCCGCTGAGGATTTTTGACCTATCCAAGGTTGTTTGTCAGAGTCTTTGCTCGATGACGTTAACCTGTGTGGAAGAGGTTGAATTGAATCCGGATTTTGACTATCGAGGTTATTTGTCGAGTGTTACCGATGGCGTTAACTGTATGGAAGAGGTCAAATTGAATCCGCTAAGGATTTTTGACCTATAAGAGGTTGTTTGTCAGAGTGTTACCCGATGACGTTAACTTGTATGGAAAAGGTCATGGGAAGTCCACCAAGGACCTTTTGACCTATCATAGGTTGTTTGTCAGAGTCTTTGCTCGATGATGTTAACCTATATGGAAGAGGTTGAATTGAATCTGAGAATTTTTGACTATCAGGGTTGTTTGCTGAGTCTTTGCTCGATGATGTTAACGTGGAAGAGGTTGAATTGATCGTTGAGGATTTTGACCTATCGAGATTATTTGTCGAGTGTTACCCAGATGGCGTTAACTTTGTGGAAGAGGTCTTGAATCCAAGGATTTTGACCATCAGGTTGTTTTGAGTGTTAGATGGCGTTAACTAGGTGAAGAGTGGGAAGTCCACTAGGACCTTTTGACCTATCTAGGTTGTTTAGAGTCTTTGCTCGATGGCGTTAACTATGTGGAAGAGGTTGAATTGAATCCGAGGATTTTGACTGTCGAGGTTGTTTGTTAGGGTGTTACCGATGTAACTATATGGAAGAGATCGAATCTAAGAATTTTGACTATCAGGGTTGTTTGTCGAGTGTTACGATTACGTTAACACATGCGGAAGAGGTCGAATTGAATCCGAGGATTTTGACATATCGAGATTGTTTGTCGAGTGTTACGATGGCGTTAACTGTATGGATGAGGTTGAATTGAATTGAGAATTTTGACCCATCAGGGTTGTTTGTCGGTGTTACGATGGCGTTAACTATGGATGAGGTTGAATTGAATCCGTTGAGGATTTTTTGACCCATCGAGGTTGTTTTCAAAGTATTACTTGATGACGTTAACCTGTATGGAAGAGGTCAAATCAAAACATCCGTTTGTGGTTGTATCCAAAGTTGCTTCTTAACCTTGCTCTTATTTTTCCATGAGTATGATTGAAAAATCATAATTTGCAAAGCTATATCTCTTCTCAATGTTGAAATATCCTCCAACTTTGACTTATTTCTTGGGATGGTAATCGATTAAATGCTTAACATATTAACATGGGTGATCTTCTGAGATTAAGAGTTGCCCCCAATTTTTGATAAAATCTGAAGAAACGAAGTTTGATGAATCTTCATTCTTCACTTGCGCTCCTTAAAAGCTTGAAATGCTCCACCTCGATAGTGGTTTTGATCATGTTGGGAAACTTAATTGCCATACAAGATGAAATGATGGGAAGTAGGTTCCCACAGACGGTGCCAAACTATTGCGTGCTAGAAAACTAGTTGTGGTAGAGTGAAAGTTTATGCCTTAGCTTTGTTGTAAAATCCAGCACACCCACAGGTATTTAAAGAGTGAACAAAAAAACTCTAGAAATTTTAATATGGAAAACCTCGGAAAGAGGGAAAAAAATCACGGGGCCTAGCCCAGTAAAAAGCTTCCACTATATATTTGTTTTGGACTATAAGTTTTCTCGATAACGGGATTACATAATTGTATATGAGAAAGTCTGACAATGAGAATCCCAAAATTAGGCAACAACAACCATATAATCACGTTCAGGTTGTAATAGTTGCTAGTGGTAGCAGATGATGGAGAACAGCGGGAACAACCACTGAAAATGAAAGTCATCATGATGGAGACCGGCGGAGAATGACGATGGCGAGGATCAGCGGCGACGGCGGCGGGCGGCGGCAGTGGTTGACAACCGTCGAGTGGTGGCACGATTGTGTTTGGAAGATTTTCAAGCTTTAAAGCTCTCTCCTCTCTCTTGCTTGGCCTCCCCTCATATGAGAAATGAGGGGCTATTTATAGATTGGAAGAGTGACATCTCTGTAAATACATGCAAAATCTGAACCACTCCACTTCATTGGACGGCTCCAAATGATTCCTTTGATCAGTTGATGTATTTTAAGTATTTGAATGCTCAAATAAAGTCAGAATTATGAGATCTTAGGTTTGTTAGATCCGGCTCGTCGAGATGCTCGATTTGACTATAAACACTCCATGTTTAAGAGTCAATTGATAATAAGCGCTTGATCTCGGTTAGTCTTGATTCAGAATCATATTGCTTTTGACATCAAGATTCGTGCTTCAACTAGTAGAATTTTCAATGTCATATCAATACATAAATTGGAATGATAAATAATGAGATATCGCTTTGAAATAGTCATATAATGAAGAAGAACAACATTCATAATTATAGTGGTTGTTCTTCTTCTAATACAAAGGCAAGCAAGTCTTTGTGTGTGTGTGTGTGTGTGTGTGTGTGTTCCAACTAAAGAAAAGTGTGTGCTATTGTTGACTTCATGCCACAAATATTCTTCTTGTGTACCAAGAATCAACACCATAAGAGAAAGCCAACTTCTCTTCCATATTCATGTAAACCCTATAAATAAAACTTGCATCTTCGTTTAATTGATTTGTTATAGTAACAACATGATATAGAATAAGGATGTAAGTTACATAATGTCATATATATATGAGAAAAAAAATTAAAAATTATAATTATTCAATGAGCTTCACTGAGCAAGAGATGGTTTTAAATAATTTTCAACAAAAGAATTATGATTAAGGAATAATATAATTATCTTCATCAATATTGTATATAATTTAGTAAATATTACAACATGATTGTACCTTACATGTAAAATTCAAATGAATTTATGATTTTCTCTCACATTCATAAAAGATGATGTTAAGCTTTGTAACTAGAATTAAATTGAGCTTGGACTAAAAAAACATTCACTTTGTGGCATATGTAGCATAAAAAAAATATGGATTTTTTTTAAGAATTTAGGGTGGTGATGGAAAGATTGGGAACATATGCCCAATCTTAGAGCTCATTAATGATCCCTTATAAGTGTGAGGACAATAAACACATATGTATACACACACACACACACACACACACACACACACACACATATATACATATATATATTACTTGAAAGTAAGTCAACTACTACTGCCAAATTGTGTTTTAATCATGTGTTTTATTAGGGCATTATTCTATACTTTGTAATCCTTTTATAAATATAATGAATTATTTTTCCTTTGTCTATGATTTTTCTCATCTAGAATTTTTTTTTTCATTTAAATGTGTTATTCCCTTTATTTATTTTATTATTCATCACTTCTATTTCATAATAGATGCCTTATCCCTTCTTTAGAATGACATTCTCAAGCATGAGAGTTTTGGCCAAGAGAGATTCCTCTCTCTTCTTCTTAACTAAAACAAAAAAGGATTTGAACATTCAAATGAAGTTAGTACTTGATTCAAAGATGAGAGTTCAGAATTGATGAAATTTCAAATTAAATAATAATCAATCTTTTAAAGCAAAGCCAAAATTAAGGAGTCGTATTAAAGAAGTATTATTGGAGTCAATTTTAAATTACAAATCAAACATTAACTTTTTTGAAGCAAAGCTTAAATTAAAGAGTTATACTAATAAAATATTACTTCATTTAATTTGAAAATTTAAATTTTAAAAAATATAGAACGACCAATGAAAAATTTTATTGATTTATTGTATTTTTATAATTATATATAACAATAATAAATGCTTGATAACATTCTAGTAAAATATAAATTTGTATGAGATAAGGTAGAATGATAAGGCATTTTTGTATGTAGGGCTTGATGCTCTCTCTTATAAATTTTGATAAATTGCCTATAAAATATTATTTATATTTTATTTTAGCTATGAATGAGGCATTGAGTTTTTTATAGTACATTTCTTTTTTCAGGACTCATGATAGTGTTAATATAGAATATTATTTATTATCTTATTTCATATCATGAATAAAGCATGCATTTTTTGTTATGGTTATATATATATTTTCTCATTGTCATCATAATGTAATCTCTACTATCTACTAATTGATTTCCTACTTGTTTAAGCTTGGCCTCCAATCTTTATTTCACTATGGTCAAAAGCTATTCCTAACATATCCTTCCTCAACACCACCTTCCATCTCCTTTATTAAAGAACTTATTATATTACTTATGCTAGTATACCTGAACTTTGTCATAGTAGCAAGGGTTGATATCCATCACACATTAGACATCCCATTGCTTCCCTATCATTTGTTAATTTGAGTGTGGAGATACTAAGGGACAACTAAATGATGTTTATATAAATAAGAATTTACATAAATTTGAGAATTCTAATAATCCTACATGCAATAAAATAAGATCATAAATATCTTGAAATCAATTCTCATATTATTCCCTTTATAGAAACAATTCAAATTAAATCTCATTATAGAATTTATAATAATGAGGATGTTACAAATTATATTAAAAAACTCTAAACTTGATAGAAATTTTTTTTCTTCATGACATCTACAAAAAGCCAAATAAAATATCAACTTAAAATATATTTAATCAATCATTTGGTTGAATTTGTACTAAATTTATGTCCTTCATATGCTTTTCAAGTAAAGAGTATCAATAGAGACATACTCACACTAAATGATCATATTGATTGATAATTTTTTTTAGCTTTCATTTTCACCTTTTAATTATTTAAATTTAAAATATAAAAATAAAAAATACTGAGTGAATTAAGTAAATCATTATTAACAATTGTAAACCTTTAATAGCTCACTATAAACCAACTTATGAAATCCTTAATGACTCGTCATGAATCTACTAAACCTTAAACTCTTAATGGCTTGCAATAAACCTATCAAAGCTTGATTTTGATCTAATTTCACTTAAAATTCACTAAACTCCAAACTCAATTGGACCTTCTTTAGGATTCAAAAGAGAGGTTATTAATCCAGATTATGTGATAGGGAGAAGCCTTTTCTCACCATCCCCTTTTTGAATTCATTGGAGGGGTAAATCTCTTCTCAATCCACAACTAAAATTTTTTCCCCAAAGAAGTTATATCAAAAGGTGAACTTTCCCATGACTTAGGTTGAAGTTTGAAAAGACATATATGGATATAGGTTTCTCCTAAACTCAAATCTCTCTTTTTTCTAATTCCTTTAATTGTTGTAAATTATATGTTTGATAGATAATAAAAAAAATTATCCAATCATGCACAAATTTTTATGCATTTTTTGAATTAAAATTTTCATAGTTAAACTCAAGACCATCGAATCTCCACATTCAACAAACTTAAAATTGAATTTGACTTCTTGATAAGATAAACCTATCAATACCAAAAGTGATTTAATTTGAGTCCAACTGAGCTCAAATCAAGAACTTATGGTTAGAAACTTTAAGACTTTTGTTAAAGGGTCAAATGATCTTCAAATCTTATATGCATGAAATCAAATTAAGCATGTCTAAGACAAACTCAAGTACTCTAAGATTATTCAATTCTGAAGTGATTAAAGCATTTAATCGATTGAATGGTATATATTTAAATGAACTAATACATAATATTTGATAGAGTATTTTAGAAATTTTTTGCTAAACTTATTAACAATTTTCAAAAAAAATTATACATATTCTATCAATCTTCATATAAAGAGAGGATATGACCTTAACATGAAATAAGAGAGAGTTTAGAGATCTACAAAACTCCAAGGCCTTGTATAACAATCAACACTGACGATAAACACCAACAATCTTTGTAAATAAACACTCTTGTTTTATTGTCATTATTCAATTATTATCACTCAATCACCATCATCTAACCACCATTCTATCATCATAACATGATTATTAGAGCTCAATTTCCATCCTCTAAGTATCGTTGTCCAACTTTCATCACTAGATTCTTATCTTTTGCTTACTATCATCACTCTTTTCCATTTTCCTAGTAATTTCTACTACAAACATATTAGAACAAGTTAATGTTTTAAATATTGTAATTCTATCTTCTCCAATTGAAAAGAAGAATTGACATTTATAATCTTATTTATAAATTAGATAATTTTAATTAAGCTAAGTCTTGTGATTTTTCTCTTTCTAAATTTTTCACATAAAAAATATGTATTTTTAGTGTTTTAATATTCTATTTGTGTGGTAGATCTTCATATAAAATTGAGATGTTAATCTTATAATTTTACCATTATGACTATTATAACACACAATTACTTTTATGTAAAGTCCCTCAATGATAAATATAAATGTTAAGGGGCTTATATTTATATAGATGCTAAAGTATAGTTATCTATTATTTAAATGTTCATCATTAAGGCATAATTAGCAATGTGAAGTTCTATTTCTTATTTTGAGATAACATCATGTCTGACCAAAGTTTGTAGGTTTTTGAAGATGACCATCACTTCACATAATACTTATTTATACATACAACTAAATAAGAAATCTTTAGACCCTAACACAACTAAACACTTAAAGAAAGAGAATTATTATCATCACCTCAAGTGTAGTTATCAACATGATGGGCATGAGTTTGCTTTAGAGTAATTTAACATTATAACATTTTTGATGTTAGGGATAATGAGTCGGCGAATTTTTTGTCACCCCTAACTTGAGGTAAATACAAAAGTCTACTATTTGGTGATATCCAAGGTTTTTAATGATGATAAATTGCTGAATTTCAATAGCACACCACAAGTTATTTAGGTTTGAAAAAGATAAAACACATTTTTAAAATTATAAAAATGCTTAAAATGCTATGGGGATGTTTGAGATCAATTTTGTTTTGTATTTTTTTGTTTTATTTTAATGATGCTTTTAAAAACATGTTCATTTAATAATTTTTTTACTTATTTTTAATTTTTTTTTTGAAAAATAAATAATATTATTTTAAAAAATATTCAAAGCAACTTTTATGTGTTTTGAGTGATTTTAGAAAACAATCATTACCATCCAAAAATATTTTTGTTTAGAAATAAAATATAAATAAAATAAAATAACAAGAAATTTTTTTGATTAGGAGATTAATGACTCAAAGATATGAGAGCCAACTAAAGTGGATAGAATTAAGAAGAGACCCTTTCGAAGGAATTTTTCACTTAGTGGAGAGGTTACTGAGTCATTGCTTCTTAGAGGAGTTGGGGGTTTAGAAGCAACTTGGGAAGGAATCTAAGTACTTCAGAAAGTGCGTTAAGTTGGAGAGAAAGAGAATAGTGGTAACAAAATTTAGGTAAAGCTTCATCCTCATATTACGCATTTCATCCATAAATGACAGGTTTTAAAATTCATCTTGCTTCACTCCATCAACCTTTTGAGGCAATGACATATGTATTATATTTTTCTTTTTTATATTTTTTTTAAGTGGTAGGCTAGAAGAGAACCTCTTGTGCATGTTGTTAATGAAGGTTATAAAATAATATAAAAAAAAATTTTCTCACGACTAAAACAATTCTTAAGGCAAGAGAAGCCAAATAGTCAACAAAAAATAGAGAATCATCCATCTAATGACTTAGAAAATGAGTAAGCAAATGGTGTATAATGATCATGTTGAGTAAACATATTTTCGTGTAATATAAAGCTAGATCAAAACATTAGGAAAGAATACAAGATCTTGAGAAAGATATTGTTGTTATACTAGAAAAAAATAGATGAGAGTTTTGATAAGCAAAAAGATTAGGATATTAACCCGTCTTCAGTAGTTTTAGTTGGCTTATGTGTGGAATAAGAAATTATACATGCAAGGTGCCTTTCAATGTAGTAAGTGGATTTTTTTTTCCTTAAGACCTTCACAACTAAGTGCACTCACAATATAGTACTATTGAGGTGAGTGATTGATAAATAAACTAGACAACAAGAAAAACATGATTATGGAAAGTGTATAGAAAGAATGCTTGAACTAACACCAAGCCATATTATTTCTGAAAACTAGGAAAGATGGTTATCAAAGGTACCTCGAATACATGACTATTCTTACCTATATATAGACTCACCAGAACAGAACTAAAGCTAAGTAATAGGAATAGCGGGATGAGACTAATTACAAGAATAACCACCATAAAATTGGATCAAACACCAACAATCTCCACCTTGATTCTGTTTTAATCATCCACCATCATCATAACAATTTATTAAATTCAAATAGTGTTTGAATTTTGCAACGGGTAAGGATTTAGTCAATATATCAGCAGAATTGTCTTGAATTGAAATTTTCTTCACATCTATCCTTCCGGCTGCAATGATGTCTCTTATGAAATATAATTTTATATTAATGTGTTTAGATCTCTCATGAAAAATAGAGTTTTTCATGAGATGTATAGCACTTTGGTTGTCACAAAATATGTTGATTTTGTTTTGAAAATATCCCAACTCTTCCATAAAATTCTGAAGCCAGAGGGCTTCTTTAATGGCTTCCGTAGCTGCTATAAATTCTGCTTCAGTTGAAGACAATGCTACAATGCGTTGTAATGATGATTTCCAGCATCTGCATTTCCAAAAATAGTGAATATGTATCCATAAATTGATCTGTGGGTATCCAAACAACCTGCAAAATCTAAATCTGTATAACCTGTAATTATTTCCCCTCCATCATATTTTCCTCCAAACTGCAATCCTCAATTCAATGATATTTTAAGGTATCTAAAAATCCACTTTACTGCTAACCAATGTGTTTTTATAGGATTAGCCATGAATCTGCTAACATACTCATTGAATAGGCGAGATCAGGCTAGTGCATACCATTCCATACATTAGACTTCCAATTGCATTTGCATAAGGAACTTTGTTCATATATTGTGCTTCTTCATACGATTTTGGAGAATCTTCATGTTTTAGCTTGAAATGACTTCCCAAAGGTGTTTGAACAGGTTTAGAATTCTGCATACCAAATCTGTTTAAAACATGCTTTAGATATAATTCTTGTGAAAGAAAAATTTTGCCTTCAAACCTATTCCTTTCGGTTAGAATTCCCATACCTTCATTTCAAATTCTGTAGACAACTTCCTTTTTAGAAAATTCACTTCTGATCTTAGTTTACTGGCTATGAGTATATCATCCACATATAGAAGCAGAAAAACATCAATGCTTTTATCTGGTGATTTCTTCAAGTATACACAGTGATCTTGTTTACTTCTTTCAAAGCCAATTTGTCTAATAAAAGTGTCAAACCGGACATACCATTGCCTTGAGGATTGCTTTAATCCATAAATGGGTCTTTTAAGACAACAAACAAAGTTGTTGTTTCCTTCTTCAAATCCTTCAGGCTATTGCATATAGATGGTTTCTTCCAAATCACCATGTAAAAAGGTGGTCCTGACATCCATTTGATCTAATTCTAAATTGAATTTAGCAATAATGGATAACACCACCCTTTAGAGGTTTGTTTGACTACAAGAGAAAATATTTCATTATAATCTATTCCTTTGTTATGTGTGTAGCCTTTGGAAACTAACTTTGCCTTAAACTTGGGCTTGTGGTTGTTGTGAGTATCTAACTTTCTTTTGAATATCCATTTGCTACCAATGATATGTTTGTTCTTTGGCTTCTCAACTAGTTCCCATGTGTGATTTTTGTGTAATGCTTCCATTTCTTCCTTCATAGCACATAACCAATGTTGAGTTTTGCAGCCACGCCTTCCGATAATGGATAACGCTCATTGTCTTTATTCAAGACAATTAGTGCAAATGCAATTATATTAGCAAAATAAAATCTATTAGGTGGTCTTGATTCCCGCCTTTCTTGATCTCTAATTAGCTGATATTCTTGATGCACATCACTATTTTCAGCAAATGATTTAGTCTCATCACTGCATAAAGGTTGTCTATCTGTTCCTTTCTCATTTTCAGCGATTTCAAATTACTCCACCTGAAGTTTATCTTTTGCATGATAAAGATCACTTTCATCATTCAACTTCTCATAATTCTTGAACATTGGAAAGTCAATTTCATTAAAAGTTACATCCCTATTGATAACACATTTGTTCATATCTTTTTCAATACACCAAAGCCTATATCCTTTAATTCCTTCTGGATATCTAAGAAACACACATTTAATCGCTCTTGGTTGAAGCTTACCTTAATTAATGTGTGCGTATGTAGCACAACCAAAAACTCAAAGTTTGCTATAATCAGGTGGATGACCAGTCCATTGGTGTTTTGATATTCAAAGCTGAAGAGGGAGATCTATTAATCAAATAACATGCAATTTTAAGTGTTTCTCCCCAAAAATCTTTTGACAATCCAACACTTACCATCATGCTTCTCACTCTATCGAGCAACGTTTTATTCATTCTTTCTGCCAAACCATTTTGTTGTGGAGTGTTTGTAACTGTTAAGTGCTTTGTTATACTTTCATTTGCACAATACTTATAAAATTGCTTTGAACAAAATTCTAATCCATTATCGGTTCTTAACTTCTTAAGTCTCCTACCGACTTCATTTTCTATTATTTTTTTCCAATGTTAAAAATTTTCAAAAGCTTCATCTTTGGTCTTTAGACAATACACCCAAACTCTTCGTGAGTAATCATCAATGAGTGACATAAAGTATCTTGCTCTACCTTTGGTTGCAACTTTTGCAGGCCCCCAAAGATCACTATGCACATAATCAAGAATCCCTTTACTACAATGTTTTGCTATTTGAAATTTAACTCTATTGGATTTGCCAATCACACAGCTCTCATAGAATTCCATTTGATTTAATTTATCACCACATAATAAATTCTATTTGCTGAGCTCGATTAAGCCCCGATGGCTAATGTGCCCGAGCCTTAGATGCCAAAGCCTGGTTGACTTCTCGCTAGTAGATACAAAACCTGCTACAGGATTGATCATAACTTTACCTTGTAAAGCATATAGTCTATTGTGAGGGAACCTTTCATCACAACCATTGTTCCTTTGATGATTTTAATTTATCCTTGATCTATTTTTACATTACATCCATTGGCATCTAGCATTCCTACATATATTAAATTTCTTTTAAGTTCGTACATACACCCTTCAATGTTCTTATGCACCCGTCGAACATTCTGAAAGAAACTGATCCTTCTCCCATGACTTTACAAGCTTTATTATCTCCTAATAAAACCATTCCTCCATCAGCTTTCTTAAGATCTTGAAAGTAATTTTCATTTGGAGTCATATGAAAAGAGCACCGAATCTATAATCCACTCATCTATCGTGTATTTATTAGAAACCGCCAACACTTCAGATGACTCATAACCATCAAAATTTGATGCAACAGACCCTTTCCTTCTTCTTTGAATGTATTCCCTTGCCATTTGCCTCTTTCCGGACAAACCCTTTTAAAATGTCCCTCTTTATGGATGTGAAAGCATTTTCTTGAAGTTTTGAATTTTGATCTTGATTTTCCCTGATAATGTTTGTTGTTTTTGTTACTTCTTTGATCAGGTCTTCCTCTGACTATTAGATTATCACCATTCCTTTCTTCCTTTATTTCATATTTTCTTTGAATCTCCTTTGACATCAATATTGATTTTACGTCAGTCATTATCAAAGTTTGTTTTCCATAAAGCATGGTGTCTACAATGTGTTCATATGATTTCGGGAGTGAACTAAGAAGAATGATCCCTTGATCTTCTTCATCAATCTTAACATCCACATTCTTGAGTTCAAGAATCAGTTTGTTATACTAATTCATATGTTTTCTCAAATCTTTAGATTCATCCATCTGTAAGGTGTATAGTTGCTTCTTTAGGTATAATCGATTAGCTAAAGATTTTTTAAGATATAATGAATGAAGCTTCTCCCAAACATCAATAACTGATTCTTCTTCCACCACCTCTCACAACATTTCATCACCAAGACACAAAAGAATAGCTATGTGCTTTTAACTGCAATTCTCGTGCCTTCAATCTATCTTGAATTGCTGCCAGACATTCTCTTGAGATGGCATCAACTAATCCTTGATGTACAAGAAGAGCTCTCATCTTAATTCTTCACAAACTGAAATCATTTTCTCCCAAAAACTTATCCACTTCAAATTTCTGCATTATACTCATCCCTGTTTTCTTGTGGTAGCTCTGATACCACTTGTTGATAAATAAAGCAGACAACAAGAAAAATAAGATTATGGGAAGTGTATAGAAAGAATACCTGAACTAACACCAAGCCATATTATTTCTGAAAACCAGGAAAGATGGTTATCAAAGGTACCCCGAATACATGACTATCCTTACCTATATAGACTCACCAGAATAGAACTAAAGTTAAGCAATAAGAATAACGGGATGAGACTAATTACAAGAATAACCACCATAAAACTAGATCAAACACCAATAGCGACCTTTTAAAGAGTCAAAAAAAAAAAAAGTTGAATCTCAATCTGTTAGTGGTCTCACATCACTTAGGCTAAAACTGTGAGAGGAAGAAAGAAAAATGAAATAGAGAGAGAAAAAAAAATAATGAAAGCACTCCAAGAATCTAAGACCTCAATTTAGGAACACATAAAACATCCTTTAACTTGTAGGGGTCCTTTCCTATTTATAGATTTAGACTGACCACTAGGCATTACAAAATCGGTTATACTCATCTCTTAAAGTACAATGGAACGAACCTAATAATGTATCCCATTAAGTTGGGACATTTCATGCAATTACAACAACTTTGATTGGTGTGATTTGAACTAGATGTTCTTAAAGTATGAGTAAACTATGACCCTTGTCTTAAACCTAGTTAAAGATGTTGACCTTTATCTCTAACTCAATCCAAGGGCAACTTGGCAATATAATAAACTCATCAAATTCATCATTAAACGAGATGAGCTGGCTAAAGAGACAATACATTGAATATTATAGTTTATGTTATTACCATATTGGTGGTGTGAATTAAAAGTTTATTGCAGTTGGCCAAATACTAAAATTCATTTTCAAGCTAAAACTTTAGATTTATAAATGAGAATCAATCATTTGATATTTCTACATTGATCATATTCTTCTCTTTTTGGAAGCTAAACTAAATGTTATATTCGCATGCTTTGACCTCATCTTCAACATGAGTCCTTGTTCCATTCTCCTCTCCAGCAGAACTTTTTCCTGAGCTTCTAGAATCTCATGGAAACCTGTAACTTAACCACCATATTAAATTAATCTTTTGCATTTAGTAGTTAGAACTTGGCCACCGAATAAAACTAGCAAAATCGGTTTTCTATGTTGGATGGCTAACTAGAGAGCAAAATTCCTCCCAAACCAAAGAATTACTATCGAACAAAAACTTCTTAAAGCTATAACTTGAAGATCTTTCAATACTAATGAATGGTTGGTAACTTTCAAGAAAAAAAAAGAGTAAAGAATTGAATGATTTGTTATAACATTCGGTCTCCACAATTTTCGGTGTAATGAATAAGAAGGTAATATTTTTTTTAATTTGTATATTTTCATTTTATGTTATTAATATTTTGATATGAAATAAAAAATATATATTTTTATCCTGAATATTTGTTTTGGTTTTTCCTGAATATTGTATAAGTAGATTTATATGGTGATTATGATAGTCGTGAGTGATGATGACAATTAGGGTAATGAATGGTATAGAGGTGAGAAGATTTATAAAAGACAAAAGATGACAATGACAAACAACTTAAAGTATAGATATGAAGAAATGATAAAACCTAACAGTGATAATTGATAATTTTTATTTTGAAATTAATAAAAATAACTAGAAAATTTTAAATATTATTTTGAGTATTTTTAAAAATACATTGATTTATTTAAAAAATAAATAAAAACAACTAAAAATATAACTTAAATTTATTTATTTATGCTAAAATAAAATTAAAAATGGATTTCAAATATATCCTAAAGTTTTGCCTAACATATATATCAGTATACCTTTGTAGTTCCATATGATGCAAAATCATCATTATGATATCACATAGAATATATATAACTGAAATGTACACAAATTATATGTTAGAAAATTCATATAAATGGAGTGATAGTTTTATATCATAACTTGACACAAAGATTCCTCACAAGCACATAAATAAAAAAAAATAATGTAGAAGACATTAGAGTTTTGAAATTATAAAAAACTGACAGTTCGAACCAATTTTGGCTGGTTGAATGCAAAGACCGGCTTTTTAAAAAAAAAAAATATATGGCCGGTTCACAATTAAACCTGCCGATCCGATCCGATTTTTAAAACATTTTGTATAAGACATATTTTTTTTTTTTGCATATAACTCAATTTGTAATATCACAATTATTAACTATTTTAAAGTAAAATACATAATTTCAAACATAAAAAATATTATATAAATAAATATCATATCTTGAGTATATATGTAAATGCACAAGAATTATTTGGTATGTATGTAAATTTTCATATATAATTTGTTAGAATTTTAGAAAATTTTCAAAAAATTAATTAATCACATGAATTAGATTAAATATTTATTCAAAATTGACCATTTTCAACTCTATTCCAACTTAACTTGATGAGAAACTAAAATTTTTAATTTTGAAAGGGTCATATTACAGAAGCTGAACTTGACCCATTTGAAGCCTTCAAGACTAATATTGTAATAAATTGAACTCAAATTGATCATATTTCACCCGCCTAAGGGCAGTATACTAATAATGAATTTCTTGATATTATACGAACCATGAATCTCTTGATATTACTCTAATCTATAGGCATACAAAGGAAAATAAGGCTTTTGAACAAGGCAAAATAATGTTTGATGGGCTGAGTTTTGAGCGGAGGATAATATGTGCGGTACTTACGGGTGTAAGTGAGTCAAGCCGGCCCGCGAGTTGACTCGAGCTTGGCTCGTTAACGAGTCATGAGCTCGAGCTGTTCGAGCTCGATGACTCGACAGTTTATGGTCGACTGCTATAAGAAATGTAATTATCCTATATCACATTATCAGTTTAATAATTTATCGAGCTTTTTAAACGAGTTCGAGCATTTGAGTCGAGCTTGACTTTCTTTAAATCGAGTTAAGCTCGAGCCTGGTAATTGAGCTCAAGTCGAGCTCAAGCTCAATAGGGTTTAAACAAGCTTAGCTCGATTAAATAAAAAGTCGACTTGACTCGACTCGTTTACACCCCTAGTGATACTTGAGAGCAATCTTGCTAATCAATTTAATTCACACACATGCGCACATGCACACACAAGGTAAAATATGATAAAATGTATTTCAATATTCATCTTATAAAATAATAATTTGATGGAACATTTAAAGTTAAATTACTTTTTTATTATTAACTTTGACATATAACTCATTTACACACAAACTATATTATAAGTCAAAATAAATATTATGTTTTCTTTGCCACTTTATATTTTTTATAATAAATTACAATAAAATATTTAAATTTAAATGTTTATGAATTTGTATGAATGATTTGAAGAGATTTTATTGGTTCTATGACACATCAGTGACCATTATTACAATTTTTTTAACTTCACATTTTGAATTTGTGTTGTTTTTATCTTTGTAAAAATAGAATGAAAATGAACTATATCATCTAAGAAAATAAAATTTAAATTTTTAGATGGGGATTTTTCTTCTACTTTTAAATTTTTAAATCTGAAAAAGAAAGAGAACACCATTTTAAAAGGGTTAATTTTTAAACTAGGCCACTTTAAAATGTTAATTACGTGATTAGGCACGAAAAAAAAAAAATTTAAAATAGTTAGTCGGTCACCATCATCGGCCGACTGGCAGCCAAGCCACAATCTGGCCGCTAATCGACCATTAATAATTTTAAAAAAAATTAAGTTGGCTGTATACATTTTATGGTCGCATTTCCTCAGCAGATGTCGGATTTGGGAGTACTTGGTATCGTTGGAAAGATAATAAAAAATCCTACAACTTTTATGTTCAACACTTTTGACGAATCTCGTCCGGTGACATGCAGTGTTTACAAATGCGCGAATTCAGAAGTTACAAAAAACTTAGATATTGAGTTTGAATCTTTATGCAATTATCAGTTGAATCTCAACTCTTCGCATTTGATTTGGTCAAAATATTCAAATAATATAATACAGTGGAATAATACAATAAAAATGTACATGAATGACTAAGAGATCAGAAATATAAAATAACATAGAGTACAACCCCTCCACACCTATCTTCGGCGATGTCTCGTGGTGGAATCGATCACGCCTGGAGTGTAATGTGTGGTCGCCGCGTGGCCGATCGCGATGATGATTGATGGTCCTCCTTCTTCCATCCGCCGGTTGGTTTACCCTAAGTCTAAATACATGAGGTATATCGGCACCCTGCAGAAGCGAATACCCATGGTACCTGTATGGTGGTGTCATATGGAATGGTGGTGGTCCATATGTCTACGATCATTGCACATGCAGACCACATTGCACTGCCGGTATGAATACCGTGGTGGTCGAGAATGTGTACGCCTCCAGGTGTCGAGGATGGCCCACATCCATCGACGGAATACGTGAATGCGATGATGCGTGCGTTCGGTGTTCGTAGCCCCATCCAAAGGTCGATATATGCATGTTTCGCCCAGTCCACTAGCGACTCTTCATATTCGTTGAAAGATCTTTGAACTCGTATCTTCATCATCTCGCCAAAATAGTCGGAATATTCCCTCCCTTCAAGAGATGTGCCGCATATAGAAGATTTAGATCGATTTCGTTGTAAATAGGAAAAATAAATTAAAATACTTTGCATATACTAACCAAACGCTCCTGCTCGGGGTAATATGTGTCGAGGTACTATGCTTGAGCATGTAAAGTGATGCCCATGAACGATACCATCTCATATAGCGATTGATTGCTGACACCGGATCATCGAGATGAATCAACGGTGATAATCGAGTCACTATGCTCCCACTGCAATGAAGGAGTGGGAATTGTACCCAATCAACATCGCCTTTCCACGCCCATCGACTGCATTTAATGATGGATCGCGGCACATCGGAAGGAGGAATGCCAAACTGCCTAAACACACGATCAGGTAAGTACCACTCCACCCTCTTCCAACATATCAGTGGTACTCTAGCTAGCCATATCTGCTCTCCCTGTGAACATATATCTGCTCGCGGATCGATGTCCATATGGCTCCTGAACATACAACATAAATTATTCTTCGCCTTCAACCATAGTAAAGAATTTATAAATAAGATTACATCAATTCACCACGACTCAAGAAGTCCGCCCACTCATCTCGTACACTCGAGATTGCCTAATGGCATTTCAACATACTCGCTCCACCGAAAGCCAACACTAAGCCCATCAATGTCGGAAGGAAGGAACACATAAGGTAGGTCTTCCAACATGAATGTGCTCCCAGGCCCATACCTGCAGTAAATGTACGCATCCGGCCATGTTCGTGCGCTTTGGTTTGGTGGCTTCATGTAATTCTCTGTATAGATGAGCGAGTATAACCGAGACAACTCGAATGTATCAATAGAGTAACGGTAGATACCGCAAGTGGACCTCGTTCACGATGTATCGGTAGAAGAAATGATCCAATGGTAAATAAAATGTAAGCTCGACATGCATGGTAAACTCGAGCTCGGCGATCTAAATAAGAGTCACGATACGCCCACCGCAACCACCGTAGAGGTAAACAAGTACATGCATGCGCTGTCCCATGCGAAAACTGGATGTGATCTCGGATAGGATCATGGTAAATGATATGCGGCTCGGATGTGCTCCAATCATCGCAACAATCCGCCATGAAGCCCACCTACGTCCACCAACAACAAGCATCGCCAATCATCGCTGGGCCATCTATCCGGATGCCTAAAATCATCGCCACATCCTCTAGAGTAACCGTCATCTCTCCGGTGGCCAAGTGAAATGAGTTCGTCTGGGAGCACCATCGTTCAACAAGTGTCAGCAAATGATGATCAATCTTTATATACTGCATCTGAGATACACAATCTAAACCGGCAACTCGCAATGCATCCATAAATGGGCGCAGCCATTCTCGAACATCGAAGTGGCCAGAAGACAAGAAACCCGCAATCAAATGAATCATGTTTAGGATGTATCAGTAATTTAAGAAATGAAGCACAAAATCAAGAAAAAATGATAAAAGAAAACCCACTACCAATTACGGATGTGCTCTCCCGCGTAATGCATTTATGCTAGATGCACCTCGGTGCCGCCGTAATCCTCAACTAACCTCGGTCGCCCTCCTACGCTGAGGAGCCTCATCGCCGCATGTTATGTTACAAAGTTAGCGGTATCCGAAAGAAAATATAGTTATAAAATACGGTCATTGTTTAACTTTCATGAGCATAAATTTATAAAAATCGTCTTTTTTTAAATGCGAAACTATCAAGTTTATTTCATTAAGTGAATGCCGAAAGTTACATCAAGTTATCCAGTCTGCCATACGTCACTACCAACACAAAAACTATAACAAGTACTACAACATAAAACATAAGTAACATCGAACAGGATAACAAGTACTACAACATAAAATATAAGAAATTACATTCGCCGCACTCTATTCTGAGGACAAGTTGACCTGTTGTGACCAATAGTTTTACACACACGTAGTCGTGAACTTCTAAAGATGCTCGTCCATTGAATTCTATATCTGCTTGTCTGGACGCCCCGACTTTGATGTCCGGTGGATGAAGTTGGGTATGTGCATCAAATGTTCCATCCATTCTTCACGATCCGGTATCACATGGAACTCGCTTTGGTAGGTTTTCATATAGTTTTGTAAGCTATAATAGGGAGACACAAATGTCACATGACGGCGACGCTTCAAAGACGAATTACACGACGGCAGTGATAAGCGAGGTAGATGCACTTACACCGTTGTTCTCGTTTACCTCAACTTTGAAAGTTCTGCTTGTGGCATCAAACACTTGGTACTCATTAATATTTATCCTCATTGGTTCAGGAACTCTACGTGACTCTCGTTCATTGTCTAACAACAGAGCTTTAATGCGCGGGGAGAACAAGGTATCCTGTTGGCTTTGCAGTGTGGTGGATGATTCAAGTCGTTTCATGAATATTGTAACTATATTGTAGTAGACTGCTGTAACCAATGCTTGGATGGGTAAACTACGAGCTCTCTTGAGTACACCGTTGAAGCACTCAGCTGCATTTGTGGTCATTGTACCATACCTATAACCCTCATCATGAGTTAAGGACCACTGCTTCACATCCCTTAAGACTAGCCAATCAAATGCTTCCTGCTTAATATTTTTGATGTCTGTCATGTATCTCCTAAATATCCAATATCATCGCAGATTCCCGAACGTACATCTTCTGGCAAATGAACTCAACATCGCCAATGCCTAATTGTCGCACTGCTCTTTTGAAATTCTCCCTCAGGTGGCGCAGGCAAAAACGATGTCTAGCCCAAGGAAAGATTTCTCTACAGCCACGAACTATACCTGCATGTCTATCAGAGATAAGGCAAAGATCTCCTCTTGACACCGGGGATCAAATCTTGTAATGCGAAACCAAACCTGACTCGATGCACTCGATTCCATCGCTAAGGCCAATGGGAACAAGCCATTATTTGCATCGATTCCAACCGCACTTAGTAAAGTACCTCAGTATTTCCCAAAAGAAAGGTGCCATGTAGACGACGAAATGTTGCCAAGATTGAAGGTTCAAGGACCGTAACAAACGCGTTGAATTTATTTGAAGCTGTTGAGTGTATATACATGCCCTGTGTATTCTTGAGCATACCGCGACCATGAATCACGTTCTATAAGACTCTTCCCAACTACCAAAGATTGCCTTTCTTCCTTCATGCATCCCAAGCCTTCATGTAAGACACTCTATTGAATTTTGCCTCAATACTCTACAATTTCCGTGGTTTTATATCTACGATTGATTCTGGTTTTATGAAATAACTGATGAATTCTGATGTACATTGTCTATGACCAGCATTCAGGACTGAATGAGCACAAGTATGAGCAATCGAACCTATCTTCCATGCACCTAACCGCTTAAATGAACGTGCATGAAGACGCCATAAACACTGCCTAACTCGGTGAGTGATGAGTGTACGTAATGTAAGAAATTTAGATTTGTTAGAAGCATATAGTGATACAGGCCTTGAGCGAGCGTAGTTGTTTCTTGTCACAGCAGATACCTTCTACCGGTTCATTTGGAATGCGGTTCTCGCCTCAAAGGTGAATTGTCAAGTGGGCCATCAAATGTGGCGTCCTCATCCCACTCTCTAGTTGTTTGGGCACTACGAAGATAGTCATTCTACGTGTCAGTGTTCTTGGTGTGGCTTGTTACGCTTAGCAGGCAATCAAATCTCAACCACGGATGGTTCTCTCCAGTCACGTTGCATGCGGGTCTATCATCCTCTTCTTCATCATCACTACTACCTCCACTAGGCATAGTTTCATATCCTTGGTCTTCAGGAGATGGTAGATTAATATCATCTGCGGGTCACCCATAGCGGTAGAACTTGTCCCGAAATATTCATGTTCTCTTGCTCGAGACCCATAATACTCCACACGAGAAGATAGTGTAATGTTCTCGGTCTTTGTTTCGACCTAATTGGCATTCCAGCCTTTGTTTATCTCTATCACCACCGGATGTTCGTTAACTTCTACATAAATGACAATAGGTTGTGCATCTTTGCATTAAGCACAACTTGACAAACTTCGTCATCGAATGTGTGTTGCAATAAATCCGATTTTCTTGAAGCGACCAACAAGATTAACAAATTTTTGTGCTGGATCCAGCGTCAACGACCTCATTATTATTTGTTGTAATTCAACAAATTGAGTCCGTCGTGGGATTTGAACAGGGCGATTTCTCCCACCAATGTATGTTGGAATGAAGTCGTCACCTCCGTAGTAAAGAACTATGAATACAGTCTCTGAATTCATTCTCAACTATTAATAACAAAACAACACTGCCTTCCCAACTAACCTGATGAATTTGGCAAATAAGTTCAAATCAGTAAAGTCGACAAAGTATCAGTTAATTAACGTGACAAACAACACTTCACAACCAAATCAACCTCATTTCCTTCATCTGACTAAATAATTTACGCATTATGCTCAAATAAGCATAAGCATAACCAAACCAACTATTTCTTAATAATTTTAATAATCATTAACACATATTTTTTTAATACTCACCAAATCAATTTTCATAATACTTAACTATATGATTTCTCAAAATCAATAAAGATCATTTCTTTGCTCATATACTTTCTCATTAATTGTATAAAAATAAACAATGTCGCTATTATGGATTTTCCTTCAAAACAACTAGAACATGAAAAAAAAACTTGCATTTTGAAGATGAAATAGCTTATCGACTTCTTGAGAGCACATAAAAAACACAAAACAAACCATCTTACAGCATTTTCCATATACTTTATTCAATCATATGCAAAAATTTATCTCAAATAAGCATAAACATAACCAAATAACAAACTAGATCTGAAATTTAACAAACCATCCACCTCAAATCTAGCAAATTTCCTTCAAAAAATCTCACTAAATAGCATCTAACAAATATTTCCTATCAAAACAACAAATTCAAACTAGATCTGAAATTTATTTTGCATTTCCTAAAAAATACCTAAATCGTGAAAGATCTCTCAAAGCCACAAGTTAACCGGTTGGAAACAACCGACGGCGACCTTCCTTGGCGGTAGCACCTTCGCCGTGATAAGCTGCGTCTTCGGGTGGCATAACCGGCGGACGGATCGCGGAGAAGAAGCGGAGAAAGCAGAGCTTCGCGGCCGAGCTCTCGGTTTTAATTTTAAATGGCGGTCTGATCAGCGCCATTGATGGCCGGTCGGCGCCGGTCGAGGATGGCTGGCCTTTATTTTAAATTTTTTTTAAATCAACGTAATTAACATTTTAAAGTGGCCTAGTTTAAAAATTAACCCATTTTAAAATGGAGCTTTATTTTAAAATTTATCAGAGAACATTCTTCTTTTTTGTATATTAAAATAATATGTATAAAGATGTAACTCCTTTATTTCTTATGATTTTAGGGGAAACAATTTTCTTCTCTTCCTCTATAAATTAGATAGATAAAATAGATAAACGTTCATTTTTTGTGTATTTTTTTTATCAAATGGATAAACAAATAAAATTTGAGAGAACTCTATTCGCAAATGAAACTCTTTCATTTCCTTTCATCGTCTTAGCATGCATTTGGAAGAGTTTTTCATCTATTTTATTTTTCAAAAAATAATCACAACTACATTTAACTATTAGCTTTTCAGTTATCTTTTAAAAATATTATGATAAAAATTTATTTTTAAAAACTAGAGTCCTTAAATTGTGTTGACTATCAGAAAATAACTATTAAATTTTTTTTTTAAAAAAATTATAACACTTATGAATTTTTCAAATAATTATTTTTTTGTAATAACTTTTCAAAAAATTACATCTATCCGAAAGAGGCTTTACTCCTACTAATATATAAATAGATGATTATTTAGATATCTATGGCGCAGTTGACTCTAAATCATTTGACTTGATCTCATATAGAAAGAGCATTTAAGTTAATAATTATTAATTTAATTTTTATAATTTTTAATATAATAACGTTGCCATATTTTAGCGATTTGTGGCCTTTTAAAGCGTATTTTGATTTTTAATTTTATCCAATCAAGTAATAAAATCAAATAAATTTATTTTAAAATAGATATATTTTTTATCTACAAACAATCAAATGATATTTTACGAAAGGAATAAGCTTATGACCCAATTTGAGAAATTACTTTGCAAATTATGCCGACAGACGTCACATCTGTAAATTAATAATCACCAATAAATTTTTTTTAATTTAGCACTTTAAAAAATGTGATTAAATATTACATTTCATTATTTATGTTAAAATGCCCCTAGAGATAACAGTTCGTCACTTTTTTTCTTTTATTTATAATTTATTATAATTTGTAACTATCGTCTGTGTAAAATAATTGCATAAATGTATGGGAAAATAGTTATATTAAGTCGTACGAAATTTATTCTACGTAATCTGCCTAAAGCAAATTGTTAAAGATCAATTTTATTTTATATTATGTTCTTACTTTTAAAAATATACTTATTTAATTCATTTTAAAAGTATTTTATTCTTTTAAATAAATCATATTGCTTTTAGAAACATGTAAAATAATTTTTGTGTATTTTAAGTATTTTTAAAAAATATTATTTCCATCAAATATATTTTATTTTAAATTAAATTATAAATAAAATAAAATAAAATAAATTTAAATTTTAAAAAATAAGAGTGATCTCCATCGCCCCTGAATATTTTGGCAGCAAATAATAAATATTTAGTAAAAATATGTTTAATCACTTTTTTGAAGATGTGGCCGATAATTATTATTTACTTGCACTATTTTAGCTTAGATGAATTACGGCTAGGGCTGCAAATGAACCGAGCGTTCGACAAGCTACTCGTGACTCGGCTTGATTAGAGCTCGTTCATGATCATTTGATTAAGTAATCAAACGAGCTTGAACACTTTTGTAAATACTCGATTGCTAAATGAATAAGTTTGAACAGCTTGTCGTTCGGTTCATTTATGTTCATGAACATTATCATTTAAAGTTCGTTAATAAATTAGCTAAAGAGCTCATTATATGTCTCGCTTACAGCTTGATTAAGGTTTGTTTGTGAATAATATTATTTAAATTATTATTTTATAAGACTTAATAAGATTTAATTGATATAACTCATGTATATTTCTTAACAAGTTGCTCGTGAACAAGCTTGATCAAGGGTTGATTAAAGCTCATTTATTTCATTAAACAAGTTGCTCATCTACAAATTTGATAATCTAATTTGAACCGAGCTCGCGAACAAACTCGAATCAAGCTCGAGCTCGATTAACAAGCTCAAGCTTGAACACCATTCGGGAAAGCTCGAATTGAGCTCGAACTCCATAACATTCAACAAGCCCAAGCTTGAACACATACATACTCGGCTTGGCTCGGTTAGTTTGCAGCCCTAATTATGGCTCAATCTTACCTTAAAGGGTCATTCTAAAAAAAATGAAACTATAAAATCAAATTATATGAGGTACTTTTTAGAGTGCCACTTAAAATTTAATTATTTTTAAATTAACATCTAGGGGTGTGCATTATTTGATTTTAACCAAAAAACTAAATCAAATCAAAGTTTTTGAATAATTTGGTTCGATTTTGAACTTAGTAATTTGGATTTTGGTTTTAATTAATGAAAACTTTGATTTTTGGTTTTTGGATCGGTTTGTTATATAAAATTTTGGATGAATCAAATAAATCAAAGTAATTATATGTAATACGGTATTATTAATTTATATATAATATGTTTATCTATTATACACTTATTATTATTATTTTTTTGAATATTTGGTTGGTGCTTTCTTGGATGACCATTATCCAATTTTCTAAAATATTTTGGTCTCATAATATGGTAAGATGATTCCATCAACTTCTAAGTTCAAAACATCATTCAAATAAGTAAAAAATTAGTTTTAAATTTTTTTTAGAGCATGAAGTAGTTAATTGTATTTTTTATTATATTTATATTATTTTGCTTTGCTTGTTCATTATACAATAAAAAATTATGCAAATAACTTTTAAATGTAGTGAACTTCGATTATCCAAAACCAAACCAAAATAATCGAACCAAGTTATTATTCGGTTTATTTGGTTTTGCATTTTATTTGATTGATTTGGTTCAATATTTTTAGGAATCCAAAATCAATCGATTTTAAAAATTTATTATCCAATCCATCCAAATCAATCAAACGCACACCCCTATTAACATCTGACCACTTCTACGTATATATAACCACCAAAAATTAAAATAAACTAATAAATCACAATAACTTTTTCATTTTTATTAAATTTTTAATAAGTCGCCATGAATGCATAAGTACGCAAATTCGATAGTTCAATTTTATTTTATTTTAGCTGAACACTAACTAGTTTCATAAAAATCAAATTACAAATAGCATTTCTATAACCTGTTTACGTAATATGGTAAATGCTGTACGTAATATGTTGGAAACAAATTATTTGGCAAAATTATTCTGATATAATATATTTTAAATTTTATTCTCTTCAAATTTTGATTAAAAATTTAAAATTTATTAGAAAATTTTCAAATAAGTCCAAAACTAATTTGTTATTCGAAAAGTGGTTTGCTTTCGACGGATTTGTTTCAAATATTATTACTTTCGTTCAAAGATAATAAATAACTCGATCATTTCTTAAAGATTTAAGTTGCAGGAAAGTTTGATAGCATGCTACAATAACTAGCAGTTTGTCCACAGCAAATGTTTAATTTTTTAGTGCGCAACAGTTATTGCTTGAGAAATGATAAAACAAAGAGAACAGATATTACTCTAAAGACAAATAATAAGTATAGATTCTAATTTTATAATAATTAAAGGCAAATTAAGATTAGAAAATCAATTATATGACTCTCATTCATAAATTTAGATTTTAGAGTTCAAAATAAATCATGTTGGATCAACATCTATTTGTAAAAATTTTAAAAATAGAGAGAAACACTGAGATTTTTATGTTGAAAATTTTGAATATGAGTTCACATATAAATTTAATTATACATTATATAATATTTTATTTTTAAGCCTATTAATTTTGTAATCAAATAAATATTAATTAATTTTAGCCTTTGAGACATCTTATTAATTTTGTATGGAATTATTATGTGTAGAGATCAGATATTTTATTTTATTTTAATAATAGACTGAAATAAAATGAAATACACTCAAGTATAAATAGGATCGTGGTCTTCATTTTAAAGGGTTGATTCTCATTTTACTCACATCCCATCTTGAGTGAAAATAAGGCTCTCTCTCTCTCTCTCTCTCTCTCTCTCTCTCTCTTAAGAAAACACTTTTAGAAGTGGAACGACAAAATCCTGCATTAGCTCTTCCATGGATCTGCACGCTCGATTAAATTTTCTTGATGATTTGACATGAGATCGGGCAAAGATATAAATTTATTTTTATCTTCATATGTTTCCAAAGTGGTAGAGCCCGATCATGAATCATCAAGAATCGATTTCTCTTAATCTTTCGTATTGATTATTTGAGAATTATATATATATATATATATATATATATATGATTCAAAATTTTTTGTACATGTAAAATCAATATCTTTTAGATCACTTCCATTCTTGATTTGTATAAAAGGATATAATAAAATTTTTACTTTTTACTTTGATCTTAATTTCAATTTTTATGTGATCAATATGTTTATTCTCGCCATTGTGATTTTAATTTGAGAAATAAAATTCATATTCGGTCATATGAATTTGATTCAAGCATGCTTCATCTTTTCTTTCTTTTAATAATTTTGAGGATTTTGTAAGATAATGGTTAATGTTTATAATTATTTTTCATATTATTATATATTAAAAAAAATGAAAAAAGATGAATCATTTTTTCAAAATTGATGCATTAAATCTTGTAAAGATGAATTCTATATTTGCTTAGTTTTATGAGCAATTAGTGATAATTACTTATGGTTCATCTTAAACATTTCTTTTATTGCATTAAGATAGTTATAAATATTGCATTTAATGGTTTTATAAAATAAAATATTTTACTGTAAATGATAAAGATAACAGTTAAAATAGAAATGTTTTAGATTATAATTATGAAATATTATGTATAACATATTTCATTTATAACAATTATATCTTTATATTAAACGTTTCAATGAAACATTTCTTGAACATTTGATAGTAACGTTAGAAATATTAAATACTATTTTATGTATTTTATAAATATTTCTATATAAATATTTGAAGCAAACTTATCCATTATTATATTTAATACTTCTGTTCCCGTGTCTCTTAATTGAATTTACGTGATCTTATTGCAAAATATAATTAAATTAATTAATATAAACTTAAATTAATTATTTTGATTGAAATAATTATTAAAGTTTATATTATTGTCAAATTATTTGAAGTTAGTATAAATTGAAATAATTACTAGAATGATATAGTTGATATTCATTATTTCAAAATAATTTATATTGAAATAATATGCCACTAAAGTGATTTCTATTATATCAATTTATTTAATTTTGAAATATATGAATATTACATAAAGATAATATTTAAATTTATGCGAAAAATAATCGGCCCAAAGAAAGATTATTTTTTGGCAAGATTTTGTACAGTTACAAATATCTGATAAATTTGTATTAATCATATATACAGTATATCGATCCAAAAATAGACATATAGTTGACAGATTTTATTATCAATATTTGTTGACTGTAATTTTAAGAGCACCATTTATAAATTATAATTTCTGTCCAAAGACTAAATTACAATGTTGTGCTAGGTATCTTATATGTGCCAATTTTATTAAATATTTCATTTAAAGCATGTATTTTGTTGATATTTTTGTTTATATTATATATGCATAAGAAAATGACAATGTTGTTAATTGTGAGTATTATTTTTATTCTTTTCAATTAATGTTTATTCTATATCTATCAATTTGAATAACATTTCAGTGCTCAATGACACTAACTTTAAGAAATGGAAAGAGCATATCACCATTGTTCTTGGTTGTGTGGATCTTGACTATGCAATCCAGGCTGAATGTCCTCCCGCTCTTACTACAGAAAATAATATTGAATAAAGGGCTAACTTTGAAAAGTGAGAGTGTTCTAACCGCATGAGTCTTATGATTATGAAGCATTCCATTCTAAAATCATAAGAGGTGCAATGCCTGAAGAAGAATATGCAAAAAAAATTTCTAAGTCAAATAACAGATCGTTTCGTTAGTTCTAAAAGATAGAAGCAAATACTATTCTTAGTAAACTCGTTTTAATATGGTATAAAAGTAATGAAAATATAAGAGAGTACATTATGAAGATGTCTAATTTTATCACTAGACTGAGAGCACTAAAATTAGAGATGTTTGATGACATTCTTGTGCATATAATTTTGATTTCTCTTCCTGCATAATTTAATCCTTTTAAGATAAGTTATAATACTCAAAAGAAAAAATGGACTCTGAATGAGCTTATTGCTCAATGTGTGCAAGAGAAAGAGATTGAAATATGACAAAATAGAAAGTGATCACTTAGCTAATTCTTCTCATAGCATTGTTACTAAATAAGGACTTATAAAGCAAAGGAGTTGTAGACAAAGAGACTTCACAACATAAGGTGCAACAAAAATAAGATAATGCTATTACTTATTTCTTTTGCAAGAAGCCTGGTCATGTGAAGAAGGATTGCCCCAAATATGCAAATTGGCTCGTGAAAAAGGGTAAACTTCTCAACTTTATTTGTTCTGAAGTTAAATTATCATTAGTACCAAATCACACTTGTTGGATAGATATAAGTGTAACTACTCACATAAGTGTGACTATATAGGGTTATTTAAGGAGACGAATGCCAACTGATGTTAAAAGATTCATCTATATAAAAATTGACAATAAAGCCCCTGTTGAAGCAATATGCTTATATAGATTACATCTAGAATTTGGTTGTATTTTGAATTTACATGAGACTTTTTATGTACCATCATTTAGAAGAATTTTAATTTCTATTTTTTGTTTAGATAAATTTGGTTATTCTTATTCATTTGGAAATAAAAAATTTAGTCTCTTTCAGTATTCAAATATTATTGACACTTGTTCTTTGGTTGATAATCTATATAGATTAAATATTTCCGTTTCACAAATTAATGAAACCTTGCTTGCAATAAATTTTGACACAAAGCGAAAAGTAATGAATGAGAATTCATATTTGTTATGTCACAAGTATTTAGGATATATTTCTTAACAAAAAAAATTTAAAAACTTATGTTAGAAGGAATTCTTGATTCCCTTGATTTTTCAGATAATAAGCTTTATATAGAATGTATCAAGAGAAAATAAACAAATATCAAAAAAATTGGTGCTAACAGAAGTTTAAGCATCTTGAAATTAATTTATACTGATATTTGTGGTCCATTCCCCACAGCTACTTGGAATGACCAACATTATTTTATTACTTTCATAGATGATTATTTTTGTTATGGTTACTTATACTTGATTTATGAGAAGTCACAATCACTGAATGTATTCAGAATTTTTAAGGTTGAAGTTAAAAATCAACTTGGATAGAAAATAAAAGTTGTCAAATATGACCATGGTAGTGAATACTATGACATATATGATGGATCAGGTGAACAACGTCTATGCCCTTTTATCAAATGTTTAGTAGAATGTGGCATCATTTCTCAATACACCATGCTAGGGACTCCAAGTCAAAATGGTGTAGCTGAGAGATGAAATTAGACTCTTATGGATATGGTTAGAAGTATGATAAATCATTCTTCCATAGAAGAATCACTTTGTGGAGAAGCCTTAAAGACCGTAGTTTATAATTTTAATAGATTTCTAGGTAAAGCAGTAACTAAAACCCCATATGAATTATGAATTGGGAAGAAGCATAGTATTAAGCATCTTCATGTACGGGGATGTCCAGTTAAAGCTAGGCCATATAAGCATAATGAAAGAAAGTTAAACTCAAGAAGTATTAGCTGCTATTTTGTTGGATACTTAGAAAGGTCGAAGGGTTTTAAGTTTTATGACTCTTCAAATAAATATTTATTCGAGACAGGCAATTCTACATTTATTGAGGAAGTTGAATGTGATGGGAATAATAAACCTAGAAATTTTATATTTGAAGAGCAGTTTATTACTCTTCCTATAGTTACAACAAAAAATTATCAGATAATTTTACCTGATCTTATTCAAGTTATAAATATAGATAATCAAACAATTTTTGAGTTAACTCTCACTCATATTGAGGAATCATAACAACCTCAAATTGAAGTGTTATTAAGAAAATCCACTAGAGAGAGGAGATCAGTAATTTCAGATGATTATGTTATGTATCTCCAAGAACATGAGTTTGACATTGGCTTGAAAAGTGATTCAATCTCTTTTAGTCAAGTCAAACAAAGTGTCAACTCCCATAAATGGATATAAGCCATTGAGGATGAGATGAAATCAATGAAAGAAAATGATATTTAAGATCTTATTGAATTGCCTAAATTAGTTAAACTCATTGGTTGTAAACGGATATTTAAAATCAAATGGGATTCAAAAGGCAATGTCGAAAGATATAAAAAATGTCTAGTCGCTAAAGGTTTCACTCAAAAGGAAGACATTGATTATAAATAGACATTCTTTCCAGTTTCTTTGAAAGACTCTTTTAAAATCATTATGTTACTAGTAGCTCATTATGATTTAGAGTTACATTAGATTGATGTAAAGACTGTATTTCTCAATAGTGACATTGAAGAAACTATATATATGGTGCAACCAGAAAATTTTCAATCTTCTGATTTAAAACACCTGGCATGAAAATGTTGACCTCACATTTAGTGTGAGCTCTTAATCTCATCTTCTTAGACTTATGACTCTTCTAGACACTAAGAACTCCTTAATTAGAAGATACTTCCAGTGATTAGGTGAACACTTAACCTAAGCCTAGAGACTTAGAAGGGTTAATCATATGATTAGGCCATGCCTTAAGGTTTAAGAAAAACACCTATCCTATTGCCTAAACCTAACTAGATACACTTTCTCAAGTCAAACCCAAATTAAAATCTCAAATTAAATCTCAAATTCAAATTCAAATTCCAAACTAATTTCAAATTTGACTCTAAATGATTGAAATCCAAAATCAAATTCAAAACCTAAGACCCTTCATAAGACATATGAATCACATTCATAAGCTTTGCCAAAAATCCCTTTAGATCAAATCAAACTAAATTGATCTCTTTATAAACCAATTATTCCTTCATTTATAATCACAAATATAAATGAAATCCAAATTCAAATGACCAAAACTATATCAAAAATCAAATCCAAACTCAATCTAAGCCCTTTAAGACAATTCTTTGGACTTAGTCAAATTCTATCAAAATCAAGTCAAAACTAATGGATTTTCTCTCAAATTAATCATTCATTTAATCATTTATCCAAATATAAATAAAACTTACAATCATCAAACCAAATTAAAGTCAACTTAAGTCAGGCCTAACTTAGCTCTTTTGACTTAAAACTTTCAATTGAGCCAAAATCTATTGGACTCCAAATTAATTACTGTTGAATTTATATTTCAATCCAGGGCTCATATATATGTTCAACTAAACCAAATCAAATTAAAACCAAACTAATTGACCCACTTAGGTCCACTTGACCCAAAGTGACCTAAAGGACCCATTTGAGCTAACTTCCAATCCAAGCCAAATTAGATTGAACGAAGCTCACCAAAACCTTTCACTATGATTGTTGATCATCCTAGGATGATCAATTGCAATCAATTGGGTCAAACCAAGTCAACTTAGACATTTGACCAAGTCAACCCTTAGCCTAAATGAACCAAAACTAGCCAAAACTCATCCTACATCAAATTGATTGAAACTAATGATTTGAATCAAACCAAAATTAATGTTTAAATTTAACTTGACTACCAATTGAGCCAGACCAAGCCCAATTGGCCATTCGATCTAAGTTGACCTAAATTGGCCTAAAGGGCCAAATTGGGTCAAATTATGATCTAACCCAAATTGATTGCAACCAATGGCTCAAGTTCATTCCAAATTGATATTGAACTTAACCAAAGCCATAATTGAACCCAATTTGATCAATCGAGCCCAATTGAGCCATTTAGCCCAAATTGGCCTAAAGGGTCAATTTGGCCTAAATCCAAATTAAATCCAATTGATTCAAACCAAATACCACATTCATCTTCAATGCATTGAATATAAAACGACCCATAACTCAAGCCAATTTGGCCAATTTTGGTCAAATTGGTCAACTTGACCCATTTGATTCCAAATGAGCCAAAATCAATTCTAAGCTAAATTAAATCAAATCAATCATACCAAAACTCTTAAAATTATCATTTGAACCTAACTTAAGCCTTGGTTTTTCCTAATTTAACCATTTGGTCAACCAAACCTGATATGACCCATTATGGCCCATATGATCCAAATTGAGCCAAATCCTTCCAAACCAAGCCATGACCCATTGGGGGCTAATCAAACTTGTCCCAAACCCATTTGGGTTCAGCCTAAAATCATCCCAACTCAATTAAATCTCTCATAGATCCTCCGTCACATAGGATTCTATCCAACCTCATTTAATTCTTCCCATCACATGCATTTAACTCCTCCCCAACATTTGCATTCAATGGGCTGATCATATGACAACAAGAAAGGAATTTGGAGAAAAATAATACAAAGTCCTCAATCAATCCATCATCCATCCCAACCACCTCAAGCATGATGAGAACACTTTGGAGCTAAAAATTTAAAAAAAAAGAATGGATTTTTGGCCACTATCAAAGGAGGGGGAAATGAGGCTTCATTCTTCTTCCTCCTACCTCTATTCAGCCCCCAAGAGCTCCCCAAAGCAACTAGCCACCACTTCCCAATATCTCTTGAGAAAAAAACATCAAAATTGAGTGAATTCCGGTGAGGAAACAGTAAGCACCAGAAAATACTTTATTTCAATGTGAACATGAAGATCCAAGCTCATTCCAAGGCCTCTTCCCTTGCTCAACAGTGTGCTCGGGTCATCACCGCCGCCGAAAATCATCCCCGCTGAGGTAACTTTCAAAAATCATAGTCGGCCTCAGGATCCTCCATTTTTGCTGATTTTTGCGCAATTTTTAGGAATTTACCCTAGATAATCTTACATTTTTACTTTAAATCACCGCAATTAGAAAATAAAAAATTTTCGGTATGAATCGACGCGAAAACGAGTCCATTTGGACAAGTTTTGACTTAGCATTTCTCATATTTTCCAAAATACCCCTATTTTTACTATTCACGGCCGCTTGATAGTAGCAGCCATCCAATCCCGCGGTTCGCAGATCGATGGACCGTGGATCGTGACGATCCCGCCCGGATTACTGATTCTTTACGGATTGCGATCCCATGGTTCGCGTGATTAGACGGCTCAGATCGTGCTATCTTAGCCTCTAAATCGTGTGATCGATGCTGATCGACGTAGTCAAACGTGTCACGTTCAACTTGTCAATCGATTCCGCCGTCGATGGCGCGCGCTGCCAATCAGCGGCCTATGGCACGCATGCCATGTGGCACCGTGCATCCAATCGTGTGGCGCCACATGGTGCTATGTTGCCACCTTAGCACCGTTCGTGGAGCTGACTCTGCTAACTGGAAAAATCAGATTTCTGATTTTAAAAATTACTTAAATTACCTGAAATTTTAAAAATTCAATAAAAATTTAAAATATCTAACCAAAAAATACAAACAAGGGCTCGTTGGATTTGTCTTTTTGAGCGAAATCCAACAAATCCAAAATTCCTAAATTTTACTAAATATTTTGAGCTTAATTTAGGTTTTAGTAAAAATAAAGTTTCATTAATTACTATAAAAATATAAGTTGGATTGAGTTAAAATTTTTAGGGATTGAAATTAAAGTTAAAACACACCTACCATAAAAATCTCAAGTTAAAAAGATTTTTAGATTGGGAGAAATTAAACTTTGAAGTTTAGATTGACTATTTTAATAAAATAAATCAATTAAAAAATGCAGAAATTTACAAAAATCTTTAAAATGGCTTAAATCATTTCAGTTGACATTTAAGACTTTTAAGAAAATAATGTGATTTTTTGAATCCTAATGAACCCCAAACAAACACCTAAGATTAAAGTTTAATCAATTATGGAATTCATTAAAATATAATCTAAAAATAATTTAAATGTCAAATCAAAATGAAAAATGAAATAACACTTAAGCAATCATTAATCAAACCTCAAACTAGAAAAATATCATCCTCAGAGGAAATTAAATTAAATATGATTAAACTTATTTAAGTTAATAAAATTCAATTAAATGATTAAATCTTAAATCAAATTTAAAATTAAACAAATTTAGGAAACTTTAACATGGGTCAAACTAGTATAACTAAACCTATACTAAGCATGGAATCTTAATCATATGAAACTCCTTAATGAATATAAATAAACTGAAACTAATTAATCATTAAATAAACTAAAAAAATCAAATCAATTAATAAATCAATTTGACATAATCATTTAATATTAAACTAAATAAAGCTAAAGTAAACTTAATTAAGATATGATTAAATCATATTTAAAAATCAATCCATTTGGAATAAGATGATTAATTAGCCATTAATACATAAACCTAACAACTAAATCAAACATGAATGAAATCTAATAAACATAATAAATGAAGAAAATCAAACCTAACTATGCTTATGAATAATCAAGTTCAATTGAAATAAAAATAAATAATTAAATCACTTAATCTAATCAAATGATAATAACAATGATAAACCCTTAATCAACAAAATTTAGGTAAATTCTTAACTAAAACTATCAAATCAAACAAGTCATATGTAGGCAATTAAGTCATTAATCACTAATTAAGTAAACCTTTAATTAGTCAAATGATTTAAAAATCTATTTACCCTTAATCAAACTTAATTAATCAAAATCTAATTAATACAAACTTAATGAATTAATCCATTATCTTAATGAATCAAATTAATTTAAATAAAATATATTAAAGCTAACTGTTAAATTAAACTTAAATCAAACTCCTAATTAAATTTAATAATTAATCAAATCCCTCAAGTAAACTAATTAAGTTAATCAAATTAATCATATTAAACCTAAGCTTAATCAAGCATAAATGCAATTAAATACCAATCAAATCCTAAATTAAACATAAATCATTAAGTCATTATTACATCATTAATCTAAATAAATATAAAACCAAATTCAAAATTAAATAAATCTTTATTTAATTTATTAATTAACTTAAATAGACTTCTTAATTAAATTAATTATCCTTAAGCTAATCCAATTGAATAAATGCCCAATTAATGCAAACTTAATGAATTAATCCATCATCTTAATGAACCTAATTAATTTTTAAAATTAAATTCAAATCAAACACTTAATGAATCTACTAATTAATTTGATCACACATCTTAAATAAGCTAATTAAGTTAATCAAATTAATCATATTAAACTTAAACTCAATTAAACATAAATGCAATTAAATACTAATCAAAACCAAAATTAAAACCACTTCACCATCCTCATGATGAGGCAAGGTTCATGCCAAGAACAATAAAAAAAATAAAACCTTTCTGCAAAATAACATGTCTTTCCAAAAGCACTTTTCAAAATCCACATAATAAAAGATCTTTACACAAAACAATTTGTAAGAAATTTTCAAAAAGGCACAAAACACATATAACCAAACCTCGTTTAACAAATCCTATGATTGTTACTTGGAGGTTCTTTTCAAAATCAAAATCAACTATTTTTAATGTCTTTTTCAAAAGCACATTTTCTTTGAAAATAGCTATCCCCATACCACACACTCAAATTTGTTGGATGGAGATTCTATTTTCGAATTAAATCATAATATAAAATTGAAACTCCACTTAGCATACTTTACATGTGCTAGAGTTAAAGTTTTCCTCCTTTTCAAAAAGCAATAAATCATACATACACAAAAGAGAAGTCAAGACATAATTGAACTCCCCACTTGACATATCCAAATTTGTTAAATGAGAGTTTCCCTTCCCTTGGAGAAGGTAAAGCAAATTGAATTCTATTTGATACCATTTGCATTTGTCTGATAGAACTCCTTCTTGCCAAAGTCTTGGACTTCAAGATACATTTGCATCTCATTTGACATGTCCAACTATGTCAAATGAGAACCCCCTTTTTGAAAATCATAAGAACAAATTGAACTCCATTTAACATACCTAAGTTTGTTAAATAAGTTCTTTTCTTCCAAAAATCATAAACACATTTGACTTTCACTTAACATATCAAATTTTTTAAGTGAGAGTTTCATTTTTAAAATCATAAACACATTTAACTTTCACTTAACATACCAAATTTGTTAAGTGAGAGTTTCATTTTCAAAATTCATAAACACATTTGACTTTCACTTAACATACCAAATTTGTTAAGTGAGAGTTTAATTTTCAAAATCATAAACACATTTGACTTTCACTCAACATACCAAATTTGTTAAGTGAGAGTTTCATTTTCAAAATCATAAACACATTTAACTTTCACTTAACATACCAAATTTGTTAAGTGAGAGTTTCATTTTTTAAATGATAAACACATTTGACTTTCACTTAACATGCCAAATTTGTTAAGTAAGAGTTTCATTTTCAAAATCATAAACACATTTTACTTTCACTTAACATACCAAATTTGTTAAGTGAGGGTCTCTTTCTGACACACATTTGATCCCTATTTTAACATACCAAATTTTTTAAATAAGGATCCAATTTTCATGTCAAACCACACTTGAGCTTTCACTTAACATACCAAATTTTTTAAGTAAGAGTCTCATTCTCAAAGAAAAATAAACATATCTCAAACACATTTGGGGCTTTCACTTAACATACCAAATTTGTTAAGTGGGACTCCCATCTTTAATGAAAAGCAAATCTATCTCACAATCACATTTGACTTTCATTTAACATACCAATTTTATTAAGTGAAAGTCTCATCATCAAGCACAAATCAAACACATGTAGCCTCTACTTAATATACCAAATTTGTTAAGTAAGAAGCCCCATTTTCAAATCAAAATATTGCACAATCAAATATTCACAAGAAAAAATATTTTAAATATATAATCACAACCTCTTCATAGCATAGCCAAATTTGCTAAGTAGAGGTCTTTCAAACTATCAATATTTTCAAACAAGATGCACAAAACACAAATATCTCCAAGAAAATCTCTCCTCAAATTTTAGAACCCCACCCAACCTACCTAAATCTATTGAGTATGGGTTCTAAATCAAAATCAAATAGTAAAGACTCTCTTCAATATCCAAATCTCTCCAATAAACCCCACTTAACATATTTTGAATTATTAAGTGTGGGTTCAAAACTCCAAACTTCTGTTACTTGCATGGAACAAATATTAAGGCAGAAATTTGATACAATTTTATTTCAATAAATGCAGACATACAGCTCAGATTAGTCAATGCAGTCTTTTGTAGTCAGCAGACATGGCCTATGAGAAGTTTCTTTTCACCTTTCCATTTAGGATGGATTTGGCCCTCGAACAGGCCAGCCTCCCTCAAACTGACTCCACCCATCTAGTGTACTTTGGCCGAGGATTTGAGGGAGCCCGCATCACCTGCGAGGGGGCGACCCTCACTACTGTTAGCCGGGATGAGGTGGTTGGGCAAAAGAGAGTCATTGGGATTGACCTACCTACTGACACTGAGTATCCATCTCTGAAGAGGAAGGCAGTTGAGGTTTCTCTAGTCAGTCTAGTTCCTACTCAGTAAGTTGTTCCCACAGCTGCTTGGGTGCGTGCTAGTACCTCCTCGATCGGAGTCCGGTATGTTATTCAACTTGAGGTCTATCATCTCCAGGAGTGTTACCAGGTGCATTCGCAGTGATAGAGCATCAGAGGCCCGGGCAGTAGTTCAGTTAGGGAGCAGGGTGCGGTAGAGGTTTGCCATACAGTCAGCGACCTCCGTTCTAGTCAATTTTTTGAGTCATCGGGACACCAGGACTAATAAGACCGATAATATAGTGCTAATAGGTACCGCCAGTCATAGGGGAAAAGCTCGGTGAGGGTAGAGCCAATGTTGTCTCCACTACATTGATCCACTCCTCACCCACCATCACCTGTTCAAGTCCCACCATCCACGGTGGCTACAAAGGCACATAAGATAACATCCGGGGAGAAGAAAGCTCCATTGGTGATTTAGCTGGCCAAAGGATCCCAATTCATCTACTCTACTGACTAAGGTGAGGGTGAGTTCCCCTTCTCGACCTCCTACTTCAGTCTTGGTGCAGAAGGTGTGGCGACCTCGCAACATCTTAGTCGCACCACCACAACTACTACCATCAGAGCTAGTGACAACAACAACTATAGAAGGAGAAGGGGACAGTTCTGCAGTCTCCGTGATAGTGGATCTCCTTAGGGACACTACTCCACCCATGAGCAGCCACGAGCATGTCTCTTCCAGCAGTCATAACCCTCCCAGAGCCAACACTCCAGTGATAGGCAGTGTTAGGTGCATCTCCATTAGTGAGCACAACCCCTTCACTAGTCAACAATGCGTATTTGTACCGACACGGTTAGATCGTTCCCTAGAGGAGATTCTAGCACAATACTTTACAGAGAAGAGAGAGCTTCCATGGAGTGACCGATCATATTGTGAGGAGGGAAAGGTCAGCTTTGATCCAGATGAGGATGATCTCCTTGAGGATTTGGCCGAGGTCCACATGGTTGATACTAGGAGCTCCCTTCATAGAAATCAACATAGTTTGGAAGGTATTATGGTTGAGGAAAATGATGCCATCCATTCAACCCAACAGCTCCTTCGGTAGCTTAAATAAAGGATGATCAGATCAACCAGATGGAAGACTTGCAAGTAGCCCTCCATGCACTTCAAAACTAGGCCTCAGTACCACAATATATACTGCTAGAGATAGATCATCATGAGTTAGCGCATTTCTTAGATCAACCCAAAAGCACTTCTCCAGTAGATTAGGACAGTGGTAGCTAGCATAGAAAGGTGGTGGATAGCATCTCCATGCAAGAAAAAGATATCAAACAGTTGGTGGAGTAGTGAGTGAAGGATGCGTTGGCGCAAGCCCGAGGTGGCTCATCTATTCCAAAGGGTAGACCATACCCAGAGGAATTTGATGGTGTCCAATATCCTAAGGGTTTTGTGCCTCCTTCCTTCAAAATTTTTGATGGTAGTGGGAACCCTCGTTAGCACATAACAGACTTCAGGGTAGGATGTTGCAATGCCGGTGGCAGCGATGCACTCTTATTCCATCTCCTTGTCAGTAGTTTGACAGACATTACATTTGATTAGTATGCTGAACTACCCGGTTCAATGAAGATATTTGCTGAGTTGGAGCAGCTCTTCATTAAGGGATTTGCTGGAGCTCAGCAAAGGGTAACTATGGGCGATCTCGTTGTAGCTCAACAATACCCTGGAGAGTCCCTTGTTGATTACATCCGGATGACACAATTTAAGTATGAAATGCAAACCATAGCTGTCTGAATAGCATGCCATTAAAATTTTACTCAAGAATATTCATGACCCAGTCTCCTTCATGCTTAAATGGTTTACCATTAAGATATTTGAGAAATTAATCAACAAGGCGGCTAGTTGTTGACCTCATTTTTGGAATGAACTCTCAACCCCTCCATCTTAGACATAGGACTTCTCTTAAACTTTAAGAGTTTCTTAGTTTTAAGACACTTCTAGTGATTAGGTGAATAGTTAACCTAACCCTAGAGACTTAGAAGAGGTAGCCATAGGAGTAAGTTATGCCTTAGGGGTGTTAGGAAAATTTGCCTACCCTATAGCCTGAACTAAATCCTCACTTCCTTCTTTCAAGAAAAACTACAAAATCATATCAACTTCAACTCCGAATCAAACCTTGAACCAATTTCAATAGATTTTCTCAAATCATGAATCAATTCTAAATAATTGAAACCCATGATTGAAATCTATAACCAAATTTAAATTCCAAAAATATTTCCTAAGCCCTTTGATTCTATCTTATGGACTTAGCTTAAATCAAATCCAAATCAATTCAAATTCAAGAAATTTTCTCATAACCCATTTATATTTCAGATATATTCACATATATAAATGAAATATAAATTCAAACAACCAAAACCAAATCTAAAAATCAAACTTAAATTCAATCAAAATCCAACCTAAGCCTTTCAAGTCAAAATCTTGAACTTAGCCAAATCAAACTCAAATCAAGACAAACTCTTGATTTTTCTTCATGATTCGATCAATCCTTCAATCATGAATCCAAATATAAACACAAATTTCAATCATCAAATAAAAATCAAGCAAGCCCAAGTCAAACCCATATTCACCCTTTTGACTTGAAATTATTAAATGAATCAAAACCCATTTGACTCCAAATCACTTGCAAATGGATTTATATTTCAATCATAAGTCCATATGTGAGTTCAACTAAACTTGAATCAAGCCTAAATCAAGCCAACTAAACCCAATTGGCTCACTTGATCTAAAGTGGCCAATTTGATCTACATGAATCAAAATCCAATTCAATCTAAATCAAAGTGAATTAAGCCAATCCAAACTTCATGTCATGTTTGTTGATCATCATAGGTTAATCAATTATCATAAATTGGGTCAAACCAAGTCAACCTAGTCCATTGACCAAGTCAATCCTTTAACCCATATGAACCTAAATTTGCCAAATTATAATCTAGACTAAATTGATTGCAACCAGTGGTTCAAGTTCACTCTAAATTGATTATTGAACTTGACCAAAGTCTAATTAAACCCAAATTGACCAATTGGCTAACTAGACCCAACCTAGCCCAATTAACCTTAGCCCAATTTGACCTAAATGGTCAAATTAAGAAAAAATCAAATCAAACTAAACCAAAATTAATTGAAACCAAAGCTTACAATATATTCCAAACGATCAACCAAACCCAAACCAAGCCAATTTGGTCAATTGGATCTAATTGGTCAACTTAGCCCAAATTGACTTAAAAGATCAAATTAGCCAAAATCCAAATTAAACCAAAGTAATTGAAACCAATTGAACCAATGCAATCAAAATGATCATTTGAACTTAACCCAACTCTTAGTTTGACCCAATTTGATCAATTGGTCAACCTAACCCATTTTGACCCAATTTGACCAAAATTGGTCAAATTAATCCAAATTAAACCAAATGAACTTCAAATGACATGAAATTTGGTCCAGCTTACTTTTGAACCATTTAAAATCTGTCCAAATCAAATTCAATGCCAAGTGACCACTTTCATATTGGGTTAAGGGCATCCCATGAGAAAAGATACTTTCCCAAGTGGTCATTTCTCTTCCTTAGCCACTTGGTACTCATCCATTAGTCCACATAGGCATCAAGGACACTGATTTTCTGACCTAAAGAGTGGTTGTGGTAGAGATGACTCATGGGTAGGTGAAATCACCTCACCTCTCCCATAGGAACACTTGGCATGAAGGACTCTCACCTCCCCTTAGCTAAGACACCCATTTATCCTTCATGGCCGCCACTTTCCATGCCTTAGCCAACCATAGGGAGCCACCTAGGATGATTCTCTTCCAATCCCAACCACCCCAAGCCAAATGACATGAGTTTGGAGCCAAAATTCTAAACTAAAGATTCATTTTTGTTCACTTTTCATTCAAAGGCATTAGTGGCTGAAGAAAACCTTCATTCCTCTCATTCTCCTTCTCCTAGAGTTCTCAAAGCCATTGGCAATCACCCCACTTCATTTTGGAGGGAAATACTTTAAAACTAAGTGTATTTCAGTTAGGAAATGGCGATCACTGGAGGAAACTTCATTTTGACATGAAGGAGAAGATCCAAGCTCATTCCAAGGCCTCTTCCCTCACTCAACAGTGTGCTCGAGTCATCACCGCCACTGAAAATCATCCCTGGTGAGGTAACTTTCAAAAAACATAGCCGGCCTTAGGATCCTTCATTTTGTGATAGTTTTTATGTGACTTTTAGGAATCCACACTTGATAATCTCACATTTTTAGTTTAAATCATCCCAATTAGAAAATAAAATTTTTCTGCGAATCGATGTGAAAATGAGTCCATTAGGGAAAATTTTCACTTAGAAATCCTCTTTTTTCCTCAAAAAACCATAAATTTACTGTTCACCATCAGCGGCAAAGAAGCAGCCGTCTGATCCCATGGTTCACGAAAATGGACGGCTCGGATCGTGCATGGATCACGCGATCCAAGCCTTTAGATCGCTTAATGTGATCTAGACCGTCCGGTCGTACGGTACACATGATCGGATGGCTTAGATCATGTGATCCTGGCCTTTGAATCACATAATATGATCTGGACAATCCGATGAATCCCCCGGAAGGATCCACGGATGCCATCTAGCTGACCGTCTATCTCGCCGCTGACGTGTTGCTATCGCGCCGGTATTTGTGCACTTAACAACACGTCAATCGAGTGGCCACATGGCACCACGCGCCGTCGATCGTGCTAAATACAAAAAAAAAGTCCAATTTTCTGATTTAAAAAATTACTTTAAATCACATGAAACTTCAAAATTTCATAAAAAATAAAATACATAACCAAAAATTACAAACACGGGCTCGTTGGATTTTTCTTTCTAAGAGGAATCCAACAAATCCAAAATCCCCAAATTTTACTAAATATTTTGAGCTTAATTTTAGTTTTAGCAAAAAAAATTTCTTTAATTAAACCAAAAATATATGTCAGATTAAATTGAAATTTTCAGAGATTAAAATTAATGTTAAAATACACCAATCATACAAATTTCAAGTCAAAATGACCTTTGGATTAAAAGATACTAAATTTTGAGTGTCAAATGATTTATTTTAATAAAATAAATCAACAAAATTCATAAAAATCACTTAAATCAGTTGAAACTTCCTAAATTCATAACTAATTATAGAAAAAATCCAAAAAATACAAATGTAGATTCATTTTAAAGATAATTTGAGGAGAATCCAACAAAATTATTTCTAATTGAATCTGAACAGTAGAGTTTCCTTAATTAGGGTTATATTTGAAAACTTAATATTAATCTATAATGACTTCATTAATTAATTCTAAACTTCTCAGGTATGTTTAGTGGGATGACTTCTGCCTCCCCTAATTTTGTTAGAATTTATTAATAAGTTAATTAGGTAAATTAATTAATGAACCCCTAATCACTCTCTTAATGTAATTAAGGTTAATTAAGCATGTGAACAATGATTTAATTCCTTGATTAAGATAAGTAAACATTATTTAAGTGATTATGAGGTTTATGAAATGATTTTAGAATATTTTCCTTAAGCTATTCCCTGAACCCCCTTTCTCCCTTAATCCAAATCTAATTAAGGGTTAATCCACTAATGATCTACTTAATTAATCAAATTAAATTCTCAAAACCAAAATTAATCCAGAAACTTAATCAATTCTTCTTGGGTAGATTCTTAGGTGTTCATTAACCTAAGTAACTTAAGAAAATCATACCTAACCCATATGTGTGGGAAGAGTTATGAAAGTACTTAAATTAAACCATTTTACTTAATTAATTATTAATTATGAGCCAATTATATTAGATACCTTTCTTTCTTAGGATGCATTGCTAATTTAAATTCCTTGTGGTTTTATATCATATATTGGCTCATAATTATTTGATTAAATATGTTAAAGTAGTATAGGTAAGGGTAATTAATGAACTTAATCTACACCTTAACCTAACCAAAGCATAAAATTAATTGAATCACCTAAAAATTAGACTAAAATAATATACACATGTGGGAATGGGTAAGGACCAGCAAACCTTCTCATAGTTTTCTAATTCAAATCAAACTCAAAGCAAAATGAAAGTCTCTTTGAACAACTTTTGATTCTCTTTAAATGATCTTACTTCATAAGATTATCTCTAAGAATTAATTAGAGTGAATGAAATTACATGCTTACATCACTTTATTTATTTCTTAGCATGCTAAATGTGTATGTCATATAAGTTTCACACATTCATGCTATTCTAAAATCAAATTTAAAATGAAATATTTTCTTTATGTCAAATTGCATGTTTTGGCTAAAGTAAAAATATGAGTGACTATTATCACTATTAAATTCAAAACTATTTTCAAAATCTATAAACTTAATACCTAAAATTAAAAGTGTGCTACTTATAATTATTTATAAGCTTGCATGTGTATATAAATATGAAGATGTGCATAGAGTACTTTTCCTTGTCTTTTCTTTTAGCATAGTTTTGAATAGGATTTGGCGAAGTATATAGTTCATTTGAAAAGAATATAACACTTGCCCAACTCAATTCCTATTCATTCCTATGCTATTACTTAAAGAAGGACATCCACACCTGAACATATAAATTGCATAAACAAATCAAAGAATAAATATAAACTTTTGTATCTTTCTTTTTCCATTCATTTCTTTTGTACATATACTTGTATTTAAGAAAAGTGGTATATTCCGGACAACCCTGGGAGTGAGACTTTAAGTTAGTGTTGTACCTTACACCTCTGGTTAACAATGGCACCGTACTCACTTATGCCTTTCATACTTACATGTGTGCATGTGAAAAGTGGATCAGAAAATCTCTTTTCTACTTAATGAAAACCATGCATCATAAAGCATTCAAATTTTCTTAAGTAACTCACTTAGCATTCTCTTTCCATCATTTCTTTTTGTACATGCACATGTATTTAAGAAAAGTGATATATTAGTCTGGACAAACCTAGAGTTGCGAGGCTTTAAGTAGCCCGAAGTAGGTATTGTACCTTACACTGGTGCTAACAATGACGCTATACTCACTTATGTCTTTTATACTTGTAAATGTGCATATGAAAAATGGATAAAAGAGTCATTCTCTTTTATCAAATAAACAAACATAAAATTTTTGCATGATTTTCTTTCCATACATTTCTTTTTGTACATGCACATGTATTTAAGAAAAATGGTATATTAGTATGGACAACCCCAGGATTGTGAGGCTTTAAGCATCCCTAAATAGGTCTTGTACCTTACACCCCTAGTGCTAACAATGGTGCCGTACTCATTTATGTCTTTTATACTTGTAAATGTGCAAATGAAAAATGAATAAAAGAATCACATTCTTCTACTTAGCAAAATCATGCATACATGAAATATTCCAAATTTCTTTAAGCAACCTCTCTTGGCATTCATCATAAAGATGTGCTAAATACTTCCATCGCATGTATATATATGCTTAGGATTCATTCATGTGCATGATACACATGTGGGAAAGAAATAAAATATTATGTTTTATGATAGTAATTAACTTAATCTTAAAATGCATTTCTTTTTGAATATGTTTATTTAGGGAAAATCTAAACTTAGGATTAATTAAAATACATAATAAAATATTTACTAAATAAAAAATTAATAATGAATCTACCTTAGAAATCACTTATGGTAGGGATGAAAGATAAGTTCTCTTTTCTATTCCTCTCTTTACAACACTTAGCAATTAAGTAGGTTCATTCAAACTAAATCAAAATTATCAAATAAAAATCAACCAAATCAATTAAACAACTTAAAAGAGACCAACCTTCTAAGTTGAACCTTTTCACACTTAGAAAATTTAAACCTTAAAGCCTAGTTATGCATATCACACAAACCTTACATGGCACACACAGTAGGCTAAGTCACCACTTCTAGTCCTATGTTAGGGCGGTGCATGGTTTGATATTTATTTTTATTTTATGATGTGATATTTTAGTCTAGATGTTATGGTGAATGTGCCTAGAATGAATGGTAGGACGATTTAGTCTAATCATTATTTTCTATGGGATTGTGCTTAAGTGGCGCTGTAATAAATAAAAGATATAAATGCTTTTTCTATGTAGGTGGTTATACCCCTAAGCATAATCTAATAGGCTAGGTGGACTTAGTCACCCATGTGTGGGGTGTTAAGTCCAATATACATGCTTGAAATTTGTATGGTTTGTTTAGCTAATCTCTATTTTACAGGAGTTAGTTAGATTTCCTATTTTCCTTTTCATGTAATTTTTGTAATTAGGAATTTAGAATGATTATTATGGGGGATTAGGATGAGCATTGGTTATAAGATCACACCTTATGTACCATGTGAAGCCTTTGGAGTGTCCACATTCCAACCATCCAAAAGAAAATAATCAAAAGAAGAAAGATGAAAGAAGAAAAGAAGAATGAAGAAATGAAGAATGAAGACCCTCATAACATGAATTTCTTGCTTAATTGTAATTAATTCATTTGTAATCCAGGTTGTATAAGGGCAGAGCTTTGCTACCCAATTTATTTTTGAGTTTGTGCGGTGGTGCTCGACTACACTTGGCCTTTTATTCTTTTGTGCTAGCTTTATAAAATGTTTGATATTTTGTTTAGCTTGTGTATTATAAATGACATATTTTTCTAGTTTCTTCCTTGCTTTATTGTATGGCTTGGATGTGGATTAGGCTCTTAGAAAAAAAAAATCTTTTACTAAATTAATTAACTCAAAATTAAATAAATAACTCATAACCTCACCTAAAAGCTTAGGCTAAAAATCAAGATAAAAGAATTAGTAACTCCTTAGCTGGATGAGTATTCCTTTTATAACATCATGCATAAAAATATCTTATTTCACTCTTGATTGGAGGGCTTCCACATTTGCCAGAGAAATTTGGCTTGACCTTTGAGAGCTATGGTGGAAACACATCTCCTCCCTTCTCACTGATTTTGGCCAACAATCTTACTTCTCATGCATTAGGCATATGAATCCTATAAGCCTAAGTCAAATGATTATCCAAAAATAGAAATAACATGTAACATGATTAGCATTAGATTTAGGTCATTTGATGGATGCCCTTACATGATCTAGTCTCTTTAGGGAGTGAGTTTAAGGACTTAGTCTCTTTCTAAATAAATAATAGCCTAGCTATCATCAATAAAGCATAAGACTTGCCTGCATGAATTTAAAATCGTAAGAGGCGTTAGTTGGCGGCAACCCCCAGGCAGTTGTAAGTCTAAGCTGTCGGGTGGTTTGTCCTCTCTTATGGAGGCAAACCAAATACCCATTTTTGCCTTAGATTTAGGTCATGCTTTTGGCCCTTGCCAAAGCTCCTTAGATTTAGGTTCTGAGGTTGCTTCTCCCTTCTATAGGCTATAGGCATAAATCCTCACCTATTAGGCATTTCCATAACCTTGTATTTTGGAATCATAAGCCCTAAAATTCTAATGAAAAATTTAACTCAAACAAATTAATTCAATTTCAAAAATCTAAAGCCCAACCATTGGGTAGTTTGAGATGTTTACTAGGCTTCATAGTATCTTAAGCATCCCCTACTTATTTTCATTTGGCTTCAATAAGAACTCCCTCCTCTTGATCGATCCCACTTAATTTTCTAAAGATAAACTAATTGATTGATAGTCCTAACCTATTGAAATATTTGAAGATAATGATCATTTGCCTTAATCGAGAGTATTCGAGGAATCTCATTTTTTAAGATGTAATTAACTATGGGGGCTTGCCTTCATAGAAAACTTAATGAACTCAGTTTAAAATAAACCCCACTTTACTTTTCTATGTAAAGTAGGGTAAGAATCTCTGGTACATATGAAGACCCATAGTCCTTAGGAGTGCTTATTCAGGTGATTAGGTCCATTGCAGGGTGGTGACTCCTATGTTTTGAGATAGTACACCTCTCCTCAATGTCATACCTGATCACCTTAATAAGAACATCTGCAGATCTACGAGGTGTCCCACCTAAAGGCATATATTTTAATTTTCATTTATCCTCTTCAAAATGATAGATGAAGGCGAGAATATTTTCACCACAGATTTTTCTGACGACTCCGCTGGGGAAGGTTCCTCTCTCCATCTTTGGTAAATGATCATTGTCTTCAAGTATCGATAGTGTATTTGTATTTTATATGAATACAAGACTATCTTTCTTTTCCCTTGGCACTTGGCTTATTTCATTCTTAAGCTAAGATAGCCAACATCTTTAAGTTTTAGAACCTCACCTCGTGTTGGTCTTAAAACCCCCATTGGGTTCTCGAATGGGTAAAAATAAAAAGATCTAATAAAAAGAAAACATTTAAAGACTTCCTTTGCATCATTTCTATGGTAAGGAATGGTTCATTCTAAAAATAATAAAGATAAAATAAATCCTTATAAAAAATCATGCTTTTCAAAAAGCACTCTTTAGAAAATGCACTTAATAAAATATTTTGCACAAAAATTTTTCTATGTCATCTTCATCTAATAATCTTTATGATTATTATATGTAAGATCATCTTTACAAAAATAAGATTCCAACAACTACATTTTCTAAAAAAATATAAATGAGTTTCTTCAGTCAATTCATTTTTTTTGAAGACCTCATTTTCAAAAAAAAAAATAAAAAATTTCAACAATCATATTTTTGAAAGCATAAAATTTGAAGATGGGCCTTTCCATTCAATACATCCAAATGTATTGAATGGATATTACATCTTCAAGAAAAATCATAACTTTTGACTTCCACCTAATACTTTCCTTATGTGTTAGGTTGGGATTTTCATATTTTCAGAAAGCACATATGAAATCTCTCCATTCAATATACCCACATTTATTGGGTGGAGGTCTCATTTTTAAACAAAATCAAAAATAAAATTTTTAAAAAGCACATATAAAACATCTTCATTCAATTTACCCACATTTATTGGGTGGATGTCTCATTTTCAAACAAAATCAAATATAAAATTTTCAAAAAGCACACATGAACCTCTCCATTCAATATGCCCATACTTATTGAAAGGAAGTTTCATTTTCAAACAAAAATAAATTTTTCAAAAGCACATATGAATGTCTCCATTCAATATACCCAAATTTATTGAATGAAAATTTCATTTCCAAATAAAACAACATCACTTTGAGATCCCACTTAACATATTCCACATATGATTAGGTTAGGATTTCCTCTTTCAAAAAGCAACAATCACACACAAAATATACATCTTTGGAAACATAAAACATTATTGATTTCCATCTTACATACCCAAATTTGTTAAATGGAAATCTCCCTTTTCAAAAATCAACAAAAATAAAATTTTCAAAATACATTTGAAACTTCATTTTAGCATACCCCATGTGCTAAAATGAAGTCTCCCCATTTCAAAAAAACCAAAACACAAAAATTTTAAACACATATTTTGGAATTTCATTTAGCATACTTAAATTTGCTAAGTGAAATTTCTATTTACAAAAATAAGTGGAACATCATTTTTTTAGCATACCATATTTGCTAAAGTGAAGTCTCCACTTTCAATAAAAAAAAAACAAATCAAAACCAAAAAGGAAACACATTAGGATTTCCTTAGCATACCTAAATTTGCTAAGATCCTACTTTTACAAAAATCAAAATATTCAAAACAAATGAAACACTTTAGGATTTCCTTAGCATACTCAAATTTGCTAATAATCTTATTTTCAAAAATCTTTAAAAAAAAACAACACACACTTGGGTTCTTCACTTAGCATACCTAAATTTGCTAAGTGGGAATTTCAATTTTCAAAATCAGTAATAATTCATAAGATAAAATAAAAAAAAAGAAAAAGAAAAAGGAAACAATTATTTTTCAAACACCTCACTTAGCATACCCAAATTTGCGAAATGAGTGAATCCCAAAATATCAAATCAAAAATAAAACCAATTGACCGTTACTTTAACATATTCAAATTTGTTAAAGGAAAGGGTATCAAATCAAAATCTAATTTTAAACATGAACCAATGAAAGAATCTTTCTAAAAATATTTGAACATATTTTCAACATACTCAAATTTGTTGAAATTGGATTCATATTAAAAAATTCTTATTTCCAATCAAATCTCTAAATATTCTCTAAATCCATTTGAACCCCACTTAACACTTCCAATATGTTGGATGTGGGTTTAAATTTTAAAATTCAAATTGAAAAATCAACAAAATAGAAATCTGATCCAAGCTTGTTTCCAACATTGCAGATTCTGACCATCAGTCTTAATTGTAGCTACAGTTCAGTTGACTATAGTGGTAGTCTCATAGAAGTTTGTGTTTACTTTCCTCTACGACATGAACTTGTCCTTGGATCAGGCCAATCTCCTCCAAGTTGATTGCACTCATTTTATCCATTTTGGTAGAGGTTTCAATGGGGAAAGGATCACTTGTGAGGGCACTACCCTCATAACTATTAGTAAGACCACTGTGGCCGGGCAGAAGCCGATCATTCAGATTACTTTGCCATTAGATTTTGACATCCCCTCACTAAATAGGAAGGAAGTGGTAGTTCCATTAGCTCCAGCAGTCTCAGTGCTAGTGACAGTGACAAAGCCTACACACCCCATGGTTTCGCTTCCCCAAGATGGGCCTCTGGGTGGTGGTCCGATCTCAGAGATTGCCTCCCCAAGTTTTGAGGTTGGGTCTAGTTCTTACTCCACTCACCCTACTAGGACTAAAAGGAGGAATAAAACCACATGATTAAGCAATTTCATACACATATTGTTAGGGAGATGGAGGCCGCTACACAGTCAGTTGTGGAGGAGTTGCCCACTTTGATTTCCCACTTTGATTTCCCTGATGGTTACAGAGAACCCATTTCATCCTCTCTATGGGTCTGACAAAGAGGATGCTAGGAGGATCCATACTTCACCTCCACCAGCGGTTCAGTATCAGCCTCCAGTTAGCCAGAGGAGGAGGTCATATGCCAGCCTCCATTCAATTCTATGCCAAGTTGGTAGAGCTTACGGACGTTCTAAGTCTGGAGCTCAATTTGATTTGAGATATGTCATTCTCCATAGCATGGGGAAACACCTATGATAGGAGAGGAATAGAGAGGCCCGTACTTCAATACATATCACTAGCCGAGAGAGGTGGAGGTTTGCCTCCTGCCACTCTTTAATTTTCTGCTACCCGCGTCTATCATATAGACAATATTCTACTTATCGGGACTACTCATCACAGGAAGAGAGCACATATTTCTAGAGAGTGGGTGTCCACCACACCGCTTTCCCCACCGCCGTGCTCATGTTTCGATCTCCAGTTCTGCGAAAAGCCATGAAAGCCACATCCGGGGAGAATAGGACCCCGTTGGTGATCCGACTATGGCCAAAGGATCCCATTCCATCTACACTTGTGGGGGGTCGAATTTGCCGACCTTTCTACCCCGCCAGGTGTAGAAAAGAATACACCAAGCATAATGGTCATCCCTTCACAAACACCACCAGTTCAGCAGAACACAGAGATGGTTGCATCAGTTGTAGAGGGAGGAGATGATAGCCTAGTTGCACCCATGATAGTAGAGCCTCCTAGGAGTGTTACTTATTTCAGAGTCAGTGACAGCCAGGAGTGCATTTCTTCTAGCGAGTACAGTCCTCACAGGATTGATTCTCCAATAGTAGGGGAGGTCCGATGCCTCACAGTAGACGATGTGGCTCTCCCACTAGTCAGCCAAAAGCATTTGTGCCAGTCCTGATAAATCATTCTTTATATAATATAGTAGCTCACAATCTCACTAAAAAGATGGTGATACTAGGATATGATTGGTCTGATGAGGAGAAGATCAATTTTAATCCCAACAAAGATGATTTATTGGGAGAGTCAGCAGGGGTTTGCATGGTAGATACCAGGGGATCCCTCATTAGAGAGCATCAGACTATTGAAGGTGTTGAGCCCAAGCAGGAAGACACAACCCACTCGACCCAACACCTCCTAGCATAGATAAAGCAGAAGGATGAAAAGATAGAAAGGATGGAGAAGAGGCTCGAAGATCTATTAACAGCTATCTTAGCATTGCAAAACCAAGCCCCAGTAGTTCATCCTACTACAACTGAGACTAATTAGATAAAGTTGGTGTATGTCTTGGACCCAACCAAGACCTTACCTCCAGTAGAGCAAGGAAATACTAGAATGTATAGGAAGGTAGTGGATAGTACCTCCATATAGAAAAAAGATATCAAGTCCATGGTTGAGCAACAGATGAAGGAAGCATTGGCTCAAGTTTGAGGAGGATCAATAATTCCAAAGGGTAGACCCTACCTAGAGGAATTTGATGCAATCCAATATCCTAAGGGTTTCATGCCACCTTCCTCCAAGAGTTTTTATGACAGTGGGAACCCGAGGCAGCACATCACTCATTTTAGAGATAGTTGTTGCAACGTTGGTGGCAGTGATGCTTTACTCTTCCATCTCTTCATTAGTAGCTTAGCAGGGATAGCTTTTGATTGGTATGCATAACTTCCCAATAGTTTAGTAAAGTCTTTTGCTATGTTGGAGCAACTCTTTATCAAGAGGTTTGTTGGAGCTTAGCAAAGGGCTACTGTTGCAATCTCGTTGTGGCTCAACAAAACCATGGTGAGTCCCTTGTTGATTACATTCTCAGATGGCATAATTTGAGTATGAAATGAGAACCACAGCTGTCTGAATAGCATGCCATTGAGATTTTGCTTAAGAATATTATGGAGAAATTTTTTTCCATATGGACGGAGTGGGAGTCGCCTTTCAAATCTGTTGGTGAGAAAAGAAAGAAGACACACACACAAGCATATAGAAATTCATCCTTTCAGGATGCCACACAGATCCACAAATGTACTTATTCAGGTGATTAGGTACATCATCAAGAAAATAGTGTACTATCTCGAAAGATAGAAATCACTACCCTTTAATGAACCTAATCACCTTAATAAGGACTCCTAAGTATGATGGGTCTACATATGTACCAGAGATTCTTCCCCTACTTTACATGGAAAAGTGAAGTAGGGTTTATTTTAAATTGAGTTCATTAAGTTTCCTACAGGGGTAAGCCCCCATAGTTAATTACATCATGAGGAATGGAGATTCCTTAGGAAAACTCTTGATTAAGGTAAATGATTATTGTCTTTGAAGATTTTAATAGGGAGGACTATCAATCGATTGATTTTTTTTTGAAAATCAAATGGGATTAATCAAAAGAGGGAGTTATTATCAAATTCAAAATGGAAGATAAGTAGGAGATGCTCACGATGCTAGGAAACCTAGCGAACATCTCAAACTATCTTATTGTTGAGCTTTATATTTTTGAAATTGATTTAGTTAATTTGAGTTACATTTTTCATTAGAAATTTAGGACTTAAGATTCTTTAACACAAGATTAATGAAATGCCTAAGAGGTGAGAAATTATGCTTATGGACCACAAAGGGGAGAAGCAACCTCAGAACCTAAATCTAGAGAGCTTTGGTGAGGGCCAAAAGCACAACCTAAATCTAAGGCAAAATATTGGTAATTAGTTTGCCTCCACAAGAGAAGACAAACCATCCGACAGCTTGGACTTATAATCACCTGGGTTGGCCACCAACTAACTCCTCCTATGATTTTAAATATATATATAGACAAGTCTTTATGCTTATACAAGATAACTAGGTTGTTATTTATTTAGAAAGAGACTAAGTCCTTAAACTCACTCCCTAAAGAGACTAGATCATGTAAAAGGCATGCTTCAAATGACCTAAATCTAATGCAATTCAAATTTTATTTTTTTTATTTCAAATTTTGGACAATTATTTTGACTCAGGCTAATAAGATTCATATGACTAATGCATGAGAAATAAAGTTATTGGTTAGAATTAGTGAGAAGGGAGGAGGTGTGTTTCCACCATGGCTCTTAAAGGTCAAGCTAAGATTCTCTAGCAAAGGTGGAAGCCCTCCAATCAAGAGTGAAATAAGATGCATTTGTGCATGATATTACAAAAGAAATGCTCATCCATCTAAGGGGTTTCTAATTCTTTTATCTTGATTTTAAACCAAAGCTTTAGGTGAGGTTATGAGTTCTTTATTTTTAATTTGAGTTGTTAAGTTTGGTAAAAGATTTATTTTTTCCTAAAGAGCCTAATCCACATCTAGGCCATACATAAAGCAAGGAAAAAACTAGAAAAATCATACCACTTAATGCAAAAGCTAAACAAAACATCAATCAATTTATAAAGCTAATCGCAAAAAGAATAAAAGGTTGTGGTTGCACCACACAAACAAAATATCAAATGTGGGTAGCCGAGCTCTACCCTTATACAACCCAGATTACAAATGAATTAAGTTACAATTAAGCAAGGAATTCATTGTTATGGGGGTCTTCAAGCTTTATTCTTCTTTCTTCTTTCTTATTCTTTTCTTCTTTGGTTTCTTCTTTTAGATGGTTGAAAGGTGGATGCTCCAAGGATTCACATGGTACATAAAATAGGATCTTTTGTCTGATGTTCATCATAATCCACATAACAATCATTCCAAAATCCTAATTGCATAAATTTACATGAAAAGGAAAAATAAAAATCTAACTAACACCTGCAAAATAAAAGTTAGCTAAAATAAACCACATAAAATCCCAAGCATGTATATTGGACTTATCATCCCACACATGGGTGACTAAGTTCACCTGACCTATGGATTATGCTTAGGGGTTTAAAGCACCTGGAAGCAAAAGTATTTATATTTTATTTATGATAGTGCCCCTTAAGCACAATCCCTTGCAGAAAAGAATAGTTAGACTAAGAACATCCTACCATTCATTCTACGAACATACAACTTAACATCCAATCTAAAATATAAATCATCACAAATAAGACAAACATCAAACCATGCATTGGCCTAACCTAAGGCTAGAAGTGGTGACATAGGCTAAGGTGTGTGCTTTGAGGGCTTATGTGACGTGCTTAGCTATGGCTTTAGATTCAAATTTTCTAAGTGTGAAGAACATGTTCAACTTAGAGGAGGATTTCATTTAAGTTGTTTAGTTATTTTGGGTTGATTTTATTTCATGTTTTAATTTAGTTTAAGTGGATCCTATAATTAAATACTAAGTTATGAAGAGAGGGATAGAGAAGAGAACTTCTCTTTCCTAACCAAAGTAATTTCTAAAGTAGGTTCACATTTTAGTTTTATTTAGGTGAATATTTTGATTAAATATTTTAATTAATCCTAAATTTAGATAAACTCTAAATAAACCTATTAAAAAATAGACATTTTAAGATTAAATAAAATGAATCAAAATTCACATAATACACATTACTTCATTTCTTTCCCAACTCCTATAACATGCATATGAATGAATCTTAAGCATATCTATACACACAAGTGAGAGTATTTAACACACTTTATGATGCATGATAAGCAATCCATTTAAGGAAATTTAGAAGTTGAATACGCTTGATTTTTTTAAAGAAAAAAAGATTTTTCTTATCCAAATTTTCACATACACACATGAAAGTAAGACATAAGTGGTAAATGTTAACTGAGGTGTAAGGTACAAAAGACCTACTTTGGGCTACTTAAAGCCTTGCGACCTCAGGGTTGTCCAGACTAATATACCACTTTCCTTAAATATAAATATGTATAAAAAAGAAATATAAAAGGTGAATGCAAAAGTTGTTTAATGGATTCATTTTATTTTATGCAATTTATGTATGTAAGTATAGGTAACCCTCCTTAAGTGATAGCATAGAGATGAATAGGATATAGAATAAAGTGAGTGTTAGGTTCTTTTCAAATGAACCATACACATCACCTAATTCCTATTCAAAACTATACCAACAAAAGAAAGAATGGAAACCTATGCTAAGCATACCTTTATAATCTATCACATGCAAACTCATAATTAAATAGTAAGTAGCATACTTTCTGATTTGGTATTTGATTTATGTATTCTAAAGATAATTTGGATTTAGTAGTGATAATAGCCATTCATATTTCTACTTTAGCCAACACATGCAAATTTGACATAAAGTAAATAATTTTATTTAAAATTGGAATTTGAAAAATATGAATGCATGAAATCACATGACATACAAATTTAACATGTTGGGAAAGATTCAAAGCAATGAAAGCATGTAAATAAGTTCACTTCACTTAAATCCTAAATACATTCTTATATATTAAGAAAGTTTAAAATAAATTAAAGTGTATTCAAAGTAATTTTTGTTTAGTTTGAAGTTTGATTTAATTTTGAAAAGGTCAGATGAGTTTTCTGGTCCTAACCCATTCCCACATGTGTTTGATATTTTTGTTTAATTTTTAGATAATTAGATCCATTTTTATGTATTAATTAGGTTAAGGTATGAATTATGTAACTTAATTAACCCTTACCTACACCACCTTAGAAGAATTAACCAAATAATTATGAGCCAATGAGATGACATAAAACCCACAAGGAATTTAAATTTGTAATGCACCTAAAAAATAAAAGGCCTAATGCAATTTGGCTCATAATTAAAAGTTAATTAAGCTAAGAGGTTTAGCTTAAGTAATTTCAAAACACCCTTTCATACTTATGAATTAGGTTTTGATTTTCTTAATTGAACTTAGGCTATTAAACCTAAGCATCTATCAAAAGTAGATTTATTAAGTTCTAAAACTTTTTAGAATTTTAAGAAATTTATTAAGGGCATAATTAATGAATTAACTCTTAATTAAGATGAGATTAATGAGAGAAGAGGGGGTTTAGGGAATAGCTTAGGGGAAATGCCCCAAAAATATTCCATAAACCTTCTACTTACTGGATCTGACCTTAATCAATCATAATCATAGGTTAGAATCACTAATCATACCCTAATTATGCTTAATTACAAAAGGAGGGTAATTAAGGAAACCATATGCAATTCTTCTAATCAAGCCTCCAACAAATTGTAAGAAAATTAGGAGGTGGAGGGCGGGGGAGGGGAAGAAGTCATCCCCTAAATCATACCCAAGAAATTTGGGATTAATCAAAGGGTTAATTAAAAAGTAATTATCAAAATAAACTTTCTAATATAACTTAAATTAAGAGATAAGCATAATTCAAAACTAATCAAAGCTAATTTTAAAATATTTTAGGTTTAATTATCTTTCTATAGGATTTTATTTCACATTTTTCTGAATTTTTCAGAGGGAGTTATAAATTTTAGAAGATTTCTAGGTTAATTAGAATTTTATTAAGGCATTTAACTAACTCTAACTAATCCCTCACTCACGGTGGGATGCATGGAGATGACGGTCAACACACTTTACAAGCATCACATCATGAGGGATTACTTAAACATCACTTCCCAAACGGCGGCTGGTGGCACACACGGTTTAATCCTCTGCCGTCTAATCAAAGATCGGATGGCCATGGATCTCCTTGCATTTTAAATTGGATAAAAGGAAATCGAAACTTGAAAAATTATCTCAACTGTCCATCTAAAATGCAGATGGACGACTGAGATCTCCCAATGACTGAGATCTCCCAAGTTCTTCTCCTTGATCAACAGACACCATCCATGATCAAGGGGAAGATCCAAGCTTGATCTAGCATGGATTCCAGTCAAACTCAACCCAAACCATCTAAAGATAGAGAGCGGCAAGCCCAATTGTCAAAAATTGATGGGGTGAAAATTTCTTTCACAAAGGTCCACACCACATTGAGTTTAATGGTCGAAAAATCTCATACCTCACCGGTGCTCAATTTCCTTGGACAAGCTTCATCTAATTGAGACGAAGCCTTGCTGAAGTTTTGAGCACTTGAGATTGAGTGGATCTTCCTACGGGTCACCTCCTCCTTTGCTTGAGTTCAGCTTTAATCCAATTCAATCCTCCCTTGCCTTTAGAGCTTGGGAATGAACTTATGTGAGCTCGACTTGGTCACCTAAGTGTGCTTGCAAAAGGAACTATAATGGATTGTAGTGTGGAAGAAGTTGGAGAATGGATTGAACTCCCTTGTTTTCACTATTTGAAAATTGAGAAATGGGGAATTGGCAAGAGCTCTATGATGCTTGTTATCACTCTTTGATGGCCCCTAAGTCTCACTAGCACTCAATCGAATTCAGGAATCATTCATTTGAGTTTGTTTAGGGGGAGTATATCTCCCCCTTGAAAGTTCAGACTGCCGCAAGTCATTGTACCATTTTGATCCAATTGATAATATTGGAGAGTTTTTTTTGGCTGTTAAGAGTGTGCACATGGTCGGTTTGAGCCAAGGAGTGGATTGCCAACCTCCCATGTGCTTGAATTTGAGCTTGAGAGGGAGTTTGAATTTTCAATTTTGACCCATAGGGTCGGGTTTGGTCTAGGGACCAAATGGGCTAACCTAAACCCATTGGGTTGGGTGTACCACTCATCATTAGGTCCCCTTGAGCTTTTAGGAAAGCCTCAAGTGATTGTGAAGAGGGTATGACCAAATTGTTGATGTGTTAAACCAAAATTTGTTCTATGGACTAGGTGTAAGATAGTCATTTTGCTATTTTTCCACTTTGGATATGTTGGGTCTATGGAGAAGTTAGGTTTGGCCAAGTTTCATGAGATTTGGAATTCATTTGATAGGGTTTGGCTCATGTTGACCCATTTAGGTCAAAATGGGTCAACTTGGGTCAAGTTGACCAATTGGTCAAATTGGATCAAACCAAGGGTTAGGTCAAGTTCATATGACCATTTGAAATGTTTTGGTGGCTTTAGTTTAATTTAATTTAGTATAGTTTTGGATTTGGCTCATATGACCTCACTTAGGTCAAATGGGTCAAGTTGACCTATTTGAGGTAGGTCAAGGGTAGCTTTATGTTAGGTTAGTCATATGGAGTGGATTGGTATCTTTGTTTCCAATCAATTTGGGTTAAGTTCAATTTTGGCTCAACATGACGGGTCTAAGGTCAATTGGGATAGGTTATGTCTAGTTGGCCAATTGAGACTTTGGTTAAGTATCACAAGTGATTTGGAATTAACTTGACCCATTGGTTTCAATCAATTTGGCTTAGATCAAGTTTTGACACATTTTGACCCTTTAGGTCAAAATGGGTCAACTTGGGTCAAGTGGACCAATTGGGCTGGGTTAGGCTCAAATGTGGGCTTGATCAAGTTAAAACATAAGTCATGAGTGAACTTAGATCAATGGTTTCAAACAATTTGGCCAATGATGGAATTTGGCTATGTTGGGTTTCATTTTGGGTTAAGTGTTGACTTGGTAAACCCTTAGGTTTGACCTAATTTGATTGATTGATCATCCCATGATGATTGTTGATCATGATGAGAGGGATATATGAGTTTGGTTAAATCCAATTTGATTAGGAATAAAATTTGGCTCATAAGGGTACTTTAGCTCACTTTGGGTCAAGTGAGACTAAGTGGGTCAAATGGCTTGGTCAAAGCTTGATTTGAGTTTGATTGATCTTGTATATGGACTTATGATTGAAATATTAATCCATTGATAAGTGGTTTGAAGTCAAATGAGTTTAGATCCATTTGGCAATTTCATATTCAAAGGAAGAATATGAAGGGTTTTTAGGTTTGATTTTTGACTTGGGTTTTGATTGTTTGATTGAAGTTTGGATTTATGTATGAGCTCATGATTGTAGGGTTGATTGAATCATGAGAGAAAATCAAGGGTTTGGCTTGATTTGAAGTTGATTTGGCTAAGTTCAAGATTTTGACTTGAAATGCTTAGATTGGATTTTGAGTTGATTTGAGTTTGATTTTTGGAATTGGTTTTGATTGTTTGAATTTATATTTCATTTATATATGTGAATATAAATTGATCATGAAAAAATTTCAAGGATTTGAAGTGGTTTAATCCTGATTTGGGCTAAGTCCATCCAGATGGATTTAAAGGACTTAAGAAAATTTCATGAAGTTGGAGTTTGAATTTTTGAATTTGATTTGATTGATTTATATTTATATTTCAATTATATATGTGATCATAAATGAGGATATAAATGAATTATGAGAAAATCCCATGACTTTGAGATGGTTTGATCAAGATATAGGTTAAATCCATTAAAGGGAATTTAATGGATTTAAGACAATTTTAAATTGGAATTTAATTCTTGGATTTGATTTGATTAATTTATATTTATATTTCATTTATATATTTGAATATAAATGAGAATATAAATGAGTTTTGGGAAAATCCCATGGATTTGAATTGATTTTGATCAGGATGAGGCTAAGTCAATTAACGAAAAATTAAGGACTTAAGGAAATTTTAAATTGGGAATTTAATTTGAGGATTTAATTTGATTGATTTATATTTATATTTCATTTATATATGTGAATATAAATGAGAATATAAATAAATTTTGAGAAAATCCCAAGGATTTGGTTTGATTTGATCATGTTTAGACTAAGTCCATTAATGGAAAATTAAGGGACTTAAGAAAAATTTCATGAATTGATTTAAAATTTTGAGTTTGATTTGATGGGTTTGAATTTATATTTCCTTTATATATGTGAATATAAATGAGAATATAAATTCATTATGAGAAAATCTCAAAGGTTTGAATAGGTTTTGATTATGATTTTAGTTAAGTCCTTAAGGGAAGATTAAGGATTTAAGCAGGTGTAGAAAGTGTCTAGAGTTTAGTGTAATTTGTCTCTACTTATGTCCAATACATAAGAGAGAGGGAAAAATCCAATAAGGAACCTTCCACTAGGGAAGCAGGTTCAAGTCATCCACAAGAGGATGAAAGGTTTGATTTGATTTGAATCTCAGTGAAGAGAAAAAGATTTGATTAAGTTTCACTGGGGAAGAGGGTTGAATTTGTTTAAATTTTATTAGGTTTGAATTTTTAGATGAACCCTATTGGTTTGCGATGGCACTGGGGAGCCATGGAGGCTAAGACCTAACCTAGATCTACTAATCACATAGTAGGACTAACCAACCAAAGGGATGGATTTTGATATACAACAGCTGTACTAGAAAGAAAGCATAGTAAACTTACATCTTCCAAAGTAAAAACCAACTGCTGGGTAATTTATTGGCAAGACAACAGATTGAACCCTAACATAGGGCTGATTATTAAGTGAATGCCGCTAGGGGACTTAGATCAACTCAAAGATAGTTAAGATTAATTTCATTTTTAGATTTGATTATTTTGATTATGATGGATCCCATAGGTTTGCAATGAACTGCATTGAGTAGGTGCCATGGAAGCCCATACCTAACTCAAGCTTATCAATTCAAAGGGAGTAGTCTACCAACCATAGGGTAAGATTATCCAACCAAGGGAGATGCCCTTTGGTATACAATGGTTAAGTATTAAGAAGAAAAAATGGGACTCACATCTTCTAGAAGCAAGGAACTAGTGGGGTGATTGCTTTGGGCAACAAATTGAACCCGACCTAGGGCTGATTATTGAGTGAATGCCGCTAGGGGACTTAGATCAGCTCAAGGATAGTCCAAGATTAATTTTATTTTTAGATTTGTTTTGATAAATTCCATTAGTTTGGGATGGATCACATTGAGAAGAAACCTATGACAGCTTAGACCTATCTTAGATTTACTGAAATAAAGGGAGTAGCTTCCCGGTCGATGGGAGAGCTATCCGACCAAAGGAGTGCCTTTTGGTTTGTAATGATCAATTGAAGGGAAGAAAGCTCAGGGATTCAAATCTTCCACTAAAAAAGACCACTAGGGTGATCGGTTGCTTTGGGCAACAAATCGAACCCAACCTGATGTTGCCCGCTAGTTTACGATAATAATGCTTGAAAGAATGCATCATAGTCTTATATCTTTCAAAGCAGGATGATTGCACGGGTAACATGCTTGTGGAAAAATAGATTGAACCTAAACTAAGGGCGACTACAGATGAGTACCGACCCAAGGATTTATCTTAACTCAGGTAGTCAGGCAATTCCTATGGGAGTTCTGCTGACACTGCCTAAAGATAGGATGCTTGCTTGGGAGAAGGGTCCCTTTGGGGGCTTGGATTCCTAATCCACAAGTGAATTAATTTTGTTTGGTTAGTTTTAATTTGTTTTATCATGGACCCTATTAGTTTGAGGGATCAAACTGAGAAGGAGCTTATATTATCCAAGACCTATCTCAGATTTACTGAACTAAGGGAGAATCTACGCATCCACCGAATAAATTCTCCAACCACAGGAGTGGCTACTAAGAAAGGGGGACTATCCAATCCAAAAGTAACCTAGGTAGTGTCTAAATGGAGTCACAAAGGACTTGATCCAAGTAGACTGATTATTATTATTATTAAAATCCAAGTAGAGGGATGGGGCCAATAAGGGCTTAATCTAACACCTTGGAGAAAATGACATGGCTAGTCATATATCTAATAGGTATTGGTGTCCAACTCAAAGAAAAAGTGCGGGGACTCATATCTGCCAAGAGTGGTGTATCCACCGCAGTCACCCACAAGATAGATAACATCAACCAACCTAAGGTGCCCACCGATAATAATCAAGAGGAAGAAAGCTGAGGACTCACATTTCCTATTAACCGATTGTCACAAATATGTCTTCTGGTACTATCCCACCTAGGGCGACCCGAAAGTGAATGCCTCTGAGAGACTTATATTAGCACAAAAGTAGCAAAGAGGAAAGGATCCTCCGGGGGACTTACCCTAAACCTCAAATATACTCAACCTAGTTAAAATATGGTGGTTAATCCAAGAAGAAAGCATGGGGACTCATATCTTCTTAAATAAAGTCAACACGAGGTAGCTCACTTGTTAGGCAGTGGAGACTACCATAATAATAATGTGCTCATTGGTTCGCAATGGTCAAGTTAGGAAGAAAGTGTGGGACTCACATATTCCAATAAATGACTATTGAGGTGACATACTAGAGAGGTAGCACATAGACCCAACTTAGAGCAGCTAATTAGTGAGTGCCACAGGGGGCTTCCTCCCACATCAAAATAGCCTAAGATGAAAAATTTGTGTTTGTTGTTGTGCAGGTGTTAAAAGAAATAGGATGCCTCTTGGGGACTATTACACCTACTTTAAAACACGTTGGAGAATCTGAAATGATGCCACGGATGGCAACAAGGATTCCCACTAAGAAAGGATGTAGCTGGGGGACTCTTACACCTAACTTAGTTATGCTAATCAAAATTGGATGTCTCTCGGGTTCTCTCACACCTATTCTAAAAGCATCAAAAGATTGTGTTTATGTTGTGAAAAAGGGATAGGATGCCATTAGGGGATTCTTACACCTACCCTAAACACATCATGATGATTCGCAAGACAAGCAAATAAAACTTCGAAAGAAGAGAAGATTTGATGAATGGAATTAGATTTTATTCTTTTATTAATGATTGTTGTTTTCAAACAAGTTTTGTTTAATGGGTAATATTTCTTTAGGTAGATCCCATTAATTGGAAACATCAGGTGTTCCTCTTTACAATCAATAAGCTGATAAGATCCTCCTTGGTAGGCCTTCTCTATAACGTAGGGGCCTTTCCAAGTGGGTTCAAACTTGCCTCCCATCTTTTGACAAGCAACAATTGGTCTCTTTAGGACTAACACAAGTTCTCATACTAGGAAAGACCTTGGGGGGACCAGCTTGTTATGAGCTTGAATTATTTGCCTTGTACAACTCGAGGTTCTGCACTGCAGACCTCCTCCAAACCTTTGAGCTCTTCTAACCATAACTTTGCATTCTTCTCTGTAGTGATCTTGTTAGCTAATGCTATCCTTAGTGACGGAAGTTAAACTTCTAAAGGAAGAATGTCATCAGACCCATATACTAAGAAAAATGGGGTAGACTGAGTTGGAGTTTGATATATGGAGGCTTCAACCAACTGCTCGTTCCACTGATGTTTGTTGTCATCAAGAGTCTTCTTCATTATCTGGATGAGAGTTTTGTTCAAAGCTTTCGCTAAGCCATTTCCTTAGGTAGTAGATGGTAGAGTATCTTTAATCTATACCATGTATTCTGGAGAAGCTATTGATTTTTATGCTTTTGAATGCAGTACAATTATTGGATATAATTCATCGAGGCACCTCAAACCTATATACGATATGGTTCCTGAAAAATTGAAGCACGTGCTGAGCTGTGACCTCTCTGAGTGGGATGGCTTTTGCCCACTTGGAAAAGTAGTTGGTGGCAGTTAAGATGAATCGATGCCACTTAGAAGAAGGAGGATCGATTGAACCTACAATGCCGATACCCCAACACTCAAATGGCCATGAAGCCAAAGTAAGGTGTAGAATGTTGGGTGGTTGGTGGAGGACTACATCGTGCACCTGACACTAATGGCATCTTCTAGCTACTTCCATACAATCTGTGATCATAGAAGGCCAGTAGTATCATAGTCTTTTGATCTTCATCTTCATCTTCGTACTGGATTGATGCTCTCCACATAGACCTGAATATACCTTGGTTACAATGCCATAGGCTTCATGTTTGTCTAAACAGTGTAACCACATTTGGTCAAAGGACGGCGGTATAGGTGCCATCAACAAGAGAGAGCTCTCTTTTACCGATGATGTGTGATTTCTCTTGAGGTAGTTTTCTAGTGTTCAAGTAATCTATGAACGGTTGCCTCCAATCCAGCTCCTTGTCCATTTTGGCAACGACAACCTCCCCTTTAAGAGAAAGTCTCTCGATGAGTTCAGAATCAATAAGGGATAAGTCTTATCTATTTTATACACTTATTGAAATGGACTCATGCTCTAGACATGCCAATTTTTTTTTGGCAAGTTTGGCCAAAGCATCTGCTACTGCATTCTATGCTCAGGGAACCTTGTAGATGGTGACTTTGGGAATCTGGGCCAACAACTTCATGGTATACTCGTAGTAATGATGAAGCTTGGGTTTGAGAACCTGGTAGGATCTGACAATCAGGTTGATGACCAACTGAGAATCCCCAAAGATATTGATGCTCTTGACACTGATAGTGATGGCCAACTCCAGCTTGATAATTAAAGCCACATACTCAACTTCGTTGTTGGTGCAGGGGTTGGATAGATAGTATGAGAATCTCATCACATCATGATTTAGAGTTAGGAGAACTATTCCTACCCCTTCCTTTCCTGGGAGAATAGATCGTGGTGCTTCACCTTTAAGAAAAGGAGCATCACCATCAAAATACATCTCCCATCTGTAGTTGCTGGCCTCCCCTAAGTTCATGATTTGTTCATCTGGGGAGATCATCATTAAGCGAAGAATTAGTAGGAAGTGGGTGTGCTGCTAAGAAATTCACTAATGCCTGTCCTTTTACTGCACAGGATACAAATGTGATGTCAAACTATGAAAGTATCATGGATCAATGAGCCAAATGTTTGAATAGCATTGGCCATGTCATGAGATACTATAGTGGATTGGTTCTAGAGATCAAGTTTATCTTATGAGAAAGCATGTAGTGCCGTGGCTTCTGAGATGCAAATATCAAAGCTAGGCAATATTTCTCAACAAGTGGATAGTTTGTTTCAACAAAAATCATACGATGACTGAGGTAGTAGAGAGCGGTCTCCTTCCCTTCATCATTGGCTTGGGCCAACAGAGGGATGAGAGAGTCATCCAATGCAGTAGTATAAAGGATGAGTGGCCTGCCAGAGATAGGGGCTGCTAGAATTGGCGGCTTCACCAAGTACTCTTTGATGTCTTCAAAAGCATGTTGGCACTTGTCATCCCACTTGAACTTGATATCCTTTTTGAAAAGTGCAGAGAATGGCATGCATCTCCCTGATATTTAAGATAAAGCATCTTAGATGTGCCAGCCATCCTTGAAATGATCTGAGTTGAGTTAAACTCTCAGGCGGAGGCATTTCTAAGATAGCTTTGATCTTTTCAAGATCTATTTCTATTACCAGTGTTGAATAACAAACCTAAGGAATTTTCCTGAAGCTACTCTGAATGCACACTTCAGGGGATTCATTTTAAGGTTGTATTATCTTAATCATTTAAAAACTACTCTGAAGTCAAAGAGATGGTCTTCCTTTTCTCTGCACTTAACTACTAGATCATCAATGTAGCACTCAACCTAATGATGGATGAGTTCATTGAAGATCTGAGTCATGGCCCATTGGTATGTGGAACTAGCATTTTTTAGGCTGAAAGGAATGAACCTATAACAGAAGATTTTGATCAGGGTTCAAAAAGTAGTGTTTCTTTCATCTTTAGGAAACATCTTGATTTAATTATAGCCAGATGATCCAACCAAGAAAGAGAAGACTACATGAGATGAGGCTATGTCCACCATTAATTCTAGTATAAGGAGAGAAAACTCATCCTTAGGACATGCCTTATTTAAGTCCCTAAAATTAACATAAATGTGAATTTGGCCATTCATCTTCTTAACTGGGATGACACTAGCTAACCAGGTAGGATAATTTTCTTCCCGATGAAACTAGCATTGATCAGTTTCTTGACTTCAAAATGACTTGTTATTCAATTTCTAATCACATGCATCTAGGATCTTGCTTAATTGGGGTAATGTTAAGATCAATTGTTAGCTTGTGGATTGCTACGTCAAGAGATAATCTGGGCATTTCTTTATAACTCCATGCGAAGCAGTCTTTAAACTCAGTCAACTGCCTAACTAAGTCATTGGTTTCTTCTTCATTCAGTAACAAACTGATGTATGTTTGGCATGGATTTTCTTCTGTCTCAAGATTGATTTCTTTAAGTTTGTCAATTGTTGAATATATTTCTTCTTCAAATTCTGGCCATGCCTCTTTGACTTGGAGATCATCTAGATCCTATGAAGTTTCTAAACACACATTCTCATAAGAGTTGGGGATGTGTGAGAAGAACCTATCAGACTCCAAATGATTGGTAACAACTAAGCAGTAATCTTCATCATCGATCGGACCCACTATACCAAATCCTAGTCCTGCTCTTGATTGTGCTTCATTGCCTATGTTGTTCCATAACTTTTCAAAGTATTCTAACCTATGCTTGGACCATGTATGAGGAACTAAACCTTTCTGTATAAGATTTTGAATACAGGGCAAGTGTAAGTGAAAAGGTAATTCCATTAATTCTTTAAAGGTATCTTCCTCAAGTTTTACATCAACTTCAGGACTTGAGGATGATGAACCCAAAAGAACTTCTTCTTCATATCACTAGAAGACTTGGGGACTTCTTTAACTATCAAACCTTCAACTTTCTGAGATGTAAGTGAGGTAAGAGCTAAGGTTCCCAACTGCTGCCTAATTATTTCACAAAAACTAGATTCAAATACTTTGCTTTGCTTGGAGGCCTAATCTTCGTCTCTGTCTGGATCAAAAGTCACCTCCAATGGAACCTACTGAGAGGAGTTGGCTGGTACATTAATCACATTAGACTCATACTCTGAGCTGGATTCCAAGTATATATGAATAGTAAGGGTACTCCTATGAACTGGGACACGACCTCTATTGGCTAAAGGCCAACTAGGGGGTCTCCCACCTCTGGAATTGCCTCTGTTTCTACCTCTGCCTTTGCCTGGTGGAGGTTGAACCATCCTACCCACATGTCCATTGGATGGAATGAACTATGGGTGGAATGTGATATGCAGATCAATTTCTTTCTCAATTCCCCTTTATTGTTCACTTGGACTTTTATTTTTCTTTTCATTTTCTTTTATCTTTTTTTTTTGCTTCATTTTCTTTTTTTTTATTTTGACATTTGAATTTTGTTCAAGTTCACAAGAAAGGTTATTTTGAGGAAAATAGTAGGTCGCATCCTCATAGATCTCAACCCCTCTAACTGAAAATGGCTTTTCATATCTGTTGACATGATATTCAATTCCATCTGTTCTGAACTTGATGCACTGATGGAGAGAGGATGGAACGATCTTGTTCTGATATGTCCAAAGCCTACCAAGCAAAGCAGTGAATGAAGTATTTGAATCAATGATGTCAAACTTGGCTTCAATCTTCCAGTCACCTATCTCCAAAGGTAACACTATAGAACCTAAAGCTCGCTCACCTTGATCATTGAATCCTCTCAACATCATCCTATCTCATCGGAGTGTAGAGATGTCAATCTTCAAATAGGCAAGGGTCTTTAGACTCATAATGTTTACCGATACACCTGAATCCATGAGAACCCTTGCGAGTCTGAACCTATCCATGTCGACTGTAATGTAGAGGGGACGATTGTGCTCCAAGTCCCCTAGAAGAAGGTCTTCATCTGTGAAGGTGATCCCTTGGGTTTCTTTTGTATAATGTGCTTCCTCACCTATAGTGGTCAACTGAGGTAGCATATTTCAAGATCAAGGAGGGCCTTGATTAGTGATTCCCTCATCTCTTTGATAAGACAAGGGCATCGTATATGCTTAGCTTAGATGGCAATTTTCTTAGATGAGAAAGGATGTTGTCGTCCATCTTCGGCTGGTCTTCCACAAGCATATCCAAGGGTGGAGCATCCTGTGGAAGGACTTCTCGATCTTTAGTACTAATGACTTGTTTCCCTCTATCTTGTGGTGCTGCCCTAGGAGGTAGAACCTTGCCACTACGGAGGTTGACTTCGATGATCTCTTGAGGCAAGGTGGTGGAAGGTTCTACCTGTACTTCAGGCTTACATACAGCTTCTCCTATGGGACTCTCAAAATCAGATGATTGCAAGTCTATCTCAAGAGGTGAACTCGTAGTATTCAGAGTTGGAAAATTAAACTCTGAATCAGAAAGGGGAAGATCAGAGTTGTTATAATTATTTAGACTTGAAGAGTTATCGTTTAAAATAGAAGAAGATAACCCATAAGAAGTGACATAGATGTAATTCAAACTAGCTTTATTCTTCAATTATTTTTGAATTATTTGGAGGTACAAAAGAAGTCAGGTAGAGTGAGTGGAGTAAGGGATTTGATGCCCTTATCCGCTGATACAAGAGTTCTACTAGTAGAAGAAATAGAAGAGCTAGTCGAAATGGAAGTCACCGGTGTGGAAGCTGCAACTAAAGGCTGGAGATTAGACAAGATCAGTGGCTATGCTAAAGGGCTATCCTGGGCTGACACATGCTACTGCTGCTGCTGAGCTCCCACTTTCCTAGAGTTGGCACTGGAAACTTGTAAACCTTCCTTAGTGTTGGAGGTTTGAGCTAACTCAGGCACCTGCAAGGAAAGCATCATGATCTTCTGGATGATCTTCTTAGAGGTTTTGGATAGAGAAATATCCCAACCTTCTTTAGTTTTGGTAGGATCACATGTACTCCCAAGGATTACCCTAATGGAAATTGAAGGTTGTTCCACAAGGTATTCCTTTGGGATAACTATAACTCTGGTGTTGAAACTGTGTTCAAGCCAGTCCTTGATTGTGAAGCAATCCTCCAAAACATAGCCTAGCATACTGTGGTAAGGGCAAAAGTTTGGATCATGACTTTTGTCTACTTTCTCCAGTCTCCTAGGCTCGGGTAGCTGAAAATTAGGTTTCTTTAAAAGATTCTTAAAGATCTTCCTGATTACCTCCATCTTAAAATAATAAGGTTTATTAAGCTTATCTAAAAGAGTTGGTGGACCATAGCTACCTGGCAGTGGGTATGCATGCTAGTGGTGGTGGTGGTATGGCTGAGGCAGTGGCTATGCTGGCTGTGGAGGTTACTGTGGAGGCTGGCAGGGCTGCCTTAGTGGTGAGGAGGTAGAGGTTGCTGAGGTCATGATCTCTCAGACTGATTTTTAGTTGGGTGCTTCCCCTTGTCAACCACTGTCAATGCCCTAGGCTTCTTCTCATAGACCTTATGCGGCTTCTGCTTTGGCAACTGATCTTGAAAAGATAACTTTTTGGCCTCTCCTTCTAGACTAGCCACCCTATTGATTAGCTTTTTAAATGTCTTGATAGTGAAGCCCTTAAGCATGAAGGCGATCGGGCCATGGATATTCTTCAAGAGAATCTCAATGGCATTCTGTTTAGATAGTTGCAGTTCACACTTCATACTCAAGTTATGCCATCTGAGAATATAATCAACAAGTGACTCACCAAGGTACTATTGTGCTACAACAAGATCACCTACAGTAACCCTTTGCTGAGCTCCAGCAAATCTGTTGATGAAGAGTTTCTCTAACTCAAGCAAATATATTTACTGAACTGTTTGGAAGTTTAGCATACCAATCAAAAGCAATACCCACTAGACTACTAATAGAAAGAAAAAAAAGCAAAGCGTCGCTGCCACCTATGTTGCAACAACTGGCCCTGAAGTGTGTTATGCATAGCCTTGGGTTTTCACTGCCATCAAAGCTTTTAAAGGAAGGAGGCACAAAACCCTTGAGATATTGGATATCATCGAATTCCTCCAAGTAGGGTCTACCCTTTGGACTCGATGATCCTCCCCGTCCTTGAGCCAAAGCTTCCTTCACCTGCTGCTCAACCATGGATTTTATATCTTTTTCTTATATGGAGGTACTTTCCACTACCTTTCTATATAGGCTAGTGCTACCTTGCTCAATCGGAGGTCGAGTCTTGGCTGGATCTAAGGCATGCACTAACTCAGGCTGACTAACATCGACTGTAGTAGGATGAACTAAAGAGGCTTATTTCTGAAGCACTGGCACTACTGCTAACAAGTCCTATAACTAAGTGCCATCCTATCAATCTGCTCATCCTTATGCCTTGACTGATGTCAGAGGTGTTGGGCTAATTTTGTAGTGTCTTCTTGATTAACCTCATCTCCTTTCATGGCTTGTTGCTCCCTAAGGAGAGATCCCCTTATGTTAACCATGTAGACTCCAGTTGAATCCCCCATCAAGTCATCTTCATTGGGATTGAAGTTGACTTTCTTTTCATCCGACCAATTGTACCCCAAGATTTCCTTCTTCTCCATGAAATAATGCATAACTATCTCAACTAAAGAATAATCCATTTAAGCTGGTACAAATAGTTTAGGCCGGTGTGATCACTATCGTGCACTGAGAGGCACCGAACCTTGTCTGTCACTGGAGAGTCAATCCTGTGTGGACTATAATCACTAGATGAATGACACTCCTGACTACTACTAGCTATAAGAGGGGTAACAGTCCTAGGATGTTCTACTACAACTGGTGCAACTGGACTATCATCTGGAATATCAAAAATCACTGTCACCATCTCCACATCTAGCTGTATGGGCGGAGTTGGTGAAGGAAAGACCATGATGCTTTAAGGTCACCACTCATTTTGCACTACCACTAGGGTAGAAGGTTGAGAAGGAGAGCTCGGTCCTAGCACAATTGGTGGTGTAGAAGGGGTAGGATCCCTTGGCTATAGCCGGATCACCAACGGTGTGCACTTTTTCTCGGATGCGGCCTTCATGGCCTTAGATGGAATGGGAGATGTAACGACCGGCGATGAACGAGGGTGAGGGAGACACCACCACTCTTTATGCATAGGAACTGCCCTCATGTGGTGACTGGTCCCAATGAGAAGAATACTATCGGTATGGTTGGCGTGGGTCGCACGCCAAGCTGGAAAATTAATCAAAGTAGAAGCGGCTGACTGATGACTGAACCTCCGTCGCTCTTTGCTAGTAATATGGGCTGTATGGGCCTCATGAGCCCTCTCCTAACAAATCCCTCCCACGCTGTGGAAAATAAATCAAGATCGAATCGAAGGCTGGACTCAGCATCCCTACCCACGAAAAATAGATTGGTCGGCATGTGACCTACTAGAAATTATAATAAATGCGCACCACTGGAGGAGGTGATGTGTGTACCCTCATGGCATTCTCTTTGTTTGATCTAGAGAGAGGATGGAACTAGCTTTCTATAACCAATGGTGAAGTGATAACGAGAAACTCATTTATGGCTAATCGAGTTGTTACCTCTAGCTCCCTAGCTATCCTGGTGTGATATCGCTTGATCATATGATTCTTATTCCTACACGGGTAGGATGGGAGGAGTGCAAGATAGACCTATGCTCAAATGTAGGGGAGGCAAGCCTTGAGACTGGGGAGCCTTAGCCTTAGAGGGTACAAATTATAGGGTACTAGCCCTCACTGGGGCAACATGAGCAACTTTGGGATGAATCAGAATTGGAGTCGGTACCGACATCAGGCATCATCAATCAAGTTTGTGCCACAACTTTTCGCTTCAGTGAGTAGACATTAAAATCAGAGAGCAAGTCAATCCTAATGACTGGCTTCTACCGATCACCTTAGTCCTGCTGACTGTGGTGAGGGGAATGCCCTCATAAGTGATCCTGGCTCCCTCAAATCCAAGACCAAAGTGAATCAAGTGGGGATGGTCCAGACCGGGGAAGTCAGCCTGATCTAAAGCTAGATCCATATCATGGGGGAAGGTAAAGATAAACTTCGAGAACCCCATTCAACAACAAAGAAATTGAAACTCAATTGCAGACCATCAAAGAATCAGAATGAGAAATGAATTTGTATTAGATTTTTGCCTCCATATATTTTTGAATTTTGAATTTAAAAATTTGAACCCACATCCTACAACTTGGAAGTGTTAAGTGGGGTTCAAATGGCTTCGAGAAGATTGATTGAAAGATGGATTTTGAATATGAATCCAACTCCAACAAATTTGGGTATGTTGAAGTATGAATTCAAAATTTGATAAGGATGCTTCCATAGATTCATTTTTATCCTGAATTTGATTTTTTTATTTATTTGTTTTGAGGATCCTTTCCTTTAACAAATTTAGGTATGTTAAAGTAAGGGTCAAATGATTTTATTTTTGTTTGATTGTTTTGGAATTTTACTTAGCAAATTTAGGTATGCTAAGTAAAGTATTTTGAAAAAAGTGATTGTTTCTTTTTTCTGAATTTTGTTTTGATTTTGAAAATTTAGAATTCTTACTTAGCAAATTTAGGCATGCTTAGTGAAGAATCTAAGTGTATTTTATTTGATTTTTGAAAATAGGATTCTTAACAAATTTAAGCACGCTATGAAAATCTTAAGTGTTTCATTTGTTTGGAATGTTTTGATTTTTTGAAAAGGGAAGGATCCTTAGCAAATTTGGTATGCAAAGGGAATCCTAAGTGTTTCATTTTGTTTTTGATGTGTTTTGAAAGTAGAACTTAACTTTACCAAATTTGGTATGCTAAAGAGGAAGTCCCACTTGGTTTTGTGAAATGAAAATTTTATTTAGAAAATTTGAGCATGCTAAATGAAATTCCAAATGGTGTGTTTAAAATTTTGATTTCATTTTGGTTTTGAAAATGGAAACTTCTCCTTAGCAAATTGGGTATGCTAAGGGAAGAAGTTCCAAAGGTGTTTTGAAAAATTTGGTTTTAACTTTGGAAACTTCCCTTAGCAAATTTGAGTATGCTAGGTGAAGTTCCAAAATATTTTTTTTAAAATTTTTTTTTAAATGTTTGATTTTGGGCCCATTGGGAGCCGACGCCTTTCGAAGCTCTTTCACATGTGAACCGAAGTCATGATTTCTTTCAGATGGATCCAGAATCTATATCTATCTTGTCTCATCAATAGATAGAAAGAGGGTTCCAAATTTTTTTTTTAATTTTTTTTTAAATGTTTGATTTTTGATTGGAAACTTCACTTAGAAAATTTGATTATGTTAAATGAAATTTCAAAATGTGTTTGAAAATTTTGAATTTTGGGTTTGGAGACTTCACTTAACAAATTTGAGTATGTTAAATGAAGTTCCAAAATGTGTTTTGAAAATTTTGAATTTTGGATTTGGAGACTTCACTTAACAAATTTGAGTATGCTAAATGAAGTTCCAAATGTGTTTTGAAAATTTTGGATTCAGGATTTGGAAACTTTACTTAGTAAATTTGAGTATGCTAAATGAAATTGCAAAATGTGTTTGAAAATTTTGAATTTTGGGTTTGGAGACTTCACTTAACAAATTTGAGTATGTTAAATAAAGTTCCAAAATGTGTTTTGAAAATTTTGAATTTTGGATTTGGAAACTTTACTTAGCAAATTTGAGTATGCTAAATGAAGTTCCAAAATGTGTTCTGAAAATTTTAGATTTTGGATTTGGAAACTTTACTTAACAAATTTGAGTATGCTAAATGAAGCTCCAAAATATGTTTTGAAAATTTTAATTTTAGATTTGGAGACTTCACTTAGAAAATTTGGGTATGTTAAATGAAGTTCCAAAATGTGTTTAGAATTTTGAATTTTTGATTTGGAGACTTCACTTAACAAATTTGATTATGTTAAATCAAGTTCCAAATGTATTTGAATTTTTTTTTTAGAAATATGATTGTCGATTTTTGATTTTAGATTTGGAAACTTCACTTTGCAAATTTGAATGTGCTAAATGAAGTTCCAAAATGTGTTTGAAAAAATTTTGTTGGATTTCAAATTTGGAGACTTCACTTAACAAATTTAGGTATGTTAAATGAAGTTCCAAATGGTGTTTGAAAATTTTATTTTGGATTTGGAGACTTCATTTAACAAATTTAGGTATGTTAAATGAAGTTCCAAAATGTGTGTATAATTTTGAATTTTGGATTTGGAGGCTCACTTAATAAATTTGGGTATGTTAAATGAAGTTCTAAATATGTTTGAAAAGATTTTAAAATATGATTGTTGATTTTTGATTTTTGATTTGGAAACTTCATTTAACAAATTTGAATGTGCTAAATGAAGCTCCAAAAAATGTGTCTTTGACAAAATTTGAAATATGATTGTTGAAGTTTAGCCAACACATGCAAATTTGGATTTAGTAGTGATAATAGCCATTCATATTTTTACTTTAGCCAACACATGCAAATTTGACATAAAGTAAATAATTTTATTTAAAATTGGAATTTGAAAAATATGAATGCATGAAATCACATGCCATACAAATTTAACATGTTGGGGAAAGATTCAAAGCAATGAAAGTATGTAAATAAGTTCACTTCACTTATATCCTAAAGACATTCTTATAGAATAAGAAAGTTTAAAATAAATCAAAGTGAATTCAAAGTAATTTTTGTTTAGTTTGAAGTTTGATTTAATTTTGAAAAGGTGAGATGAGTTTGCTGGTCATAACCTATTCCCACATGTGTTTGATATTTTGTTTAATTTTTAAATAATTAGATCCATTTTTATGTATTAATTGGGTTAAGGTATGAATTAAGTAACTTAATTAACCCTTATCTACACCACCTTAGAAGAATTAACCAAATAATTATGAGCCAATGAGATGAAATAAAACCCATAAGAAATTTAAATTTGTAATGCACCTAGTAAAGATAAGGCCTAATGCAATTTGGCTCACAATTAAAATTTAATTAAGCTAAGATGTTTATCTTAAGTAATTTTAAAACACCCTTTCATACTTATGAATTGCGTTTTAATTTTCTTAATTGAACTTGGGCTATTAAACACCTAAGAATCTACCCAAAGTAGATTAATTAAGTTATGAAACTTTTTATAATTTTTAGAATTGATTAAGAGGATAATTAATGAATTAACCCTTAATTAAGAGGAGATTAAGGAGAGAAGAGTGGGTTTATGGAATAGCATAGGGGAAATGCCCCAAAAATATTTCATAAACCTCCTACTTACTGGATCTGACCTTAATCATCCCTAATTTTAGGTTAAAATCACTAATCATACCCTAATAATACTTAATTACATAAAGAGGTTGTTTAAGGAAACTATATGCAATTATTCTAATCAAGCCTCCAACAAATCTCAAGAAAATTAGGGGGGGGGGGGTGTAGAAGTCATCCCCTAAATCATACCCATAAAATTTAGGATTAATGAGAGGCCTAATTAAAAATTAATTAGCAAAATAAACTTTCTAATAAAACCTAAATCCAAAGAAAAACATAATTCAAAACTCATCAAAATTAATTTTAAAATGTTTTATGTTTAATTATCTTTCCATAGGATTTTATTTCACTTTTTTTCTGAATTTTCTAGAGGGAGTTATGAATTTTAAAAATTCTCTAGGTTAATTATAATTTAATTAAGGCATTTAACTAACTCTATCTAATCCCTGGCTCATGATGTGACATGTGGCGACGACAGTCAGCGTGCTTTACACGTGTTGCGCCATGAGGGATTACTTAAACATCACATCCCAAATGGTGGCTGGCGGCACACGTGGTTTAATCCTCTATCGTCCGATCAAAGATCGGATGGCTAGGGATCTCCTCGCATTTTAAAATGGATAAAATGAAATCTAAATGTGCGAAATTATCTCAGCTGTCCATCTAAAATGCACAGATGGATGGCTGAGATCTCCGAAGTTCTTCCCCTTGATCAACAGAGATTGTCCATGATCAAGGGGAAGATCCAAGCTCGATCTAGCATGGATTCCAATCAAACTCAACTTACACCATCTAAAGATAAAGAGCGGCAAATCCAGCGATAAAAAAATGATGAGGTGAAAATTTCTTTCGCAAAGCTCCACACCACATTGAGTTTAATAGCCAGAAAATCCCATACCTCGTCAGAGGTGATCACCGGTGCTCGATTCCCTTGGAGAAGCTTCATCTGGTTGAGATGAAGCTTTGCTGAAGTTTTGAGCACTTGAGATTGAGTGAATCTTCCTATGGGTCACCTCCTCCTTTGCTTGAGTTTGGCTTTGATCCAATTCAATCCTCACTTGCCTTTAGAGCTTGGGAATTAACTTAGGTGAGCTCGACTTGGTCACCTAAGTGTGCTTGCAAAAGGAATTGCAATGGGTTGTAGTGTGGAAGAAGTATGAGAATGGATTGAGTTCCCTTATTTTCACTGTTTGAAAATTAAGAAATGGGGAATTGGAAAGAGCTCTAGGATGCTTACTATCACTCTCTGATGGCTCCTAAGTCTCACTAGCACTCAATCGAATTCAGGAATCATTCATTTGAGTTTATTTCGGGGGAGTATATCTCCCCCTTGAAGGATTAGACGGCCGCAAGTCATTGTGCCATTTTGATCCAATTGATCATATTGGGGTGTTTGTTTTGGCTGTTAAGAGTGTGCACATGGTTTGAGCCAAGGAGTGGATTGCCAACCTCCCATGTGCTTGAATTTGAGCTTGAGAGGGAGTTTGAATTTCCAATTTTGACTCATAGGGTCGAGTTTGGTCTAGGGACCAAATGGGCTAACCCAAACCCATTGGGTTGGGTGCACCACTCATCACTAGATCCCCTTGAGCTTTTAAGAAAGCGCCAAGTGATTGTGACGAGGGTATGACCAAATTACCCATGGGTTAAGCCAAAGTTTATTCTATGGCCTAGGGGTAGGATGGTCATTTTGCTATTTTTCTACATTGGATATGTTGGGTATGTAGAGAAACTAGGTTTGACCAAGTTTCATGAGATTTGGAATTCATTTGATAGGGTTTGACTCATGTTGACCCATTTAGGTCAAAATGGGTCAACTTGGGTCAAGTTAGCCAATTGGTCAAATTGGGTCGAACCAAGGGTTGGGTCAAGTTTATATGACCATTTGAAATGTTTTGGTAGCTTTAGTTTGATTTAATTTGGTATAGTTTTGGATTTGGCTCATATGACTTCACTTAGGTCAAATGGGTCAAGTTGACGACCCATTTGACCCATTTGAGGTAGGTCAAAGGTAGGTTTAGGTTAGGTTAGTCATATGGAGTTTGATAGGGTTTGTTCATGTTGACCCATTTAGGTCAAATATCAACTTGGGTTAAATAATTGGTCAAATTGGGTCAAACCAAGACGTCAAGTTTATATGACCATTTGAAATGTTTTGGTAGCTTTAGTTTGATTTAATTTGGTATAGTTTTGGATTTGGCTCATATGACTTCACTTAGGTCAAATGGGTCATGTTGACCTATTTGACCCATTTGACCTATTTGAGGTAGGTCAAAGGTAGAGTTAGTTTCATATGGAGTTGATTGGTATCTATGTTTCCAATCAATTTGAGTTAAGTTCATTTTGGCTCAACATGACCCCTTTAGGTCATGTCATTCAAGGTCAATTGGGCTAGGTCTACAATCTAATCAAGTTCCACAAGTGATTTGGAATGGACTTGACCCATTGGTTTCAATCAATTTGGCTTAGATCAAGTTTTGATACATTTTTGACCCATTAAGTTAAAATGGGTCAACTTGGGTCAAGTGGACCAATTGGGCTGGGTTAGGCTCAAATGTGAGCTTGGCCAAGTTCAAACATAAGCCATGAGTGAATTTAGATCAATGGTTTCAAACAATTTGGCCTATGATAGAATTTGGCTATGTTAGGTTTCATTTTGGGTTAAGTGTTGACTTGGTCAACCCTTAGATTTGACTTGGTTTGACCCAATTTGATTGACTAATCATCCATGATGATTGTTGATCATGATGAGAGGGATATATGAGTTTGGTTAAATCCAATTGGTTAGGATTAGAATTTGGCTCATAAGGGTACTTTATGTCACTTTGGGCCAAGTGAGCCTAAGGGGGTCAAATGGCTTGATCAAAGCTTGATTTGAGTTTGATTGATCTTGTATATGGACTTATGGTTGAAATATATATATCCATTTACAAGTGGTTTGATGTCAAATGGATTTAGATCAGTTGACAATTTCATATTCAAAGGACGAATATGAAAGGGTTTTTGGCTTTGATTTTTGACTTGGGTTTTGATTGTTTGATTGAAGTTCAGATTTATGTATGAGCTCATGATTGTAGGGTTGATTGAATCATGAGAGAAAATCAAGGGTTTGGCTTGATTTGAAGTTTATTTGGCTAAGTTCAAGATTTTGACTTGAAAGGCTTAGATTAGATTTTGAGTTGATTTGAGTTTGACTTTTGGAATTGGTTTTGATTGTTTGAATTTATATTTCATTTATATATGTGAATATAAATGAGAATATAAATTGATCATTAGAAAATTTCAAGGATTTGAAGTGGTTTAATCCTGATTTGGGCTAAGTCCATTAAGAAGGATTTAAAGGACTTGGAAAAATTTCATGAAGTTGGAGTTTGAATTTTTGAATTTGGTTTGATTGATTTATATTTATATTTCATTTATATATGTGAATCTAAATGAGGATATAAATGAATTATGAGAAAATCCCATGACTTTGAGATGGTTTGATCAAGATTTAGGTTAAATCCATTAAAGGGAACTTAATGGATTTAAGGAAATTTTAAATTAGAATTTAATTCTTGGATTTAGTTTATTGATTTATATTTATATTTCATTTATATATGTGAATATAAATAAAAATATAAATGAGTTTTGAGAAAATCCCAGGGATTTGAATTGATTTTTATCTAAGTCCATTAATGGAAAATTAAGGACTTAAAGAAATTTTAAATTGGGAATTTAATTTGAGGTTTCGATTTGATTGATTTATATTTATATTTCATTTATGTATGTGAATATAAATGAGAATATAAATGAATTTTGAGAAAATCCCAAGGATTTGAATTAATTTTATTATGTTTAGGCTAAGTCCTTTAATGAAAATTAAGGAACTTAAGAAAAATTTTATGTATTGATTTAGAATTTTGAGTTTGATTTGATGGGTTTGAATTTATATTTTCTTTATATATGTGAATATAAACGAGAATATAAATTCATTATGAGAAAATCTCAAAGGTTTGAATGGGTTTTGATCATAATTTTGGTTAAGTCCTTAAGGGAAGATTAAGGATTTAGGCAAAATTTAGACTTAGGAATTTTGATGGATTTTGATCATGGGATTCAATCAGAGATTTCAATCATGGATTTCAATCATGAAATTGATTTGAGTTTGGAGAAAATAAATTGAGATTTATTTGGAGTTTGACTTGAAAGAAGGAAAGTTAGGAATGGTTTAGGTTAAGGGTATGCATATTTTCTAACACCCCTAAGGCATGACCTATTCCTATGGCTAACTCTTCTAAGTGTTTTAGGGATAGGTAGAGTGTCCACCTAATCACTAGATGTGTCGTAAGACTAAGGAACTCTTAATGTCTAAGAGGTGTCCTATGTCTAAGATGGAGGGGTTGCGAGCTCATTGTAAAAATGAGGTCAACAAATTTCCATGGCCTGGTCGCCTTCATGCTCAAAGGTTTCACCTTCAAAACTTTTGAAAATTAATCAATAAGGCGGCTAGCTTGCAAGGAGAAGCCAAATAGTTACCTTCACTAGCTATACTAACAAAGCCAAAGCTGCAGAAGATATATGAGAAGAAGCTCGGGGCTGTGATAGCAGGAGATAAGGGGAAACAACTGGCCAGATAGAAGTTTGAGAGACCTCATGCTCCATAGCCGTCACTTTTGCCTCCCCTACCACCACTGAGGAAGCCCTACAGGTTGCCACAGTAGCCTCCACCTACCGCCTCCCCTCCTCACATCATCAACAACAAGCAGGTACACATACCACGCCAGTAACTACCATCCACCTACTCTTATCGATAAACTAAACAAACCATATTCATTTATGAGGGAGGTAGTTAGAAAAATCTTTAAATCTCTTAAAGAAACCTGACTTTCAGCTACTCAAACCTAGAAAATTAGAGGAAGTGGGAAAAATCAAGGATTCTACCTTTTGCCCCTACCATCGTATGCTACGTCATGTTTTGAAAGATTGCTTCACATTTAAGGAATGGCTTGAACATAGCTTCAAGACCGTTGTTATAGTCATCTTGAAGGAATACCTTGTGGAACAACCATCCAGTTCCATTAGGGTAATCCTTTGGGATGACTGCGATCCTTCCAAAACCAAAGAAGGTTGGGATATCTCCTTATCCCGTACCTCTAAGAATATTCTAAATAAAATCAAGAAACTTTCCCTATAGGTGCCTGAGGCAGCTCAAACTTCCATCATTAAAGGAGGTTTGCAATTTGTCCAAGATAACTTGGGGAAAGGGGGAGCTCAGCGATAGCAGTAGCGTAAGCCAGCCCAGGATAGCTAAGTAGTGCAACCACCTATCGAGTCCAGCCTACAATCTACCGTCGCAACTACTACATCAGCGAGCAACTCTCTTACTTCAGCTAACTCTTCTTCTACTAGTAGAACTCTTATATCATCGAATAAGGGCATCAAATACCTTACCCCACTTACTTTACTTGATTTCTACTTTGTACCTCCTACCAAATCCAAGAAATTGAAGAATAAAGCTAGCTTGAATTATATATGTATCACTTCTAATGGGTTGTCTAAATCTATTCTTAATGATAACTCTTCAAGTCTAAATAACAACTATAATTATGATCTTCTTCTTTCTGATTAAGAGTTGGATTTTCCTACTCTGAATACTACGGGTTAACCTCTTGAGATAGACTTGGAATCATTCAATTCTGAGGGTCCCATAGGAGAAGCTGTTGGTGAGCATGATGTGCAGGTAGAACCTTCCATTACCCTGTCACAAGAGATCACTAAAGTCAACCTTCGTAGTGAAAAGGTTATACCATCCTAGGGCAACACCTCAAGAGAGAGGGAAATAAGTCATTGGTTCAGAGGATCGAGAAGCCCCTCCACAGGATGCTCCACCCTTGGATATGCTTATGGAGGATCAGCCCAAGGTGGACTAGAATGTGCTCTCTCATCTAAGAAAGTTTCCATCTAAGCTAAACATATACGATGCCCTTTTCTTATCTAAGGAGATGAGGGAATCATTCTCCTTGATCCCAAGAGATGCTTAACTCAGCTGATCACTATTGGTGAGGAGGAATATTATTCTACAGAAGCTTAGGGGATCACTTTCACAGATGAAGACCTTCTTCTGGGAGACTTGGAGCATAACCGCCCCTATATTATAATTGACATGGGTAGATTTAGACTGGCTAGAGTTCTCATTGATCCAAGTGCATCAGTGAACTTTATGAGTCTAAAGACCCTTGCCTATTTGAAGATTGACATCCCCACACTTCGAGGAGATCAGATGATGTTGAGAGGATTTAATGAACAAGGTGAGCGGGCTTTAGGTTCCATAGTGTTACCTTTGGAGGTAGGTGACTGAAAGACTGGAGCCAAGTTTTGCATAATTGATTCAAATACTTCATTCACCGCTTTGCTTGATAGGCCTTGGATACATCAGAATAAGATAATTCCATCCTCCCTCCATCAGTGCATCAAGTTCAGGAAGGATGGGATTGAGTATTATGTCAAAGGAGATGAAAAACTATTTTTAGTTAGAGAGATTGAGATATATGAGGATGCAACCTACTATCTTCCTCAAAACACCCTTTCTCGTGAAATTGGATAAAACTCAAATTCAAAAGCAAAAAAAAAAAATAAAGAAAAAGAAAAAGAAAAGGCAAAAAAAAAAAGAAAAGAAAAAGGAAAATCCAAGTGAACAAGAAAGGGAAATTGAAGAAGAAATAGATCTGCATATAACATTCCACCCATAGTTCATTCCATCATATGAACATGTGGGTAGAATGGCTCAACCTCTACTAGGCAGAGGCAGAAACAAAGGCAGTTCTAGAGGTGGAAGGCCCCCTAGTTGGCCATCAACCAACAGAGATTATGTTCTAGTTTATAGGAGTACCACAACTATTCATATAGACTTGGAATCCAGTTTAGAGGAGAAGTCTAATGTGATTAGCATACTAGCCAACCCATCTCAGCAGGTTTCATTGGAGGTGACACTCGAGCCAGATAGCGATGAAGATCGGGCCTCCAGACAAAGCAAAGTATTCGAATCATATGTATGTAATACTATTAGGCAGCAGTTGGGAACCTTAGCTCTAACCTCACTTTCATGCCAAAAAGTTGAAGGTTTAGTAGTTAAGAAAGCCCCTAAGTCTTCCAGTGATATGAAGCCGAAGAGATTCTTTTTGGGATCATCCTTCCTCAATTCCTGAAGTTGATGTAAAACTTGAGGAGAATTCATAAAAAGAATTAATTGAATTATCATTTGACTTTTATTCACCTTATGTTCATAATCTTATACAGAAAGGTTTGGTTCCTCATACATGGTCCAGGAACAGGTCAGAGTATTTTGAGAAGCTATGGAACAATACAGACAGGGAAGCACAATCAAGAGCAGGACTAGGATTCAGTACAGTGGGTCCAGTTGATAATGATGACTATTGCTTAATTGTTACCAATCATTTGGAGTATGATATGTTCTTTTCACACAATATCAACTCTTATGAGAATGTGTGTTTAAAAATCTTAGATGATCCAAATGATCTCCAAATCAAAGATGCACCACCAAAATTTGAAGAGGAGATCCTCAATAGTTGACAAGCTTAAAGAAATGAACCTCGGGACAGAAGAAAATCCATGCCCAACATACATCAGTTCATTGCTGAATGAAGAAGAAACCAATGACTTAGTTAGGCTATTGACTGAGTTTAAGGATTGCTTTTCATGGAGTTATGAAGAGATGCCCGGATTTTCTCTTGACGTAGTAGTCCACAAGCTAGCAATATATCCTAGTGCTAACCCTATCAAGAAAGCTCTTAGATGCATGCGATTAGAAATCAAACAACATGTCACTTCTGAAGTCAAAAAATTGATTGATGCTAGTTTCATCAGGGAAGAAAAATACCCTACCTAGTTAGCCAGTGTCATATCAGTTAAGAAAAAGAATGACCAAATTCACATATATATTGATTGTGGATTTAAATAAGGCATTTCTTAAGGATGAGTTTTCTCTTTCTATACCAGAATTAATGGTAGAAATTACCTCATCTCATTCAATATTCTCTTTCATGGATGGGTCATCTGGCTATATCCAAATCAAGATGGCCTCGAGGATGAAAGAAACACTACTTTTTGAACCTCAATCAAAATCTATTATTATAGGGTCACGCCTTTTAGCCTTAAAAAATGCTGGTGCTACATACCAACGGGCCATGATTTAGATCTTCAATGAACTCATCCATTATCAGGTTGAGTGTTATATTGATGATCTAGTAGTCAAAAGCAAAGAAAAGGAAGATCATCTCTTTGACTTGAGAGTAGTTTTCAAACAGTTAAGACCATTTAATCTCAAAATGAACCCCCTGAAGTGTGCATTTGGAGTAGCTTCAGGAAAGTTCCTTGGTTTCGTTGTCTAACACCAAGGAATAGAGATAGATTTAGAAAAGATCAAAGCTATCTTAGAAATGCCACCTCCTAAAAGTCTAGCACAACTGAGGTCATTCCAAGGATGGCTGGCATGTCTAAGATGCTTTATCTCCAACCTATCTAGGAGATGCAAGCCATTTTCAACACTTGTCAAAAAGGATGCCAAGTTCAAGTGGGATGAGCAAGTGTCAGCATGCCTTCAAAGACATCAAGCAGTATTTGGTGAAGCTGCCAGTTCTAGCAGCCCCTATCCCGGGCAGCCACTCATCCTCTACACTACTGCATTGATCGACTCTCTCAGCGCTTTGTTGGCCAAGCCAATGATGAGGGGAAATAACATGCTCTCTACTTCCTCAGCCGTCATCTGATCTTAGCTGAAGTGAACTACCCACCTATTGAGAAACATTGCCTAGCTTTAATCTTTGCTTCCCAAAAGCTATGGCATTATATGCTTTCTTATAAGGTGGACTTGATTTCCAGAATCAATCCACTGTAGTACCTCATGGCACGACCAACACTATCCAGACATTTGGCACGATGGTCCATGATACTCTAATTCAATATCACATTTGTACCCCTCTGTGAGGTGAAAGGATAAGCACTAGCGGATTTCTTATTAGCACACCCACTTCCTGCTGATTCTCTGCTTAGTGATAATCTCCCTAACGAACAAATCATGAACTTAGGGGAGGCTAACAACCATTGCTAGGAGACGTATTTTGATGGTGCAGCTTCTTTTCATAAAGGGGAAGCACCACAATCTACTCTTCTAGGAAATATAGAGGTAGAATAGTTCTTCTAACTTGAGACTACGACGTGATGAGATTCTCATACTATATTTCCAACCCCTGCACAAACAACGAAGCTAAGTATGAGGATTTGATTGCCAGTCTAGAGTTAGCCATCACCATTTGTGTCAAGAGCATCAATATCTTTGGGGATTCTCAGTTGGTCATCAACCAGATCGTTGGATCCTACAAAGTTCTCAAACCCAAGCTTCATCATTACCATGAGTACACCATGAAGTTATTGACTCAGATCCCTAAGGTCACCATCTAGAAGGTTCCCTATGGAGAGAACGCAGTAGCAGATGCATTAGCCAAGCATGCCAAGAAGTTGACATGTCCTAAAATTGAGTTCATTCCAATAAGGGTCCAAAATAGACAAGTCTTATCCCTTGTTGATATTGAACTCATCGAGAGATTCTCTCTTGAAGGGGAGGTTGTTGTTGCCAAAAAAGATGAGTAATCATATTAGAGGCAACCATTCATGGATTATTTAAATATAGGCAAAATACCTCAAGAGAAATCACTAGCACAGTAAGTGAAATAGAGAGCTCTCTCCTATGCTCTCATGGATGACACCTTATACCAACGGTCCTTTGACCAAATGTGGTTATGTTGTTTGGATAAGCACGAAGCCCGTGGCATTGTAACCTAGGTACGTTTAGGTCTATGCAGAGTACATAATTTCGATCTGAAGATGAAAGTAAAGATCAAGAGACTAGGATATTACTGGCCTTCGATGATTACATACTGCATGGACGTAGCTAGGAGATGCCACCAATGTCAGGTACATGGTGTGGTCTTACATCAACCACCCAACATTCTACACCCCACATTAGCCTCATGTCCGTTTGAGTGTTGGGGTACCAACATAGTGGGTTCGATCAATCCTCCTTCTTCCAAGGGTCACCGGTTCATTCTAGCTGCCACCGACTACTTTTCTAAGTGGGCAAAGGCAATCTCACTCAAAGAGGTCACAACTCAGCATGTACTTCAATTTTTAAGGAATCATATCTTATATAGGTTCAGGATACCTCACTGAATTATATTCAATAATGGTACAACATTCAAAAGCAACGAGATCAACAACTTTGCCAGAAGATATGCTATAGATTATTGATACTCCACCATCTACTACCCCAGAGAAAATGGCTTAATAGAAGCATTCAACAAAAATCTCATCCAAATGCTAAAGAAGACTCTTGATGATAATAAATGGCAGTGGAATGAGCAGTTGGTTGAAGCCTTGTGAGCCTATCGCACCACATACCGAACTCCAACTCAATCTACCACCTTTTCCTTAGTGTATGGGTCCAAAGCCATTCTACCTTTAGAAGTTTAACTCCCGTCACTAAGGATAGCATTGGGTAGCAAGATCACTATAGAGTAGAATGCAAAGTTCTAGTTAGAAGAGCTCGAAGGTTTGGAGGAGTGTCGCCTACGGGCGTGCCAAAACCTCGAGTTATGTAAGGCCAAAATGATTCAAGCTCACAATAAGCTGGTCCACCCTAGGTCTTTCCAAGTAGGAGAGCTTGTGTTAGTCATAAGGAGACCAATTTTTTCTCGTCGAAAGATGGGAGACAAGTTTGAACTCACTTGGGAAGGCCCCTATGTCATAAAGAAGGCCTACCAGGAGGATCTTATCCACTTATTGATTGTAAAGGGGAACGCCCGATGCTTCCAATCAATGGGCTCTATTTGAAGAAATATTACTCATAAAAATTATGTTTGAAAATAATTCTATCAATAAAAAAATCTAATTCCATTTCATTAAAATATTCTCTTCTTTCGAAGCATTATTTGCTTATCTTGATAATCCATCATGGAGTGTTTAGAGTAGGTGAAGGAGTCCCCCAGTGGCATTCTATCCTTCTTTCATGACATAAACACAATCAAACACAATCTCTCAGTGCTATTAGAATAGGTGTGAAAGAACTAAAGAGGCATCCTATTTCAATTAGCACAACTAAGTTAGGTGTAAGAGAACCTGAACAACATCCTTTCTTGGTGACAGTTCCCCATTGCCATTCATGGCACTATTTCATCAAAATCTCCATCGTGTTTAAGGTAGGTGTAAGATAACTCGAGAGGCATCCTATTACTTTTAACATATGCATAACAACAAACACAAATCTTTTATCTTAGGCTATTTTGATATGGGAGCAAGCCCATTGTCGCACTCACTCATTAGTTGCTCTAGGTCGGGTTGACATACTACCTCGCTAGTTTGTCACCCCAATGGTAACTTGTTTGGAAGATGTGAGTCCCTGCCTTTTCTTCCTAACTTGAATATTTCAAACCAATGAGCACCTTGTTAGTTTGATAGACTTCATTGCCCAGCCAGTAAGCTATCTCATGTTGATTTTGTTTAAGAATATGTTAGTCCTTGTACTTTCTTCTTGAACTAATCATCATGATCTAACTGAGTCGAGTATATATTAAGTTTTGGGTAAGTCCCCCAGAGGCTCCTTTCCTCTTGACTACGTTTGAGTTGATATAAGTCCTCTAATGGCATTCACTCCGCAGTCACCCTAGGTCATATAACACCTATCAAGATGAAGACAGACTATCCCAAAGAATCGTTATAGAGGATGTGAGTCCCCGAGCTTTCTTCCTAGTCGATTATGCAAACCGAAACCTTAGGTTGTTGATGCTATCAAGGACTCACCCGGGATACACTCTTGGTAGATGTGAGTCCCCACACTTTCTCCTTGAGTTGGCCACCAAACACCTATTTGATATATGGCTAGCGATGTCTTATCCTCCAAGGTTTTGAATCAAGCCTTCAGTGGCCGCAGGGATTCTACTTGGATCAAGTCCTTTGAGACCCCATTTAGACACTACCCGGGTTATTTTTGGATTAGACAGTCCCCCTTTCCTAGCAGCCACCCCTGTGGTTGGAGAATTTGTTTAGTGGATGTGCAGATTTTTTCTTGGTTCAGTAAATCTGAGGTAGGTCTAGGCTAATATGAGATCCTTCTCAGTATGATCTCTCACAAACCAACAGGGTCCACAATAAATCAAACAAACATAATAAATAAATTGATTCACTTGTGGATTAGGAATTCAAGCCCCCAAAGGGCCCCTTTTCCCAAGCAGGCATCCTATCTTTGGGCGTGGTCGAACTCCCTAGGAATTGCCCGACACTGAGATAAGTCCGGTCAAGACTCTCCATAGTCACCCCAGGTCGTTCAATGCTTGCCCCAAATAGGTTATCCCGATAGTCATTTCACTTTGGAAGATATAAGTCTACTACGCATTATTTCTAGCATGACTATCGCAAATCGATGGGCAGCCCTTGGTCGAGTTGACATGTTACCTTTCTAATATGTCACTCCAGTGGTCTTTTGTAGTGGAAGATGTCAATCCCTGAGATTTCTTCCCTAAATTAGCCGCTGTAAACTGAAATGTACCCCTTTAATTAGATAGTTCTCCCCTCAACCGGGAAGCTACTCCCTTTGGATTAGTAAACCTGAGTTAGGTCAAGGCCACCACCGCCTCTACTCAGTGCTGTCCATCACAAACTAATGAGATCCATAAAAATGATTAAAAATGAAATTAACTTTGACTATCCTTGAGTTGATTAAGTATCCTAGTGGCATTCACTTAGCAGTCAGCCCTAGGTCAAGTAGACATGTTACCTCACTAATGTGTCACTCCAGTGGTCTTTTGTAGTGGAAGATGTGAGTCCCAAAGCTTTCTTCCCTAGATTAGCTATTGCAAACTGAAAGACATTCTTTTGGTTGGATTGTCCTACTATGTGGTTGGTAGACTACCCCTTTGGATTGTTAAACCTGTAGTAGATCAAGGCCATCGTGATCCCTACACAGTGCAGTCCATTACAAACTTATTGTATTCATCTAAAACATAACTAGAAATAAAATTAATCTTGACTATCTTTGAATAGATTTAAGTCCCCCAACAGCATTCACTCAATAGTCAGCCCTAGGTTGGGTTTGATTCATTACCTCTCCAACTGATCACCCCAGCAACTGACCCCTACTTTGGCGGATATAAGTCTACTATACTTTCTTCCTAGTATAACTGTTGCACACCAAAACACATTGCTTTGGTTGGATAACCCTACTTTGGACTACCCCTTTCGATTGGTAAATTTGAAGTAGATCAAGGCCATCATGGTCCCTACCTCAGTACAGCCCATTGTAAACTAACAGGATAAATCTCAAAATTTAAAAATCTGAAACAAATCAACCAACCTCCCCCAGTGGAGTCAAAATAAAAAAAATTCAACCCTCTTCCCCAATGGAGCTCAATTAAACAAATATCAAATAAATCTCTAACAAATCAAACAATCTAATCAAATCAAAAATATTGCTTCTCCTCAGTGAGATGCAAATCTTTCTAGTTCCCTCAGTGGATCTTGAATTCTAATCCCTTGGCAGATTTCACCACCCCTTCTCCCTAGTGGATGGCTTGAACTTGCTCCCCCAGTGGAGAGTTCACTTTTTCATCCCCAGTGGAACACCAAATCTTAAATCAACAAATCAAATCAATATTTTCTCCTTAGCGAGACTCAAATTAAATCAAACCTTTCATCCCTCAGGGGATGACTTGAACCTTTTCCTTTAGTGGAAGGTTCATATATTCAATCCCTAGTGGATTCCTCCTTCACTCTCTTATGTCTTAGGCATGAGTAGAGTCATAATGCACTAAGCTATTGATTCCTTCTACACCTCTGGTTTAGGAGTAGATCATTTCTATTAGTGCTTGGAATCATTCAGTGTTGTTGATCATTTAGATCAACACTAATACGTGCGGTGTTCCTTGTCAGTCACACCACACCTATTGGGCGCCCTTTTGTTGACCTCATTTTTGGAATGAGCTCTCAACCCCTCCATCTTAAATATAGGACTTCTCTTAGATTTTAAGAGTTCCTTAGTCTTAAGACACATCTAGTGATTAGGTAACACTTAACCTAACCCTAGAGACTTAGAAGAGTTAGCCATAGGAGTAGGTCATGCCTTAGGGTGTTAGGCAAATTTGCCTACCCTATAGCCTGAACTAAATCCTCAATTCTTTCTTTCAAGACAAACTCCAAACTCATATCAACTTCAACTCTGAATCAAACCTTGAACCAATTTAAATGGATTTTCTCAAATCATGAATCAATTCCAAATAATTGAAACCCATGATTGAAATCCATAACCAAATTCAATTTCCAAAAATATTTCCTAAGCTCGTGATTTTATCTTATGGACTTAGCTTAAATAAAATCTAAATCAATTCAAATTCAAGAAATTTTCTCATAACCCAATTATATTTCATTTATATTCACATATATAAATGAAATATAAATTCAAACAACCAAAACTAACTCCAAAAATCAAACTCAAATTCAATCAAAGTCCAACCTTAACCTTTCAAGTCAAAATATTGAACTTAGCCAAATCAAACTCAAATCAAGCCAAACCATTGATTTTTCTTATGATTTGATCAATCCTTCAATCATGAATCCAAATATAAAAACAAATTTCAATCATCAAATCAAAATCAAGCTAACCCAAGTCAAACCCATATTCACCCTTTTGACTTGAAATGATCAAATGAATCAAAACTCATTTGACTCCAAATCACTTGTAAATGATTTTATATTTCAATCATAAGTCCATATGTGAGTTCAACTAAACTTAAATCAAGCCTAAATCAAGCCAACTAAATCGAATTGGCTCACTTGACCAAAGTGGCCAATTTGACCTACCTGAATAAATATCCAATTCAATCCAAATCAAAGTCAATTAAGCCAATCCAAACTTAATGTCATGTTTTTTAATCATCATAGGTTAATCATTTTCATGATTTGGGTCAAACCAAGTCAACCTTTTAACCCATATGAACCCAAATTAGCCAAATTGCAACCTAGACCAAATTGATTGCAACTAATGGCTCAAGTTCACTCCAAATTGATTATTGAACTTGACCAAAGCCTCAATTAAATCTAATTTGACCAATTGGCCAACTAGACCTAACCTAGCCCAATTGACCTTAGCCCAATTTGACCTAAATGGTCAAATCAAGCCAAAATCAAATCAAACCAAAATTGATTGAAACCAAAGCCTAAAATATATTACAAATGATCAACCAAACCCAAAATAAGCTATGATTCAAACCAATTTGGTCGATTGGATCAAATTGGTCAGCTTAGCCCAAATTGACTTGAAGGATCAAATTAGCAAAACAAATTAAATCTAAATTAAATCAAAATAATTGAAACCAATTGAACCAATCAATCAAAATGGTCATTTGAACTTGACCCAACTCTTGGACCCAATTTGACCAATTAGTCAACCTAAGATGTTTTGACCCAATTTGATCCAAATGGGACAAATTAACCCAAATTAAATCAAATGAACTTCAAATGACATGAAATTTGGTCCAACTTACTCTTGACTCATTTCAAATTTACCCAAATTAAATTCAATTCCAAATGACCACTTTTCTCTTAGATCAAGAGCATCCCATGCAAAAAGATACTTTCTCAAGTCATCACTGCCACCGATTTTTGATCTAAGGAGTGGTTGGAGTAGCCATAACTCATGGGGAGGTGAAATCACCTCACCTCTCCCATTGGAACACTTGGCATGAAGGACTCTCACCTCCCCTTGGCTAGGACACCCATTTGTCCTTCATGGCAACCACTTCTCATACCTTAGCCAACCATAGGGAGCCACCTATGATGATTCTCTTTCATTCCGAACCACCCCAATCCAAATGACATGAGTTTGGAGCCAAAATTTTAAACAAAAGGTTCATTTTTGTTCACTTTTTATTCAAAGGCATTAGTGGCTGAAGCAAACCCTCATTTCTCTCATATTTTCCTCTCATATTCTCTGTCTCCTAGAGCTCCTAAGGCCATTGGTAATCACCATCACTTCATTTTGGAAAGAAATACTTCAAAATTAAGTGTATTTCAGTGAGAAAATGGCAATCACTAGAGGAAACTTTGTTTCAACGCGAAGGAGAAGATCCAAGCTCATTCCAAGGCCTCTTCCCTCACTTAATATGCTCAAGTCATCACTGCCACCGAAAATCATCCCTGATGAGGTAACTTTCAAAAAACATAGCCAGCCTTAGGATCCTTATTTTGTGATATTTTCCCATGATTTTTAGGAATCCACCCTAGATAATTATATATTTTTACTTTAAACCATCTCAATTAGAAAATAGAATTTTTTTGGTGCAAATTGATGAGAAAACAAGTCCATTCAGACAAATTTTCACTTAGAAACCCTCTTTTTAAAAAAAAAAAAACTCTGAATTTATGGTTCATCATCGGCGGTGAAGTAGCAGCCATCCAATCCCATGGTTCGCAGGATGGGATGGCTTGGATCATGCATGGATCGCGTGATTCGGGCCTTCATATCACTTAATGTGACTGGACCATCCGATCACACATATTGTGTGATCGGATGGCTCAGATTGTACGATCCTGGCCTCTGGATCAAACAATCTGATTTGGACTATCCGATATCGCGGACGATGCAGAGTGAACCGCGAGTCACCATTCGGTGGGTAGTCTTTCACCTTCTCGTTGACGGCACCGCGTCGCCGTTGCGTTGCGCATGTCTAATCGCTCGGCACCATGTGGCATCTCATTGCCATGTCAGTGCCATGCGGCACGCTGATTGCGCTAAATATAAAAATTCATTTTTCTGATTTAAAAAATTACTTTAAATAACTTGAAACTTCTAAAATTCATATAAAATAAAATACTTAATCAAAAATTACAAAAAAAGGCTCGTTGGAATCATCTTTTCAAGGGGATCCAACATACCCAAAATCCCCAAATTTAACTGAATATTTTGAGCTTAATTTGAGTTTTAAAAAAATAAATTTCTTTAATTAAACCAAAAATACATTTTAGATTAAGTTGAAATTTTTAGAGTTTAAAGTTGATGTTAAAATACACCTACCATAAAAATTTCAAGTCAAAATAATTGCTAGATTAAAAGATATTGAAGTTTGAGTGTCAAATGATTTATTTTAATAAAATAAATTAACAGACTTCATAAAATCCCTTAAGTCAATTGAAACTTCCTAAATTCATAACTAATTGTAGAAAAATCCAATACAAATACAAACTAAGGTTCATTTTAAAGATAATTCATAGGAGAATCTTATAAAATTGTTCCTAATTGAATATGAATAGTAGATTTTCCTTAATTAGGGTTTATTTAAAAACTTAGTAACCCTACTTACTTCCTAATGACTTTATTAATTAATTCTAAACTTCTTAGACATGTTTAGTGGGATGACTTCTACCTCCCCTAATTTTCTTGGAATTTATTAATGCGTTAATTAGGGAAATTAATTAATGAATATCTAATCACTCTCTTAATATAATTAAGGTTAATTAAGCATGTGAATAGTGGTTTAATTCCTTGATTAAGATAATTAAATATTGTTTAAGTGATTAGGAGGTTTATGGAATGATTTTGAGATATTTTCCTTAAGCTATTTGTTAAACCCCCTTTCTTCCTTAATCTAAATCTAATTAAAGTTAATCCATTAATGATATACTTAATTAATCAAATCAAATACTTAAAACCAAAATTAATCCAGAAACTTAATCAATCCTTCTTGGGTAGATGCTTAGGTGTTCAATAACCCAAGTAACTTAAGGAAATCATACCTAACCCATATGTGTGGGAAGAGTTATGAAAGCACTTAAATTAAACCCTTTAGCTTAATTAATCATTAATTATGAGCCAATTGTATTAGGTATCTTTCTTTCCTAGGATGCATTGTTGATTTAAATTCCTTGTGGTTTTATGTCATACATTGGCTCATAATTATTTGGTTAAATATGTTAAAGTGCTATAGGTAAGGGGTAATTAATGAACTTAACCTACACCTTAACCTAACCAAAGCATAAAAATTAATCTAATCACCTAAAAATTAGACTAAAAAATACACACATGTGGGAATGGGTAAGGACCAGCAAACCTTCTCACACTTTTTTAATTCAAATCAAACTCAAAGCAAAATGAAAGTCTCTTTAAATAACTTTTGATTCTCTTTAAATGATCTTACTTCATAATATTATCTTTAAGAATTAATTAGAGTGAATGAAATTACATGCTTACATCACTTTATTTCTTTCCTAGCATGTTAAATGTATATCTTATATAAGTTTCATACATTCATGCTTTTCTAAAATTAAATTCAAAATGAAATATTTTCTTTATGTCAAATTGCATGTTTTGGCTAAAGTTAAAATATGAGTTGCTATTATCACTATTAAATTTAAAACTATTTTCAAAATCTATAAATTAAATACCTAAAATTAAATGTGTGCTACTTATAATTATTTATAAGCTTGCATGTGGATATAAATATGAAGATGTGCATAGTATACTTTTCCTTCTCTTTTCTTTTAGCATTTGAATAGGATTTGACAAAGTATATAGTTCATTTGAAAAGAATATAACACTTTCCTAACTCCATTCCTATTCATTCTTATGTTATTACTTAAAGGAAATCCACACCTACACATATAAATTGCATAAACAAATCAAATGAATAAATACAAACTTTTGTATCTCTCTTTTTCCATTCATTTCTTTTGTACATATACTTGTATTTAAGGAAAGTGGTATATTAGTTTGGACAACCCCAGGTTGCGAGGCTTTAAGTAGCCCTAAGTAGATCTTGTACCTTACACCCCTGGTTAATAATGGTGCTGTACTCACTTATGCCTTTCATACATACATGTGTGCATGTGAAAAGTGGATAAGAAAACCTCTTTTCTACTTAATGAAAATCATGCATCATAAAGCATTCAAATTTTCTTAAGAACTCACTTAGCATTGTCTTTCCATGCATTTCTTTTTGTACATGCACATGAATTTAAGAAAAGTGGTATATTAGTTTGGAAAATCCCGGGGTTGCGAGGCTTTAAGTAGCCATAAGTAGGTCTTGTACCTTACACCCCTGGTGCTAATAATGACAATGTACTCACTTATGTTTTTTATACTTGTAAATGTGCATATAAAATTGGATAAAAGATTCATTCTCTTCTATTAAATAAACAAACATAAACTTTTTGCATGATTCTCTTTCCATACATTTCTTTTTATACATGCACTTGTATTTAATAAAAGTGGAATATTAGTCTAGACAATCCAGGTTCAGGCTTTAAGTAGCCTAAGTAGCTCTTGTACCTTGCTAGTGCTATGATCAGTACTCACTTATGTCTTTTATACTTATAAATGTGCATATGAAAAATGGATAAAAAATCACTGTCTTCTACTTAGCAAAATCATGCATACATAAAATATTCCAAATTTCTTTAAGAAAAGTCTCTTGGCATTCATCATTAAGGTGTGCTAAATACTTGCATTAGATGTATAGATATGCTTAGGATTCATTCATGTCATGATACACATGTGGGAAAAAAATAAAATATTGTGCGTTTTATGATAGTAATTCACTTTACCTAATCTTAAAATGCCTTTCTTTTTGAATATGTTTATTTAGGGAAAATCTAAATTTAGGATTAATTAAAACACATAATAAAATATTCACCAAACAAAAAATCAATAATGAACCTACCTTAGAAATCACTTAGGGTAGGGATCAAAGAGAATTTCTCTTCTCTTTTTCTCTCTTTACAACACTTAGTAATTAAGTAGGCTCATTCAAACTAAATCAAAATTATCAAATAAATACTAACCAAATCAATTAAACAACTTAAATGAGACCACCCTTCTAAGTTGAACCTTTTCACACTTAGAAAATCTAAACCTTAAAGCCTAGCTAAGCATACCACACAAACCTTACATGACACACACATTAGGCTAAGTCACTACTTCTAGTCCTATATTTTGGCGGTGCATGATTTGATGTTTACTTTTATTTTGTGATGTGATGTTTTAGTCTAGATGTTAGGTTGAATGTGCCTAGAATGAATGGTAGGATGATTTATTCTAATCATTATTTTTTTTGCAGGGGATTGTGCTTAAGGGGCACTGTAATAAATAAAAAATATAAATGCTTTTGCTGTGCAGGTGCTTATACCCCTAAGCATAATCCAATAGGCTAGGTGGACTTAGTCTCCTATGTGTGGGGTGTTAAGTCCAATATACATGCTTGGGATTTGTATGAGTTGTTTAGCTAATCTCTATTTTACAAGTGTTAGTTAAATTTCCTCTTTTCCTTTTCATGTAATTAATTAAATTTTAGAATGATTATTATGGGGGATTAGGATGAGCATTGGTTATAAGATCACACCTTATATACCATATGAAGCCTTTGGAGTGTCCACATTCCAACCATCCAAAAGAAAGAACCAAAAGAAAAAAAGAAGAAAGAAGAAAAGAAGAATGAAGAAATGAAGAATGAAGACCCCCATAACATGAATTTCTTACTTAATTGTAATTAATTCATTTGTAACTGGTTGTATAAAGGGTAGGCTACCAATTTATTTTTAGGTTTGTGTAGTGGTGCCCGACCACACTTGGCCTTTTATTCTTTTGTGTTAGCTTTATATAAATGTTTAACATTTTGTTTAGCTTGTGTATTAAAAATGACATCTTTTTCTAGTTTCTTCCTTGCTTTGATGTATGGCCTAGATGTGGATTAGGCTCTTATAAAAAAAATAAATCTTCTACTAAATTAATCAACTCAAAATTTAATTAATAACTCATAACCTTACCTAAAATCTTAGGCTAAAAATTAAGATAAAAGAATCAGTAACCCCTTAGCTGGATGAGTATTCCTTTTATAACATCATGCATAAAAAGCTCTTATTTCACTCTTGATTGGAGGGCTTCCACCTTTTCCAAAGAAACTTGGCTTGACCTTTGAGAGCCATGGTGGAAACACACCTCCTCCCTTCTCACTGATTTTGGCCAACAATCTTGCTTCTCATGCATTAGGCATATGAATCCTATAAGCCTGAGTCAAATGATTGTCCAAAAATGAAAATAACATGTAACATGATTTGCATTAGATTTAGGTCATTTGAAGCATGCCCTTACATGATCTAGTCTCTTTAGGGAGTGAGTTTAAGGACTTAGTCTCTTTCTAAATAAATAACAGCCTAGCTATCTTGCATAAAGCATAAGATTTACCTACATGAATTTAAAATCATAGGAGGAGTTAGTTGGTGGCCACTCCTAGGCGATTGTAAGTCCAAGCAGTCGGGTGGTTTGTCCTCTCTTGTGGAGGCAAATCAAATAACCATTTTCACCTTAGATTTAGGTCGTGCTTTTGGCCCTTGCCAAAGCTCCCTAGATTTAGGTTCTGAGGTTGATTCTCCCTTCTATGGGCCATAAGCATAAATCCTCACCTCTTAGGCATTTCCATAACCTTATATTTTGGAGTCATAAGCCTTAAAATTATAATGAAAAATTCATCTCAAATAAATTAATTCAATTTCAAAAATATAAAGCCCAACCATAGGGTAGTTTGGGATGCTTACTAGGCTTCCTAGTATCTTAAGCATTCCCTACTTATTTTTATTTGGCTTCGATAAGAACTCGTCCTCTTGATTGATCCCACTTGATTTTCTAAAAATAAACCACTCGATTAATAGTCCTAACCTATTAAAATCTTTGAAGACAATGATCATTTGCCTTAATCGAGAGTATTCTTGAGGAATTTCATTCATTAGGATGTAATTAACTATTGGGGCTTGCCTTCATAGGGAACTTAACGAACCTAATTTAAAAAAAACTTTACTTTACTTTTCCATGTAAAGTAGGGAATGAATCTTTGGTACATATGAAGACCAATAGTCCATAGGAGTCCAAATTCAGATGATTAGCTCCATTGCAAGGTGGTGACTCCTATGTTTCGAGATAGTACACCTCTCCTCAATGTCATACCCGATCACCCTAATAAGAACATCTGCAGATCTATGTGGTGTCCCACCTAAAGGTGTATATTTCTATTTTCATTTATCCTCTTCAAAAGGATAGATGAAGGAGAGAATATTTTCACTACAGATTTTTCTAGCGACTCCGCTAGGGAAGGTTCCTCTCTCCATCTTTGGTAAATGATCGTTGACTTCAAGTATCGATAGTGGATTTGTATTTTATATGAATCCAAGACTATCTTTCTTTTCCATTGGCACTTGGCTTATTTCATTCTTAAGTTAAGCAGGCCAACATCTTTAGGTTTTAGGACCTCACCCCGTGTTGGTCTTAAAACCCCCGTTGGGTTCTCAATGGGTAAAAATAAAAAGATCTAGTAAAAAGAAAATGTTAAAAGACTTTCTCCTTATTATTTCTATGGTAAGGAAAGGTTTATTCTAAAAATAATAAAGACAAAATAAATCCTTATAAAAAAATCATGCTTTTCAAAAAGCACTCTTTCAAAAATGCACTTAATAAAATATTTTGCACAATTTTTTTAAGTCATTTTCATCTAACAATCTTTATAATTTTTATATGTAAGACCATCTTTACAAAAATAAGATTCCAACAACTACATTTTTTTTTAAAAAATACAAATGAGTTTTTTCACTCAATTCATTTTTTGTGAAGACCTTATCTTCAAAAAAAAAATAAAATTTCAACAATCTTATTTCCAAAAGCATAAAATTTGAAGATGGGCCTTTCCATTCAATACATCCAAATGTATTGAATGGATGTTACCTCTTCAAGCAAAATCATAACTTTGGACTCCCACATAATACATTCCACATGTGTTAAATTGGGATTTTCATATTTTCAAAAAGCACATATGAAACCTCTCCATTCAATGTAACCATATTTATTGGGTGGAGCTCTCATTTTTAAACAAAATCAAAATAAAAATTTCAAAAAGCACATATGAAACCTCTCCATTCAATATACCCACATTTATTAGGTGGAGGTCTCATTTTCATATAAAATCAAAAATAAAATTTTCAAAAAGCACACATGAATCTCTCCATTCAATATACCCATACTTATTGAATGGAAGTTTCATTTTCTAACAAAAATAAATTTTTCAAAAGCACAAATCAATGTCTCCATTCAAGATACCCAAATTTATTGAATGAAAATCTCATTTCCAAATAAAATGACATCACTTTGAAATCCCACTTAACATATTCCACATATGATTAGGTTGTGATTTCCTCTTTCAAAAAGCAACAATCACACACAAAATATACATCTTTGGATAAATGAAACATAATTGATTTCCATCTTACATACCCAAATTTGTTAAATGAAAATCTCTCTTTTAAAAATCAACAAAATAAAAATTTTAAAATACATTTGAAACTTCATTTTAGCATACCCCATTTGCTAAAATGAAGTCTCAAAACCAAAACTCAAAAATTTTAAACACATCTTTTGGAATTTCATTTAGCATACTCAAATTTTCTAAGTGAAATTTTCATTTCACAAAAATAAGTGGAACTTCATATTTTTAGCATACCATATTTGCTAAAGTGAAGTCTCCACTTTCAATTAAAAAAAAAACAAATCAAAACCAAAAAGGAAACACATTAGAATTTCCTTAGCATACCCAAATTTTCTAAGGATCATACTTTTACAAAAATCAAAATATCAAAAACAAATGAAACACTTTAGGATTTCCTTAGCATACTCAAATTTGCTAAGAATCCTATTTTCAAAAGTCTTTAAAAAAACAAAAGCATACCTAAATTTTTTAAGTGGGAATTCCAATTTTCAAAATCAATAATAATTCAGAAGATAAAATAAATAAAGAAAAAGAAAAAAATAATTATTTTTCAAGCACCTCACTTAGCATACCCAAATTTGTTAAGCGAGTTAATTCCAAAATATCGAATCAAAAATAAAACCAATTGACCCATACTTTAACATACTCAAATTTGTTAAAGGAAAGGGTCATCAAATCAAAATCTAATTTTAAACATGAACCTATGGAAGCATCTTTCTAAAAATATTTGAACCTATTTTCAACATACTCAAATTTGTTGAAATTAGATTCATATTCAAAAATTTCTCTTTCCAATCAAATCTCTAATTCTTCTCTAAATCCATTTGAACCCCACTTAACACTTCCAAGATGTTGGATGTGGGTTTAAATTTTAAAATTCAATTTCAGAATTCAACAAAATAGAAATCTGATCCAAGCTTGTTTCCAACATTGCAGATTCTAAACATCAGCCTCAGTTACAGCTAAAGTTCAATTTTAGTTTTCAATTGACTATAATGGCAGTCTCATAGAAGTTTGTGTTTACTTTCCTCTGAGGTGATTACACTGATCTCATCCATTTCAGTAGAGGTTTTGAAGGGGAAAAGATCACCTGTGAGGGCACTCCCCTCACTGTTAGTAGGACTGCAGTGGCCGAGCAAAAGTTGGTCATTCAGATTGCTTTGCCATCAGATTCTGACATCCCCTCACTAAAGAAGAAGGCAGTGGTAGTTCCATCAGTTCTAGCAGTCGGTGTAGTGAGTGGCGATTTGCGTGCCCCATGGTTTCCCCGTGATGAGCTAACACACTCATTAGCACCCTCTAAGGGTAAGGCTCCTCTGATCTCAAAGATTGCCTCCCCAGCTTTTGAGGTTGGGTCTAGTTCTTACTCTACTCACCTTACCAGGACTCAGAGGAGGAATAAAAACCACATGATTAAGCAGTATTATACACATATTTCCAGGGAGATGGAGGCCGCTACATGATCAGTTATAGAGATTTGCCCACTTTGATTTCCCCACTGGTTGCAATGAACCCATTTCATCCTCTCTCTAGGTCTAATAAAGAGGATGCTAAGAGGATCCATACTTCACCTCCACCAGTAGTTGATGCTCGGACCAAAGTTAGGAGGAGGTCATATGCCAACCTCCGTTAGGTTCGCCAGTTCGTAGAGCACGCTTCAGTGGTTCTCAATTTGATTTAAGATCTGTCATTCCCCGTAGCGTGGGGAAACACCTATGGTAGGAGAGGGCTAGAGAGGCCCGCACTTCAGCATAGATCACTAGCAGAGAGAGGCGGATGTTTGGTCAGTAGTCAACGGCCTCTGCACTCATTAATTTTCTTGATCAGTGCGCTACCTGTGTCGATCATACAAAAAATATTCTACTTACCAGGACTACTCATTTCAAGAAGAGAGCCCCTGTTTCGAGAGAGTCGGTGGTGTCTCCACCACTCTCCCGCATCGTCGCTATTCATGTTTTACATCACCGTTACGCCAAAGGCCATGAAGGCCACATCCGGGGAGAAGAGGACCCTGATGGTGATCCAGCTACAACCAAAGGATCTCATTCCATCTACATTGGCTACTGTGGCGAGGTCGAGCTCTTCTGCTCGACCTTCTGCCTCAGTTGTGGTGTGAAAGGAATGCGACCCTGAAGCATAGTGGTCATCCCTTCACCAACACCACTAGTTCAGCAGGTTGCAACAGTTGTAGAGGGAGGAGATGATAGCCTAATTGCACCCATGATAGTAGAGCCTCCTAGGAGTGTCACATATTTTAGAGTTAGTGACAGCCGGGAGTGCATTTCTTCTAGCGAGTACAGTCCTCACATGATTAATTCTCCAGCAACAGGGGAGGTCTGGTGCCTCACAGTACATGATGTGGATCCCACCATCGATCAGCCAAAAGTATTTGTGCCAGTCTCAATATATCATTCTTTAGATGACATAGTAGCTCACTATTTCATAAAAAATAAGATGATACTAGGATATGATTGGTCTGATGAGGAGAAGATCAATTTTGATCCCAACGAAGATGATTTGTTGGGAGACTCAGCAGGGGTTTGCATGGTAGATATGAGGGGATCCCTCCTTAGAGAGCATCAGACTGCTTGGACGTACAATCGCCTGGGGGGTAGCTGCCAACTAACTCCTTCTATGATTTTAAATACATGTAGGAAAGTCTTATGCTTATGCAAGATAGCTAGGCTATTATTTATTTAGAAAGAGATTAAGTCCTCAAACTCACTCCCTAAAGAGACTAGATCATGTAAGCACATGTTTCAAATGACCTAAATCTAATAAAATTCAGATTTTATTTTATCTTTATTTTTGGACAATAATTTTGACTCAAGTTAATAGGATTCATATGCCTAATGCATGAGAAATAAAGTTATTGGCCAAAATCAGCGAGAAGGGAGGAGGTGTGTTTCCACCATGGCTCATAATGGTCAAGCAAAGTTTCTCTAGCAAACATGGAAGCATTCAATCAAGAGTGAAACAAGATGCATTTGTGCATGATGTTGCAAAAGAAATACTCATCCAGCTAAGGGGTTGCTAATTCTTTTATCTTGATTTTAAACCTAAGCTTTAGGTGAAGTTATGAGTTCTTTATTTTTAGTTTTGAGTTGTTAAGTTTAGTAAAAGATTTATTTTTTTCTAAGAGCCTAATCCACATCCAAGCCATACATAAATAAGAAAGAAACTAGGAAAAGGATGCACTTATGCACAAGCTAAATAAATTATCAATCAATTTATAAAGCTAATCACAAAAAGAATAAGAGACCATTGTGGTCGGGTACCACCACAAAAAGTCAAAAATAACAAACTGGGTAGATCTCTACCCTTATACAACCCAGATTATAAATGATTAAATATAATTAAGCAAGGAATTCATTGTTATGGGGGTCTTCAAGCTTCATTCTTTATTTTTCTTTTCTTCTTTCTTCTTTGGTTCCTTCTTTTGGATGGTTGGAAGGTGGATGCTCCAAAAGCTTCACATGGTACATAATATGAGATCTTATTACCGATGTTCATCATAATCTCTATAATAATCATTTCAAAATCCTAATTACAAAATTTATATGAAAAGGAAAAGCAAATCTATCTAACACCTGCAAGACAAAGGTTAGCTAAATAAACCACCAAATCCTAAGCATGTATATTGGACTTATCACCCAACACATGGGTGAATAAGTCCACTTGACCTATTAGATTATGCTTAGGGGTATAAGCACCTGCAAGCAAAAGCATTTTTTATATTTTTATTTATGATAGCACCCCTTAAGCATAATCCCCTGTAGAAGATAATAATTAGACTAAGATCGCCCTACCATTCATTCTATGCACATACATCCTAAAATCCATTATAAAATATATATCACAAAATAAAAGCAAGCATCAAACCATGCATTGCCCTAACCTAAAGCTAGAAGTGGTGACTTAGCCTAATGTGTGTGCTTTGGAGGTTTGTGTGGTATGCTTAGCTATGACTTTAAGTTAGAATTTTCTAAGTGTGAAGCAAAGTCAATTTTCTAAGTGTGAAGAAAAGTCAATCATGAGATAGCTTACTGGATGGGCAGTGAAGTCTACCACACTAACAAGGCGCTCATTAGGTTTACAATAGTCAAGTTAGGCAGAAAGCGTGAAGACTCACATATTCCAAATAAGTGACCACTGGGGTACATACTAGCGAGGTAGCATGTAGACCTGACCTAAAGCAGCTAATGAGTGAGTGTCATAGGGAGCTTACTCCCACATCAAAGTAGCTCGTGACAAAAGATTTGTGTTTTTTTTGCATGTGTTAAAAGGAATATGACGCCTTTAGGGGACTCTTACACCTAACCTAAAAAACACGATGGGGAATTTGATGAAATGGTGCCACGGATGGCAATTGGGATTCCTACTAAGAAAGGATGTCGCTTGGGTTCTCTCACACCTAACTTAGTTATACTAATCAAAATAGGATGCCTCTCGAGTTCTATTACACCTATTTTAATAACATCAGTAGATTGTGTTTGTGTTATAAAATAGGGATAGAATGCCACTGGGGGACTCTTACACCTACCCTAAACACGTCACGCCAAATTTGCAAGATAAACAAACAACACTTCAAAAGAAGAGAAGATTTGATGAATAGAATCAGATATTTGTTCTTTTTTATTAATAATTATTTTCAAACATGATTCATTTCATGGGTAATATTTCTTTAGGTAGAGCCAATTAATTGGAAGCATCGGGTGTTCCCCTTTACAATCAATAAGCTGATAGGATCCTCCTTGGTAGGCCTTCTCTATGACATAGGGGCCTTCCCAAGTGGGTTCAAACTTGCCTCCCATCTTTCTACGGGCAACAATTAGTCTCCTTAGGACTAACACAAGTTCTCCTGCTCGGAAAGACCTAGGGTGGACCAGCTCATTGTGAGCTTGAATCATTTTGTACTTGTACAACTCGAGGTTTTAGCACGCCCATAGGTGACTCTCCTACAAACCTTGAGCTCTTCTAACCGCAACTTTGTATTCTGCTCTATAGTGATCTTGTTACCCAATGCTATCCTTAGTGATAGGAGTTGAACTTCTAAAGGTAGAACAACTTCTGACCCATATACTAAAGAAAATGGGGTAAACTGAGTTGGAGTTCGGTATGTGGTGCTGTAGGCCCACAAGGCTTCAAACAACTGCTCGTTCCACTATCATTTATTATCATCAAGAGTTTTCTTCAGTATCTCAATGAGAGTTTTGTTGAATGCTTCCACTAAACCATTTTCTCTAGGGTAGTAGATGGTGGAGTATCTCCAATTTATATCGTGTCTTCTGGCAAAGCTGTTGATCTTCATGCTTTTGAATGCAGTACCATTATCGGATATAATTCTTCGAGGCACCTCGAACCTATATACGATATGGTTCCTGAAAAATTGAAGCACATGCTGAGCTGTGACTTCTCTGAGTGGGATGGCTTCCGCCCACTTGGAAAAGTAGTTTGTGGCAGCTAAGATGAATCGATGCCCATTGGATGAAGGAGGATCGATCGAACCTACAATGTCAGTACCCCAACACTTGAATGGCCATGAGGCCAATGTAGGGTGTACAATGTTGGGTGGTTAGTGGAGGACCACACCGTGTACCTGACACTGATGGAATCTCTTAACTACATCCATATAGTCTGTAATCATCGAGAGCCAGTAGTATCCAAGTCATTTAATCTTCGTATTCATCTTCAGACTGGATTGGTGTTCTCTACATAGACCTGAGTGTACCTCAGATATAATGCCATGGGTTTCATGTTTGTCTAAATAATGTAACCACATCTGGTCAAAGGATCGATGGTACAGGGTGCCATCAACAAGAGCTAGGAGAGAGCTCTCAGTTTCACCTGATGGGCTTGTGACTTTTCTTGAGGTAGTTTGCCAGTGTTCAAATAGTCTATGAATGGTTGCCTCCAATCCATCTCCTTATCAATTTTGGCAACAAAACCTCCCCTTCAAGAGAAAGTCTCTTGATGAGTTCAACATCAATAAGGGATATGACTTGTCTATTTGGACCCTTAATGAAATGGACTCATCTTCTGGACATGCCAATTCTTTGGAAAGTTTGGCCAAAGAATCTATTACTGTGTTCTCTGCTCGGGGAACCTTGTGGATGGTGACTTCGGGGATTTGGTCCAATAGCTTCATGGTACTCATGGTAATGACAAAGCTTAGGTTTATGAACCTGGTAGGACCCGATAATCTGGTTAATGACCAACTGAGATTCCCCAAATATGTTGATGCTCTTGAAACTGATAGTGATGTCTAACTCCAGACTGACATCAAAGCCTCATACTCGGCTTCATTATTGGTGCAGGGGTTGGAAAGATAGTATGAGAATCTCATCATAACACGGTTTGAGTTAAAAGAACTATTCATACCGCTACCTTTCCTGGGAGAATAGTCATGGTGCTTCCCTTTTGAGGAAAGAAGATGCACCATTAAAATACATCTCCCTTCAGTGGTTGCCAGCCTCCTCTAAGTTCATGATTTATTCATTACGGAGATCATCACTAAGCAGAGAATCAACAGGAAGTGGGTGTGCTGCTAAGAAATCTGCTAGTGCCTGTCCTTTTTACTGTACGAAGAGGTACAAATATGATATCAAACTACAAGAGGATCATGGTCCAGCATGCCAAATGTCCGGATAGCGTTGGCCATGTCATGAGATACTGCAATGGATTTATTCTGGAGATCAAGTTCACCTTATGAGAAAGCATATAATGTCGTAGCTTCTGAAAGGCAAAGATCAAAGCTAAACAATGTTTCTCAATAGGTGGATAGTTTTCTTCAACAGGAATCAAATAATAGTTGAAGTAGTAGAGAAAGTTCTCCCTCCCTTCGTCGTTGGCTTGGGCCTATAAAGCACCAAGAGAGTTATCCAATGTAGTAGTGTAGAGGATGCTTGGCCTACCCGGGATAAGGGCTGCTAGAACTAGCAGCTTCACCAAATACTGTTTGATGTCTTTGAAGACATGCTGACACTTATCATCCCACTTGAACTTGACATTCTTTTTGATAAGTGCTGAAAATGGTTTGCATCTCCCTGATAGGTTGAAGATAAAGCATCTTAGATATGCCAGCCATCCTTGAAAGGATCTGAGTTGAGTTAAACTCTTAGGAGGTGGCATTTCCAAGATAACTTTGATCTTTTAGTATCTATTTCTATTCCCAGGTGTCAAAAAATAAACCCAAGGAATTTTCCTGAAGCTACTCTGAATGCACACTTGAGGGGATTCATTTTAAGGTTATATTGTATTAGCCATTCGAAAACTACTCTCAAGTCAAAGAGGTGGCCTTCCTTTTCTCTGCTCTTGACTACTAGATCATCAACATAGTACTCAACCTGATGATGGATGAGTTTGTTGAAGATCTGAGTCATGGCCCATTGGTATGTAGTACCAACATTTTTAAGGCCGAAAGGCATGACCCTATAATAAAATATTTTGATTGGGGTTCAGAAAGTAGTGTTTCTTTCATTTTCAGGAGACATCTTGATTTGGTTATAGCCAGATGACCCATCCATGAAAGAAAAGACTGCATGATATGAGGTGATGTCCACCATTAATTCTGGTATAGGAAGAGGAAACTCATCTTAGGACATGCCTTATTTAAGTCCTTAAAATTGATGTATATATGAATTTGGCCATTCTTTTTCTTAATTGGGATGACACTAGCTAACCAGGTAGGATATTTCTCTTCCCTAATGAAACCAGGATTGATCAATTTCTTAACTTTAGAAATGACCTGTTGTTCAATTTCTAATCGCATGCATCTAGGAGCTTACTTAATAGGGGTAGTGTTAGGATCTATTGCTAGCTTGTGGACTGCTCCGTCAAGAGATAATATGAGCATCTCTTCATAACTCCATGCAAAGCAGTCTTTAAACCTAGTCAATAGCCTAACTAAGTCATTGGTTTCTTCTTCATTCAATAATGAACTGATATGTGGGATTTTCTTCGTCCCAGGTTGATTTCTTTAAGCTTGTCAATTATTGAATGAATCTCCTCTTCAAATTATGGTTGTGCCTCTTTGACTTGGAGATCATCTAGATCATCTGAGATTTCTAAACACACATTCTCATAAGAATTGGTATTGTGTGAGAAGAACCTAGTAGACTCTAAATGATTGGTAACAACCAAACAGTACTCGTCATCATCGACTAGACCTACTGTACCAAATCCTAGTCCTGCTCTTGATTGTACTTCCCTACCTATATTGTTCCATAGCTTTTCAAAATACTCTGACCTATGCTTGGACCATGTGTGAGGAACTAAACATTTTTTATAAGATTTTAAACACAAGGCGAGTAAAATTCAAATGGAAATTCCATTAATTTTTTAAAAGTATCCTCCTTAAGTTTGACATCAACTTCAGGACTTAAGAATGATGATCCCAACAAGAACCTCTTCTGCTTTATGTCACTAGAAAACTTAGGGACTTTCTTAACTACCAAACCTTCAATTTTCTGAGATGTTAGTGAGGTCAGAGCTAAGGTTCCCAAGTGCTGGTTAATAATTTCAAATAAACCATATTTGAATACATTGCTTTGTCTGGAGGCCTGGTCTTTATCTCTGTCTAGATCGAATGTCACTTCCAATGGAACCCGCTGAGAGGGGTTGGCTAGTATACTAATCACATTAGATTCATCATCCTAATTGGATTCTAAGTCTATGTGAATAGTAGGGGTACTCCTATGAACTAGAACATGACCTCCGTTGGCTGATGGCCAACTACGGGGTCTCCCACCTCTGGAACCGCCTCTATTTTTTCCTCTGCCTCTGCCTGGTGGAGGTTGAGCCATCCTACCCACATCTCAATATAATGGAATGAACTATGGGTGGAATATGATATGCAGATCTATTTCTTCCTTAATTCCCCTTTCTTGTTCACTTGGATTTTCATTTTACTTTTCTTTTATCCTTTATCTCTCCTTTTTCTTGATTTCCTTTTTCTTTTTCTTTTGAATCTGAATTTTGTCCAAGTTTACAAGAAAGGGTGTTTTGAGGAAGATAGTAGGTCACATCCTCATAAATCTCAACCTCTAACTGAAAATGGCTTTTCATCTCTATTGACACGGTATTCAATTCCATCTTTTCTGAACTTGATGCACTAATGGAGAGAGGATGAAATGATCTTGATTTGATGTATTGAAGGCCTACCAAGAGAATCAGTGAACGAAGTATTTGAATCAATGATGTAAAGCTTGGATTCAGTCTTTCAGTCACCTATCTCCAAAGGTAACACTATAGAACCTAAAGCCTGCCCACCTTGTTCATTGAATCCTCTCAACATCATCCGATCTCCTCAGAGTGTGGAGATGTCAATCCTCAAATAGGCAAGGGTCTTTAGACTCATAATGTTCATCAATGCACTTGGATCCATGAGAACTCTGGCAAGTTTGAACCTATCCATGTCGACTATGATGTAGAGGGGACGGTTGTGCTCCAAGTCCCCCAGAAGAAGGTTTCCATTTGTGAAGGTGATCCCTTGAGCTTCTTTTGTATAATGTGCCTCCTCACCTATAGCGGCCAGCTAAGCTAAGCATATTTCAAGATCAAGGAGAGCCTTGATTAATGATTCCCTCATCTCTTTGGATAAGACAAGGGCATTGTATATGCTTAGCTTAGATGACAACTTTCATAGATGAGAAAAGACTGAAAGTGCTGCTAACAAGTCCTCTAATTGCCATGCCATCCTATCTATTTGCTCATCTTTTTACCTTAATTAATATCAGAGGTGTTGGACTGATTGGGTGGTGTCATCCTAATCAACCTCATCACCTTCCATGGCTTGCTGCTCCCTGAGAAGAGATCCTCTAGTATCAACCATGTAGACTCCAGCTGAGTCTCCCATCAAATCATCTTCGTTGGGATCAAAGTTGACTTTCTCTTCATCTGACCAATTATTTCCCAAGATCTCCTTCTTCTCTATAAGATAATGAGCTACTATCTCCTTGAGAGAACGATCTATCTGAATGAGAACAAATGATCTAAGCTAACCGGTGTGGTCACTGTCATGCACTGAGAGGCACCAGACCTCGCCTGCTGCTGGGGAGTCAATCCTATGTGGACTATACTCACTAGATGAAAGACACTCCTGACTACCACTAGGTATGAAAGGTGTGACAATCCTGAGAGGTTCCACTATCATTAGTGCAGCTGGACTATCATCTACAACCTCTGAAATAACTGTTACCATCTTCAACTCCTGCTGTACTGGAGGATTTAGTGAAGGGACGACCACGATGCTTCGGGTTGCCACTCCTTTCGCACCACCACTGTGGCAGAAGGTTAAGCAGAAGAGCTCGGCCTCACCATAATAGGTAGTGTAGATGGGGTAGGATCCCTCAGCTGTAGTCGAATCACCAAAGGGGTGCGCTTCTCCCCGGATATGGCCTTCATGGCCTTTGATGGAACTAGAGATGCAGTGACCTGGACTGGTGATGACAAACAAGGGGTAGAACGGTGTGGTGGAGACAACACCGACTCTCTATGCATAAGAGCTGCCCTCTTATGATGACTGGTCCCAGTAAGTAAGATGCTGCCGGTATGGTCGATGCGGGAAGCACGTCGAGCTGGAAAATCAACAAGTGCGGAAGCTACAGACTAACGACTAAACCTTTACCTCTCCCTACTGGTAATGTGAGCTGTATGAGCCTCTCTAGCCCTCTCTTGATGGATAAGTTTCCCCACACTAAGGGAATAATGGATCTCAAATCAAATTGAGCTCCGAACTCTGAACATCCATAAGCTCTGCCTACTTGGCATAAGGCTGATCGAAGGTTGGCATACGACCTCCTGCTCCTAGTAACTTCTGGTTGATGCTACACCACTGGTGGAGGTGATGTCTAACATCCCCTCTGTCTGACCCAGAGTGAGGATGGAATTGGTTTGTTGTAATCACTGGTGAAGTGATAACATGGAACTCCTCAATAGCTGAATGGGTGGCTGCCTCCATCTTCCCGGTAATCCTAGTGTGGTACCGTTTGATCATGCGGTTATTGTTCTTATACTGTGTCCTGGTAGGATGGGAGGAGTAAGAGCTGGACCCATACTCAAAAGTAGGAGAGGCAATCCCTGAGATCAGGGGAGCCTTGCCCTTAGAGGGTACAGATGAGAGGGTGCTAGCCCTCATTGGGGCATCATGAGAAACCATGGGGTGCATTGAAACCAAGGCTAGCACTTGCAGATGCGCTAAATCACGTGGGCCGCTTTCCTCTTTAATGAGGAGATATTAGAACGAAGGTAGATAAATTCGGATGATCGGCTTATGCTCGATCACTGTGGTCCTACTGACTATTGTGAGGGGAGTGCCCTCAGATGTTATCATTGCTCCCTCGAATCCCCTACCAAAGTGGATAAGATGTGTATGATCCAATCGAGGGAAGTTGGCTTGGTCCAAAGCCAAATCCATACCATGAGGGAAAGTGAAAATGAACTTAGAGCAATCAACTATAAATGAAACTAAAAAACGTCACTATCATGTAGCGGTGAGAATCTATAATAGGAAATGAGTTTGTATCAGAATTCTATCTTTGTAGATTTTTTTGAATTTGAATCAAAAATTTGAACCCACATCCAACAACTTGGAAGTGTTAAGTGGGGTTCAAATGGATTTGAGAAGATTTAAAAATTTGATTAAAATAGGAACTTTAAATATGAATCCAACTTCAACAAATTTAGGTATGTTGAAATATGGATTCATATATTTTGGGAAGGATACTTCCATAGGTTCATGTTTGTTTGAATTTAGATTTTTGATTTGATGACCCTTTCCTTTAACAAATTTGGGTATGATAAAGTAAGGGTCAATTAATTTTGTTTTTGTTTGGTGATTTTGGAATTTTACTTAGCGATTTGAGTTTGCTAAGTGAAGTGTTTGAAAACAATTATTCCTTTTTTTGTGAATTGTTGTTTGATTTTGAAATTTGGAATTCCTACTTAGCAAATTTAGGTATGCTAAGTGAAGAACCCAAGTATGTTTTGTTTCATTTTTTTTTTTGAAAATAGGATTCTTAGCAAATTAAGTATGCTAAGAAGATTTTAAGTGTTTCATTTTGTTTTTGGATGTTTTGATTTTTGAAAGAGTAGGATCCTTAGCAAATTTAGGTATGCTAAGGGAATCCTAATGTGTTTCATTTTTGTTTTGATTTGTCTGAAACTAGAGACTTTACTTTAGAAAATATGGTATGCTAAGGATGAAGTCGCACTTAGTTTTGTGAAATGAAAAATTTACTTAGCAAATTTGAGTATGTTAAAATGAAAATTCCAAAAGATGTGTTCAAAATTTTTATGTTTTGGTTTTGAAAATGGAAACTTCTCCTTAGCAAATTTGGTATGCTAAGGAATGAAGTTCCAAAGGTGCTTGAAATATTTTTGATTTTAGGTTTTGGAGACTTCACTTAGCAAATTTGATTATGCTATATGAAGTTTCAAATATTTTTGAAAATTTTTTATTTTGAATTTGGAAACTTCACTTAGCAAATTTAAGTATGCTAGATGGAGTTCCAAAATGTGTATGAAAATTTTTAATTTTGGATTGAAGACTTCACTTAGCAAATTTGAGTATGCTAAAGTACCAAATGTGTTTTGAAAAATTTTCATTTATTTTGGATTTGGAGACTTCACTTAACAAATTTGAGTATGCTAAATGAAGTTCCAAAATATGTTTTGAAAATTTTTGATTTTGGATTTGGAGACTTCACTTAGCAAATTTGAGTATGCTAAATGAAGTTCCAAAATATGTTTTGAAAAATTTTGATTTTGGATTTGGGGACTTAGCAAATTTGAGTATGCTAAATAAAGTTTCAAAATATGTTTTAAAAATTTTTGATTTTCGATTTGGAAACTTTACTTAAAAAATTTGATTATGGTAAATGAAGTTCCAAATGTGTTTGAAAAAAATTTTGGATTTTAAATTTGGAGACTTCACTTAGCAAATTTGAGTATGTTAAATGAAGTTCCAAAAGTATTTGAATTTTGAAAATATGATTGTTAAGTTTTAATTTTTGAAAAGAGGACTTCCATTCAACAAATTTGGGTATGTAGAAATGGAAGTCAAATCTTATTTTTGAAATGTGAAAATTTTTGTTTTGTGTGTGATTATTGCTTTTTGAAAGAGTGAATTCCAACTCAATCATATGTGGGATTTGTTTAAGTGGGATTTCCAAATGATGTCATTTTTAGTTGAGAATAGAATCTTCATTCAATAAATTTAAGTATATTAAATGAAGATGTTCATATGTGCTTTTGAAAAATTTATTTTTTTTTGAAAATGAAACTTCCATTCAACATGTGTGAGTGTATTGAATGGAAAGGTTCATGTGTGCTTTTTGAATATTTTTTTTAGTTGTGATTTTTTTTTTGAAAAGATGATTGTTCATTTTATTTTGAAAATGAAATCTTCATCAAAATGAATTGAACAAAGATGTTCATTTGTGCTTTTGGAAAATTTAATTTTGTTTGAAAATGAAACTCTCATTCAATATGTGTGAGTATATTGAATGGAAAGGTTCATGTGTGCTTTTTGAAAACTTTATTTTTTTTATTTTTATTTTGATTTTTGGAAAGATGATTGTACATTTTATTTTAAAAATGAAATCTTCATCAAAATGAATTGAAGGAAGATGTTCATTTGTGCTTTTTGAAAAAGATTGTTAGTTATTTTTTGAAAGTTCCTGCATGTAACAATTATGAGAATTGTTAAATGAGAGTGAAAAGATTTTGTAGAAAAATATTTTATTATGTGTATTTTGAAAATGTGATTTTTGAAAGTTTTATTTGTAATTGTGATTTTGATTTTTGGAAAGATGATTGTTCATTTTATTTTAAAAATGAAATCTTCATCAAAATGAATTGAAGGAAGATGTTCATTTATGCTTTTGGAAAATTTTGTTAGTTTTATTTTTGAAAATTCCTACATGTAACAATTATGAGAATTGTTAAATGAGGGTAATAAAATTTTGTGGAAAATATTTTATTATGCATATTTTTTGAAAAGGTGCTTTTTGAAAGTTTTATTTTTAATTGTGATTTTGATTTTTGGAAAGATGATTGTTCATTTTATTTTAGAAATGAAATCTTCATCAAAATGAATTGAAGGAAGATGTTCATTTGTGCTTTTGGAAAATTTTGTTAGTTTTATTTTTAAAAATTCCTACATGTAATAATTATGAGAATTGTTAAATGAGGGTGATAAAATTTTGTGGAAAATATTTTATTATGTGCATTTTTTGAAAAGGTACTTTTTAAAAAGCAAAGTTTTAATGGAAAATTTATTTTGTCTTTATTATTTTAGAATGAACCTTTCCTTATCATAAAAGTGATAATGAGGAGATCTTTAAATGTTTTCTTTAGATCTTTTCATTTTTTACCCATTGGAGAACCCAACGGGGGTTTTAAGACCAACATAGAGTGAGGTTCTAAAACCTAAAGATGTTGGCTAACTCAACTTAAGGAAGAAATAAGCTAAGTACCAACAGAAAGATAGATAGTCTCAAATTCATTCCAAAGTACAAACTTACTATTGATACTTGAAGACAATGATCATTTACCAAAGATAGAGACAGGAACCATCCCCAACGGAGTCACCAGAAAAATCTGTGGTGAAAAACAAATATTCCCACCTTCATCTATCCTTTTCTTTTGAAGAAGGATAAATGAAAACAAAAATATACGTCTATTGGTTAGAAAAATTTCTATATGGTCTCCTTCAAATCTGTGGGGAGAAAGTGGCAAGAATATAAAAATTTTTCTTTTTGGGATGCCACGCAAATCCGTAGATGTGCTTATTCAGGTGATCGGGTACGTAATCAAGGAATAGTATACTATCTCGAAAGATAGAAGCCACTACCCTTTAATGGACCTAATCACCTCAATAAAGACTCCGAAGGATGATGGGTCTACATATGTACCAGGGGAAAACCCCCATAGTTAAGTTCCTTATAAGGCGGCCCATAGTTAATTACATCCTGAGGGACGATATCCTTTAGGAATACTCTCGATTAAGGTAAATGATCATTGTCTTCAAAAATTTCAATAGAAAAGGACTATCAATCGATTATTTCATTTTTGAAGATCAAATGAGATTGATCAAAGAGAGAGAGTTATTCTCGAAGCCAAAAAAAAGATAAGTAATGGATGCCCACGATGCTAGGAAACCTAGTGAGCATTTCAAACTATCATATGGTTGGGCTTTATATTTTTGAAATTGATTTAATTTATTTGAGTTGAATTTTTCATTAGAAATTTAGGACTTATGATTTCATAACACAAGATTATGGAAATGCCTAAGAGGTGAGGATTAGCTTATGGCCCATAAAGGGGAAAAGCAACCTCAGAACCTAGATCAAAGGAACTTTGGCGAGGGCCAAAAGCACAACCTAAATCTAAGGCAAAAATGAGAATTTAGTTTGCCTCCACAAGAGAGGACAAAATTACCTGACTACTTGGACTTACAACCGGCTGGGGGTGGCCGCCAACTAACTCCTCCTATGATTTTAAATATATGTAAGCAAGTCTTATGCTTATGCAAGATAGGTAGGCTATTATTTATTCAGAAATAGACTAAGTCCTTAAACTCACTCACTAAAGAGACTAGATCATATAAGGACATATTTCAAATGACCTAATTCTAATGAAATTTAGATTTTATTTTATCTTCATTTTTGGACAATCATTTTGACTCAGGCTAATAGGATTCATATGCCTAATGCATGAGAAATAAAGTTATTGGCCAAAATTAATGAGAAGGGGGGAGGTGTGTTTCCACCATGGATCTCAAAGGTCAAGCCAAGTTTCTTTAGCAAAGGTGGAAGCCCTCCAATCAAGAGTGAAGCAAGATGCATTTGTGCATGATGTTGCAAAAGAAATACTCATCCAGCTAAGGGGTTGCTAATTCTTTTATCTTGATTTTAAACTTAAGCTTTAGGTGAGGTTATGAGTTCTTTATTTTTAGTCTTGAGTTGTTAAGTTTGGTAAAAGATTTATTTTTTTCTAAGAGCCTAATCTACATCCAGGCCATACATAAAGCAAGAAAGAAACTAGGAAAAGGATGCCACTTATGCACAAGCTAAACAAATCATCAATCAATTTATAAAGTTAATCGTAAAAAGAATAAAAGGCTATTGCAGTCAGGTACCACCGTAAAAACCCGAATATAACAAACTGGGTCACCAAGCTCTATCCTTCTACAACCTGTATTACAAATGAATTAAATACAATTAAGCAAGGAATTCATTATTATGGGGGTCTTCAAGCTTCATTCTTCATTCTTCTTTTCTTCTTTCTTCTTTGGTTCTTTCTTTTGGATGGTTGGAAGGTGGATGCTCTAAAGGCTTTACATAGTACATAAGATGAGATCTTATGACCAATGTTCATACTAATCCCCATAACAATCATTCCAAAATCCTAATTGTAAAATTTACATGAAAAGAAAAAGTAAATCTAGCTAACACCTGCAAGACAAAGGTTATCTAAACAAATCCCCAAATCTCAAGCATGTATATTGGACTTATCACCCCACGCATGGGTGAATAAGTCCATCTGACCTATTAGATTATGCTTAGGGGTATAAGAACCTGCAAGAAAAAGCATTTTTTATATTTTTATTTATGATAACACTTTTTAAGCATAATCCCCTACAAAAGATAATGGTTAGACTAAGATCGCCCTACCATTCATTCTATGCACATACATCCTAACATCTAGTCTAAAACATATATCATAAAATTAAAGCAAGTATGAAACCATGCACCACTCTAACCTAAAGCTAGAAGTGGTGACTTAGCCTAATGTGTGTGCTTTGGAGGTTTGTGTGGTATGCTTAGCTATGGCTTAAGTTAGAATTTCTAAGTGTGAAGCATGTTCAACTTAGAGTAGGATTTCATTCAAGTGATTTAGTTGATTTGGATTGATTTTTATTTCATGTTTTGATTAGGTTCAAGTGAATCCTACAATTAATTACTAAGTTATAAAGAAAAGGAAAGAGAACTTCTCTTTCCTTCCCTAACCTAAGTAATATCTAAAGTGGATTCAAGTTTTAGTTTTGTTTAGTGAATGTTTTGATTAAGTGTTTTAATTAATCCTAAGTTTAGATAAACTCTAAATAAACCTATTCAAAAGAAAGGCATTTCAAGATTAAGTAAAGTGAATTAAATTCATAAAACACACATTACTTCATTTCTTGCATATATGTATATACATACATATGAAAATGGATGCACTAAGCATTTAAGTTTAGAACTTTTCATGCAAGTAGAAAAGGGATTTCTCATCCAATTTTTACATGCACACATGAAAGTAAGATAGGTATAAGTGAGTACAACGTCATTATTAATCAGAGGTGTATGGTATAAGAACTACTTAGGGCAACGTAAAGCCTTACAACCTCATGATTGTCCAGACTAATATATCACTTTTCTTAAATACAGACATGTGTACAAAAGAAATGAATGGAAAAGAAAGAATGCAAAAATTTGTATTAGTTGATTTGTTTTATTTTTACAATTTATATGTTCAAGCATAGGTAACCTTCTTAAGTGATAGAATAGGAATGAATAGGATATTGAATTAAGCAAGTGTTAGGTTCTTTTCAAATGAACCATACATCTTACCAAATCCTATTCAAAACTATACGAAAAGAAAAGAGAAGGAAAACCTATACTAAGAAAATCCTTGTATTCTCTCACATGCAAGCTTCTTGATCGATTGATCATCAAATTATGCAATATATATATATATATATATTATAATCAATTTTGACATTTTGAACTTGATGGAAAAGTCCATTCGCTGATCGGAGATCATTTCAACTAGTTTCGGCGACGTCATGTGTATTTTAGCCTTGATTTGCGTACTATCACTTCCAATCATTCAACATTTGTACAGACTCATTTGAATTGAGCGTGGATAATCTCATTTGATATTTTTGGATGTTTTGAATCCAACGGACATCGTCACAGCTTTCTTTCCTCGATATGCATGTCGACACATTGATAGCTCGATCGCTTAATCGGCTCTTTAGATTATGCAATATTTATATTTTAACCAATTTCAATATTTTTGGACATGGTGGTGAAGTCCGTTCATTGATTGGAGGTCATTTGGACTGATTTCAATGATGTTTGGTACATTTTGAGCCTTGATTTAAGCACTATCACTTCTAAAGTCTGTCAAATTTGACTTGTGGGCCTGACTCGACTTATGACACATATGTGGAGGTCAACAAATATCCCCCAACAAATATGATTCATGGATGGAGTGAGTCACGTTTGTTGAAAACAAGTTGACCATTTGGGCTGGCTATAGAACTTGGATCATTTCAGGTTCGATTTCAATAGCTTACGGAGCTTTTGATATGATTTGTCATTAGTATGACACCTTATTTAGGACATGCTAAATGGCAGGATTGATCAATTTATCAGAATTGACTTGTCAAATAGATAAGAGTTCTTACACCATCTACTCTCTATTTCAATGGCTATGTGGAATATCTCTTTATTTTATGTTATTGCAGATTTGAGTTTCCTCCAACCCTAGCTTTGTGCTTCATTGCATTTATTAGAGGAATTAGTTTATTTATTTTGATGAAGGACTTTGTTGGGGAGTTGGTTTATCCGTGCTTGATTGCATTTGAAATTCCTTCTATCTTAGCTTTAAACTTGACAGACTTGATGAAGGACTAACTCGATTTGTCCATATTGACTTGCCACGAAGTGTATGTACACCATGAATCCTGTGCTTGCAGCTTTGATAGATTCATTTAGTGTGCATACAGATGACCCAGCCTCTCGGCTTATATAGGGTCAATGTTGAGTTATCAGTCTACCAATGTGTGCTTTAACAGGCTGAATAACCACAAAATTCCTTTAGTTTGGCCATCAACTTTATATGAACTATGGAAATGCTTTCTTGGTCCTGTGCTTTCTACTTTGACAGACTTGATGAGAAAATTGACTTTGATTTATGCTTTGAGCTTGATCTGATCATTTGAGAATAAATTTGAGATATCACCCTACGGGCAATATATAGATTGATTTGAGGCAACCCTGAATTGAGAGTTTTCTCAGATTGTCTTGATCTATCAATCGAGTAGAATGATCTCTTGGATCCTGGTTGGTTGTAATCACTAAGCTGGATCTAGTTTGAGATTGAACAACTATCATCATTGGATTGACCAACAAGGGCTCTTTCACTACGGCCTTTTCTTGCGGCTTGTTGAGTGAGGAGAGCGTCAGCAACACAACCATATTTGGGCTTGTTAAGTTCGACCTTTAGAACCTACTTGAGTCTTCAACTTGAGATGTAGTGTGTTGGTGGTTTTATCATCAGACTAACAAATGGGGGCTCTTTCACTGTGGCCTTTTTTGCGGCTTGTTGAATGATGAGAGCATCAGCAACTCGGCGACATTTGGGCTTATTTAGTTCGACCTTTAAAACTCATCTGTGTCCTAGACTTCAGGATGTAGAGGTTAATGTTTCTTTCAACTTAGTTGATTGAAGCTTCCAAAATTGAGAGTTCTTTTGATTCAATCTCCGACATTTGAAGAATATTGGAGGGAAACTTTTGACATTTAAGACTATCTTTTCATGCATTGAAGTAGATTCTTTTTGTTCTTGTAAGACATACAAATTTAATAATAATAGTTATAGATATATTTAGGGATCGACATAAGGCTCGATAACCTAAATATATATACAAGAAGGCCCTTATTTCATAGGAGATGATTGAACAACCTTGATCATAAAAGAGGACTCTTGTCTAACAGGGTGATTACAGATTAGTTCAGAAATGTATCATAGAGTTTGAACTTCTTTAATATAAATAAACGTAGCTCATTCTGATCACCATGTATATTTATCTGAGGATCTCAACTTGAAGCTTGATGTCAACTTAGATAAATATTTAAAAATACCTCCTATCTAACAAGGGGGCTTTGTAGTAACTATTGAGAGAAATTAGGATATCTTTAGTCATATGCTTTATGCTTTTGGACTCGTTGAAGACTTTCTTTTGAGGGTTTGAAATTTGTATTTTACTTCTGTCCTGGCTTTATGCTTTAGCAGACTTGATGAAGTTGATGACTTGTTGGCGAGATGAGAGCATCTGCAGACTTATGCTTTATGCTTTGATGGACTTGTTGAAGACTCCATCTTAAAGATTTGTATCTTATATATCCTTCTATCCTGGCTTCATTCCTTAATGGATTTGATGGAGGAAAGTCCTGAATTGTCTTAAAGACTTGTCAGATGATACAAACTTACCTCCTACCCCAGCTTTCTGCTTTCATGGGCTTATAGAAGGATGTCTGCCGGTGACCTAGCCCTTAGAGCTTGTGTTGGGTTAATGGCGAAGAGTCATCAATCCTATGCTTTGTGCGTAACAGACATATTGATGACATGACTCCCTTAGTTCAGCCTTTAGTTTTGTACAAATATTGGGATGACTTCTTCGGTCCTTTGCTTTCTGCTTGGTTGGTCTTACTGAAGAAGAGTATCATTCGATCTTTATTTTTTTACTTTAACAGACTTGTTGAAGGAGTTGACATTTCTCATTTGATATTGATATGAAACTCGGCTTAATGCCTACTCGAGTGAGGATCTTTTTATTGGATTTTGAAAAATGACCTTACGACTATTAGGGATGATCTCCCAGTCTGGGTCACTTAAACTCACCAAGTTAGAGGGATTTGTAGATTTGGACTCTCTCATCTTTGAACTAACATAGTAGGAGGATCCTTTACTGCCTTTGTGGCGTATTGAGTAAGAAAACTTGTCAAAGATTCAGCCATATTTGGGTTGAGTCTAACCTTATGCACTCACTTGAGTCTTGAACTTGAGCAATTGTTGGAGGATTTCATCATCGGGCTAATGAGATGGGGAATCTCTTACTACGACCTTTATGGCATATTGAGTAAGCAGACTTGTCAACGACTCGACATATTTGGGCGTGTTGAGTCTGACCTTATGCACCCACTCAAGTCCTAGATTTGATGTATTGATGGAAGATGTGTTTCCAACTTAATTTTTTGATGTTTACAGACTCAAAATTTCTTTTTTTTTGGTTAGTAAGACTTTGAAACTTGTGAATTTGAATACATAATTTGAATATGTATATGGGAATCTCAACCTTAGGTGTGATGTCAACCCAAATACAAAAGGAGGCCCCCTGTCTTACAAAGGAAAGCTTGACAATTTACTATAAAATTTTAAAAAAAATGCCCCTTGTCTGACAGGAGATGGTTGCTTTATTTCAGAAATACATTGTGTTACGAGAGAATTTCCAAACAAAACTTGCACATATAATGACAGTGAGGAATAAATGATATTCTCAACATCAGGACTAATTATCCTTTTTGAAAAGTTTGATGACGCACCATATGATTGGATGCATTCTTGTGTTTACCTTTTTATGTGTAATACTTTTTTAAAATATCGATCATTGATTGACAGCATTGGTCTTTCCCATTTGAAATAAACGAGCTGAAAAGCGATGGGATAGGGGATGACTCTCCAAGGTGTCGGTTGTTAGAAATTTCATCACATATGACCTTTCTTTTAGGTACCCAATCTTGATGAGTTTCATTTATGGAGGATTTCTGGGAGTACAGTCTAGATGTCACACTGTTGTCTTTCTTTAAGGTAATTTTACTTTGTGGCTTTGGCCTCCAAATTTGATTACCTTTTTGTCGAGACTATTTGATGGTGGATTCTTGGACCTATGGTCCATGTGTCACACCTCAATGCTCACCGCGGACTTGAATTGGTTGACATCTTATCGAGGTTGTAGGAGGGGTTCTCTTTGAAGGAGCAACTCTGGCATCCATGATGACAGGACCTTCATATTTTCTTTTTTTATCAGTCATTTCTTCTTAGCAACTTTGAGGACCCGATGCACTCTTGCATATACAATTTTGAGTTTCCTCGCTGGAGAAGTTGGAACCTAACGTTGTCAAGTCCAGAAGGACTATTTAATTTGACCAGTAGAGCTGTTCCGCTTTACCCATCTGAGTCTGTCAAACACATAATGGGTTGAAACACTCACTTCTGGTTGTATACTTTTCTGCTTGAATAATGGTTGTTGAGCACGCAGTTCAGCATTTTTTATTTCTCCGCTGTCTCTGGGTTAGCTTGCTTCAAGATGAAGAAGCTTTTATGATGCTACTTAGTCTCGAGGCTTCGGCCTCCATATTTGTTTTTCTTTTTGCCGGGACCTTTCAGCGGTGGATTCCTGGACATGCAGTCCAAGTGTCATGCTCTGATGTTCACCGTGCAGAAATTGTTAAGGAGAATCTTTAGCATTACCCACTGAGAATAGCCTTTTTAATGAATCTTTCTCATTTTCTCTGATAATCAGGCCTCAATACTTTTTGTTCATAAGGCCCTTTTTTCTTAACAACCTTCGGGACTCTATGTGCTCGAGTAGATAAAGTTCATGTTGTTTCTTTAGAAGGGTTGAAGCTGACTATTGTTGAGGCCAAAAAGATCACTTAACATCACCAATAGAGCTATTCATTTTCACCCATCTCAAAATTTTCAAATTTATTATGGGATAGAAATACTCGCTTCTTATTGTAAGGCTGGTCACATGGCTAGCGATTCAAGTAGTAACTGCTGAGCTCGCAGTTCAGTATTTCTTCTTCTTTATCTTCTACTCAATTTTCCTCCAAAAGAGGAGGCTTCAATATCATACCTTCCTAGTGCAAAAATCTCAACTAGCAGAGTGGTCACATTTAGAGGCATGATTGAAACTTTCTACCCAGTGCGGTTCTTTTCATGATTGGCACATCAAAATGACCCAATCTTTCAAATGCAAAGGCTCTCTTTCGAGGAACCTCAATAGCAATAGCGGGCATTCCAGTTGTCCTCCTCCCCTACATAGGTTGGTGCATATAATATGCAGTTGTTTCAGGTAGAGGATTATTTGCAACAACAATGGTTTGGAAGTCAACATTATCAAATTGAATGATAGCTCCAACATCTCCCGTATTGATTACAGCATTGACCAGATGGATGTTCGCTCTGTGACATAGCTGCATGATGAATGGTGTGCTCTGAAGATCCATATTTACAAATGAAAGATGGGGATTAATAGTCAATAATTAATATATCACCCCACACTCTCGTAATGCAGATATATAGCATAATGAGGTGATATAGTGAACAATCAAACTAGTAATAAAAATATGGTTGATTCAAATTTAATTTCATTGATGATTGATTTGAAATTCCAATTTTTATCATGCTCCACTACTACTATAGCTTAAATTTGACTAGCCAAAGATGAAAAGAGAAACCTATCCCCATCGAAGTCGCCAAAAGTCTGTGGGCTCCGAAAATTTGCCACCGACATATCTACAATAAGAGAGTGATGATTTTAAGTGTCAATGTAATTTTTAGAAGGCAGATGGAATAGTATAAAAGACACTATCGAGAGATTTCACCTCATTTTGTGAGGACTTTATATCTGGTTCTAGGTTTCATATAGGTGCAAGCCCTTATAGTTAATTACCCTCCTAATAAGTGAGAGAGAACTTTTGATTAAGGCTAGTCATTAGATCCTTAATGCGTGGCATATAGTAGCAGCATATGGAGTTTAAAATTTGGGATTTAAAATTTATAAAATTCACCATTATTTAACTTAAAGCATATGGTTGGTGGAATGATGACGTGCTCGATCTAGATCTCATGGTTCCATCATCCCGGGCTGTCGTAGTCCCTAGTATACTTAGTCAGAAGAGGTAGTCAACCTAACCTAACCGAAGGATCCTTATCAACAACACATGGGTTACGTCATCCAAGAAATCCTTGTAGACTGGGGTGGTATTTTTCTAAGGAGACAAGCTTAAATCTACCTTAGCTGGCAAAAAGGCTTTGTGCCTATCAAATATATCCTATGATTCATAACTCAAAGGGCTGAGCTATTTGGGAGCATATGGGCTACAATCGTGATAGTAATATAATGGTAACATTTTGTGATAACCACCTGATCAGAGAACTTTGGTCGTAACCGCATCTTATGTGGAGCCTATTGGCCAAACCACGTGGACAGAGGGCACAGGCCACGTCCTTACTAGCGTGAGATTATTTGAGTTTGAATATAGTGATTTATTTGACTTGATATTAGCTCCTCTGTGAGTTAGAGTTTTCTTAATCTGTTATCTCCAATAAATAATGGTGGATGGGTGGATGAGTTGTTTGCTTTAAATATTTAAATAATGAATTTCATTCAGTTCAGATGTTTTCTTAATTGAAATTTAGTTTTAAGATGAATTAATTTAGAGCTAAAATATCTTTTAATGATAATATCCCCTCCGGTTGAGAATTTCAGTCGACAAGGCCATCATCAGGGGATCTTGTCAACTTTACTTATTTACTAGTAGAGGATTGGGTCTATGACTTATGTGTAATTTAAATTCTTTAGGAAATTAATATCATAACAGACCTTATCAACTCTATTGTGAATATAGAGGATTGGGTCCTATAATCTAATATAATTTGAGTTCATTTAGAAGCTGGTCATTTAGTAGACCCTGTCAATATTATTTCATGCATAGAGGATTAGGCCTAATATAATTATATTCTATGGAGATGAATACTTATATCTTTCGTTAACTTGAATTAACATTGATGACATTCATTAGCTTGCATGCATATAATCATAATGATTGAATTGATTTCATTATTTTCTCCCCCTTTTTCTTTTTAAACTCGCGCAACATCCTCAAACATTAAGTTTAAGTACTTAGTATAAGTGTCGGGGCCCATGCAGGTGTTTAGTAATTTTTGTAGTTTTATTTCTAAATTATGAGATTAATTTCATATTTATTTAATCTCAACTTAGCCTGCACAGCCTTTTCAGACATTAAAATTTAAACTTTAAATCTCTATTCCCGAGAGCTTCAAATCAATTTATTTTGAGTTCAAATTTTATTTAGGTCATAACCTTTCAATTTTATGTCAAATTCATTTCAAGTTCATTTATGTTTTAATTTTCAATTTATTCATTTATTCAGAACTTTATATTTTATATTTAACTTAATGTTAAATCTCCTTCTTTTGATAAGACCCAAAAATTTGAGCAAATTTCAGTAGCCTCACAACATCATCACCGCATATGGGATTGCATCGGGAGTATTTTGGCTTACTGTGCCCTATTTGAAGTAATCTGCTCTGATACCACGCCTTCTTCTGACTCGAGCCGCATTAGCGGGATCCCCTGCAAAAGAGAAAAGCAATGCAATATATATATATATATATATATATATATATATATATATATATATATATATATATATATATATATATATATATATATATATATATATATATATATATATATATATATGTTAAAATTTTACAATATTCCTTCATCATCTCTGTGTAGTGGGTTACATCGAAACTATTTTGGCTTACTCAGTACGCCCTATCGAGCGTAGCGAGTGGTATCTTGTGATACCATAGCCATCTTCGCACCCGCTATGCCCTATAGGGCATTAGCGGGGTCTTGGAACATGCAAAGAAAGACGCAAACACATATGTATATATCTTTCCACATTCACATTTACTCGCACCCGCTACACCCTATGGAGCATTAGTGGGTCTTGGAACCTACAAAGAAAGACACAAGCACATATGTATATATAGTTCCACATTCATATTTCTTCGCACCCGCTACACCCTATGGGGCATTAGCGGGGTCTTGGAACCTGCAAAGAAAGACACAAGCACATATGTATATATATTTCCACATTCACATTTCCTCATACCTGCTACGCCCTATGGGACATTAGCTGGGTCTTCGATCACCTTTTCATCAATCCACATCAAGGAACTAAGCTGGTTATTCAATATGCGGACAGCAGCATCAATAGGAGTCATATTGTCACTCAAATCCATGCTCCCTCCCAGCTTGGAATTAAAAGCTTGGATTATAGATTTAATTTGCTCAGCCATCTCCTCCATTTCCCTTAGAATAAACTCTGCCTTCTCAAACATTGTATCTCTCATAAAAGTAGCATCATCTTCTAGAAGTAAGCCCTGTTCTTCTTTATATATATGCTCAGCCTCTTCCTCCATGCTTTGCAAAGCCTTGTCAACCTCTTGTTGATGAGTCTCAATTAATTCCAGTTGTCTCACCAAGCCATTTTGAGTCTTGACAACTTTAGCCACCTCAGCCTTGAGTCTGATAAGAACATCACGATTATGTGAGATCCTTTTGTCCCACTCAGAGACTACTGCAGCATGCTTCCAAAATTTGGTAGTCCGTTCTTGAAGCTTAGAATTCCATTCCCTGATAGTCTCCTCAACAGTCTTTCCCGCAACTTAAGAGGATAACTTTGGTGCCTGAGATGTAGCCAAACTTCCTAAAGTAGAATATGCTGAACCAATGGCAACAGTACCTGGAGACAATGCATGTGTTGTGGTAAAACTGGAACTAGATATGTTTACAGTAGCAGAGGTAAAAGAACCAAAAGCAAGCGCTGATGAGGGTTGTGAGGGAAATGCTATTGATATTAATGAAATGGCTGAAACTATGGAACTTGATGGCAAGCTCAAGCTTGGCAAAGAACTTGTAGATGCAGTCATGCCAGCCAAACTTATAGCTGCTGCTGCTGTTGTAGTAGAGGAGGACTGCATTACGGAAGAGGTAAGACCTCCAAATAGAGGAACTGATGGAGTAGATGCAACAGAATCACGTGGATCGCATCTCCGCAAGTTTATCTCCGCACCAATGTGCTTGATAAAGGAACCGGATCCAATAACCAGGGCATAATAAACTGGTGCTCTCATGGAAATGAAAGATTGAGAACCAGCACCCAAGGATTGGATCAACCCCAAATGAAGATGGAGATTAGCGGAACACATGAAGGCGATGATGAGGTTGCCAATTTGAAGGCCGAAGGAGGTTAGAGAGAAAATACGATTGGACGTTGTTAACACTATTTTAAATTCTATGTTAGAAGAAGGAATGATCGAAGCAGTGGTACGAGATCCTTCAGCCGAATCATGGATGAGAGAGGGCTGAACGGGAGAGTCACGGGATTGAGGAATCGGAATGAATCCGGGCGGACGATCGAACACTGTCGCTAAAAAAAAAATCCCTTTGGGAAGAATCTCAGCTGTGTGTTTTTACCTTCAGAGGGAAAATCGGATCCCCCCTTTTCTCGAATTCCTTCCATGAAAGAAGAGCCTCTTGATTAATGATCTTAATTGTTGATTAATGAATTTCAATATAGAATTTGGCAGAATTTTGAAAATTATGTATGTAATTTTGAATGTAATTGAGAAGTATTTATGAAAAAATTTAATCTGATCAATAATTTCTATTCATGTGAAAATTTTGATTTAATCATTTTATGATTTAATTATTAAGATTAATTTGAATTATATTTAATTAAATTGAATGTTTAATTTTCAAAATATAATGCCAAAATTCCTCTGAATTTTGTCAAAATCAAACCCATATAATATTTGTGTCATTTATAGGTAAATCGAAGTTTTGGATTCAACGGCGTAGTCCATTTTGTGATCAGAGGACGTTTGATTAAAGTTGACGTCGAATCAAGTCAATTTTGGTTCAAAGCTACACGTCGTCGCTTTTCGACTCGATATTCATGTAGACTCATCCGAATTGGGCGCAGATAGTCACATTTGATAGGTTTTGATATTTTGATGCTAACGACGTGATCAATTTGGTGAACGGAGGTTGTTTGGGAATCATCGTAGCTTCCCGATCTCAATATGCACGTAGGCGCATCAACAAATTTTCTTCTTGATTGGTCGATCTTCTAATTATTCAATATGTATATTCTGATCAATTTCGATGTTCTTAATGCAATGGCGAAGTCGTTTCATCGATCAAAGATCATTTTGACTAGTTTTGGTGACGTCGAGTGTATTTTAGCCTCAATTTGTGCTCTGTTATTTCCAATGATTCAACATTTGCACAGACTCGTCTGAATTGAGCGTGGACAGTCTCATTTGATAATTTTTGATGTTTCGAAGCCAACGACACAACCAATTTCATGAACAAAGGTCATTTATACATCATTGCAGCTTCCTTCTCCCAATATGCGCATCGACACATTGAAAGCTCGATCGTTTGCTCTTTAGATTATGCAATATTTATATTTTAACCAATTTTGATGTTTTGGATGCAGTTCATCGATCATAGGTCATTTGGATTGATTTCGATGATGTTTGGTGCATTTGAGCTTGATTTACGACCGCCATCAAGTCGAATTGACTTGGCTTGACGACTTATGACACATATGTAGAGGTCAACAATTACTTCATTAATCATTAATTAATTTGAATCCAAAAAGTAAAGAAAACTTAGAAAATGAATTAGGAAAAATATCCCTATCACATTCTCTAAGCTCTTATTGTTCAACAGCAATAATTAGGCTTAAATAATTAAGTAAGTCATTGTTCATTCACTAATTATTACTAATTAAATTAAGAGAGTGATTAAGGATTAATCAATTAATTTTCTTAATTAAACAACCAATAAAAACCTAGAAAAATAAGAGAGGTAAAGGTCATCCCCTTAAACATTCACAAAAAATTTGAGATTAATTGGGTGATTAATTAAAGAGTAATTAAGCTAATTGAATTTTTAATTGAACCTGAATTAAACCAAAATTACTACTCAAAATTACTAAATAATAATTTTTCTTGATTTTATTCTAAAATAACCTTAAATTTATATTTTTTAGATTTTTCTACAATTAGTTATGAATTTTAGAAGTTTTAGGCTTTAAAATTAAATTATTTAACCTTAATTAAAGCACGAATCGCGTCGAGCCACGTGGTAGTTGATGTGACGTGCTTTCCACGTGACACGACAGGATTGGCTATTTAAGTTGTCACATCATCCATACTGACTAGAATGGCAGTGAACGCGCTTTCCGGTGGACTATCTGATCCAAGATCAGATAGCCACGATTCAATTCGCAGTTTATAGGAGAAATCAGAGCGGATCTAGCATAATTAGATCATGACCGTTTATTTCAATCATGTGGAACGGATGATCCATGATCTATCCTATTCACGAACGGTGAAAGACGGATGCCATACATCCTTCCCCGTTCAATTGAGCTCACCAGAGCTCGAAATGTCCCCAAATTAATTCCACACCTTCAAGGAAGGGAGATGCACACATATAATGGCTAGGATCAACTGAAATCATATTTATTTCACAAAGGACCAACCTATTTTTTCTAGGGAGCTCAGTTTTGAAAAATTACCTCACCAGAGCTAATGTTCGGCGGTGGGATCGACGGAGTCAGCTTCATCTAGTAGAGACAAAGCCCTGTTGAGAAGATTTAGGTTTAATTTGGTGTAGAACGCTCAATCGGCCAATCCACGTGTCTTGGACGCTCAGCCTTGATCGAACTCTAGTCTCTGGTGGTCGAGAAGGCTTGGGGATGATTCAATTGTCTTTGATGACATACGAGAATGGTGTGTGCAAGAAGAATTTGGATTTGGTTGTGAAATGGGAGAGTATTGATTGGAAAGGACCTCCCCTATCTCAGTTTTGCATGGGAGAGGAAATTCTAATTTGGGAGAGCTCGAGAAGGCTTGGAATCACTTTGAGGGATTTTAAAATTGCTTTGGGAACTTAGAGAATGTCGAATGTCATGTTTGCCACTCGAATTGGAGGAGTATACTCTATGATTATATGTGATGGATAGATGAGATCACTTCCAAAAATTCGGCCGATTCCCCACTGTCTATCTGCCGGAGTCATCACCATTGGTGCCATGTGGCTCGCCATGAGTGGTCGAAGCCATGTCAGGTTGCCCAAGGGAAGATTTGGGTAGATGGTGGATGATTTCTTTCTCCTTGTGTCCATGGTGTGTTCAGCCATGAGAGGGAGGAAGGGAAAGATTACCTTTGGTCCATGGCCAATCCTAGGGTGTTTAGGTTGTGCTAGGAAGGCTTAGGCTTGCTTCATTTGGCATGTGGAAGGCTGCCATGGAAGGGACAAAGTGGACTTACCAATGGAAAGAATCCTATACAAAAGGGCTTGTCCATTGGTGAATCCCCTTGGGTTGGGTTCTAAGTGAATTTTGGCTGGTTTTGGAGTGATTTATGGTTGATGTGGATTGGGTTTGATCAGTTTTTGGGTCCCATAAGGTGGCTTTGAGTGATTTGGCTCAATTTGGTCATATGGGTTCAATTGGGTCCACATTAGGTTGGGTGAACAAATTGGTCAAATTGGGTCAAACCAAGGCTTGGGTTAGGTTCATATGATGATTTGGAATATTTTGGTGTGTTCAATTTGGCTTGGTTTGGACTATGCTTAAGTTTGACTCATTTGGATTCAAATGAGTAAAATGGGTCAAGTTGACCAATTTTATCAAATTAGGTTAGGTTAGGTGTTGAGTCAAGTTCAATTGGTTGATTGAGAATGATTATAAGCATTAGTTTGATTTAGTTTGGGTTTAATTTGAATATTGGCCAATTTGACCTTAAAGGGTCTATTTGGGCTAGGTTGGGTCAAGTTGACCAATTAGTCAAATTAGGCTTAGCCATTGGTTGCAATCAATTTGGATCAAATCATGATTTGACCCATTATAATATTTTAGCCTAATTTGGGTCAACTTAGGTCAAATGGCCAATTGGACTTAGTTTGGCTCAATTGATAGTTTGGTCATGTTTAATCATTGATCATGGGTTGGTTTAAGTTAATGGTTTCAATCAATTTGGCATATGGTGGGTTTTGACTAGTTTAGGTTTCATTTGGGCTAAAGGTTTACTTGGTCAAAGGACCAAATTGATTTTGTTTGACCCAATCCAAGGTAGTTGATCACCCTAGGATGATTATTGATCATGATATGAGGTTTGAAAGTTCAATCCAACTTGGGTTGGATTAGAACTTGGCTCAAAAAGGGTCTTTAGGTCATTTTGGGTCAAGTGGACTTAAATGGGTCAATTGGTTAGGTTTTGGCCCATTTTAAGTTTAGTTGAGCTCACATATGGATTTATGATGAAAATATAAATCCATAAGCAATTGGTTTGGAGTCAAATGGATTTTGGTTCATATGACAATTTCAAGTCAAAAGGGGTCAACATGGGCTTGACTTGGGTTTGGTTTGATAATTCTAGTTTGTGTTTATTTTTGGAATAATGATTGAAGGAATGATTAAATTAAGAGAAAATCCATGGCTTATGAGTTGATTTGGGTATCATTTAGCTAAGTTCAAGAACTTGGCTAAAAGGCTAAAATTGAGAATTTGATTACATTTGGGTTTGGTGTTGGCCACTTAGATTTATATTTCATTTATATTTGTGAATATAAATGAAGATATAAATGATTCATGAGAAAATCACTTAGGTTTGGATTTGGAAGCAAATTTGACCAAGTTGAGGGATTTAGGTCAAAACAGCTTTTGGTAGGGAATTTATTTGGTTTGATTTAGTTTGATTTGATTTGAATAGTTTGAATTTAGATTTCATTTATATTAATGAATATAAATGAAGGAATTATTGGTTTATAAAAAAATCAATCAAGTTTGATTTGGTTTGAAGGAGTTCTGACTAAGCATATGAAGGTGGTTTATATAGCTTAAGAAGGGATCTAAAATTTGAATTTAATCATGGGTTTCAATCATTTGGAGTTGGATTTGATTTAGAATTTGGGTTGGGATTTAATTTAAGATTGAATTTGATAATTGAGAAAATCAATTGAATTGGGGTTGATTTGAATTTGGTTAAGGCTAAGTCCATAAGATAAAATCAAAGGGCTTGGGAGGCAAAATTTTAAATAAATCTTAACCGCAAAAGCATGAAATTTTTTTTTAAGAAAATAGCCGGCCAATATGGAGATTGACGCCGCCGTATCATGGACGACCGTTATGATATGCGGCCGTCGTTTGACGATGACTAAGCCAACATGGAGGTTGACGGGCCACCATCTATCAAAAATCGGGATCGACGATAAGCTCATCCATTTGACGGATGACTAGCGCCAACATGGCGTCCACGTGGGCGTCAGTCATCCGTCAAACGGGCGATTGGCTCATCCCTATATCGGGCAAAAATCTCGTGAGCGCGATCTACTTTCCTTTTCCTCTTCCGCCGCTCCATTCGCTTCTTCATTCCGCGGATTTCAGAACCACCACAAAGGGGAGGTCGCCGCCAGGGAGAGCGCCTATCCCTATTTCAACCATGTGTTTTGTCTTTTCCTCCCAATGTCGGCCTCCACTTCACGGATTTCAAGAATCAAGCACGCCAAGGGAGGTCACCGCTGGCCAAGGGAGAGCTCCCCGTCATCCGTCGAGTGCGCCACTACCAGAAATGGGTTATTTCTTTGTTCGTGCACCGATTAAGGTAATTTTTTTCCTGAATGCTTAATTTGTGATAGATATTACTTTGTGGTGTCTGATTTTGCTTATTTCCTTGAGTTATTTAGCTACATTTGTATTTCTATTGAGTAGTAGATATCATGATGTATTTCTTTCGAGTTTGTCGTAGTGATTTTACTTAAGGCATCAGTGGAACTTAGTTTATTTAAATTGCCATTCTTGTCTTTGGTTGTATATACCTTATATGTTATTTACTTGTTGTATGCGTTATCCTCTACACAATGAGAAGTAACACCATTTCTAGTGCTTTATCATATATTTTGATCATATGAGTGATATAAGGATGCATTACATGTATTGTATATATGACTCAGAATCCTTTCATTTTGTGAATCAATTATTCTAGGTCTTTTGGAAGTTATCGGTGTTGTTCATTGAATTGAATTAAACTCACATTTAGTTTTAATATTCATAAATTTTGAAAATATATTAGCTTACTTAACTATTGGCATTTGACTTTTTGTACTGTTTAGGCATTTTTGAAGGATATAATTATGTCACTTGTTTTTGACTTTTGTAGTGTTTAGGCTATAAAACATTCACTTAGCTATGAAATTATTTGTTTATTGTTTGCAAGTGTTCATTCATCTAGCCATGGATTAATGAGATAGCTATATGTCTTCTGCCAATATGATTTTGGTGCAATTCCGTTGTACGATAGTATTCATCTTTATGAAAGCTATGATTAGAATCTACTCTCCCTTTGTCCTTTATGAGTTCGTGAAATATCGCCTACTATAATGAGCAATTGTATTATATCTTGAAATATTTTTCTCTTGCGAACAGGGGAGAGGAAGGATTCTTGCTGGTTGGAGTTGTTGTTAGTTGAATATGATTTAGAAACTATCTGCATAGTTTTTTATTATGATGGTAATTGAATGTTGTTGATAATTTCTTTCCGACCTATATTGGTGAAAAAAATCGATCAATTTAGATCCCACGAAGGACTAACCTGTTGGGGTTACAAAAGTAAATCATGAGATCATTGAAGTTAGACCATACAAAGGTCAGTTTGTTATTGGTGTTGGATTTATCACTACACATATTATTGATGATGAAATATGTGAATCTATACTCAATGCAGCGTCAGTGCAACCTGTAATAATTTATGTTGAAGTTCAAGAGTTAAATTGTGAGGAAAGAGATGTTGCAATGAGCATCATCGATCGATGAATTCATCACACTTGATTTGTAAAACCGCCAAGAGGAAGCGTGGCCTCAGGCTACTCGCTAATGTACCGGTACAAGTTCTACTTTAGGGGTGATGCTGAGGGTGATGTAGGTGATGGGTATGAAACTATGCCTTATGCAAGCAATGATGATGATGAGGGGGGGGGGTGATATGAGCCTTCTTTAAGGGGAAAATATCCATCTAACAGTGTCAGAGAGCTTATTAGGGACTACTCAGTTAGAATAAGCTAAACAGAGGAGCACTTACTGTCTAACAATGAGTATATGTGTCATGCTCAAATAGCCAGAGAATGGGATGAAGAGCTAACATTTGATGGGCCTTCAGATGAGTCAACTTTTGTACTTGAAAGTTGTATTCCAGATGAACTTCTAGAAGGTATGTGCTTTCTTGATAAGAAGCAACTGCTATTTGTGGTTCAGGGTTGGTCTATCATTAATAATGTCGACTACATGATCTACGCCTCAAACAAATCCAAATTCACTGTATTGTGCACTCAATATGCGTACTAGGCTACACCTTGCATGTGACCCTTACATGTAAGTTCAAGTAAGAGATTGGGGGGTGCATGGAGAATTGGCAGTATAGGCACACGACATACATGTAGTCATTCAGTCCTCAGTGCCAGACATAGGCAATATATATCACAGTTTATCAGTTATTTCATTCAACCTGCAATTAGGTGTCATCTGGATTTAAAGCCCAGAGAGATTATTGGTCATATTGAGTCAAAATTTAACATACGAGTGTCATACATGAAAGCTTGGGATGCACGTCGCAAGGCACTGAAGGTTATTTTCGGAAGTTGGGAGGAATCTTACCGATCGTTGGAGAGATTCATGTCTGCTATATGCTCAGCAATGCCGATCGGTCTGCTGACATCACGAGTCATACCAATTTCAATGATTATTCGAGCTTTCAATTACATCGTGCTGGCATATGGGATGGGACTTTCCTCCTAGGTAAGTATAGGGGGACTCTACTCACTACAGTTGGAATTGATGCAAACAATGATTTATTTTCACTGGCCTTCGTAGTAGTAGAATCAAAAGTATTGAGTCGTGGTGTTGGTTTATATGGACACTCCAAAACTTAGTTCCATTGATCTGTACAAGAGGTGATTTGTGCATCATTTCACGCATGCTGGTACGGCTGGGAGATACCGTGAGTTGCGCTCGCCGAGACATTTGAGAGAGAACTTTAAAAAAGTAGTTAGACAACTTGGAGTCAGAGACGTTGAGTTCATATGCCAAAAAATATATGTGGCAGGTAATACTGATGATATACATATTTTTAAAAGGTGTATGACTGATATCAAGAACATTAGACAGGAGGCCTATGATTGCCTCATAGAAAGGGATGTACATCAGTGGTCTCTAACCCATGATGATGGGTATAGGTATGACACCATGACTACAAATGCAGTTGAATGCTTCAACAGTGTACTTAAGAGAGCACATGGCTTGCCAATTCAGGCACTGATCTCTGCAATATATTATAACATAGTCACAACATTCATGAAACGCCTAGACTCAGCAACATCAGCAGCGAACCAATATGACTCCATGTTCTCTCCCTGGACTAAGGCAACTTTGCAGGGTAGTGAACATGAGGCAAGGAGATTTCTTGAGCCGATACGAATTAACAATAATGAGTACCAAGTTTTTGATGCTAGCAGCAGAACATATAAGGTGGAATTGTATGAGAATCATATGTGTAGATGTACATGCAGACGACCATAAGCTTATCACATGCCATGTCTTCACATCATTTCTTGTATAAGGCGATTCCATATTCCATACCCTACTACACCTTGGACTACTACTGCAAAACCTACGAGGGAACATTTCATGTCATCCTTGATCGTGATGAGTGGCCAGAACACATCACTGCTGGGAACTTCCCAGAGTACACCCCACCAGATATTAAGAGGAAGTCAGGTCGATCACATTCAAATAGATTCAAAAATACTATGGATGAAAATACCACAAGAAGTAATAGAATTTGTAGTGTATGTAAAAATAGTGGTCATAATAGAGCAACGTGCCCGCAAGGCCGGCGTAGTGTGAGCTAATGCATTATGGATAAATTAAAGAGAGTTGATCATGATTGCCTGTACGGTGATGATGGTTCATTATTGGGTGGTAATTAGAGTGATAAAAGAGAAAAAATAATGAAAGAAAATGATTAAATGTCTCTATCTATTACAAAAAATAATCATTATGTAAAACGCTTGAATAACGATTATTTACTCATGGATTTAGTAGTTTTCATGAAAGATTTGAAACTGTTAGAAATGGCCTTAAAAGGCCAAGATTCCTCTATTTTTATTGGACAAAGAAAACTCTCTCACTCACTCTTTAGTCAGTAAAAACTTGCCTAAAATGTATATATAGACACTCAAAATGAACATATGTTCCTAAAGTATACAGGTCATCTTACAGTCAACATAGAATACACTGTAGCCCTTCTTTAAGGTCACTTACAATAATGACAATAAAAATAATGTGTAAAATCATTGCTTGATTTTTAATGAGTTTCATTTATTAGAGCGCGCAAACTTATTGCTTGCTCTTCACAGGTTTATGAAGGTGCTTAACATAAGAAATTAAGCAGACATTCTATCAATTATTTGTATGTTATATTACCAAGAACTCAAGCACCTGGACCATTCACAACTACCTTAGAACTAGTATGATGAGAAGATATTATAAGCATTATATATAAAGAAAAATTTGGCATGCATTACTCATCTTCCTCTAAGACATTTGTGCCATTCTTTTCCTTCTGCAAATGCTGGTTCATTATAAACCTCATACTATCTCCCTCTTTGAGTTCTCCCGCAGTCATTGCTTTCATGGCTTTACACCGACCATCTCATGAAGAAACATGTTGAGAAAATGGTAGTTTTTGGTTTGCTAAATAGATAGCATTTTCTTTTTAATGTAAGAAATTAAAAATGATTGGAAGTAAAGTTTAGAGAGTGCTAATGAATGTTTTGTATAAAGTGAATGAGAGTGACATTCTAATATTTGTAAAAGAAGAAGAAGAGGTGAGATTCTAATATTGAAACTCGCTTTCATTTTTTAAAGTCACTTTCATTTTTGTTAATTAGCATAAAGCAATTAGTAGAGTAATAAAAGAGATTATTTGTTCTCTTTTACATAGTGATTACTTTTTTTGGTCTCTAGTCTTTGAAGAATTTTGAAGTCATATGTTCATCTGTTTCTATAAAGGATAGTGTTATCTAAAAGCTTCATTGCTAAGGTTGCTTTTCCGAATATTAACTAAGTTGTTGATATAGCTTCTTTTATGTTATTACTGGCACTCTTTTCTTTATGTACTAGTTTGTGAGTTGGCTTTGATTTTTAGGCATGTCCCATATTTTTAGGTAGGTTCCATGCATGAATGCATGAAATCTGTTATGATCCACGCCAAGACTTTCGACCAACAGAGTTGAGAAATTCATTTCGGTTCCGACGATATCAATTTCACTCCATACGTGCAAATTACGCTGGCTGCATCACATTTTCTGCACAGCGCAGCAGATCATGCGTGAACGTGCAAAATCTGCTGTGCATCAGGCCATAGTCGGTGCTTTCAACCAACAGCAGAGTCATAGAAAATTTAGTTTCGATTCTGACGATATGAATTTCGCTCCATTCTGACACCATTTGTTATCGGTACGCGCAAATTATGCCGGCTATGTCACATTTTCTGCACAACGCAGCAGATCATGCGTGAACGCATGAAATTTGCTGCACGTCAGGCCGTAGTCGGCACTTTCAACCAACAACAGAGTCGTAGAGAAATTCATTCCAATTCCGACGTTATGAATTTCGCTCTATTCCAACACCATTTGACAGGTCGCGAAATTACGCGGCTTCATCACATTTCGCATAAAATCATGCATGCGCTGAATCTTCTATCGCGTTGTAGCGGTTGGCACTTTCAACCAACAGTAGAATCATAGAGAATTTTGTTTCAATTATGACGATATGAATTTCGCTCCATTCCGACACCGTTTGTCACCGGTATGCGCAAATTACGTCACAAGGCCACATTTTCTCGTAACGAGATCATGAATGCATGAAATCTGCGTGTCACCTCGACTTTTGACCAACAGATAGTCGAGAAAATTCAATTTTGATGATATGAATTTTTCTCTATTTCGACCGCTTGACGCCGTACGCCAGAATTATGCGCACATTTTCTCCGATTTAATCCCTAGGCTTTTATGCGAGATTATTAATTATTTTAAAATTTAATTATGAGTTATTAATTGGGGTAGAAAAATTAATTTCATCCCAAAAGCCTATCGCATCCAGGCCACACATTCAAACATAAAACATGAAGAAACTATGAAAAGCATGTTGTTCTAGTGCACAATCTAAACACAACATCAAATAATTTTAATGACTACCGTAAAATAATAAAAGGCCACTGCGGTCAGGTTCTACCGTACACCCCGAAAAGAGGAAAAAAAGATGGGGAGCCGAGCTCTACCCTTATATAACCCGGATTACAAAAATAATACATGCTATGGGGGTCTTCTTTTCTTCAATTCTTCCTTTCTTTCTTTTGATTTGATTTTCTCCAAAGGCATCAGGCACCCCTGTCCTCCTCATTCCATCCTAATCTCCCATAACACTAATTCCTAATGCAAAATTACATTAAAAATTGAAAAATTAAACGCAAAATAAATTCAAATAAACACACCATACAACCCAAGTAGTTATATGAATAATTTGGTCTTAGCACCCCACACATGGATAGCCAAGCCCATCTATCCTAATATGGGTCTAAGCAACCTACACAGCGAAAGAATTTATATTTTCATTACAGCGGCCCCTTAAGCACAACCTCCTAAGAAAATGATTAGATAAATATCCAAACATCCTATAACATACACCTAACATCCAATCTAAAACATTACATCATAAAATAAAACACAACATCATACATACAACGCCTTAACTTAGCACTATAAGTAGTGACTTTGAATTCTAATGTGTATGCTCAAGGCTTGTGTGACAAGACTTTACTAGGCTTCTTTAGTCTAAGTTTCAATTTAGAGTTTGAATTTGTTTAAATTTTATCTTTGGGTGATTTCAATTTAAATGATTTAATGATTCATTTTTTTATTTTTTATTTACTTTTATTTAGTTAAAATAATATTTAGTTTTTCAAGAATGAATTCTATTTGTAGACAGAACTCACCCTATTCTACATCCTAACTCCTAAAGAATCTAACTAAGGTCCTTAAGCATAGCTCATTTAAATTTGTGCAATTAATTTGATTTGATTTAGAATTTAGAACTTGAGTTTATTTAAGTATTTGATTGATTGATTTTGGATTAGATGTTTTGGTTTAATTAAATCTTGATAATTCAATATCTTTAATATCTAATGAAGTTTAAATTTGTTTAAATTCACGTGTTTTTGATTGATTAATTTTATATTAGATGTTTTGGTTTAATTAAATCTTGATAATTCAATATCCTTTTAAATTAATATCTAATTCTTTTCTTTGATTATAGTTATGTGATTTAATTTTGTCATCATGGTTCATTTATTTGTAATTTGATTGGATTTTATTTTGATTTTAATTGAGTTTGATTCATTTGTAATTAGTATTTTATTTTTAATCTCATCCATTTGTCAGGTTTATCAATGTTTGGTTAGTAATTTGATTTCATATATTAGATAGTTAATTAGTTTATCATTTTTTAAGTAAGTTGGATGAGATTTGATTTAATTATATATTAAATTGATGAGAGTTATTCTTAATTTAATTTAATTTAATTTAATTTGATTTAATTAGCTTTATTAGTCTATGGGTTAGCTTAGGTTCAATGGATTATGTAATTAGTTTAATTAAGAAGTGTATTTATGCTAATTATAAAGATTTGTTTAATTTTTAATTTGATTTCATATTTGTTTAGGTTAATGATACAATTAATGACTTAATAATTTAGGTTTAACTTTAGTTTTGATTAGTATTTAATTGCATTTATGTTTGATTAAGTTTAAGTTTACTATGATTAATTTGATTGACTTAATTAGCTTATTTAAGATGTGTGATCAAATTAATTAGTAGATAAATTAAGTGTTTGATTTGAATTTGATTTGATTTAAAATTAATTTGGTTCATTAAGATGATGGATTAATTCATTACATTAATTTGGCGTTTATTCAATTGGATTAACTTAAGGGTAATTAGTTTAATTAAGAAGTGTGTTTAAGTTAATTAAATCAAATGAAAGATTTCATTTAATTTTAATTTGGCTTTTATATTTATTTAGATTTAACGATGTAATTAATGCCTTAATGATTTATGTTTAATTTAAGATTTGATTGGTATTTAATTGCTGTTTGATTATTTAGGTTTAATATGATTAATTGGATTAACTTAATTAGTTTACTTGAATGATGTGATTAATTATTAAATTTATTTAAGGGTTTGATTTAAGCTTAATTTAAGAGTTAGCTTTAATGAAATTTATTTAAATTAATTTTATTCATTAAGATGATGGATTAATTCATTAAGTTTGCATTAATTAGATGTTTGATTAATTAAGTTTGATTAAGGGTAAATAGATTTTTAAATCATTTGATTAATTAAAGGATTGTTTAATTAGAGATTAATGATTTAATTGCCTACATATGACTTATGATTTTGATTTGATTAAGCATTTACCTAAATTTTATTGATTAAGGGTTATCATTGTTATTATCATTTGATTAGATTAAGTGATTTAATTATTTTTTTTTATTTCAAAACTTGATTATTCATAGTTAGTTTGATTTTCTTCATTTATTATGATTAGATTTCATTGTTAATGTTGTTAGGTTTATGTATTAATGGTTAATTAATCATCTTATTCCAAATGGATTGATTTTAAATGTGATTTAATCATATTAATTATGTTTACTTTAGCTTTATTTGGTTTAATTTGATTAATATTAAATGATTATGTTGAATTGGTTTATTAATCAATTTGAATTTTAGTTTATTTAATGATTAATTAGTTTCAGTTTATTTATATTCATTAAGGAGTTTCATATGATTAAGATTTCATGCTTAGTGTAGGTTTAGTTATACTAGTTTGACCCATGTAAAGTTTCAAGATTTGTTTAATTTTAAGTTTGATTTAAGATTTAATCATTTAATTGAGTTTTATTAATTTAAATGGTTTAATCATATTTAATTTAATTTCTCTAAGATGATATTTTTTTGATTTGAGGTTTGATTAATGATTGCTTAAGTGTTATTTCATTTCTGATTTTGATTTGATATTTAAATTATTTTTAGATTATATTTTAATTAATTCCTTAATTGATTAAACTTTAATCTTAAGTGTTTGTTCGGGGTTCATTAGGATTCAAAAATCACATTATTTTTTAAGAGTCCTAGATGTCAAGTGATTTAAGCCATTTTAAAGATTTTTTTACATTTCTGGATTTTTATTTAATTTATTTTATTAAAATACACAATTTGAACTTCAAAATTTAATTTCTCCCAATCTAGATGTCTTTTTTACTTAAGATTTTTATGGTAAGTGTGTTTTAACTTTAATTTCAATCCTTAAAAATTTCAACTCAATTCGACTTATATTTTTAGAGTAATTAATGAAACTTTATTTTTACTAAAACTTAAAATTAAGCTCAAAACATTTAGTGAAATTTAGGGACAATGAGCATGATTGGACAGAAAAAATAAAAAATTTGGTTAAGTATTTTATTTTTTATGAAAATTTGAAGTTTTAGGTAATTTAAGTAATTTTTTAAAATAAAAAAATTCAATTTTTCCACTTAAACAAGAAAACGCCCACGCATTGCCGCGCGATCGAGACGCGATGGCACGCATACACGCCTCGGCCTCGTTGCCACCGCCGTGCTGGAATCCGTCGATCGAGTGAGCCATCGTAACGGCCCGGATCCCGCATCGATCGATCGCGATCGCATCGGATGCAATCGAGACATTCGATCGAATCCGGATTCGCATGCAATCAAGGCTCGATCACGGATCGATCCGTCCGCCAACTCAAGATCGATATGCGTATCGCGACGTGAACGAAAAAATATTTTTGGGAAAATGAAAAATTCTAAGTGAAAACTTGTCCAAATGGACTCATTTTCATGTCGATTCACACTAGAAAATTTCTATTTTCTAATTGAGATGATTTAAAGTAAAAATGCAGGATTATCTTGGATAAATTTTTAAAAATTGTGCAAAAAACTATAAAAAATGAAATCCTCTAAAAAGTTTGAAAGTTATTACTAGGATGATTTTTGCGAAGATGACCGAGCATCTGTGCAAGGGAAGAGGCCTTGGAATGATCGGATCTTCGCCTTCACGTCTAAATGTTTTTCTCTTACCATTTTCTCATAAATTCATTTTGATGTTTTGGCTCAAGAGAGGGTAGGGTTTGGAGAGCTCTTGGGGCTAATGAGGTAGAAGAAGATGAAACCTCATTTCCTTTCCTTTATTATGGCCAAAAAATCCATTCTTTTTTGAATTTTTTGGCTAAAGTGTTCATCTTGCTTGGGGTGGTTGAAATGGATGATGGATTGAAAGGACTTTGAATTTTGCTCCAAAGTTCTGCTATATCATTGATCAAACAATATTGGGATGAGTTAAATACATGTGATGGAGAGAATTAAATGAGGTTGGGTGGAATCCTATGCGAGGGAGGATCCATGAGGGATTTAATTAGGTTGGATTGATTTTGGGTTGATCCTAATTGGGTTTGGGTCAGGTTTGATCAGCCCTCAATGGGTCATGGCTTAGTTTCAAAGGATTTGGCTCAATTTTGATCATATGGGTCATATTGGGTCATATCGATTTAGGTTAACCAACTGGTAAAATTGGGTCAAACCAAGGCTTAGGTTAGGTTCAAATGATAATTTGAAGAGTTTTGGTATGATTAATTTGGTTTAATTTGGCTTAGAATTGAGGCTCAGAATCAAATGGTCAAATGGGTAGTTGACCAATAAGACCAATTGGTTTAGTGATTCATGTTCAATTGAAGAATGGCCTTGGTTTAAATCAATCTGAATTTATTTTGGATTTAGGCCAAATTGATCCTTTAGGCCAATTTGGGCTAAATGGCTCAATTGGACTCGATTGATCAAATTGGGTTTAATTATGACTTTGGTCAAATTCAATTATCAATTTGGAATGTACTTGAGCAATTGGTTGCAATCAGTTTAGGTTAGATCATGATTTGACCCAATTTTATCCTTTAGGCCAATTTGGGTCAACTTGATCAATGGCCAATTGGGCTCAATGGTGGTCAAGTCATATTTAAATATTGATTTTGTTGATTCAAATCATTAGTTTCAAAATTTGATGGATGATTTTGGCTAGTTTTGGTTCATTTTAGCTTGACTTGGTCAAATGACTAAGTTGACTTGGTTTGACCTAATTGATAATTGATCCTGGGGTGATCAACAATCATGGTGGAAGGTTTTGGTGAGCTTGATTCAATCCAATTGGATTGGAGTTCAAATGGGTCCTTTAGGTCACTTTGAGTCAAGTGGATCTAAGTGGGTCAATTGATTTGGTTTTGATTTTATTTGAGTTTATTGAACATATATATGAGCCTGGATTGAAATATCAATTTCAGATAATCAATTTGGAGACTAATAGGTTTTGGCTCAATTGAAAGTTTTATGTCAAAAGGGCTAAGTTAGGCTTGACTTTGGTTGACTTGAATTTGGTTTGATGATTGTATATTTTATTTATATTTGAATAAATGATTAAACGAATGATTAATTCGATAGAAAATTTATTAGTTTTGACTTGATTTGGATAGAATTTAGCTAAGTCCAAAGAATTGGCTTAAAGGGCTTAGATTGAGTTTGGATTTAATTTTTGATATAGTTTTGGTCATTTGAATTTGGATTTCATTTATATTTATGAATATAAATGAAGGAATAATTGATTTATAAAGAGATCAATTGAAATTGGTTTGAACTAAAGGGAGTTTTATGAATGTGGTTCATATGGCTTAGAAGGGTCTTAAGATTTGAATTTGATTTTGGGTTTCAATCATTTGGAGTCAAATTTGAAATTAGATTTGGAATTTGAATTTGAATTTGAGATTTGAGATTTGAAGTTTGATTTGAGAAAGTGTATCTAGATTAGTAAGGATGTGTTTTCTTAAGCCAAGGCATAGCCTAATCTTATGATTAACCCTAAGTGACTAGTTAGTGTTCACCTAATCACTAGAAGTGTCTTATGACTAAGGAGTTCTTAGTGTCTAAGAGTCCTAAGTCTAAGAAAAGAAGGTTAAGAGCTCCAAAAGTGAGGTCAACAAAAGGACCCCAATGTGTATTGTGACAAGGCATGCGTATGGCTTGATCGAGATGATCAACATCTAAGATTGCAAGACAACAAAATGATCTATACCTAAACGAGAGGCAAATAATCACGATCTTAATGTGATGCGCCTCTCTATGTCAAGGGCATAAGAGAGCAAGAAGGAATCTGCTGGGGGTTAAGTACATGAACCTTCCACTTGGGAGGCAGGTTCAAGTTATCCGATGAAGGATAAGAATTTGAGTTTGATTGTGAATATGATTAGTTTGGGTGTGTGTCCATTGGGGATAAGAATCTATAATCCGATGGGGGCATATTCATTAGGGATATGTGCACGAATCTGCTAGGGATTGGGTATGTGAACCTTTCACTAGGGAAGCAAGTTCAGGCTATCTGTTGGGGATAAGAATTTGATTAGATTTCTTTGATTTGTTTGATTAGACTCCACTAGGGAGGTTGGTTTAATTTGTTATGGCTCCATTGGGGAGAAGGGTACTAGATTGAAGGCATATCCATTGGGGATGTACACTCGATTGAATTTGTTTGATTTAGATATAGGTTCCACTAGGGAGGCTAATTTGCTTTGTGCCTCATTGGGGAGAAACATAGTTTGTTTGATATGTTTAATTTGACTCCACTAGGGAGGTTGATTTTGAATTTATTTTGTTATGGACCCTATCGGTGTGCGATGTACTACACTAAGAGGGAGCCACGGGGGCCTTGGCCTATCTTAGATTTATAAGTCCAAAAAAGTAGTCTATCTGCCATAAGGTAGGACTATCTAACCTAAAGGGTTGCCTTTCAGTGTGCAACAACTCTATTAGGAAGAAGGCATATCAGACTTACATCTTCCAAAGGAGGGAAAAGCTACTTGGGTGATCTATTGGATGGTCAACACATCAAACCCTACCTAAGGAGACTACTGAGTGAGTGCCGCTGGGGATCTTACCTCAACTCAAGAGTAGTCCTGATAATTAATTTGATTTATATTGATTTGATTTGAATTAAATTAATTTAATTTGGTTATGTTGGGCCTATTGGCGCGATGGACCCACCGAGAAGGAGCTATGTCACCTTGACCTATCTCGATTTACAAGTCCAAAGGGGTAGTCTACCAGCCACAAGGTAGGACTATCCGGCCTAAGGGTTGCCTTCAATGTTCAATAGCTATACTAGAAAGAAAGCATAATAGACTTACATATTCCAAAGTAGGGATCAGTCGTTAGAGTGATCAGTCGATGGGGCAATAAATCAATCCTGACCTAGGGCGACTATTTGAGCGAATGCTACTATGGACTCATATTGACACAAGAATAGTCAATTAATTTAATTTTACCCTAGCGTGGATCTACTAAGAAGGAGCTATATCACCAGACCTATCTTAGATTTACAAATCCAAAGGGATAGTCTACAGACGCAGGCAACCTAAGGGTGCCTTCGATAAATGGTCAAGTTAGGAAGAAAGCATGGGACTATATCTTCCTAAGGAACCACGAAGATCGGCCGCTGCGCAACAAATCACTAAGGTCGCCTGTTTTCAATAAATCGTTGTAGAATACATAATAGACTTATATCTTTTAAAGCAAAGATGACTATACGGGTAACTCGTTGGTTGGCACAACAAGTTGAACTTGACCTAACCTATAGGAGTTTTACTGACACTGCCCGATAGGATGCCTACTTGGGAAAGGGGCCACTGGAGGCTTGAATTCCTAATCCACAAGCAAATATATGTTTTGTTTGTTTTAATTTTGCATGGGGACCACATTGGGAAGGAGCTCATATCAGCCTAGTCCTATCTCAGACTTACTGGACCAAGGGAGAATGTGCGCATCTGCTGAACAAATTATTCAACCGTATGAGAGGTTACTAGGAAAGGGTGACTGTCTAATCCAAAAATAACTGGGGTAGTATATAAATGGGGTTGCTAAGGACATGATCCAAATAGAGTTCCCATAGGGGAGGTGCCACTAGGGGCTTTATCCAAAATCCTATAAAAGAGAGCCTGCAGGTATTTGGTGGCAAACTCAAAGAGAAAGCGCGGGGACTCACATCTGACAAGAGTGGTGTATCCACCGGGTGGGTCACCTTCAGCATGACGATAACCAACCAACCTAAGGTGTCTGTTGGTTTGTGATAATCAGTCTAGAAAGAAAGTGTGTAAGCTTACATCTCTCTAAAGAGAAACTGATCGCCGGGATGGTCTATGTTTGGCTCGATAGGGGACATTCGACCTATGGTGACTACTAAGCGAGGGGTCCTGCGTAGGGACCAAACCTAGGCTTGAAGTAGTCAGTAGGAAAGGAGCCACTGGGGACTTATCCTAAACCTCAAATATACTTGACTTAGTCAATGCATGATGGCTAGTTCAAAAAGAAAGCATGTAGGCTTACATCCTCTTAAACAAAGTCAACATGAGGTAGCTTACTAGTTGCACAATGAGGCCTACCGAATTAACAAGGCACTCTACAATGGTTCGAGAAAAAAGACGGAACTCACATATCCACAAATAGGGTGACACACTACCAAGGTAGCATGTCAGACCTAGAGTAATGAGTGAGCTTGCTCACATAAAAAATAGCGAGATAAAAGATATATATTTATTTGTGTTATGAAAGAGGGAATAGGATGCCGCTTGGGTTCTCTTACACATATCCTAAACATGTCAAAGAATGGATGAAATGGTGATGTAGGGGCAATTATGACACCACCAAGAAAGGATGCCACTTGGGTTCTCTTACACCTATCCTAATAGGATTGGAGGATCATTTTGTAGTTTTTTTTTTGTGTTGTGGAGGGATAGGATGCTTCTTGGGTTCTGTTATACCTACCCTAAATATATCATGGAGAATTCATAAGTAAAAGATATTTCTAACACAGAAGAAATAGAATTTGATATGAAAAGAAGTTTTATTGATAATTATTTTCAAACAAGATTTATGAATAGTATTTCTTTAAGTAGAGACCATTGATTGGAAGCATCAGACGCTCTCCTTTACAATTTATGAGTTGATAACATCTTCCTTGGTAGGCCTTCTCTATGGCATAAGGGCCTTCCCAAGTGGGTTCAAACTTGCCTCCTATCTTTTGATGGGCAACAATTGGCCTCCTTAAAACTAAAACAAGCTCTCCTACTTGAAAAGCTCTAGGACGGACCAACTTGTTATGAGCTTGAATCATCTTGGCTTTGTATAACTCGAGGTTCTAGCATGCTCATAGGCGTCTCTCCTCCAAACCTTTGAGCTCTTCCAACCGCAACTTGGCATTCTATTCTGTTGTGATTTTACTACCCATGGTTATCCTTAGTGATGGGAGTTAGACTTCTAATGGTAGAACAACTTCGAACTCATACACTAAGGAGAAAGGGGAAGATTGAGTTGGAGTTCAATATGTGATACAGTAAGCCCATAAGGCTTCAACCAACTGTTCATGCCATCATCGTTTGTTGTCATCTAGTGTCTTCTTCAGTATCTGAATGAGGGTTTTGTTGAAGGCTTCTGCTAACCCATTTGTCCATGGGTAGTAGATGGTAGAATATAATGTGTCTCTGAGCAAAGCTATTAATTTTAGTGCTCTTGAATGCATACATCGATATAATTTATCAGGCACCAACCAATATATGATATGGTTCCTAAAAATTGGAGCACATGTTGAGTTGACCTCTAAGTGGGATTACCTCACTCTTGGAAAAGTTATTAGCGTAGAATGAATGATGACCTTTGGAAAGAAGAGGATCGACACCCACAATGCATTCCCAACACTCAAATGGCTATAAGGCCAATGTAGGATGTAGAATATTGGGTGGTTGATGTAGGACCACACTGTGTACCCGACATTGGTGGCATCTCCTAGCTACGTCCATGCAGTCTATGATCATTAAAGGCCAATAGTATCCTAGTCTCTTGATCTTGGTTTTCATCTTCGGATCGAATTAGTGTGCTCCACATAAACCTGAGTGCATCTCGGTCATGATCCTATGGGCTTCATGTTTGTCCAAACAACGTAACCACATATCATCGAAGGACCGCCGGTACAAGGTGCCATCCACGAGAGCATAGGAATGGGCTCTCTACGTCACCTAGTGTGCTAGTGATTTCTCTTGAGGTAGTTTGCCATATTTATAATCCATGAATGGTTGCCTCAATCAACTCATCCTTTTGGCAATGGCAACCTCCCCTTCAAGAGAGAATCTCTCAATGAGTTCAACAAGGGATAAGACTTGTCTATTTTGGACCCTTATGGAATGGACTCATCTGACATGCCAACTCTAAGTTTGGCTAATGCATCTGCATCGCATTTTCTCTCGAGGAATCTTGTAAATGGTAACCTCTGGGATTTAGGCCAATAACTCCATAGTGTACTTATGGTAATCATGGAGTTTAGGTTTTAAAACTTTGTAAGACCCATTAATTTGGTTGATGACTAACTGAGAATTCCCAAAGATGTTGATACTCTAGATAGATAATGTAATAACTAACTCTAGACCAGTAATCAAAGTCTCATATTTAGCTTCATTGTTGGTGCATGAATTAGACAAATGATTTGAGAATCTCATCATCGGTCCGTGGGAGAACTATTCTACCCCGCCTTCCTAGTAAATTATGGTTCTTCTCCTCTTTGAGAGAAAGATGCACCATCAAAGTACATCTCCCAGTGACGAGCACTAGTATCCTCTAAGTTCATGATTTCTTCATCGGGGAGATCATCATTAATCCAAGAATTAGCAGGGAGTGGATGCACTGCTAAGAAATCCACAAGTGCTTATCCTTTTATGACACAGAAGGGTATGAATGTTATGTCAAACTACGATAAAATCATGGACCACCGTGCCAACCATACAGATAGCGTCGATCGTGTCATGAGATATTACGATGGATTAATTTTGAAGATCAAGTTCATCTTATGAGAAAGCATGTAGTACCATAGCTTTTGAGATGCAAAGATTAAAGCTAGGCAGTGTTTTTCAATAGGTGGGTAGTTTTTCTCAGCACGGATTAGATGATGGCTGAGGTTGTAGAGAGCATTTTCTTTCCCTTCATTATTGGGTTGGGCCAACAAAGCACCAAGGGAGTCATCTAATGCAGTGGTGTAGAGGATCAACGGCTTGCCCGAGATAGGGGCTCCTAGAACTGGCGGTGTCATCAGGTAGTGCTTGATGTCTTCAAAAGCATGCTGGCACTTATCACCCTACTTGAACTTGGCATTCTTTTTGATAAGTGATGAGAATGGTTGGCATCTTCCTGATAGGTTGGATATGAAGCATCATAGATACGCCAACCACCCTTAGAATGATCTGAGTTGAGTTAGACTTTTAGGGGGTGGCATTTCTAAGATAGCCTTGATCTTCTTCGGATCGATTTCTATTCCTAGGTGTCGAACAACAAACCCAAGGAATTTTCCTAAAGCTACTCTGAATGCACAGTTCAGGGGGTTCATTTTGAGGTTGTATTATCTTAATCATTCAAAAACTACTCTCAAGTTAAAGAGATGGTCTTCCTTTTCTTTACTTTTGATAATGAGATCATCGATGTAACATTCAACTTAATGATATTCGAGTCATCGCTTGCTGGTATGTGGCACCGACATTTTTAAGGCTGAAAGGCATGACCTTATAATAATAAATTTTGATCAGGGTTCGAAATGCAGTGTTTCTTTTATCTTCATGGGCCATCTTGATTTGGTTATAGCCATATGACCCATCTATGAAGGAGAATACTACATGAGATGAGGCAATGTCCACCTTTAATTCTGGTATAGGATGTGAAATTCCTCCTTAGGACATGCCTTAATTAGATCCCTAAAATCGATGCATATGCAAATTTGGTCATTCTTTTTCTTAACTAGGATGACACTGGCTAACCAGGTAGGATATTTTTTCTTCTCTAATAAAGCCAGCATCGATCATTTTCTTAATTTCATAAGTGACCTGATATTCAATGTCTAATCGCATGCATCTAGGAGCCTGCTTGATAGGGTTAGCATTAAGTTCTATTGTTAGTTTATGGACTGCTATGTCAGGAGATAGACCGGGCATCTCTTCATAACTCTATACAAAGCAATCCTTAAACTCAATCAATAGCTTCACTAAATCATTGGTTTCTTTTTAATTCAGTTAAGAATTGATGCATGTTGGGCGTGGATCTTCTTCAGTTCCTAGGTTGATTTTTTTGAGCTCATCGATAGTTGATCTAATCTCCTATTCGAACTTTGGCAGTGCATCCTTTACTTCAAAGCAATTTGGATCATCTGAAGTTTTTAAGCACACCTCCTCATATGGGTCAGCATGATTTGAAAAGAACATATCAGATTCCAAATGATTGGTGATGACTAAGTAGTAATCATTATCATCAACTGGACCCTCTATACTGAATCTTAGTCCCAGTCTTGAATGTGAATAGCTGCATTTATTATCCCATAATCTTTGAAAGTAATCTAACCTATGTTTATACTAAGCATGTGGAATTAATCCTTTCTTTGCTAAATTAAGAACACAAGATGAGTACCAATCAAAAGATAATTCTATTAAATCTTTATATGAATCATCCTCAAGTTCTACATCAGCTTCTTGACTTGAGGATGATTCTTTAAGAAAGAACTTTTGCACCTTTACATTTGTGAAAGACTTAGGGACTTTCTTAACTACTAAACCCTCAACTTTTTGTGAGGAAATTAGAGCTAAAGTTTCCAACTGATGCCTCACAGTTTCACATATAGACTTGGATACAATTATGCTTTGCTTAGGAGCCCGGTCTTCATCACTGTCTGGCTCAACTGTCACTTGCATGGGGATCTGTTATCTAGAAGTGCTAGCTAGCATACTAATCATATATGACTCATCCTCTAAACTAGATTCTAAGTCTATATGATAGTAGTCCCGGTAGTAGGGACATAACACCTATTGGGTGGCCAAAGGAGGTCTTCCATCCGGCATGTCATGTCTGATCCTCTTCTCTGCCTGGTGGAGGTCGAGTCATCCTACCCATATGTTCGAATGGAGTAACGAACTGTGGGTGGAATCTAATGTCGCTCTACTTTCTCCTCCAAGTCTATTTCTCGCCTTTATTTTCTTTCATTTCTCTTTTTCTTTTTTCTTTTTTTTTTTCTTTTTCTTTTTCTTTTTCCATTTCTTTTTATTTTATTTTTGAACTTTTGCCAAGTTCACGAGAATAGACTTGTTGATTTTGAGGGAGATAATAGGCTGCATCTTTATATATTCTGGCCTCATGAACTGTGAATGGCTTAAGATCTCCTTTGACAAAGTATTCGATCCCACCCCTCATGAACTTCATGCACTAATGTAGAGAGGATAGAACCACGTTGTTCTCATGTATCCACCATCTCCTAAGCAAAGCATTGAAAGATGTATCTGAGTCTATAATATGAAACTTGGTGGTAGTCTTCCGATCATCTACTTCTAATGTCAACACTATAGAGCCTAAAGCTCTCTTGCCTTGTTCATTGAATCCTCTCAACATCATCCTCTCTTTTGAAAGTTTGGAGATGTCAATCCTAAAGTAATCGAGGGTTTTTATACTCACAATATTCACTGATGCATCCTGGTCAACAAGAACTCTGGATATCCTGTATCTTCCAATATCCAATGTAATGTAAAGAGGGCGGTTGTGCTTGTTCATTCCTATAAGCAAGTCTTCATCACCGAATGTAACTCTACAGTGTCCTCTGAATCACGAGCCTCCTCTTCAGTAGTGGTCAACTAGGCTAAGCATATCTCTGGATCAAGAAGAGCCTTGATTAGAGATTCTCTCATCTCTTTAGATAAGATAAGGGCATCATATATGCTTAACTTAGCTTGCAACTTTCTAAGATATGCTAGGACATTGTAGTCAACCTTGGCTTGATCCTCCATAAGCATATCCATGGGTGGAGCATCTTGTGGAGGGGTTATCTGTTCTTTAGAACCAATAATTTGCTTACTCTTATCCTGAGGTGTCACCCTAGGAGGTAGAACTTTGCCACTACAAAGGTTAATTTTAGTGACCTCTTGGAATGATGGAAGTTCTACCTTCTCATTAAGTGTACCTACCACTTCTCCTATAGAATCATCAAAGTTAGATGACTCAAAATCAATCTCAAGAGGTGAACCCGTGTGATTTAAAAATGGGAAATCCATTTCTAAATTAGAAGAAGAATGATCGGAACTAAAGTTATCATTATTATTTTGTAGACTTGGAGAGTTTTCAAAAGGAATAAAATTTAGAGTATTAGAAGTGAACAAGATGTAAGTGAAAGCTTTCTTCATTGATTTCTTCTTAGATGGAGGTACATGATAGAAATCTAATAAAGTAAGTGGGATAGGGGGCATAGTGCTCTTGTCCGCTGATACAACACTCTACTGGCAGAAGAGGAGCTAGTGGAAGAAGAAGTAGTAGTTGCAATGATGGATGGAGTGCTAGACTCAGATGGTGGTTATGCTATTATGCTATCCCGGGCAAGTAAGGTAGGCTGCTGCTACTTGGCTAACGCCTTCTTCAATTTATCTTTGGCAACTTGCAAATCTTCCTTGTTGTTGGGGGTTTGAGTTACTTCAGGCACCTGTAAAGAAAGCTTCTTGATCTTAGAGACCACTTTTTTAAAGGTTCGAGATAAGGCAATATCCCAACCTTCTTTTATCTTAAGAGGATGACAAGTATCCATAAGAATTACTCTGATACAACTAGAGGGTTATTCTAACAAGCATTCCTTGGAAATAATAATAGTTCCTAACTTATAGCTGCGCTCAAGCTAGTCCTTAAAGGTGACATAATCCTCCAAGACATGATAAACCTTGCGATGGTAGGGGAAATAGTTAGGATCATTACTCTTGCCCACATCTTCCAGCCTCTTGGTTCAGGTAACTGAAAATCAGGTTTCTTTAATAGATTCTTAAAGATCTTCCTAACTACCTCTGAATGAATATATTATTCAATCTATCGATAATAGGTCATAAATACTTGGTGGATATGAGTACTGCTATTGAGTATACTGTGGAAGAGGTAGTGGAGGCAGCACAGAAGTGGTCTGTAGATGTGGGTGGTGGTAAAGGAGGTGCAATGGAGGTTGTTGTACAGATCTCTCTACAGAGCCTAAATTTCGCTTTTTATTGACACTACTACCCCTATCTTCTTTTTGAATGCTTTCTATGTCTTGGGCTTGAATGATTGGTCTTGAAAAGGTAACTGTTTGGCTTCCCCTTGTAGGCTAAATGCTAACGAAGAGTCAGAAGAGAAGTGCATCACTACTTCCAGCATTACAACAGCCAACTCTATAGTGTGTTACTTATTGCAATGGTTTCTAATGTCATCAATGATCTTGAAGGATGGTGGCACAAAACTCATGGGATATTAGACTACATCAAATTCCTCTGGGCAGGGTCTATCCTTTAGAACATATGAGCCACCTCAGGCTTGTGCCAATGCTTCCTTCACTTGATGTTCCACCATATGCTTTATATCTCTTTCAGGCATGGAGATACTATCTGTGACTTTCTTATACAAACTACCACTATCCTAGTCTACGGGAGATGTACTCTTAGGCTGATCTAGAACATGCAACAACCCAGGGTGGTTGGTCTCTAAAAGAGTTAGCTGTAATGATGGAGCTTGGCCTTTAAGTGCTAGGACTGCTGCTAACAAGTCTTCAACTCTTTTCTCCATCTTACTGATATGCTCATCTCTCTGCCTCAGTTACTGATGAAGGTGTTGGGTTGAATGAGCTGTGTCTTCTTCCTCAACTACAACACCCTCCTAGCTATGCTGATCCCTAAGGAGGAAACCCCTAGTATCAATCATATGAACTTCTGCTGAGTCCTCCAATAGATCATCCTCATCTGGATCAAAGCTGACCTTTCCCTCATCATAATCTAATCGATCACTCCCTATAAGCTCTTTCTTCTCTATAAAGTATTATTCCAGAATCTCTTCTAGGGAATGTTCTAATTATGCTGGTACAAATATGCGTTGCTTATCGATGGGGCTATGCTCACTGATAGAAATATATCGGGCATTACTTACTGCTATATTACTATATCTGGGAGGATTGTGCTCACTGTATAGGCCGATTCATAATCGACTAAACACCGACCGTGGAGGATCCACTACCACATCTATATCCCCATCCCTTATGCCATTGATGTTGTCATGGGACCGCAGGCATTAATCAGAATGCGACTATGATGACTCAACCACAACAGCCTTGGGTCGCCATTCCTTCTTCTCCATAGTTGAGGCGGGAGGTTGAATAGGAGAGCTCAACCTCACCTCAATGATTGGAGTATATGGAGTGGGATCCATTGGATCACCAATCAGTCTTTCCCGGAAGGGGCTTTAGGATCTTGGTTGGAATGGGGATGTTGTGAGCTAGATAGGAAATGGTAGGCGGTGAGTGGAGTGGTGCAGAGGTAGCACTGACTGCCCCTCAACTATAGGCCTACTCCTCCTATGATGAGTAGCACTGGTAAGGATGATGTTGTCTGAATGATTGGCCCTAGTAGGGCGACGATAAAAAAAAATCCATCAGAGAGGAGGCCACCAACTGCTTGGCAAACCTCTGTCACTCCCTCCTACTTGTCTGAGCTGATGCCTAAGCCTCTAAGGCTCTCTCCCTCTGGATATGACTTCTAACTCTCCTAGGGATAATTGTCCATCAAAACGTAGAATTTGAGCATTAGAAGCTACCAACCGACACAAGATGCCTTGAGCCCAGGGCTTCCTATGCTTCCCTGGCAGTTGAAATGTCGGTAGTGGAGGTAGTGCAGCAATCCTCACGTAGTCCTCCTCTCCATCTGAGGCTGAGAGGGGGTAGAAACTACTACTACTCAAATGTGGAGAGGTCTCACAAGGAGGTCCCTCCTTAGTCACATGAGAAGCAACGTCAATCTCTCTCTCTGCACTCTTATGATGCCGCTTGACCTTGCGATTCTTGTTGTGGTGCTGTGTACGTGTAGGTATGGCAGAACGAGAGCTAGCACCCACCTCAAATGTGGAGGAGACTATCTCAGAAACCAAGATAGTCTTCCCCTTTGGGGTGTCCAAGGAGGGAGTAGTAGCCCTTGCTAGAGCTGTAGCAGGAGTAATTGATTGACTTTGAGCTAAAATAATTGGCACAAAAGCTGATACTGACAGGGTAACAGGAATAACAGTGGTCTTCCTCTTTAATGGAGGAAACTCAAAATCAGATGGCATATCGAATTGGATAAGCGGTGTCTGCTCTGCCACCTCCTCCTTGCTAACTGTGGTGAGGGCTGTCCCCTCGCAAAAAATCCTCACCCCATCAAAATCATGGCCAAACTAGATGACCTCACTTAACAAATTTGATATGAAATTCTCACTTAACAAATTTGATATGTTAAGAGAAAGTTAAATGTGTTTATGATTTTTGAAAATGAAACTCTCACTTAACAAATTTGGTATGTTAAATGAAAGTCATGTGTGTTTATGATTTTGAAAATGAAACTCTCACTTAACAAATTTGGTATGTTAAGTGAAAGTCAAATGTGTTTATGATTTTTGAAAATGAAACTCTCACTTAACAAACTTGGTATGTTAAGTGAAAGTCAAATGTGTTTATGATTTTTGAAAATGAAACTCTCACTTAAAAAATTTGGTATGTTAAGTGAAAGTCAAGTTTGTTTATAATTTTTTGAAAGAAAAGAACTTATTTAACAAAGTTTGGTATGTTAAATGGAGTTCAATTTGTTCTTATGATTTTCAAAAAAAGGGGGTTCTCTTTTGATATACTTGGTCATGTCAAATGAGCTCCCAATGTGTTTTGAAGTCCAAGACCTTGGCAAGATGGAGTTTTATCAAATAAATACAAATTAAATTCAATTTGCTCTACCTTCTCCAAGGGAAGGGGAACTCCCATTTGACAAATTTGGGTATGTCAAGTGGGGGTTTTAAATATGTCTTGACTTCTCTTTTATGTGTCTATGGTTTATTGCTTTTCAAAAAGAGGGGAAACTTCAACTCTAGCACATCTAAAGTATGCTAAGTGGAGTTTAAATTTTATATCATGATTTTATTCAAAAATTGAATCTCCATCTGACAAATTTGAGTGTGTGGGATGGGGATATCTATTTCCAAAGAAAATATGATTTTGAAAACTACATTAAAATGGTTGATTTGATTTTAAAAAGGAACCTCTATGTAATAATCATAGGATTTGTTAAACGAGGTTTGGTTGTATGTGTTTTGTGCCTTTTTGAAAATTTCTTGCAAATTTTTGCGTAAAGATATCTTATTATGTGGATTTTGAAAAAGTGCTTTGGAAAGACATGTTATTTTGTAGAAGGGTTTTATTTTCTTATTGTTGGGATGAACCTTGCCTCACCATTAGAATGGTGAAGAGATTCTTAATTTTGGTCATCTCCTTTATTTGATTAATTTTAATTTTCACCTATTCGGGGACCCAATAGGGATTTTAAGACCTACATGGAGTGAGGTCCTAAAACCTAAAGGATGTTGGTGAGCTTTGCTTAAGGATGAAATAAGCTAAGTGCCAATGAAAAGAATGTTAGCCTCAGGCCTATATAAAATATAAGTCCACTATCGATGCTCGGAGACAATAATTGTCTACTAAAGATGGAGAGAGGAAACTTCCCCAACAGAGTCGCCAGAAAAATCTGTGGTGTTTATTTTTTAGATATGAGACACCACATATATCTTAGGGGGTACTTATTGAAGTGATCGGGTATGATATTAAAGAATGATGTACTATCTCGAAAGATAGAAATCACCACCCGATAATGGACCTAATCACCTAATAAGGACTCCTAAGGCACGATGGTTCTTTGAATGTACCATAGATCTTTCCACTACTCTACACAAAAAAGTAAAGTACAGTTTATTTTAAGCTGGGTTCATTAAGTTCTCTATAGAGGCAAGCCTCCATAGTTAATTACATCCTAAAGAATGGGAATTCCTTAAGAATACTCTCGATTAAAATAGATAACTAGGGTCTCCAAAAATTTTAAGGTTAAAAATATCAAAGGATTGGATATTTTAGAAAATCAAATATGATAGATCAATGAGAAGATTTATTTTTGGAATCCAAAGGGAGAAAGTAGGAAATGCTCATGATACTAGGAAGCCTAGTGAGCATTCCAATCTACCCTATAATTGGGCTTTATATTTTTAAAATTGAAGAGAGTTAATTATTTGAGTTGACATTTTATTAGATTGCTAGGGCTTATAATTTCACAACATAAGATTATAGAAATGCCTAAGATGTGAGGATTTATGCTTGTAGCTTGAAGAAAATAGCTACCTCAAATTCTAAATCTAGGGAGCTTTGGCGAGGGCCAAAACACAACCTAAATCTAAGGCGAAAATGGGTATATGGTTTACCTCCACAAGAGAATAAATCACCCGACTTTTAACCGCCTTGAGTGGTAGCCAATTAACTCCTCCTATGCTTTAAATCTATGTAGGAAAGTCTTATGCTTTGCAAGATGGCTAGGTTGTTGTTTATTTAGAGAGAAACTACATCCTTAAACTCACTCCCTAAGAGACTAGAGCATGAGTGGTATGAAACCATGACTTAATCTAATGCAAAGTTTACCAAATTTATTTGATTCATTTTGGCCTCTTTATTTTGACATAGGCTATGGTATTTTGTATACCTAAATGCATGAAAACTTGATTATGGGCCAAATCAAGAGAGAAAGGGGTGTTCTTCCATCAAAGGCTTGTTGGTTCTTTTTCTCTGGAATAGAAAAAAGAAATGACACCACATAGAATTTAAGAATATTTTATTTAGATGATCAAATACAACAATAAGGAATAAATATATTTTCTCAAAAGATAAACATGCTTTCCTGTAATGGATTCAATCATCTCAATAAAAGACTCCTAAGGCTAATGGGTCTTTCATGTACGAGAGTATTTTCTCCTGAGCTACATGGACAAGTAGAACAGGGTCAATTTTATCCTGGGATCATGGTTCCTTATAAAGGCAATCCTCTATAGTTAATTACATCTTAAGAAGGGTCTCTTCCTAAGAATACTCTTGATTAAAGAAATAAGTGGTTATTCCTAAAGACTACTAAGGTAGCATTCAAAGGAATGATTTTTGAGAAATTCAATTGGGAGAGGTCCAAATTGGAGAGAGTTATTTTTTTAAGACTCAAATGGAAAAAAGTAGGAAATGTCTATTGATACTGGGATACCCAGTAGACATTTCATCTATCCTATGATTGGGCTTCAAATTTGAGATTTAATTTTAGATTTTAAGTTATCATTTTCTTAAAAATCTAGGACTTAGATTCTAGCAGCACAAGACTGCAAAAATACCTAGGATTGAAGACTTATTCCTAAAAGGATGCTTCAGAACCTAATCTACAGGTGCTTCTGACACAAGTCAAATGTTCAACCTAGTTCTATTCTTACGAATCATTAGCCATTCTCTTCACTTGAAGGAACTAACCTATCCCTGACTCTTCTGGACTTACAACTACCTGGAGAAGGCTACCAGCTAACACCACCTAAGCACATTTTAAAACCATAAGGCTAAGTCATATGAATGCAAGATGTCTGGGCTGTTGTAGTTTTAGGAAAAAAATCTATGAACCTAGACTTACTCCCTAATCCCTAAGATTATGTAGGGTATGAAGATGCACCTAACTACTGCATATTTTTTAAAATTTTATGAATTTTGACTCAAGATTCACTTTAGGCCATAGGAATGCAATTAGAAAAAATTATGAGTCAAATCAGAACAGAAGAAGGTGTACTTCCACCATAGGCTCTCAAAGGTCAAGCTCGGTTCTCTAGCAAGGATGGAAGTCCTTCATTAATCAAGAGTGAAACAATATGATTTATGCATGATATTAAAACATCAAGCTAAGAGGTTGCTACATATTTTATCTTATTTTAATGGCATAGGCTTTTACATGAAGATTATGAGTTATATTTATTTTTATGTTTCAATTAATTTAATTGGGTAGAAAATTTAGTTTATCTTATGAGCCTATGTCCAGCCATACAGCACAGCACAAACATAGCACAAAAAGAAACCTGAGAAAAGCATGTTATTTTTATTGGGCACCCAAAATAAATCAAGCCAGATTAAATTATTTAAGAAAAAGACCAATGACAGTCTGTATAACCCCGAAAGAAAGAAAATTAGTACCGAAGTTCTCGCCTTATACAACCCTCTATAACTACAAGTTTAGATCTATGGGTCTTCTTTCCAGGAAAGTCTCCTTCTTCAGGGACATCCATCGGGTTCCACATGGGACCACCGCACCATCTCCTGGTTGGGTCAGCTCCTGCTAATCCTAGACCTCATAGATCCTAACCTAATTCTAAGCTTAAGTTTACATTTAAAATACAAAAGAAATCCTAAGCCTTGCAAAATATATGTTAGGAAATACACACAGCACACAAAGCAGTTTATATTTCACAAACATACTGACTTAGCATTAGTTGCTTGCCAAACTAACCTGTCCTATGGACTATGTTATGGGATTTTTAGCACCTGCAAGCAAACAATAATTTTATGATTTATTTATTACTGATCCTTTTAACCCTAGTAAAATAATGTTAAATCTAGAAAGAACACCTAACATCCAACAAACAAACAAGCCTAGGCAACCGCCTAAAGTAATACACCACATAGACATGTACACAACACAACATATCACAGAGATTAAAAGAAAATCATAGAATGATCTAACCTAGATCTAACCCATTTAAGTAATTTGTGTGTAGAAGTTTGTGTGGTAAGTCTTTGCTAGGACTTTAAGTTTAAGTTTGAAGTTTGAAGTTTGAATTGGTTTAATTTTTACCATTGGTTGGTTTTAATTCAAATGACTTAATAATTTAATTCCCATTTCTATGTTCAATTTATTTAGTTAAAGTTGTATAGGTTTTCAAGAATGAAGAATGGAATGATTCCATTTTTGGATGGAGCTCTTTCCATTCAACATCCTAAATCCTAATGAAGTTTCAAAAGTCTAACTAAAATCCTTAAGTATTTTAATTAATCCTTTTAATTTTATTTATGTTTGGAGTTGATTTGCATTATTTCATTTATTTGAATTGCTTTATTTGATTTAATTTGTTTGATTTATTTCATTTTGAATTAAGTTATATGGATTTCATTTGATTTGGCTTATGTTAATTTAAAGAGTTTGATTTAAGTTTGATTTCATTCAATTTAACTTAAGATATTAAAACATGGATTTGTAAGCTTAAGGTTTAAATTTATTAATAGGAATTAATACCTTAGGTTTGTTCATAGATTATGCTTAATCTGATTTATTTAACTTAGGTTTTAGATTCATTATTTAAATTCATTAAAGATGAGTGGTTTCATTAAACTTAACTTAAGTTGTTTAATTATGTTTGAATTTCATTAAGTATTGATTTTCTTACAATTTAGACATTTGATTAAATTCTTTGACTTAGGAAGTTTTGATGAATTACCATAAGTATTTCTGATGTTTATTTCAGATTAGTTCAATTTAATTGTTGATCCAATGAATTAATGATTCTTCTTAATTATTATTTATTTCATATTGACCTAGAGATTTGGAAAATCAAGAATTCCAAATTTATAGACCAACTAGGTTTGAGATAATTATGGCAAGTGGGGTTATATGCTAGTTTTATGTTTCTAAAGTTTCAGCTTGATTAGAGATGTAATTAGTATGTAATTAAGGTTTTAATTATTTCATTAAATCCTAAATTAAGCCTAATTTATTAAGATTCATTAAATTATTTTATTTTTTACTTATTCCTCACTGAAATATCTTTCCAATGAGGTTTATTCATAATTTTTGGTAAACTGGTTGAGTTTTTATGATTTAATTAAGTTCAAGTGATTTAATTGAGTTATTTAATTCTTTTAATTACCAAATTGAGTTAATTAATGATCTATTAGGTTCATATATGTTTGATTAGGTTTAATTAATATTCTGATGTTCATTAATATTTATTATGTTGATTTAAGGTTATTAGATTAAAGTTTTCTAATTATTTTATTAAAGGGTAATTAATTTAATTAATTTAAGGGTTAAACACATGAAATTATAATTTCCCTTGAATTCAGAGAATTAATTCTCCAAAAATTTACCTAAGATATATTTTTAGCTTAATTTCATTTCCCCAAAATCTCAAATTAATTGGAGTATAAATTTGAGAGTAATTAGGGTTTAATTTTTTTCAATTAAACCCAAATTATGAAAACATTACCCAATAAAATTTGGGGATTTTAATTTTTATTTATTCCTCTCATCAAAATCAATCCATTGAGCTCTTATTTATAATTTTCTAATTTTTATTTGAGTTTATATGATTTTTTAAAGTTTTCAAGATTTGTTTTAAATTAACTAAACCATTATTTAAGAGTTTCTAAGTGAGGCGGGTCCCACACGGTAAATTAAAATAAGCGGGATCTTTTACGGACTGTTTGATTAGAGATCGGGTGGTCCCTATTGATCTCGCGATTCCGTAGGATCAGGTCACGTGTAGCGCGACGCACAAACCGCATGTCATGCATGGGTTGATCCCGCGGGACGATCTTAGGCCGTCCAATCATGGATCGGACGGTCTAGATCATTCCTGTGATTCTTAAAGGATTAAATCAAATTATATGCCTAGATCTGGACCGTCCATTTCTTTTTAAAAGAAACGGATGGTCCTGATTTCGTCTCCCCCAACCTCTGCGGGAGCCGAGGGTCATCCATGGTGTTTTGCTAATAACTTTGGATATTGATAATGAAATCACATGATTTAAAGTGTTACACGATCATTGAAAGCTCTTCTTTCAACCCATATAGCTTGATCTCACTGGATAGCAAGCCTTATATGAAAATGATCAAGGCTGAAAGCTTTAAATTAAAAGAGGAGTCATCAATGGCATACCTTGATTCAGGGAGTTGCAGAGGTTGAAATCAATTCCAATAGCTTCGTTTCTTCAAAAGAAAGCTCTGTGCCAGAGGAATTGAGCCAATTCCTTGTAGTTTGATCCCTAGACCAACCCTTGGATTGTATTTTCGGCTTTGATGGTTTGCAATGGTTGAGAGCACTTGGAGTGAGGGGGAACTTTTGTTTTGCTTCGGTTTGCAATGACCCATTTGACCCAATTGCAGCTAATAGGGAATTAGGTTATGTCCCATTACCATCTTCATATGATTTAGGACAATCATTTTGGGTTTATTTTAATTTTCCTTGAGTTTGAGTTCAATGTATCCTATTTAAGTCATTTTAATTTAAGAAATTTAATTTACTTAATCTAGGCCTTAATGAACTCAAATTTCTTTGTTATTATGATTATAAATATTTATTTGATATTTTGGAATATTTTTGGTGATTTAATTTAGTCAAATTTTAGTGGGTTGACTTTTTGACTAAGTGGACCCACTTAAGTCAACTCTAGGTTGACTAGAGTTGACTTTAGGTTTGACTTTGAATTTTGAAGTAGGAAATTCTCATTTGAACTTGATATCATTTTATTGCTCAACCCCTCTTAACAAGAGTAAAGACATGCATGATATTATGCATTCATTCATCTAGCTAAAGGGGTAGCTAAAAATTTTATTATCTTGATTTAATTCTTAAGCTTTGATGTAAAGTTATTAATTATTTTAAATTTTAATTGTGAGTTATTAATTGGAGTAGAAAAAATTAATTTTTATCCTAAGAGCCTACATCTAGGACACACATTCAAACATCAATCATAAAGAAACTATGAAAAATATGCTGCTCTACTGCACAATCTAAATATAACATCAAACAATTTTATAGACTACCGTAAGAGAATAAAATGCCAGTGCGGTCACGTTCCACCATACACCCCAAAAAGAGAAAAGAAAATGGGTAGCTGAGCTCTACCCTTATACAACCTAGATTACAAAAATAATACATGTTATGGGGGTCTTCTTTTTTTTTTTCTTCCTTCTCTTCTTTTTGATTTGATTTGCTCCAAAGGCATCATAGAGCACCTTAGGGACTAAGCCTTCTGGCCACTGGTCATCCTAATCTCCAATAACACTAATCCTAATTCATAATGCAAAATTACATCAGAAATAGGAAAAGTAAATCTAGCTACACCTGCAAAACAAATGTTAGCTAAACACACCATATAACCCAAACAGTTATATGAATAATTTAGACTTAGCACCAAACACATGGGTAACCAAGCCCACCTGTTCTAACATGAGTTATGCTTAGGGGCTAAGCAACCTGCACAATAAATGTATTTATATTTTTATTACAATAGCCCCTTAAGCACAATCCCCTACAAAAAATAGGATTAGGCTAATCACAGCCTACCATCCAGTCTATGAAACATACACCCTAACATCCAATCTAAAATACTACATCACAAAATAAAATACAGTATCATACATACAATGCCCTAACTTAGCACTAGAAGTGGTGACTTAGTATTCTAATATGTATCCTTAAGGCTTGTGTGGCAAGACTTTACTAGGCTTCTTTAGTTTAAGTTTCAATTTGGAGTTTGAACTTGTTTAAATTTTACCTTTGGGTGATTTCAATTTAAATGATTTAATGATTTATTTTTAATTTTTATTTCACTTTTATTTGGTTAAAATGATGTTTAAGTTTTCAAAAATGAAGAGTAGAATGAATTTCTTTTGTAGATAGAACTCACCCTATTCTACATCATAACTCCTAAAGAATCTAACTAAGGTCCTTAAGTATCTTAATTAGCCCATTTGAATTTGTATAATCCATTTGATTTGATTTATTTGAATTGATTTAGAATTTAGAATTTGAGTTTGTTTAAGTATTTGATTGATTGATTTTGATTTTGATGTTTTGGTTTAATTACATCTTGATAATTCAATATCTTTAATATCTAATGAAATTTAAGTTTATTTAAATTCATGTGTTTTTGATTGAGTAATTTAAGATTAGATATTTTGGTTTAATTAAATCTTGATAATTCAATATCCTTTTAAATTAATATTTAATTCTTTTCTTTGATTATGATTATATGACTTAATTTTATGCTTATTTGATTTGATTGTGGTTCATTTATTTGTAATTTGATCAGATTAGATTAATTGATATTTTATTTTGATTTTAATTGAGTTTGATTCTTTTTATTTAGGATTTTATTTTTAATCTCATCCATTTGTCATGTTTATCAAAGTTTGGTTTGTATTTTTGATATCAAACATTGGATAGTTAATTAGTTTATGTTGTTTAAGTAGGTTGAATGAGATTTGATTTGATTACGTACTAAATTAATGAGAGTCTTTCTTAATTTAATTTAATTTGATTTGATTAGCTTTATTAGTCTATGGGTTTGCTTAGGTTCAATGTGATTATATGATTAGTTTAATTAAGAAGTGTATTTATGTTAATTATATGATTAGTTTAATTAAGAAGTGTATTTATGTTAATTATAAAGATTTATTTAATCTTCAATTTGATTTCATATTTATTTAGGTTAATGATGTAATTAATGATTTAATGATTTAGGTTTAATTTAGGTTTTGATTAGTATTTAATTATATTTATATTTGATTAAGTTTAAGTTTAATATGATTAGTTTAATTAGCTTAATTAGTTTATTTAAGAGGTGTGATTAATTAATTAATTAAGTGTTTGATTTGAATTAATTTTAATGTGATTTATAAAAATAATTTGGTTCATTAAGATGATAAATTAATTCATTAAGTTTGCATTAATTAAATATTTAATTAATTAAGTTTGATTATGGGTAATTAAACATTTTTAAATCATTAGATTAATTTTAAATTAATGACTTAATTTTATTTTGGATTAAAGTGATTATTAAATTTGATTAAAGGATTATTGTTATTATAGTTTGATTAGATTAAGTGATTTAATTATTAATTTTTATTTTAATTAAACTTGATTATTCATAATCATAGTTAGGTTTAATTTTCTTTATTTATTATGTACATTAGATTTCATTCATGTTTGATTTAGTTGTTAGGTTTATGTATTAATGGCTAATTAATTATCTTATTCCAAATGGATGTGATTTAATCTTATGTTAATTAAGTTTACTTTAACCTTATTTGGTTTAATTTGATTAATATCTTTAATTTGATTAATATCAAATGATTATGTTGAATTGGTTTGTTAATCAATTTAATTTTTAGTTTATTTAATGATTAATTAGTTTTAGTTTATTTATATTCATTAAAGAGTTTCATATGATTAAGACTCCATGCTTAGTGTAGGTTTAGTTATACTAGTTTAACCCATGTTAAAGTTTCCTAGATTTGTTAAATTTTAAGTTTGATTTAAGATTTAATCATTTAATTGAGTTTTATTAACTTAAATATGTTTAATCATATTTAATTTAATTTCCCCTATGGATGATATTTTTCTGATTTGAGGTTTTATTAATGATTGTTTAAGTGTTATTTTATTTCTGATTTTGATTTGATATTTAAATTAATTTTAGATGATGTTTTAATTAATTCCTTAATTGATTAAACTTTAATCTTAAGTGTTTGTTTAGGGTTCATTAGGGTTCAAAAAATGACATTATTTCCTTAAGAATCCTAGATGCCAATTGAAGTGATTTAAGCCATTTTGAAGATTTTTGCAAATTTCTGAATTTTTATTTGATTTATTTTATTAAAATGAATAATCTGGACTTGAAAATTTAATTTCTCCCAATCCAGAAGACCTTTGCACTTGATATTTTAATGGTAGGTGTGTTTTAACTTTGATTTCAATCCCTAAAAATTTCAACTTAATTGGACATATATTTTTGGTTTAATTAATGAAATTTAATTTTCACTAAAACTCAAATTTCGTTCCAAATATGCAGTGGAATTTAGGCATTTTGGGTTTGTTAGATGTCTCTCAGCAAGACGAATCCAACAAGCCCTTGTTTGCAATTTTTGGTTAAGTATTTTATTTTTTATGAATTTTAAAAGTTTTAAACCCTGACTAGCTGCTTCCCCTTGTCAAATGTTGTGACTACCATTGGCTTTTTCTCAAATGCCTTCTGCAGTTTGGGCTTGGCTGACTGATCTTGGAAAGGTAACTGTTTGACCTCTCCTTGTAGACTAGTGTGATGAAAATATTCCTGCCTTCATCTATCCTTTTGAAGAAGATAAATGAAAATAGAAATATACCTTTTAGGTGGGACACCATGTAGATCTTCAGATGTTCTTATTAGGGTGATTGGGTATGACATTGAGGAGAGGTGTACTATCTCAAAAAATATGAGTCACCACCCTGCAATGGACCTAATCACTTGAATAAGGACTCCTAAGGACTATGGGTCTTCGTATGTACCAGAGATTCCTCCCCTACTTTACATGGAAAAGTAAAGTAGGGTTTATTTTAAACCGGGTTCGTTAAGTTCCCTATGGAGGCAAGCCCCCATAGTTAATCTGAGATTCCTCAGGAATACTCTCGATTAAGGCAAATGATCATTGTCTTCAAAGATTTCAATAGTTTAGGACTATCAATCGATTAGTTTATTTTCAAAAAATATAGTGGGATCGATCAAGAGAGAGAGTTCTTATCAAAGCCAAATGAAAATAAGTAGGGGATGCTCAAGATAGTAGGAAGCCTAGTAAGCATCCTGTTAACCTCATTTTTAGAATGAGCTCTCAACCCCTCCATCTTAGACATGGAGGTTCTCTTAGACTTTAAGAGTTCCTTAATCTTAAGACATATCTAGTGATTAGGTGGACACTCAACCTAGCCCTAGAGACTTAGAAGAGTTAGCCATAGGAATAGGTCATGCCTTAGGGGTGTTAGGAAATCTACATACCCTTAGCTTGAACCATTCCTCACCTTCCTTCCTTCAAGTTAAACTCCAAATCAATCTTATTTGATTTTCTCCATACTCAAATCAACTCCATGTTATTAAAATTTATGATTAAACTCCATGATTGAAACCCATGAATGAAATTCCTAAATTCAAATTTTCCTGAGTCCTTTAAGTTTTTCTCTTATGGACTTAGCCAAAATCATGATCAAACCAAATCAAATCCTTGAAATTTTCTAATGATCAATTTATATTCTCATTTTATATTTATATATATAAATGAAATATAAATTCAAACAATTAAAACAAATTCCAAAAGTCAAACTCAAATCAACTCAAATTCAAAATTAATTCATGAAATTTCCTAAGTCCTTTAAATTCCTTTTGATGGACCTAGCCTAAATCATGATCAAATCAACTCAAATTCATGGGATTTTCTAATAACTCATTTATATTCTCATTTCTATTCACATATATAAATGAAATATAAAAATAAATCAATCAAACCAAATTCAAAAATTCAAGCTCCAAATTCCAAATTTTCCTAAGTCCTTTAAATTCCCTTTTAATGGACTTAGCCTAAATCATGATCAAATCACTTCAAATCCTTGAAATTTTCTCATGATCAATTTATATTCTCATTTTATATTCACATATATAAATGAAATATAAATTCAAACAATCAAAGCAAATTCTAAAAATAAAACTCAAATCCATTCAAAATCCAACCTAAGCCTTTCAAGTCAAAATCTTGAACTTAGCCAAATCAACCTCAAATCAAGCCAAACTCTTGATTTTCCTTCATAATTCAATCAACCCTACAATCATGAATCCAAATATAAATACAAACTTCAATCACCAAATCAAAATCCAATTCAAAAAATCAAATCCCAAATCCATTCATATTCTTCCTTTGAATATGAAATTATCAAATGAATCAAAACTCATTTGACTTCAAACCACTTGCAAATAGATTTATATTTCAATCGTAAATCCATATATAAGCTCAATCAAACTCAAATCAAGCTTTGACCAAGCCATTTGACCCACTTAGGCTCACTTGACCTAAAGTGACCTAAAGTACCCTTATGAGCCAAATTATAATCCTAACCAAATTAGATTGAATCAAACTCACCTATGCCTCTCATGATCATCAACAATCATCATGGGATGATCAATCAACCAAATTGTGTCAAACAAAGTCAAACTTAAGGGTTGGCCAAGTCAACACTTAGCCAAAATGAAACCCAACATAGCCGAAATCCACCATAGGCCAAATTGATTGAAACCATTGATCTAAGTTCATTCATGAACTATGTTTGAACTTGACCAAGTCAACATTTGAGCCTAACCTAGCCCAATTGGCCACTTGACCCAAGTTGACCCAACTTGACATAAAAAGTCAAAATGTGTCAAAACTTGATCTAAGCCAAATTGATTGAAACCAATGAGTCAAGTTCATTCCAAATCACTTATTGAACTTGACCAAAACCTCAATTGGCCAACTAGACCTAACCTAGTCCAATTAACCTTGAACCCAACTTCACCTAAAGGGTCATGTTGAGCCAAATTTAAACTTAACTAAAATTGATTAGAAATAAAGATATCAATCCACATCATATGACTAACCAAGCCTAAACCTACCCATGACCTAGCTCAAATAGGTCAAATGGGTCAAATTGGTCAACTTGACCCATTTGACCTAAATGAAGTTATATGAGCTAAATTCAAAACTAAACCAAATTGAATCAAACTGAAGCCACTAAAACATTTTAAATGGTCATATGAACTTGACCCAACCCTTAGTTTGACCCAATATGACCAATTGGTCAATTTATTTTGACCTAAATGGGTCAACATGAGCCAAACCATATCAAATGAATTCCAAATCAAATGAAACTTGGTCAAACCTAGTTTCAATATATCCAACTTATTCAAATTCAAAAATAAATAACCCTAGGCCATATTTTGTCAAATCCATGGGGAATTTGGCCAAGCCCCTTCATATCAACCTGATGGACCCAACCCAATTGATTTGGGTCAGCCCAAATGGACCCAAGGCCAAAACTGACTCCCAGCTCAAATGGGATAATTTGAAAACCTCCCTCCACTTGATTTGAAGTACATGGGAGGTTACTAATCCACTCCTAAGCTCCAACTGACCTTGTGCCAACTTCAAACAGATCAAACAAACCTTTCCATATGGTCAATTGGATCACATTCCACCATAGGGAGAGATATACTCCAATTCCATTTGAATTGAAGACCCTCATTGTGATTGAGTCCTGAGGGAGAGATCCATTCTAAACTTCTTAGGAGGGAATTGAAATCAAGCTTTATCGGTTTTCATCCTTTGAAAGTAGGGGAACTCAACTCATTTCCTAACTTCTTCCACACTACATTCTACTTCAATTGCCTTTGCACACTCCCTCAGGGGATCAAGCTGAGTGCACCCAAGCATTCACACAAGTTCCCAAAGTAAGAAGGAGTTGAATTCAATCAAAGCTGCAAGCAAGACGGAGAGGTTTTGGTTCATAGAGAGATCTACTCAACCCCAAGTCTTAGGAGTTGAATTCAATAGGGCTTCGTTTCCACTAAACGAAGCTAGCTCATCGAACTCGAGCGCCAGTGATCACCTCCAGCGAGGTATGACATTTTTTGACCACTTGTCTTAGGTGGTGTTGGTCATTTGTGAAAGAAATTATCATGGCATGAGAATTCCACCATTGGATAGGCTTGCCATTAGTATAAGATGGTGTGGGTAAAGTTTTATTCCAATTCGAGCTCAATCAAGCTCGGATCTTCCCTTAGATCATGGACGGTCTCCATTGTTCCTCAGGGAAGAACTGGGGTAATCCTGGTCATCCATCCGTGCATTTTGGATGGATGGTCAAGATTAAACTCACATTTATAAATCGATTTATCCCTTTTAAAACCACAGGGTGATCCCTAGTCGTTCGATCCTTGATTGAACAGTAGGGATTAAACTGCGTCCCGCCATAATGCCGCCTCTGTGATACGATGTTTATGTAACCCCCTCACAATGCGACGCGTGTAAAGCACGCTGACCACCGCCACCACGTGTCGTGTTGTGAGCTAAGGGGATTATCTAGGGTTTTAATTAATTTTAATTAATCATCTAAGTTTTAAAAATTCATATCTCCCTCAATAAATATCAAAAAATATAAGATAAATTTCTATTGAAAGATAATTTTATCTAAAATATTTTTAAAATAATTTCAATAAATTTTAAATTATATTTTTCTCTAATTTTAAATTTTAATTGAGATATTAATTTATTAATTATCCCTTAATTAATCCTCTCATTAATCCCAAACTTCTTGGGTATGTTTTAGAGGATGACCTCTACCTCCCCTAATTTTCTTGGGATTTATTGAAGGCTTAATTGGGGGAATTGCAAATGCATTTCCTAATTACACTCCTTATGTAATTAAGGATAATTCAGGGTTGTATAAGTATTTTAATCCCTCATTTGAGTTGATTAAGGTTAGATCCAGTGAATAGGAGGCTTAGAAAATAATTTTTGTGTATTTCCCCTAAGCTATTACATAAATTCCCTTTTTATTTCTTTAATCCTCTCTTAATTAAGGGTTAACTCATTAATTATTCTCTTAATTAATTTCTAAAAATTCTAAAACCTTCCAGAACATAATTAATCTACTTTGGGTAGATGCTTAGGTGTTCAAGAGCCTAAGTTCAATTAAGAAAATTCAACTGGGGTAACTCATATGTGTGAGGGGTGTTTTGAAATTACTTAAGTTAAGCCCCTTAGCTTAATTAACTATTAATCATGAGTCAAATTATATTAGGCCCTTTTCTTGACCTCACTTTGGAGTGAGCTCTTAACCTCCTCTCCTTAGACTTAGGACTCTTCTAGACACTAAGAACTCCTTAGTCATAAGACACTGCTAGTGATTAGGTGAACACTTAACATAAGTCTAGAAACTTAGAAGTGTTAATCATAAGATTAGGCTATGCCTTAGGGCTTAAGGAAATTACCTATCTTATAGCCTAAACCCAATCAAGTTACACTTTCTCAAATCAAACCCAGATTAAATTCTCAAACTAAATCTCAAATTTAAATTCAAATTCCAAATCTAATTTCAAATTTGACTCTAAATGATTGAAACCCAAAATCAAACTTAAATCCTAATACCTTTCTTAAGCCATATGAACCACATTCATAAGCGTAGCCAAAACTCCCTTTAGATCAAATCAAACTCAATTGATTTCTTTATAAATCAATTATTCTTTCATTTATATTCATAAATATAAATGAAATCTAAATTCAAATGACCAAAACTATATCAAAAATCAAATCCAAACTCAATCTAAGCCATTTAAGCCAATTCTTTGGACTTAGCCGAATTCTATCCAAACCAAGTCAAAACTAATGGATTTTCTCTCGAATCAATTATTCATTCAATCATTTATCCAAATATAAATAAAATCTACAATCATCAAACCAAATTCAAGTCAACCTAAGTCAAGCCTAACTTAGCCTTTTGACATAAAACTTTCAATTGAGCCAAAACCTATTAAACTCCAAATTGATCGTTGAATTTATATTTCAATCTAGGGCTCATATATAAGTTCAACTAAACTAGAATCAAACCAAAACCAAACCAATTAACCCACTTAGGTCCACTTGACCCAAAGTGTCCCATTTGAGCCAACTTTCAATCCAACCCAAATTGGATTGAACCAAGCTCACCAAAACCTTCCACCGTGATTGTTGATCACCCTAGGATGATCAATTGCAATCATTTAGGTCAAACCAAACCCAATTGACCATTTGATCCAAGTTGACCCAAATTGGCCTAAAGGATCAAATTGGGTTAAATCATGATCTAACCCAAATTGATTGCAATCAATGGCTCAAGTTCATTCCAAATTGATTATTGAACTTGACCAAAGCTATAATTAAACTCAATTTGATCAATCGAGCTCAATTGAGCCATTAAGCCCAAATAGGCCTAAAGGGTCAATTTGGCCTAAATCCAAATTAATTCAAAGCAAAGACCACATTAATCTTCAATTAGCCAATTGAACATGAATTAACTCATGGCCCAAGCTAATTTGGCCAATTTTGGTCAAATTGATCAATTCGACCCAATATGACCCATATGACCCAAATTGGGAAAAATCTCTTGAAACCAAGCCATGACCCATTGGGGGCTGATCAAACCTAACCCAAACCCATTTGGGATAAGTCAAAATCAACCAAACATAATTAAATCCCTCATGGGTCCTCTCCCATATAGGATTCCACCCAACCTCATTTAATTTTTCCCCATCACATGCACTTAACTCCTCCCCAATATTTGCATTCAATTGTGCTGATCATATGGCATCAAGAGATAACTTTGGAGAAAAAAATTCAAAGTCACCAATCAATCTGTCATCCATCCCAACCACTCCAAGCAAGATGACAATCAATTTGGAGCCAAAAATTAAAAAAAAAAAAAAAGAATGGATTTTAGGACATTATAAAAGGAGGAGAAAATGAAGCTTCACCCTTCTTCCTCCTACCACCATTCAGCCCCCAAGAGCTCCCCAAAGAAAAAAAGAACCCATCCCCCACCTCTTTGAGCCATTCTTGAGCTCAAAAACACAAATAGTTACTTTTCGATGAGGCAACGGTAAACATCAGAGAAGACGACATCCCGAAAGGAGGCAAAGGTTAAAAATCATTCCAAAACTTCCTCACATACCTAGGAGTTCGCTTGAATCTTCACCATCGCTGAAAACCATCCCCGGTGAGATAAATTTTGCCAAACTTTAGCCGATCTTAGGATTTCTCATATTTTGTGTTAATTTTCTTGTGATTTTAGGAATTTTCTCAAGATAATCTCGCTTTTTTACTTTAAATCATCCCAATTAAAAAAATATTTTTTTCGGTGTGAATCGACACAAAAATGAGTCCATTTGGATAAGTTTTCACTTAGAAATTAACATTTTTCCCAAAAAAATTTCATTTTTACTGTTCATCATAGGCGGGCTACAGTCGTCGTCCGATCTCGTGATTCATGGGATCGGATGGCTCGGATCGCACGTGGATCGTGTGATCCGCCTTTAAAGCGATTCATTCTGACCGGTTCAATTCGCGGATCAACGACTTGATCGATGATGATCGCGACGATCCGCCTCGATCACGCGATCTAATGACCATCGATCATCGATCAACGGTCGGTCAAACCACATCACGATCAACCCCGCTAACTCGATTCGCCATCACCGACGCGACCGGCGCTAATCGACGGCACCGTTTCGATGCGCGTGCTACGCGACGCCCGTTCAATCGCTGGTGCCACATCGCCGCATGCGTCAATGTTGGAAAAATCAGATTTTCAGATTTTAAAAATTACTTAAATTACTTGGAACTTCAAAAATTTATAAAAAATAAAATACCTAACCAAAAATTGCAAACAAGGGCTCATTGGATTCGTCTTTTTGAGAGGAAGCCAACAAATCCAAAATCCCTAAATTTTATTAAATTTTTTGAGCTTAATTTAAATTTTACTAAAAAAGTTTTATTAATTACTCTAAAAATATAAGTCGAATTGAGTTGAAATTTGTAAGAATTGAAATTAAAGCTAAAACACACCTACCATAAAAATCTTAAGTAAAAAAAAGACTTCTGGATTGGGAGAAAATAAATTTTGAAATTTAGATTATCTATTTTAATAAAATAAATCAAATAAAAAATACAAAAATTTACAAAAATCTTTAAAATGGCTTAAATCACTTCAGTTGAGGACTTTTAAAGAAATAATATAATTTTCTGAATCCTAATGAACCCTGAACAAACACTTAAGATTAAAGTTTAATCAATTAAGAAATTAATTAAAATATAATCTAAAAATAATTTAAATATCAAATCAAACTCAGAAATAAAATAACACTTAAGCAATCATTAATCAAATCTCAAATCAGAAAAATATCATCCTCAAAGAAAATTAAATTAAATATGATTAAACCTATTTAAGTTAATAAAACTCCATTAAATGATTAAATCTTAAATAAAATTTAAAATTAAACAAATCTAGGAAACTTTAACATGGGCCAAACTAGTATAACTAAACCTACACTAAGCATGGAATCTTAATCATTTGAAACTCCTTAATGAATATAAATAAACTGAAACTAATTATTCATTAAATAAACTAAAAATTCAATTTGATTAATAAACCAATTCAACATAATCATTTAATATTAATCAAATTAAACCAAATAAAGCTAAAGTAAACTTAATTAAGATATGATACAATCACATTTAAAATCAATCCATTTGGAATAAGATGATTAGCCATTAATAATAAAACCTAACAACTAAATCAAACATGAATGAAATCTAATAAAACATAATAAATGAAGAAAATCAACTATGATTATGAATAATCAAGTTTAATCAAAATAAAAATAAATAATTAAATCACTTAATCTAATCAAATGATAATAACAATGATAACCCCTTAATCAACAAAATTTAAGTTAATGCTTAACTAAAACTATCAAATCAAATAAGTCATATGTAGGCAATTAAGTCATTAATCTCTAATTAAATAAACATTTAATTAATCAAATGATTTAAAAATCTATTTACCCTTAATCAAACTTAATTAATCAAACATCTAATTAATGCAAACTTAATGAATTAATCCATCATCTTAATGAATCAAATTAATTTAAATAAATTACATTAAATCTAACTCTTAAATTAAGCTTAAATCAAACCCTTAATTAAATTTAATAATTAATCACATCCCTCCAGTAAACTAATTAAATTAATCCAATTAATCATTTTAAACCTAAGCTTAATCAAACATAAATGCAATTAAATACCAATCAAATCCTAATTTAAACATAAATCATTAAGCCATTAATTACATCATTAATCTAACTAAATATAAAACCAAATTAAAAATTAAATAAATCTTTATTTAATTTAATAATTAACTTAAACACACTTCTTAATTAAACTAATTACCCTTAAGCTAATCCAATTGAATAAATGCCTAATTAATGCAAACTTAATGAATTAATCCATCATCTTAATGAACCAAATTAATTTTTAAAATCAAATTCAAATCAAACACTTCATTAATCTACTAATTAATTTGATCACACATCTTAAATAAGCTAATTAAGTCAATCAAATTAATCATATTAAACTTAAATTTAATCAAACATAAATACAATTAAATAGTAATCAAAACTAAAATTAAACCTAAATTATTAAGTCATTAATTGTATCACTTTCCTAAAAAAATAAGAAACCAAATTGAAAATTAAACAAATCTTTATAATTAGCATAAATACACTTCTTAATTAAACTAATTACATAATCACATTGAACCTAATCTAACCCATAGACTAATAAATCTAATCAAATCAAATCAAATTAAATTAAATTAAATTAAATTAAGAAAGACTCTCATCAATTTAATATGTAATTAAATCAAATCTCATTCAACTTACTTTAAAAAAAAGGTAAACTAATAAACTATCCAATGTATGAAATCAAAATACAAACCAAACTTTGATAAACATGACAAATGGATGAGATTAAAATAAAATCCTAATTACAAAGAATCAAACTCAATTAAAATCAAAATAAAATCTCAATTAATCTAATCCAATCAAACTACAAATAAATGAACCATGATAAACATAAAATTAAATCACATAACTATAATCAAAGAAAAGAATTAGATATTAATTTAAAAGGATATTGAATTATCAAGATTTTATTAAACCAAAACATCTAATCTAAAATTAATCAATCAAAAACACATGGATTTAAACAAACTTAAACTTCATTAAATATTAAGGATATTGAATTATCAAGATTTAATTAAACTAAAATATCTAATCCAAAATAAATCAATCAATTACTTAAATAAACTCAAGTTCTAAATTCCAAATCAAATCAAATAAATTAAATAAAATGAATTGCACAAATTCAAATGAGCTAATTAAGATACTTAAGAACCTTAGTTAGGTTCTTTAGGAGTTAGGATGTAGAATAGGGTGAGTTTTATCTACAAATGGAATTCGTTCTTGAAAAATTAAACATCATTTTAACCAAATAAAAGTGAAATAAAAATAAAAAAAATAAATCATTAAATCATTTAAATTGAAATCACCCAAAGGTAAAATTTAAACAAATTCAAACTCCAAATTGAAACTTACACAAAAGAAGCCTAATAAAGTCTTGCCACACAAGCCTTGAGCACACACATTAGAATATTAAGTCACCACTTCTAGTGCTAAGTTAGGGCGTTGTATGTATGATGTTGTGTTTTGTTTTGTGATGTAATGCTTGAGATTGGATGTTAGGGTGTATGTTTTGTAGACTGGATGTTAAGTCGATATTAGCCTAATCATATTTTTTGCAGGAGGTTGTGCTTAAGGGGTCGTTGTAATGAAAGTATAAATCATTTTGCTATGTAGGTTGCTTAGCCCCTAAGCATAACCCATGTTAGGATAAGTGGGCTTGGTTATCCATGTGTGGGTTGCTAAAATTAAATTATTCATATAACTGATTGGGTTGCATGGTGTGTTTAGCTAACATTTATTTTGCAGGTGTAGCTAGATTTATTTTTCTTATTTTTTGATGTAATTATGTATTAGGAATTAGGATTAGTATTATGGGGGATTAGGATGAGCAATAGCCAGAAGGCTTAGTCTCTGGGGTGCCTTGTGATGTCTTTGGAGCAAATTAAATTAAAAGAAAGAGAAGGAAGAAATGAAGAAAAGAAGACCCTCATAGCATGTATTATTTTTGTAATCCAGGTTGTATAAGGTAGGGCTGTCAAAAAAGCTCATTGTTTACAAACTTGTGTTATGTAGCTCAATGTGCTCGTTAACTAAACGAAATAAGCAGATATTTCAAGCTTGATATAAATAAACATGAACAATCATTTATTCGATAGTGTTGCTCGATTAGCTTGAAATAAAAAATTATATTATATTATATTATATATTATTATTATTATTTATTACTATTATTATTATATTACTACTATTTTTATTTATTACTATTATTATTATTATTATTATATTGCTATTATTTTAAATTATTTATTTATTTATTTATTTATTTATTATTATTATTATTATTATTATTATTATTATTATTATTATTATTATTATTATTATTATTATTATTATTATTATATATATACGAACACATTTACATATCATAAATGCAAGCTGCTTCCCTAGTGGAAGGTTCACACTCTATCCCTTAGTGGATTCTTCCCTCTCTCATATGCATTGAACATAGGTAGAGCCACATTGCACTAAGCTCTAGATTCTTTCTACACCTTGGGTTAGGGATAGATTATTTCTGTTAGTGTTTCTGATCTCTCTGTGTTGTTGATCGTTTAGGTCAACACCAATACATGCGCAGTATTTTGTTATGCAAAAGATTGGCCCGGTTGAATCACTCTAAAAAAAGCTTGTTGTTAGAATAGCTGTGTTGGCCATTACCTTGTTTAGCAAAACCAGCAAACATGAAGAATTTCTCGATATATAAATAAGAAAACAAGAGTTGCTCTCAAGCATCGTTTACACCCCAATATGGCGAACTAGCCCATCTTTTTTTTTTTTTTTTTTTGAGGTAGGAACCCACCATAGTGGCCTTTTATTCCTTTACGGTAGTCTATAAAATTGTTTGATGTTGTGTTTAGATTGTGCACTAGAATGGCATGTCTTTCATAGTTTCTTCATGTTTGATGTTTGAATGTGTGGCCTGGATGCGGTAGGCTCTTAGGATGAAATTAATTTTTCTACCCCAATTAACAACTCATAACTAAAATTTTAAAATAATTCATAATCTCGCATAAAAGCCTAGGGATTAAATCAAGATAATAAAATTTTTAGCAATCCCTTAGCTGGATGAATGAATGTATAACATCATGCATGTCATATTCTTCCACTCTTGTTAAGAGGGGCTTCTATCTATGCTAGAGAATAAAGGCTTAACCTATGAGAGCTTTTGATTGAAGAACACCCCTTTCTCTCTTGATTTGGCCGATAATCAAGTTCTCATGCATTTAGGCATACAAAATCTCATAGCCTATGTCAAAACAAAGAGTCCAAAAGAATCAAATAAATTTGATAAATTTGTATTAGATTAAGTCATGGTTTCATACCACTCATGCTCTAGTCTCATAGGGAGTGAGTTTAAGGACTTAGTTTCCTCTCTAAATAAACAACAACCTAGCTATCTTGCAAAGCATAAGAGTTGCCTACATGGATTTAAAGTGTAAGAGGAGTTAGCTGGCTGCCACTCCAGGTGGTAATAAGTCCAGCAGTCTGGTGGTTTATTCTCCCTTGTGGAGGTAAACCATATACCATTTTTGCCTTAGATTTAAGACGTGATTGTGGTTTGTGCCGAAGCTCCCTAGCTTAGGATATGAGAAGTTGTTCCCTTTGTGGGCTATAAGCATAAATTCTCGCCTCTTAGGTATTTCCATAATCTTATGTTATGAAATTATAAACCTTAGTAATTTAATAAAATATCAACTCAAATAATTAACTCTCTTTAATTTTAAAAATATAAAGCCTAATTATAGGTAGATTGGAATACTCACTAGGCTTCCTAGTATCATGAGCATTTCCAACTTTCTCCCTTTGGATTCCAAAAATAAGTCATCTCCTTGATCTATCCCATTTGATTTTCTAAAATAGTCAATCCTTTGATAGTCTTTACCTTGAAATTTTTGGAGACCCTAATTATCTACTTTAATCGAGAGTATTCTTCAAGAATTTCCATTCCTTAGGATGTAATTAACTATGGGGGCTTGCCTCCATAGGAAACTTAACAAAGCCAGCTTAAAATAAACCCTACTTTACTTTTCCATGTAAAGTAGGGGAAAGATCTCTGGTATATTCGAAGACCCATCATGCCTTAGTAGTCCTTATTAGGTAATTAGGTCCATTATAGGGTGGTGATTTCTATCTTTCGAGATAGTACATCATTCCTTAATGTCATACCCGATCACTACAATAAGTACCCTCTAAGATCTGCGTAGTGTCCTACATCTCAAAAATAAACACCACATCAAATTAAATAAATCTATCTATGGTTTAAAGCAAGCTTCCCATCAATGGTATAAGAAATTTGATTAAACGATTACTTCTTTTGGTTTTAAAGAAAATACTATTGATCAATGTATTTATCACAAAATTAGTGGGAGTAAATTCATCATCTAGTGCTATATGTTAATGATATTCTACTAGCAAGCAGCAATATAGGCCTTTTATATGAAACCAAGAAATTTCTTTCAAATAAATTTGAAATGAAAGATCTTGGGAATGCACCTTTTGTGTTGGGTATACAAATTCATCGAGATCAATCTCGTGGTATTTTTGGTTTATCACAAACAATATATATCGATAAAGTGCTTAGTAGATTTGGCATGAAAGATTGTACACCAGGAGATACACCCATTGCTAGAGGTGATAAATTCAGTTTGCTTTAATGTTTAAGAAATAAACTTGAAAAGAAAGAGATGAAAAAAATCCCTTATGCATCCCAGTAGGGAGTCTTATGTATGTTCAAGTTTGTACGCGTCTGAAAATTATGTACATTATTGGAATGCCTGCCAAATATTTAAGTAACCCATGAATGGATCATTGTAAAGTAGTAAAACGGGTTATGTGATATCTGAAGAGAATAAAAGACCTAATGCTCACATATCAAAGATCAGGTCATTTGGAGATCGTAGGGTACTCCAATTCTGATTTTGCTAGTTGCCTCGATAGTAAAAGATCCACTTCAGGTTATATTTTCTTATTAGCTGGAGGAGTTATATCTTAAAAAAATGCTAAACAATCACTCATAGCTTCTTCCACTATAGAAGCAAATTTTATAGCATGTTATGAGGCATCAAATCAAGGAATATGGCTGGGGAATTTTATCACTGGGCTAAATATTTTTGATGGAATAGAGAGACCATTAAAATTAAATTATGATAATAGAGCCATTGAGTTATTTTCAAAGAATAATATGAGTTAGTCAAAATCAAAGCATATTGACATAAAGTTTCTTGTTGTAAAAGAAAGAGTTCAGAGTTCTCAAATATTTATTGAACATATTAGTACAAACTTTATGATTATGGAACCACTTACAAAAGGTTTACCACCAAAAGTATTTTATGAGCATGTGGCTCGTATGGGAGTTATTTACTTTGATGATATGCTAGCATAGTGGGAGTTTGCTTATTATGTTCAATGATTGTAAATATATTTTTCTGATCAGAATAAAGTATTATTATTATCTTATAGTTGAAAATTCTGAAATAAAGTTATGTATTTTTAATTGTATTTTAGCATAAATAAATGAAACTATGTTTATAACCCTTTTGAGTTATAATATAGGACCAATTAGAAATAGACATGATATATGATCACATTAGATGAAATTTTCATGCTACACATCCATACTTGATCTATGTTGTTAATCATATTGATTTAGTGATCACTGATGGATCTTGTTTTAGAAAAATTATAACAAAGATCGCTTTGATTCTATGTCAATATTATTAATAGACTAGATTGTCTAAAGATATTCTTTTTAAAGATAGCAAATATTAAGCTCTTAAAGTATTTAATAATGTATAATTATCAAGCAATATATGTGGCCCAAGTGGGAGATTATTGGAAATTTTGAATGTGGGCTCACATATAAATTTAATTATTGTTGAACTCATTTTTGGAGTGAGCTCTCAACTTCTTCATCATAGATCTAGGACTCCTGTAGATATTAAGAGCTCCTTAGTCTTAAGACACTTCTAGAGATTAGGTGAATGATTTACCTAAGCCTAGAGACTTGGAAGGGTTAGCCATATGAAGAGGTTATCCCTTAGGGATTTAGGAAAACTTGCCTATCCTATAGCCTTAAACCCAATACTTGCTTTCTTCCAAACCAAACCTCAAATTCAAATCCAAGATCATAAATCCAATCATAAATCAAATGACTGAAACCAATGATTAAATTCAAATTCCAAATCCCTTCCCAAACCCTTTGATTTTATCTTATGGACTTAGCCTTAACCAAATTCAAATCAACCCCAATTCAATTGATTTTCTCAATTATCAAATTCAATCTCAAATTAAATCTCAACCCAAATTATAAATCAAATCCAACTCCAAATGATTGAATCCCATGATTAAATTCAAATTCCAAATCCCTTCCTAAGCTATATGAACTACCTTCATATGCTTAGTCAGAACCCCTTCAAACCAAATCAAACTTGATTGATTTTATAAATCAATCATTCCTTCATTTATATTCATAAATATGAATGAAATCTAAATTCAAACCATTCAAATCAAACCAAACTAAATCAAACCAAATAAATTCCTACCTAAAGCCCTTTTGACCTAAATCCCTCAACTTGGTAAAATTTGTTTCCAAATCGCTCCAAACCTAAGTGATTTTTTCATGAATCATTTATATCTTCACTTATATTCACAAATATAATTGAAATATAAATCTAAGTGGCCAAAACTAAACCCAAATCAAATCAAATTCCTAATTTTAGCCTTTTTAGGAAAATTCTTGAACTTGGCTAAATGATACCCAAATCAACTCATAAGCCATGGATTTTCTCATGATTTAATCAATCTTTCAATCTTTATTCCAAATATAAACACAAACTAGAATTATCAAACCAAACCTAAGTCAACCTAAGTCAAGCCCATGTTGACCCCTTTTGACTTGAAATTATCATATGAACCAAAATCCATTTGACTCCCAACCAATTGCTTCTGGATTTAATTTTCATCATAAATCCATATTTAAGCTCAACTAAACTTAAAATGGGTCAAAACCTAACCAATTAACCATTTAAGTCCACTTGACCCAAAATGACCTAAAGAACTTTTTTGAACCAAGTTCTAATCCAACCCAAGTTGGATTGAACTAAGCTCTTTCAAACCTCATATCATGATTAACACTCATCCTAGGGTGATCAACTACCTTGGATTGGGTCAAATCAAGTCAACTTGGTCCTTTGACCAAGTCAACCTTTAGCCCAAATGAAACCTAAACTAGTCAAAACCCACCATATGTCAAATTGATTGAAACCATTGACTCAAACCCACCCATGATAAATGATTGAACATGACCAAACTATCAATTGAGCCAAACCAAGTCCAATTGGCCATTTGACCTAAGTTGACCCAAATTGGCCTAAAAAGTTAAAATGGGTCAAATCATGATTTGATCTAAATTGATTGCAACCAATTGTTCAAGTTCATTCCAAATCACTTATTGAACTTGACCAAAGCCATGATTGAGCCCAATTTAACCAATTGGTCAACTTGACCCAACCTAGCCAAATTGACCCTTTAAGGTCAAATTGGCCAAAATTCAAATTAAACCCAAACTAAATCAAACCAAAGCATACAATCATTCTCAATCAACCAATTGTACTTGACTCAACACCTAACCCAACCCAATTTGATCAAATTGATCAACTTGACCCATTTGACTTATTTGAATCCAAATGAGTCAAACTTAAGCCTAGTCCAAACCAAGCCAAATTGATCACACCAAAACATTCCAAATCATCATATGAACCTAACCCAAGCCTTGGTTTGACCCGATTTGACCAATTTGTTCACCCAACCCAATATGGACCCAATTAAACCCATATGACCAAATTGAGCCAAACCACTCAAAGCAACCTTATGGGACCCTAAAAATTGATCAAACCCAATCCACATCAGCCTCCAAAACTAGCCTAAATCCATTTAGAACCCAACCCAAGGTGATTCACCAATGGACAAGCCCTTTTGCATAGGATTCTTGCCATAACTGGCAAAGTCCACTTTGTCCTTCCCATGGCAGCCCTCCACTTGCCAAATGAAGCAAGCCTAAGCCTTCCTAGCCCAACCAAAACACCCTAGGATTGGCCATGGTCCAAAGGTAATCTCTCCCTTCCCCCCTCTCATGGCCGAACACACCATGGACACAAGGAGAAGCAAATCACCCACCATCTGCCCAATCCTCCCTTAGGCGACCTGACATGGCTTCGACCACTCATGATGTGCCACATCACACCGATGGTGATGGCACCGACAGACAGACGGTGGGGGAATCAATCGAATTTTTGGAAGCGAACTCGTCTGTCCATCACATACAATCTCAGGGTATACTCCCCTAATTCGAGCGGCAAACATGACATTCGACATTCTCTGAGTTCCCAAAGCAATTTTGAAATCCCTCAGAGTGATTCCAAGCCTTCTCGAGCTCACCCAAATCAGAATTTTCCTCTCCCACGCAAAACCAGACAGGGGAGGTCTTTTCGATCAATACTCTCCCATTCCACAACCAAATCCAAATTCTTCTTGCACACACCATTCTCATATGTCGTCGAAGACAACAGAATCATCCCCAAGCCTTCTTGACCACCAGAGACCAGAGTTTGATCAAAGCCGAGCATCCAAGACATGTGGATTGGTCGACCGAGTGTGCTACACCAAATCAAACCTGAATCTTCTCAATAAGGATTCGTCTCTACTAGACGAAGCTAACTCCGTCGATCCCACCACCGAACATAGCTCCGGTGAGGTAATTTTGTATAATCGAGCTCCTTAGAAAAAATAGGTTGGTCCTTTGTGAAACAAATATGATTTAAGTCGATCCTAGCCGTTGGATGTGTGAATCTCCCTTCCCCAAAGATGTGGAATTAATTTGGGGACATTCCAAGCTCTGGTGAGCTCAATCGAACGGGGAAAGATGGATGACATTCGTCTTTCACCATTCGTGAATAGGACGGATCACGCACCGTCTGTTCAGCGTGATCGGAACTGACGGTCGTGATCTAATTACATTAGATCAACTATAATTTCTCCTATATACTGTGAATTTAATTGTGACTGTCTGATCTTGGATAGGGTGGTCCACGGGAAAGCACGTTCACCGCTATTCAAGTCAGCATGGTGATGTGATAACTTAAATAGTCAATCCTGTCATGCCACATGGAAAGCACGCCGCGTCAGTACACCGCGTCAACTGCCATGTGGCCCGACAAGATTAGGGTTTTAATTAGGGTTAATTAATATTTTTTTAAGCTTGAAACTTCTAAAATTCATAACAAATTGTAGAAAAATTTTAAAAATATAAACTATGGCTCATTTTAAATGTATTTCAGAGTAAAATCAAGAAAGATTATTATTAAGTAATTTTGAATAGAAATTTTGGTTTAATTAAGGTTAAATTAAAAATTTAATTAGTTTAATTACTCCTTAATTAAACATCCAATTAATCTCAATTTTTTTGTGAATGTTTAGGGGGATGACCTTTGCCTCCCTTATTTTTCTAGAATTTTATTGGTTGCTTAATTAGAAAAATTAATTGATTAAGCTTTAATCACTCTCTTAATTTAATTAGTGAATGAACAATGACTTAATTAATTATTTAAGCATAATTATTGCTGTTGAACAATAAGGGAGCTTAGAGAATGTGACACAGATATTATTCTTAATTCATTTTCTAAGTTTTCTTTACTTTTTGGAATCAAATTAATTAATGATTAATGAAGTAATTGTTGACCTCCACATATGTGTCATAAGTTGAGTCAAGCCCATAAGTCAAATTCGACGGACTTCGGAAGTGACAGTGCGTAAATCGAGGCTCAAAATGCACCAAACATTACCGAAATCAATCCAAATGACATCTGATTGACGAACGGACTTTGCCACCGCATCCAGAACATCGAAATTGGTCAAAATATAAATATTGTATAATCTAAAGAGTAAGTGATCGAACTATCAATATGCCACGCACATATCGGGGGAAGGAAACTGCGACGATGTCCAAACGACTCATGTTCATGAAATTGGTTGAGTCGTTGGCTTCAAAATATTAAAAATTATCAAATGAGATTGTTCATGCTCAATTCGGACGAGAATGTGCAAATGTTGAATGATTGAAAGTGACAGCGCACAAATTGAGGCTAAAATACACTCGACGTCGTCGAAACTAGTCGAAATGATCTTCGATCAATGAAAGGACTTCGCTATCACATTCAGAACATCGAAATTGATCATAATATACATATTGCATAATTCAACGATCAATCAACCAAGAAGGAAATTTGTCGATGCGCCTACGCACATACCGAGATTAGGAAGCTACGATGATGCCCAAAAGACATTCGTTCACAAAATTGATTATGTCGTTAGCATCAAACGTCGAAACCTATCAAATGAGACTGTCCGCGCCCAATTCGGATGAGTCTACAGGAATGTCAAGCAGTCGAAAACGATGACGCATAGCTTTGAACCAAAATTGATTTGATACGATGTCAACTTTAATCAAACGGCCTCCGATCGTGAAACGAACTACGTCGTTGTATCTGAAATGTCGAATTTACTTAGAAATGACATTTATATTATATGAGTTTGATTTTGGCAAAATTCACAAAAATTTTGACATTATATTTTAAAAATTAAACATTCAATTTAATTAAATATAATTCAACTTAATCTATTAAATCAAAATTTTTGCGAGAATAAAAATTGTTGATCAGATTAAATTTTTTCTATAAATACTTTTCAATCATATTCAAAATTTTATTCATAATTTTCAAAATTTCGTCCAATTTTATATGAAAATTCATTAATCAACAATTAAGACTATTAATCGAGAAGCTTGGAAGGAATTCGAGAAAAGGAGTATCGATTTTCCCTCCGAGGGTAAAAATACACAACCGAGATTCTTCCCAAGGGGATTTTTTTTTTGAGTGACAGTTTTCGATCGTCCGCCCGGATTCATTCCGATTCCTCAATCCCGTGACTCTTCCATTCAGCCCTCTCTCATCCATGATTCGGCTGAAGGATCTCGAACCACTGCTTTGATCATTCCTTCTTCTAACAAAGAATCTAAAATAGTGTCAACAACGTCCAATCAGATTTTCTCTATGAGCTCCTTCGGCCTTCAAATCGGCAACCTCATCATCGCCTTCATGTGTTCCGCTAATCTCCATCTTCATTCGGGGATCATCCAATCGTTGGGTGCTGGTTCTCAATCTTTCATTTCCAAGAAAGCATCAGTTTACTATGCCCCGGTAATTGGATATGGTTCCTTTATTAAGCACATTGGTGCGGAGATTAACTTGCGGAGATGCGATCCACATGATTTTGTTGCATCTACTCCATCGGTTCCTCTATTTGGTGGTCTTACCTTTTCTGCAATGCAGTCCTCCTCTACTACAGCAGCAGCAGCAGCTGTAAGTTTGGCTGGCATGACTGCATCTACAAGTTCTTTGCCAAGCTTGAGCTTGCCATCAAGTTCCGCAGTTTCAGCCATTTCATCAGCATCAACAGCATTTCCCTCACAACCCTCATCAGCGCTTGCTTTTGGTTCTTCTACCTCTGCTGCTGTAAACATATCTAGTTCCAATTTTACCACAACACAGGCATTGTCTCTAGGTACTGTTGCCATTGGTTCAGCATATTCTACTTCAGGAAGTTTGGCTACATCTCAGGCACCAAAGTTACCCTCTGAAGTTGCCGGAATGACTGTTGAGGAGACTATCAGGGAATGGAATTCTGAGTTTCAAGAACGGACTGCCAAATTTCAGAAGCATGCTGCAGTAGTCTCTGAGTGGGACAAAAGGATCTTACATAATCATGATGTTCTTATCAGATTCGAGGCTGAGGTGGCTAAAGTTGTCAAGACTCAAGCTAGCTTGGTGAGACTACTGGAATTAATTGAGACTCATCAACAAGAGGTTGACAAGGCTTTGCAAAGCTTGGAGGAAGAGGCTGAGCGTATATATAAAGAAGAACGGGGCTTACATCTGGAAGATGATGCTGCTTCTATGAGAGATACAATGTTTGAGAAGGCAGAGTTTATTCTAAGGGAAATGGAGGAGATGGGTGAGCAAATTAAATCTATAATCCAAGCTTTTAATTCCAAGCAGGGAGGTAGCATGGATTTGAGTGACAATATGACTCCTATTGATGTTGCCGTCCGCATATTGAATAACCAGCTTAGTTCCTTGATGTGGATTGATGAAAAGGTGATTGAAGACCCAGCTAATGCCCCATAGGGTATAGCGGGTGCGAGGAAATACGAATGTGGAAATATATATACATATGTGCTTTCTTTCTGGATCCAAGACCATGCCCCATAGGATGCGAGTCGAGGAAATGAATGTGGAAATATATATATATATGTGATTGTGTCTTTCTTTGCAAGTTCCAAGACTCTATTAATGCCCCATAGGGCATAGCGGGTGCGAGGAAATGTGAATGTAGAAAGATATATACATATGTGTTTGTCTCTTTGTAGGTTTCAAGACCCCACTAATGCCCATAGAAGTGAGGTAAAGCTTGTGATGTCACAGATCTACTAATCTTTCCGATAATCTGAGTAAGTATTATTCGATGTAGCCTCCTGCAGGATGATCAGTATCAATTTTGGACTTAGAAAAAAAGGAAATAAATAAATCAATATATATATATATATTGCATTTCTCTCTTTTCAGATTAATGCATAGAAAATAGCGGGTCGAAGGCGTGGTGTGTGAGGCCATCATGATCAATGGTAGTTCCAGGTAGCGGATGATTTGGAAGGCTGCTGAAATTTGTTCAAATTTTTTAGTCTTAACAAAAAAAGGAGATTTAACGTTAAGTTAATTATAAAATATAAAGTTTTGAATTAATAAATATATTGAAAATTAAAACGTAAATGAACTTGAAATGAATTTGACATAAAATTGAAAGGTTATGAACTAAATAAAATTTGAACTCAAAATAAATTGATTTGATTGTAGCTTCTGAGCTCAAACTTATAAATTAATGATGACATCAAATTAAATTCTGAATTATAAAGCTTGGAGGCAAATAATCTTTATAAGATTCAAATCTAAACTTAAAAGATTGACTGAGTGAAGATGAACGATATTTTATAAACATAAATCATTTGAATGTAAAATTGGATTATCGAAATATTGTAATATGATTGAAGTATAGCTTTCAAATGTAAAATTCAAAAGAAGCTAGAATTCAAATAATCTCGCTTAAAGAAAGTATAACAGTTTGCATGAACGAGTACCAAATTTGAATGTTGAATTTTCAAAGATTTAATAGGCTTTTAATAAGCATAACCCAATCATTGAAGTTTAGGAGTTCTATGAATAAATAAAATGCAAGTAAAGATACAATCTTTCAAGTGTAAATATAAATATAATTATGCAATACAATCATGATCATAATTAGCGTACAGAAGGTACTAAATTAAATTCTACATGAATGAAAGAGCTTCCTTCAATCCAAAAATTAGAAAATTCTTATTCTAATTATGATTTTTAAAATAAATGATTTTATTAATTAGATAAAATTATCTAAGTTAAAAACACCTGCATGTGCTCGGACATAGAGATTTAAAGTGCAAATTTTAATGTCTGAAAAGACTGCGCAGGCTAAGTTGAGATTAAATAAATATGAAATTAATCTCATAATTTAGAAATAAAGTTACCTAAATCACTAAACACCTGCATGGGCCTCGACACTTATACTAAGTATTTAAACTTAGTGTTTGAGGATGCTGAGCAGGTTTAAAAAAAAGGGGGGGAGAAAATGTTGAAATCAATTCAATTATTATGACTATATGCATGCAAGCTAATGAGTGTCGTCAATGTTAATTCAAGTTATCAAAAGATATAAGTATTCAGCTCCATAGAATATAATCATAGTAAGCTTAATCCTTTATGCATGAAATAGTGTTGACAAAGTCTACTAAATGATCAACTTCAAAATAAACTCAAATTATATTAGATTATAAGACCCAATCCTTTATATTCACAATAGAGTTGACAAGGTCTATTATGATATTAATTTTCTAAAGAATTTAAATTACACATAAGTCATAGACTCAATCCTCTACTAGCAAATAAGTAGAGTTGACAAGGTCTACCCCAATGATGGCCTCGTCGACTGAAAATCTCAACCGGAGGGGATATTATCATTAAAATATATTTGAGCTCTAAATTAATTCATTTTAAAACTAAATTTCAATTAAGAACATCTGAACTAAATGAAATTCATTATTTAAATATTTAAAGCAAATAACTCATCCACCCATCCACCATCATTTGTTGGAGATGATAGATTAAGAAAACTCTAGCTCACAAAAGAGCTAATGTCAAGTCAAATAAATCACTATATTCAAACTCAAATAATCTCATGCTAGTAAGGACGTGGCCCATGTCCTCTGTCCACGTGGTTTGGCCAGTATGCTCCACCTATGATGCGGTTACGACCAGAGTCCTCTGATCGGGTGGTTGTTGCCAAATGACATTATTATATTACGGTCACGACTATAGCCCGTGTGCTCCCCAATGGCTCAGCCCTTTGACTTATGAATCATAGGGTATATTTGATAGGCACAAAACCTTTTTGTCAACTAAGGTAGACTTAAGCCTATCTCGTTAGACAAACATCACCCCAGGTCTACAATAATTTCTTGGATGACATCACCCATGTGTTGCTGATAAGGATCCTTTCGTTGGGTCATTATATCCTCGACTAAGACTAAGAACCGATAACTTCGAGGTGGCGGCCATGGGATCTCTAGGCAGACGTCATCATTCCACCAACCATATGCTTTAAGATAAATAATGGTAAATTTCATAAATTTTAAACCCCAAATTTTAAACTCCACATGCTGCTACTATATGCTATGCATTAAGCGATCTAATGACTAGCCTTAATCGAAAGTTCTCTCTCACTTATTGGGAGGGGTAATTAACTATAGGGGCTTGCGCCTATAGGAAACTTGAAATTAGATATAAAGTCCTCACAAAGTGAGGGTGAAATCTCTGGGTAGTGTTTTATCTAATATTCCATCTGCCTTTTAAAAATTACATCGACACTTCAAATCATCACTCTCTTATTGTCGAGAGGTCGATTATGAATTTTCGGAGCCCACAGATTTTTGGCGACTCTTCTGGGGATAGGTTTCTCTTTCCATCTTTGGCTAGTCAAATTTAAGCTATAGTAGTAGTGGAGCATGATAAAAATTGGAATTTAAAATCAATCATCAATGAAATTAAATTTAAATCAATCATATTTTTATGACTAGTTTGTTTGTTCTTTATATCAGCTCACTCTGTTGTATATCTGCATTACGAGAGTGTGGGGTGATATATCAATCATTGAATATTAATCCCCATCTTTCATTTATAAATATGGATCTTCAAAGTACACCATTCATCATGCGTAAATCGAGCAACATCTCGGCGATAATGGTGTAATTAATACGAGAAATGTTGGAGCTACCATTCAATTTCGTAGTGTAAACTTCCAAACCATTGTTGTTGCAAATAATCCTCTACCTAAAACAACTACATATTCTACGCACCAACTTGTGTAGGGGAGGAGGACAATTAGAATGCCCGCTACTGCTACTGAGGTCCCTCGAAAGAGAGTTTTTCATTTGAAAGATTGGATCATTTTGAGGCGTCAGTCATGAAAAAAATTGTCACTGGGTAGAAAGATTCAATCATGCTTGTGAATGCGACCACTCTGCCAGTTGAACTTTTTGCACTAGGAAGGTATGATATTGAAGCTTCCTCTTCTGGAAAAAAATTGAGTAGAAGATAAAGACGAAGAAATACTGAACTACTAGCTCAGCAGTTACTACTTGAATCATCAGCCATGTAACTAGCCTTACAACAAGAAGAGAATAATTCTATCTCACAATAAATTTGAAATTTTTGAGATAGGTGAAAATGAATAGCTCTACAGGTGATGTTAAGTGGTCTTTTTGGCCTCAACAACAATCAGCTTCAACCCTTCTAAAGAAATAACAAGAAACTTTATCTACTCGAGCACATAGAGTCCTGAAGGTTGTTAAAGAAAAAAGGTCTTATGAACAAAAAGTATCGAGGGATGATTATTAGAGAAAATGAGAAAGATTCACTAAAAAGGCTACTCTTAGTGGGTAATGCTCAAGATCCTCCTTAGCAATTTCTATATGATGAACATCGGGGCATGACACTTGGACTACATGCCCAGGAATTTGCCACCGAAAGGTCCCGGCAAAAAAGAAAACAAATATGGAGGCTGAAGCCTCGAGAAGAAGTAGCATCGTAAAAGCTTCTTCATCTTGAAGCAAGCTAACCCAGAGACAGCAAAGAAAGAGAAATTGCTGAACTGTGTGATCAACAATCATTATTCAAGCAGGAAATTATACAACCAACTGTGGAACCAGAAGCGAGTGTTCCAAGTTTGACAGCCTTAGATGGGTAAAGTGGAACAACACTACTGGTCAAATCAAACAGTCCTTCTAGACCTGACAATGTTAGGTTCCAACTTCTCTAGTGAGAAAACTCAAAAATGTATATGCAAGAGTGCATCGGGTTTTCAAAGTTGCTAAGAAGAAATGACTGATAAAAAAAGAAAATATGAAGGTCCTGTTATCAGGGAGGCCAGAGTTGCTCCTTCAAAGAGACCTCCTCCTACAACCCTAGCAAGTTGTCAACCAATTCAAGTCCTACACGATGAGCATTGAGGCATGACACTTGGACCATAGGTCCAAGAATCCACCATTGAAAGGTCTCAATAAAAAGGTAAGCAAATTTGGAGTCTAAAGCCTCAAAGTAAAATTACCTTAAAAGAAAGACAATGGTGTGACATCTAGACTGTACTCCCAGAAATCCGCCACAAATGAAACTCGTCAAGAATGGGTACCTAAAAGAAAGGTCATATATGATGTAATTTCTAACGGTCAACACCTTGGAGAGTCATCCAAGTGATCCCGTCGCTTTCTAGCTCTTTGATTTCAAATGTGAAAGATCAATGCTGCCAATCGATGGTCGATATTTTAAAAGTATTACACATAAAAATATAATCACAAGAATGCATCCGATCATATGGTGCATCATCAAACTTTTCAAAAGGGAGAATTGGTTGTAATGTTAAGAATACCAATTATTCCTCACTATCATTATATGTGCAAGTTTTCTTTGGAAATTCTCTCGTAATATAAGAATGTATTTCTAAAATAAATCAAACATCCCCATGTCCGACAGGAGGCAAAATTTTAAATTTTATAGTAAAATGTTAGGCTTTCCTTTGTAAGATAGGGGGTCTCCTTTTGTATTTGGGTTGACATCGCTTAAGGTAGAGATTCTCGTATACATATTCAAATTAAGTATTCAAATTCATAAGTTTCAAAGTTTTACTGACCAAAAAAAGAAATTTCAAGTTTGCAAACATCAACAAATCAAGTTAGAAATACATCTTCCATCAATACATCAAATCTATGACTTAAGTGGGTACATAAGGTCAGACTCAACACGCCCAAATATGTCAATTTGTTGACAGGTCTGCTTACTCAATACGCCACAAAGGCCGTAGTAAGAAATTTCTCATCTCATTAGCCCGATGATGAAATCCTCCAATAATTGCTTGGGTGCATAAGGTCGGACTCAACACATCCAAATTTGGCCGAGTCGTTGACAGGTTTGCTTACTCAAATGCCACAAAGGCAGCAGTAAGGGATCCTCCGCATTAGTTCAAAGATGAGAGCATTTAAATCTCCAAATCCCTCTAACTTGGTGAGTTTAAGTGGCCCAGATTGGGAGATCAGCCCTAATAGTTGTAAGGTTATTTTTCAAAATCCAACAAAAAGATTCTCACTCGAGTAGGCACTAAGTTGAGTTTAGTATCAATATCAAATGAGAAATGTCAACTCCTTCAACAAGTCTATTAAAGCAAAAAATAAAGACCGAAGGAAACTCTTCTTCAATAAGACCAACCAAGCAGAAAGCAAAGGACCGAAGAAGTCATCCCAATGTTCGTACAAAGCTAAAGGCTGAACTAAAGGAGTCATGTCATCAATATGTCTGTTATGCACAAAGCATAGGACTGATGACTCTTCGCCATTAACCTAACATAAGCTCTGAGGGCTAGGTCACCGGCAGACATCCTTCTATAAGCCCATGAAAGTAGAAAGTTAAGACAGGAGGTAATTTTGTATCACCTGACAAGTCTTCAAGATAATTCAGGACTTTCCTCCATCAAATCCGTCAAGGCATGAAGCCTGGATAGAAGGAAATATAAGGTACGAATCTCTAAGATGGAGTCTTCAATAAGTCTGTCAAAGCACAAAGCATAGGACTGAAGATGCTCTCATCTTACCAACAAGTCATCAACTCCATCAAGTCCGCTAACGCATAAATCCAGGACAAGAGGAAAATACAAATTTCAAACCCTCAAGAGGAAGTCTTCAACAAGTCCAAAAGCACAAAGCATATGACTAAAGATATTCTAAATTCTTTCAACAGTTACTACAAAGCCCCCTGTTAGACATAGGGAATTTTTATATATTTATCTAAGTCGACATCGTGCTTCAAGTAGAGATCCTCAGATAAATATACATGGTAATCAGAAGGAGCTACATTTATTTATATTAAAAAAGTTCAAACTCTATGATATATTTCTGAACTAATCTGCAATCACCCTGTTAGGCAGGAGCTCTCTTTTATGATCAAGGTTGTTCAATAATCTCTTGTGAAACAAGGGGCCTTCTTATATATATATATATATATATATATATATATATATATATATATATATAGATTGATATCAAGCTTTATGTTGAGATCCTTGAATATATCTATAACTATTATTGTTAAAGTTACAGGTGTTACAAGAACAAAAAAGAGTCTACTTCAATGCACGAAAAGACAATCCAAAATGTCAAAAGTTTCCCTCCAAGATTCTTCAAATGTCAGAGATCGAGTTAAAAGAACTCCTAATTTTGGAAGCTTCAATCAACTAAGTTAAAAGAAACATAAGCCTTTACATCCTGAAGTCTAAGACAAAGATGAGTTCTAAAGGTTGAACTCAATAAGCTCAAATGTGGCCAAGTTGTTAACGCTCTCCTCACTCAATAAGCTGTAAAAAAGCAGCAGTGAAAGAGCCCCCATTCGTCAGTCTGATGAAAAAACCACCAACCCACTACAGCTCAAGTCGAAGACTCAAGCAGGTTTTAAAGGTCAAACTTAATAAGCCAAAATGTGGTTGAGTTGCTGACGCTCTCCTCACTTAACAAGCCGCAAAAAAGGCCGCAGTGAAAGAGCCCCTGCTTGTCAGTCCAATGATGATAGCTGTTCAATCTCAAACTAGATCTAGCTTAGTGATTACAAGCAACTAAGATCCAAGAGATCTTTCTACTTGATTGATAGATAAAGACAATCGAGGAAACTCTCAATTCAGGGATGCCTCAAATCAATCTATATATTTCTTGCAGGGTGATATCTCAAATTTATTCTCAAATGATCTAATCAAGCTCAAAGCATACATCAAAAATAATCTCCTCATCAAGTCTGTCAAAGTAGAAAGCACAGGACCGAGGAAGCAATTCCATAATTCATATAAAGCCGATGGGCGAACTAAAGAAATTTTATGGCTATTTATTTAGTTAAAGCGCACATTGCTAGACTGATAACTCAAAATTGATTCTATATAAGCTAAGAGGTTGGGTCATCTATATGCACCCTTTAATGAATCCGTCAAAGCAACAAGCATAGGATTTATGGCATACATACACTTCCTGACAAGTCAATATGGATAAATCGAGTTAGTCCTTTATTAAGTCCGTCAAGCTTAAAGCTAGGATAGAAAGAATTTCAAATTCGATCAAGCACGGATAAATCAACTCCCTAGTGGAGTCGTTCATCAAAATAAATAACCAATTCCTCCAACAAACCCAATCAAGCATGAATCTAGGGTTGGAGAAAACTCAAATCTACAATGACATAAAAGAAAGAGATCTTCAGCAAAGCCATTGAAGTAGAGAGTAGATGGTGTAAGAACTCTTATCTATTCAACAAGTCAATTCTGACAAATCGATCACTCCCGCCATTTAGCATGTCCTAAATAAGGCATCATACTAATGATAAATCATATCAAAATCTCCGTAAGCTATTGAAATTGAAGTTGAAATGATCCAAGTTATGTAGCTAGCCCAAATGGTCAACCAGTTTTCAACAAATGCGACTCACTCCATGCGTGAATCATATTTGTTAGGGGGCATTTATTGACCTCCACATATGTGTCATAAGTCGAGTCAGGCCCACAAGTCAAATTCAATGGACTTTGGGAGCGACAGTTCGTAAATTGAGGCTCAAAATGTATCAAACATCATCGAAATCAGTCCAAATGACCTCCGATCGACGAACGGACTTTAGCACCATGCCTAGAACATTGACATTGGATAAAATATAAATATTGCATAATCTAAAGTGCAACCGATCTAGTGATCAAGCTATCAATGTACTGACATGTATCGGGAAGAAAGCTATGAAGATGTCCAAATGATCTCCATTCATAAAATTAGTTATGTCGTTGGCTTCAAAATATCAAAAATTATCAAATGAGACTATCCACACTCAATTCAAATGAGTCTGTCTAAATGTTCAATGATTGGAAGTGATAGCAAAAAAATTAAGGCTAAACTACACTCGACGTCGCCAAAACTAGTCGAAATGATCTACAATCAGCGAACAGACTTTTCCATCATGTCGTAACATAAATTAATCGATATATATATATATATATATATATATATATATATATATATATATATATATATATTGCATAATTTGACGATCGACCGGTCAATAAGAAAATTTATCGATGCGCTTATGCACATACCGAGGTCGGGAAGCTATGACGATACTCAAACGACCTCCGTTCATAAAATTGATCACAATATAAACGTCAAAACATCAAAATGTATCAAATGTGCTATCTGCCCAATTCGAGTCAGAATGTTGATGTTGAGTAAGGAATGATGATGAAACCAAAATTGACTTGATTTGACTCCAACTTTAATCAAATGACCTCCGATCACAAAATGGACTGCGTCGTTGAATCAAAAATGTTAAATTTACCTAGAAATGACACTTATATTATATGGGTTTTATTTTGGAAAATTTTACAGGAATTTTGGCGTTATATTTTAAAATTAAACATTCAATTTAATTAAATATAATTCAACTTAATCTTAATAATTAAATCATAAAATGATTAAATCAGAATTTTCACATAAATAAAAATTATTGATGAGATTAAATATTTTTTATAAATACTTCTTAATTACATTCAAAATTTTATTCATAATTTTTTAAATTCTGCCCAATTTTATATGAAAATTTATTAATCAGCAATTAAGATCATTAATGGAGAGGCTCTTTTTTTATGGAAGAAATTCAAGAAAAGGGGGATCCGATTTTCCCTCCGAAGGTAAAAACACATAGCCGAGATTCTTCCCAAAGGAATTTTTTTTAGCGACAATTTTCGATCGTTCACCCAGATTCATTCCGATTCCTCAATCCCGTGACACTCTTGTTCAGGCCTCTCTCGTTCATGATTCAGCTGAAGGATCTCGTACCACTGCTTCGATCATTCCTTCTTCTAACATAGAATCTAAAATAGTGTCAACAACCTCCGATCAGATTTTCTCTCTAACCTCCTTCAGCCTTCAAATCGGCAACCTCATCGTCGCCTTCATGTGTTTCGCTAATCTCCATCTTCGTTTGGGGTTGATCCAATCCTTGGGTGCCGGTTCTCAATCTTTTGTTTCTCGGAGAGCATCAGTTTATTATGCCCTGGTTGTTGGATCTGGTTCCTTTATCAAGCACATTGGTGCGAAGATTAACTTGCAGAGATGCGATCCATGTGATTCTGTTGCATCTACTCCATCGGTTCCTCTATTTGGAGGTCTTACCTCTTCTGCAATGCAATCCTCCTTTACTATAGCAGCAGTAGCAGCTGTAAGTTCGGCTAGCATGACTGCATCTACAAGTTCTTTGCCAAGCTTTAGCTTGCCATCAAGTTCTGCGGTTTCAACCATTTCATAAGTATCAACTGTTGAAAATATGTAAAGACAAAAAATAAATTTATCTAGCTCAGATCTCATGTCAAATCATTAAAAAGATGTAATCGGAAGCGTACCTGAATCCATGGAAGAGCTAATGCGAGATTTTGTCCATCCACTTCTAAAGGGGTGTTCTTGAGAGAGAGAGAGAGAGTCTTATTTTCACTCAAGATGAGATATGAGGAAAATAAGAACTTCACCCTTTAAAATGGGGATTATGACCTTATTTATACTTGAGTACATTTCATTTTATTTCAGCCCATCATTAAAATAAAAAAATGCCTTGTCTCTACACATGATAATTCCATACAAAATTAATAAGATGTCAAAGTCAAAATTAATTAATTTTATTTGATCACAAAAAATTAATAGGCTTAAAATAAGAGAAGCATAATATATAATTAAATTCATGTGAGGCTCAAAAATTCCCAACAATCTCACTTCATATATATATATTGCTTGACAATTATACATTATTAAATACTTTAAGAGTCAATATTTGCTATCTTTAAAGAGAACATCTTGACAATCTCGCCCATTAATAATATTAACATGTAATCAAAGTGATCTTTATTAATTTTTCTATAATAAGACCCATCAATGATCATCAAATCAATAATGACATTAGAGTAATGTATGTAAAGATGTAAATTTTATGTAATGTGATCATATATCATGCCTATTTAATCCATTATATATTATAACTCAGTTATACATATAGTTTCATTTATTTATGCTAAATTGCAATTGAAACTACATAACTTTATTTCAGAATTTTCAACTATAAGATAATAACAATACTTTATTTTGAGAAAAATATATTTATAATCATCAACATAAGCAAACTCACTATGCTAAGATATCATCAAAGTAAACCACCCCCACAAGCCACATGCTCATGAAATACTTTGTGGTAAACCTTTTAAGTGGATGCAATTATAAAATTTTTTAATATGTCAATAGATACTTGAGAACTTTGAACTCTTTCTTTTACAACAAGAAACTTTATGTCAATATGCTTTGATTTTGATGAACTCCTATTGTTCTTTGAATACAACTCAGCGGCTCTATTATCATAATTTATTTTTAATGGTCTCTCTATTCTATCAAAAATATTTAGCCGAGTGATAAAATTCCATAGCCATATTCCTTGATTTGATGCCTCATAACAAGCTATAAATTATGCTTCCATAGTGGAAGAAGCTATAAGTGATTGTTTAACACTTTTCCAAGATATAGCTCCTCCAGCTAATAAGAAAATATAACCTGAAGTGGATCTTCTACTATCGAGGCAACCAGCAAAATTAAAATCGGAGTACCCCATGATCTCCAAATGATCTGATCTTCGATATGTGAGCATAAAGTATTTTGTTCTCTTTAGAAACCACATGACTTTTTTTACTGCTTTCCAATGATCCATTCCTGGGTTACTTAAATATCTGCCAAGCATTCCAACAATGTATGCAATATCCGGACGTGTACAAACTTAAGCATACATAAGACTCCCTACTGCATATGCATAAGGGATCTTTTCCATCTCTTTCTTTTCAAATTCATTTCTTGGACAATGAAGCAAACTAAATTTATCACCTTTAGCAATGGGTGTATCTCCTGGTGCACAATATTTCATGTTAAATCTACTAAACACTTTATCAATATATGTCTTTTGATAAACCTATAGTATACAGAGAACCATCTCGAAATTTGTATAAATTTGTATACAACACAAAATATGCATTCCCAAGATCTTTCATTTTAAATTTATCTGAAAGAAATTTTTCATGCAAAAGGCCTATATCACTACTTGCCAAGTAGAATATCATCAACATATAGCACTAGGATGATGAATTTACTCCCATTTATTTTGTGATAAATGCATTGATCAACAGTGTTTTTTTTAAAACCAAAAGAAGTAATCACTTGATCAAATTTCTTATACCATTGACGGGAAGCTTGCTTTAAACCATAGATAGATTTGTTTAATTTTCATACTAGGTGTTTTGAATCAGAAGATTGAAAATTTTCTGGTTGCACTATATATATATAGTTTCTTCAATGTCACCATTGAGAAATGCAGTCTTTATATCCATCTGATGTAACTCTAAATCATAATGAGCTACTAGTGTCATAATAATTCTAAAAGAGTCTTTTGAAGAAACTGGAGAGAAAGTCTCTTTATAATCAATGCCTTCCTTTTGAGTGAAACCTTTACTGACGCGTTTTTATATCTTTCGACATTGCCTTTTGAATCCTGTTTGATTTTAAAAATCCATTTACAACCAATGGGTTTACTGATTTAGACAATTCGACAGGATCCCAAACAACATTGTCTTTCATTGATTTCATCTCATCCTCAATGGCTTCTATCCATTTATGAGAGTTAACACTTTGTTGACTTGACTAAAAGAGATTGGATCACTCTCCAATTCAATGTCAAACTCATGTTCTTGGAGATACACAACATAATCTTCTGAAATTGCTAATCTCCTCTCTCTAATGGATTTTCTTAATGACACTTCAATTTGAGGTTGTTGTGATTTCTCAGTATGAGTGGGAGTTAACTCAAGAATATTTTGATTATCCATATTTACACCTTGAATATGATCAGGTAAAATTATCTGATCATTTTCTATTATAACTGCAGGAAGAGTAATAAATTACTCTTCAAATATAAAAATTTTAGATTTATTACTCCCATCATATTCAACTTCCTTAATAAATTTAGCATTTCCCGTCTCGAAAAAGGATTTATTTGAAGAGTCATAAAACTTAAAACCCTTCAACCTTTCTGAGTATCCAACAAAATAGCAGCTTATAGTTCTTGAGTCCAATTTTCTTTCATTAGGCCTATATGGCTATTTCACCGACATCCCCGCACATGAAGATGTCTAATACTAGCTTCTTCCAATCCATAATTCATATGGGTTTTAGATACCGCTTTGCTTGGAACTCTATTAAGGATGTAAACTGCAGTCTTTAAGGCTTCTCCCTAAAGTGAATCTGGTAAAGAAGAATGATTTATCATATTTCTAACCATATCCATAAGGGTCTGATTTCGTCTCTCAACCACACCATTTTGACTTGGAGTCCCTGGCATGGTGTATTGAGGAACGATGCCACATTCTGCTAAATATTTGGCAAAAGGGCCTGGACATTATTCACCTGATCCATCATATCTGCCATAGTATTCACCACCACGGTAAGATTTGACAGCTTTTATTTTCTTTCCAAGTTGATTTTCAACTTCAGCCTTAAAAATTTTGAATACGTCCAGTGATTGTGACTTCTCATAAATTAAGTGTAAGTACGCATAACGAGAATAATCGTCTATGAAAGTAATGAAATACTGTTGGTCATTCCAAGTACCTGTAGGGAATGGACCACAAATATCAGTATGAATTAATTCCAAGGCGTTTAAACTCCTATTTGCACCAACTTTCTTAATATTTGTTTGTTTTCCCTTGACACATTCTATACAGAGTTTATCATCTGAAAAATCAAGAGAATCAAGAATTCCTTTTGACACAAGTCTTTCAATTCTATGTTTAGAAATATGTCCTAAACGCTTATGCCATAACATATATGAATTCTCATTTATTAATTTCGCTTTGTACTAAAATTACTTGCATGCAAGGTTTCATTAATTTGTGAAGCAGAAATATCTAATTTATATAGATTATCAATCAAAGAACTAGTACCAATAATATTTGAATACTGAGAGAGACTAAATTTTCCATTTCCAAATGAACAAGAATAACCGGATTTGTCCAAACAAGAAATAGAAATTAAATTTTGTCTAAATGACGACACATAAAAAGTTTCATGTAAATTCAAAATACAATCAGATTCTAGATATAATCTATATAAGCATATTGCTTCAACAGGAGCTTTATTACCATTTCCCACATAGATGAATTTTTCAAAGATCACATTCGCCTCCTTAGACAACCTCGCATAGTCACACTTATGTTTTTATATCTATCCACCAAGTGTGATTTGGTACTAAGGATAAATTAACTTCCGAACAAACAAGGTTGAGAAGTTTCCCCTTTTTCACCAGCTAATTTGCATACTTGGGACAATCCTTCTTCACATGACCAGCCTTCTTGCAAAAGAAACAAGTAACAACATTATCTTGTTTCTATTGCACCTTATGCTGTGAAGTCCCTTTGTCTACAGCTCCTTTGCCTTTATAAGTCATTTTTCTTTTAGCAACAATGCCACGAGAGGAAATGGCTAAGTGAGCACTTTCTATTTTGTCATGTTTTAATCTCTCTTCCTCTTGCACACATTGAGCAATGAGCTCATTAAGAGTCCATTTTTCCTTTTGAGTATTATAACTTATCTTAAAAGGATTAAATTATGCAGGAAGAGAGATCAAAATCAAGTGCACAAGAATATCATCAGACATCTCTAATTTTAGTGCTCTCAGTCTAGTGATAAAATTAGACATCTCCATAATGTTCCTCTTATGTTTACATTGCCTTTATACACATCAAAACGAGTTTACTAAGAATAGTACTGCTTTGACCTTTCAACTAACTAAACGTCTGCTATTTAGCTTAGAAACTTTTTAGACATTCCTCTTATCGCACCTCTTATGGTTTTGAATGGAATGCTTCATGATCATAAGACTCGTTAGACGCTCCCACTTTTCAAAGTTGTTCAATAGGCTGCAAGAAGGGGGAGGACGCAATTCGGATCGATAGTCAAGATCCATACATAATGGTGATATGCTCTTTCCATTTCTTAAAGCCTTAAGAATTTAATGTTATTCAAATAGATATAGAAGAAACATTAACCTAAAAAAGAATAAAATAATACTCACAATTAACAACATTGTTATTTTCATATGCATATATAATGTAAACAAAATATATGCTAAAAAATATTTAATAAAATGGGCACATATAAGATACCTAACACAACATTGCAATTTAGTCTTTGGACATAAATAACAATTTGTAAATAATACTTTTAAAATTATAATTAATAAATATTGATAATAAATTCTGCTAACGATATGCATATCTTTGGATCGACATATTGTATGCATGATTTTATAAATTTATCACATATTTGTTACTACACAAAATCTGGCCAAAAAATAATCTTCCTTTGGGCCAATTATTTTTCGCATAGATTTAAATATAATCCATATGTAATATTCATATATTTTAAAAAATAAATAAATTGATATAATAAAGATCACTTTGATGACATAATATTTCAATTTAAATTATTTTGAAATAATAAATATTCACTGTAATATTTTAATAAATATTTTAATTTATATTATCCAAATTAGGAAATATTTACCAAATATTAAAACAATAATTATCTATAAAATTTAAAACAGAATATTTATATATAAATGTTTAATATTAAAAAAAATTCTGAAATAAAAAAACTTCTAGAAATATTAAACAGTAAGTGTAATTATTATATTTACTTAATAAATATTCTGTTTAGAATTAATTATATAAAATAATTAAATGTAAAATATTTCAGATTAACAAAGATGAATGTAAAATCTGAAATGAATATGAACGTTATAAATAAATAAATGTAATAAATAAACTGAAAAAAAAACATTAAGATGTTATATTCAGTTAAATTATATTACAAATATTCCGTTTCAGATTCGGCCTTATTAAAAAATAATTAAATACAATAATTATACCATTTATATTAACTTATATATAATTATATATATAAATACCCGTCGGGTCGGATGAAAAAGAACAGACGGAATTAAATGGAATAATTATAATATTTATATTAACTTATGTATATTTATATAAATACCCCTTAAAAAAACCGGATGAAAGGGAATTGAATGGAATAATTATAATATTTATACAACTTATATATATTTATATATATGCCCATCAGATGAGATGAAACAAAAGTTGTTTCATATTCCCCTTTCTTTTTTTTTTCTTTTTTTTAATTATAAATCTGAAATATCATTTCATATTATAAACGATAGACAGAAAAATATTTCATATTCCTCTAATAGAAAAGTCATCTAAAGGATATCGATACTTTATGCAAATGTTCAAATCATTTGCTCAAAAAAATTAATCATACTTGATCTAAAATTTTCAAATAATCAATAGATGAAGAGGAAAATTATTTTCAATGATTCAATATGATAACCGCTCGATACTATTTGTTTGGAAATATATAAAGAAAAAATAAATTTATCTTCAGATCTCATGTCAAATCATCAAGAAGATTTAATCTAAAGCACTCAATCCATGAAGCTAATGCAGATTTTGGCCTTCCACTTCTAAAGTGTTCTTGAGAGAGAGAGAGAGAGCCTTTTCACTCAAGATGATATGAAAAAGACTCATCATTAAAATAAAAAAAATGTCCGGTCTCTACACATGATAATTTTACACAAAATTAATAAGATTTCTCAAAAGCTTAAAATTAATTAATCTTTATTTGATCACAAAAATTAATAAGCTTAAAAATAAGATAACACATAATGTATACTTAAATTTATATGTGACTCCACATTCAAAAATTTCCAACATCAATAGCATTTCCCTCACAACCCTCATCAACGCTTGCTTTTGGTTCTTCTACCTCTGCTGCTGTAAACATATCTAATTCCAATTTTACCATAACATGGGCATTGTCTCCAGGTACTGTTGCCATTGGTTGAGCATATTCTACTTCAGGAAGTTTGGCTACATCTCAGGAACCAATGTTACCCTCTGAAGTTGCTGGAAAGACTGTTGAGGAGATTATCAGGGAATGGAATTCTGAGCTTCAAGAACGGACCGCCAAATTTTGGAAGCGTGCTACAGTAGTCTCTGAGTGGGACAAAAGGATCTTACATAATCGTGATGTTCTTATCAGGCTCGAGGCTGAGGTGGCTAAAGTTGTCGAGACTCAAGCTAGGTTGGTGAGACAATTGGAATTAATTGAGACTCATCAACAAAGCATGGAGGAAGAGGCTGAGCGTATATATAAAGAGGAACAGGGCTTACTTCTAGAAGATGATGCTGCTTCTATGAGAGATACAATGTTTAAGAAGGCAGAGTTTATTCTAAGGGAAATGGAGAGGATGGTTGAGCAAATTAAATCTATAATCCAAGCTTTTAATTCCAAGCAGGGAGGTAGCATGGATTTGAGTGACAATATGACTCCTATTGATGCTACTGTCCGCATATTGAATAACCAGCTTAGTTCCTTGATGTGGATTGATGAAAAGGTGATCGAAGACCCCGCTAATGTCCCACAAGGCGTAGCGGGTGCGAGAAAATATGAATGTGAAAATATATATACATTTGTGCTTGTGTCTTTCTCTGTAGGTTCCAAGATCCCGCTAATGCCCCATAGGGCGTAGCGGGTGCAAGAAAATGTGAATATGGAAAGATATATACATTGCCAGATCTTTTTTTTTACAGGTTCCAAGACTGCTAATGTCCCATGGCATGAAATAAGACCTGCCACAGATGGCAAGACAAGCTACTCTCAATAGAGTATACCAAGTAAGCCAAAATAGTTTCGATGTAGCCCCCTACACGGGGATGACGTCGGAATACTGCCAAAATGTGCTGAAATTTTAACTGAATTTTGAACTTAGAAAAAAAAGGAAATGAATATATATATATATATATATATATATATATATATATATATATATATTCTATATATTTCTCTTATATATATATATAAAGACCCTAATGCCATAAAGCATATGATGCAAGAAGAAGGCTGTGGTGTCATAAGATATTGCTCACTATGCTCAATAGGGCATACCGAGTAAGCGAAAATACTCTCGATGCAGCCCCCTACGCGGGGATGATGTTGGGAGGTTACTGAAATTTGCTCAAATTTTTGGGACTTAATAAAAAAAGGAGATTTAATATTAAGTTAAATATAAAATATAAAGTCCTTAATAAATTAATAAATTGAAAATTAAAACATAAATGAACTTGACATAAAATTGAAAGGTTATGATCTAAATAAAATTTGAACTCAAAATAAATCGATTTGATTATAACTTCTGAGCTCGAACTAGGGGTGTGCATTTGGTTGATTTGGATGGATTGGATGATAAATTTTTAAAACTGATTGGTTTTGGATTCCTAAATATATTGAACCAAACCGACCAAATAAAATGCAAAACCAAACAAACCGAATAATAATTTGGTTCGATTATTTTGGTTTGGTTTTGGATAAATCAAAGTTGGCTATATTTAAAAATTATTTGCATAATTTTTTATTGTATAATTAACAGGCTATAAGCAAAATAATATAAATATAATCAACATACAATTAACTACTTCATGCGATAAAAAATATTTAAAACTAAATTTTATTTACCTGAATGATGTTTTGAACTTAGAATTTGATGGAACCATATTACCATATTATGAGACCAAAATATTATGGAAAATTGGATAATAGTCCTCCAAAAAAATATCTACAAAGTATTCAAAAATAAATAAAAATAAGTGTATAATAGAAAAGCCTATTATACATAAATTAAAAATATCGTATTACATATAATTACTTTAGTTTATTTGGTTCCATCCAAAATTTTATTTAACAAACCAATCCAAAAACCAAAAACCAAAGTTTTCATTAATTAAAACCAAATCCAAATTACTAAGTTCAAAATCAAACCAAATTACTTAAAAACTTTGGTTTGATTTGATTTTTTGGTTAAAACCAAATAATGCACACTACGAACTTATAAATTAACGATGACATCAAATTAAATTCTGAATTGTAAGGCTTGGAGGCAAATAACTTTTATAAGATTCAAATCTAAACTTAAAAGATTGACTCAGTGAAGATGAACGATACTTTACAAACATAAATCCATTTGAATGTATAATTGGATTATCCAAAGTTTGTAATATGATTGAAGTATAGCTTTCAAATGCAAAATTCAAATAAGCTTGCTTAAAGAAAGTATAATAGCTTGCATGAACGAGTACTAAATTTGAATGTTTAATTTGCAAAGATCTAATAAGCTTTAACGAGCATAACTCAATTATTGAATTTTAAGAGTTTTATGAATAAATAGAATGCAAGTAAAGATACAATCTTTCAAGTGCAAATATAAGCATAATTTTGCGATACAATTGCCACTGGATCTGTAATTCTTTATACAAGCAGACAGAATACGATACTAAAATAAATTCTACACGAATAAAAGAGCTTCCTTCAATCCAAAAATTAAAAATTCTTTTTCTAATTATGATTTTCAAAATTAATGATTTCATTAATTAGATAAATTTATCAAAGTTAAAAACACCTACATGTGCTCAACATAGAGATCTAAAGTGCAAATTTTAGTGTCTGAAAAGACTACGCAGCTAAGTTGAGATTAAATAAATATGAAAATAATTTCATAATTTAGAAATAAAATTATATAAATCACTAAATACCCGGATGGGCCTCGACACTTATACTAAGTATTTAAACATAGTGTTTGAGGATGTTGCATAGGTTTAAAAAGAAAAGAGGGAGAAAAATGATAAAATCAATTCAGTCATTATGACTATATGCATGCAAGCTAATGAATGTCATCAATATTAATTCAAGTTAACGAAAGATATATGTATTAAACTCCATAGAATATGATCATAGTAGGCCTAGTCCTCTATGGGTGAAATAGTGTTGACAGGGTCTACTAAATGATCAACATCTAAATAAACTCAAATTATATTAAATTATAAGACCCAATCCTCTATATTTGTAATAGAGTTGACAAGGTATGTTATGATATCAATTTCTTAAAGAATTTAAATTATACATAAGTCATAGACCTGATTCTCTATTGACAAATAAGTAGAGTTGACAAGGTCTACCCCGATGATGGTCTCGTCGACTGAAAATCTTAATCAAAGGGGATATTATCATTAAAAGATATTTCAGCTCTAAATTAATTCATCTTAAAACCAAATTTCAATTAAGAAAACATATGAATTGAATGAAATTTATTATTTAAATATTTAAAGAAAATAACTCATCCACCCATCCACCATCGTTTGTTGGGGATAAAAAATTAAGAAAACTCTAGCTCATAAAGGAGTAATATTAAGTCAAATAAATCACTATATTCAAACTCAAATAATATCATGCCAGTAAGGACATGGCTGTGTCCGTCCGATAGTTTGACACATATGACGCTGATGATGAGTCCTCTTGATTGATTGTCACCAAATGACACCATTATATTACTGGCAATGCAGTGACTCAATAGCTCAGCCCTTTGAGTTATGAATCATAGGGTATATTTGATAGGCACAAAGCCTTTTTGTCAGCTAAGGTAGACTTAAGCATGTCTCCCTAAACAAACACCACCCCAGGTCTATAAGGATTTCTTGGATGATGTAACCCATGTGTTGATGATAAAGATCCTTCGGTCAGGTTGGGTGGAGTACCTTCTCTGACTAAGTAGACTATTGACCATGACCCAGGATGACGAAACCATGGGATCTAGATCGGACATGTCATCATTCCACCAACCATATGCTTTAAGTTAAATAATGGAGAATTTCATAAATTTTAAATCCCAAATTTTAAACTCCACATGCTTCTACTATATACTACGCATTAAGCAATCTAATAACTAGCCTTAATTGAAAGTTCTCTATCACTTATTGGGAGGGGTGATTAACTATAAGGGCTTGTGCCTATAAGAAACCTGGAACCAGATCTAAAGTCCTCACCAAATGAGGATGAAATCTCTAGATAGTGTCTTATCTACTATTCCATCTGCCTTCTGAAAATTACATCGACACATTTAAATCATACTCTTCAATATTGAGAGGTCAGTGACAAATTTTTGGAACCCACATTAATTAAATTTTAATTAATTAATTAATCTTCAAGATAAAATTAGAGCTTAAGTGATCAAATATGGGACTTAAGTATTAAGATTAAGGCCTCTTTCTTGATCTCTTTTCTTAAGTTAATTTTATTTCATTAATTGAACATGCTTAATGCTTAACTAAATGGTTTAATGAGCTTGATTAACTCAATCTAAGATTCAATTCACATCTAATTACCTTTAATCAATTTTGGGTAGCCCTTTAGATGTTTAATAGTCTAAAGGAATTTAATGAAATTATGGTTAGCTTACATGTGTAAGAAAATCATAAAAGTAATTAACTAAATCCCTTAAGCCTAATTAACTATTAATCATTTGCTAATTGTATTAGGCCCATTTCATTTCTTAGGAGCATTGCTAATTTACTTTTCATATGGTTGCATATCATATTGGCTCATTATTAATTAGTTAATTAACTTAAGGTGACATAGGTAAGGGTTAATTAATTGACTTAATTCATACCCTAAACTTAATTAAACCATAAAATCAACCTAATTTCATTTCATTAAACTAAATTAACTCACACATGAGGAATGGAATTATGATTAACAAACCTTTCTCACATTTCTTAAATCAAACCAAACATGAAAATGAAATGACATTAAAGAACTTTGATTTATTTTAAATAATCTTATTTAATTTGATTGTCCTTGGGAGTTAATTGCTTTGAATGAGATTATATACTCATGCTCATTTAATTATTTCTAATCATGCTAAATATTATATGTCATATGATTTATGCATCCATCTTTTTCAAATTAATAAAATAAAAAAAATTATTTCCTTTATTTTAATTTGTATGTGTTGGCTTAATTAAAAATACGTGTGGTTAATATCACTATTAAATCTCAAATATATTTTTAAAAGTTTATTAATGATTGAATATACACATATATTGTAACTTGTGTTATATATATATATATATATATATATATATATATATATATATATATATATATATATATGAAATGCAAGTCAATATAAATTTAGTGTATGAAATAAAGTCTCTTCCTTACATTCATGTGTTGATTTGTATAAGTAAGAATGTTAGCAGGTATATTAATCTGGACATCCCAGGGATGTGCAGCTTTAAGAATCCCTAAGGAGGTTCCTACCTCGTTCACTTGGTGCTAAACAATGGTGATGCACCTGCTTGATTTCAATCTTATGCATTTGGACATCAGAATTTAGAAAGAGCTTTAATTCATTTACACAAAATAAATCAATCAAATCAAAATACAATTTTTTGCATGTCTTTCTATTCATGTAGTTATTTATACATCCATATGTATCTAAGGATAGTGGATATATTAGTCTAGACATCCTAAAGATGCATGACTTTAAGTATCCCTAAGTTGGTTCCTACCTCATTCCCTTGGTGCAAAATAATGGCGATGTACTTGCTTAAAACTTTTATACATGTGAATGTGTACTTAGCTAATGAATGAAAACTCCATTTTTCTATTAAAAAGACATGCATTCATGTTTTGTTTAATTGGTTGAGTCGATTATCCATGTGATTTAATTTTTTTTGCTTATGCTTTTGCATAAGAATTTAGATGAAGCTTTAAATTAATATGACAAAATTATTCAACAAAATGAAACATTAATCCAAATACATTTACTCACATTCATCATTTAAGTGTGCTAAGATATAAATTATATGTATAGCTATGCTTAGGATTTAATCATATGCATGATATACATGATGAAAAGAAATGAACAAACATGTGTTATATGATAGTAATTCATTACAACTAATCTTAAGATGTCTTTCTTATTGAATGAGTTTATTTAAAGTGAACCCAAATATTAGGACTAATTAAAATATATAATAAGGCATTCACTAAAGGGAATGTTAATTTGCTTTAGATGTGACTTAAGATAGGGATAACAGAGAGTGATCCTTTCTTTCTTTCTCTTCATAACACTTAGTTATTGAGTGTAGGTCAAATGAAATAAAAGGAACATTAAGTAAAATGTGCAAATCAGTTAAACCATTTAAAGTGAAACCACCCTTTATGATTAAATATCCTTCATACTTAGAAAATCTAACTCTAAAATCTAATTAGGACCTACCACACAAACCTTAACACACACATTTGATTAAATCACTACTTCTAGCTTTATGTTAGGGCGGTGTATGATTTGATGTATACTTATTTTATAATGAACTGTTATAGACTAGATGTTAGAGTGTATGTTTCATAGACTAGATGTTAGGCCATGATTAGCTTAATCATATTTTATGTAAGAGATTATGCTTAAGGGGTACTCAAAATAAATATAAATACTCTCTTTTGCAAGTTGCTTAACCCCTGAGAATAATTTACATTAGGATAGGTAGACTTAGTTACTTATGTGCAGGGTGCTAAGTCTAAATTATTCATATAACTGCTTGGGTTGTATGGTGTGTTTAGCTAACACTTATTTTATAAGTGTAGTTAGATTTACTTTTCCATTCTTTTAAATATAATTGTGCATTAGGAATTTGGTTAAGTGTTATAGGGGTTAAGGATGAACATTGGCTAGAAAGTTTAATCTTGGGGTGTGATGTGATGCCTAAAAGCCTACCAAATCAAATGAAGAAATGGAGGGAGCATGAAGACTTGAAGATCCCCCATAACACTTTTCATTCATAATTTGTAATTATTATTTTTTTACATTACGTTGTCAGTTGGGGGTAGAACTATTTTTCTTTTCGGTGGTAAAATCAAGACAGCAGTTATTCTTTCATGTTGAGGTTATAAATTATTTGATGATTTGTTTATACCGTGCAATAGAAATGGTATGTATATTCTTAGTTTCTTCATATATGATGATTTAATGTGTGACTTGGATCCATTTAGGCTCTTAGAAAAAATAAATTTTCTACCACAACTACAACTCATAATTAAGTTTTTAAAATAATTCATAACCTCACATAAAGCCTAGGACATAATCAAGATAATAAAATATTTAACAACCCCTTAGCTGAATGTTGTATACTTAACACCATGCATGTCATCTTGTTCCTCTCTTGAAAATGAAGGGTCTCCATCCATTGCACATCCAGGGAATGCTTGACTTGTGAGGGCTTATCTTGGGGGTGGAGAACACCTTCTTCTATCAAATTTAGCCAATAATCAACTTCATCATGCATTTAGACATATAAAATTCTATGGCCTGTGTCAAAATAAAGAGTCAAAAATCAAATAAAATTTGATAAGATTTGCACTAGACTAAGTCATTATTCATACCACTCATGTTCTAATCTCTTAGGAAGTGGGTTTAAGAACTTTAGTTTCCTTCTAAATAAAAACAACCTAGCCATCTTACAAAATATATGACTTGATCACATAATTTTAAAATGTATGAGGAGTTAGCTGGCTATCACTCCAGTTGGTTATAAGTTCAGCAGTCGGATGCTTTACCCTCTCTTGTGGAGGTAAACAATATACTGATCTTTGCTTAGATTTTGGTCGTGCTTTGGCCCTCGCTAAAGCTCCCAAGATTTAAGATCTGAGGTTGTTATTTTTCTTTGGGGTTACAAGCATAAATCCTCACATCTTAAGCATTTTCATAATCTCGTATTGTGGATTTATAAGTCCTAAATTTCTAATAAAATTTTAACTCAAATATATAATTCTCAATTTCAAACATATAAAGTCCAACCATAGGATAGTTTGGGATGCTCACTAGGCTTCCTAGTATCATGAGCGTCCCCTACTCATCTTCTTTTGACTTCGATAATAAATATATGCTTTCGATCTATCCTATTTGATCTTCCAAATATAACCAATTTATTGATAGTCCTTTCTTTGAAATCTTTGTAGATAATAATTGCCTACTTTAATCGAGAGTATTCCTAAAGAACTCACATTCCTTAGGATGTAATTAACTCTAGGGGCTTGCCTCCATAGGAAACTTTAGAACCCGATTTAAATAAACCCTACTTTATTCATCCATGAAAAGTAGGGAAAAAAAATCTCTGGTACATTTGAAGACTCATCATGCCTTAGGAGTCCTTATTAGGTGATTAGGTCCATTGTAGGGTAATGATTTCTATATTTTGAGATAGTGTACTATTCCTTGATATCGTACCCAATCTCTTCAATAGGTACACTCTCAGATTTGCGTAGTATCCCCCTATATACACACACATAACCAAAAATAAACACCACAGTTATATATTATGTGCTATCTTATTTTTAAGCCTATTAATTTTATGATCAAATAACGATTAATTAATTTTAGGCTTTTAAGGCATCTTATTAATTTTGTATGAAATTATCATGTGTAGAGACTCGACATTTTATTTTATTTTAATGATGGGCTGAAATAAAATAAAATACACTCAAGTATAAATAAGGTCATGGTCCCCATTCTAAAGGGTTGGTTCTCATTTTCCTCACATCTTATCTTGACTAAAAAGAAGGCTCTCTCTCTCTCTCTCTCAAGAACACTCCTTTAGAAGTGGAAGGCCAAAATTCCGCATTTGCTCTTCCATGGATTCTAGTACGCTTTTGATTAAATCTTCTTGATGATTTGACATGAGATCTAGGCTAGATAAATTTATTTTTATCTTCATATATTTCCAACATTTTACACATGGACCTCATAAAATTCTTTTAAAAAAAATGCATGATAAGATTGGTAAAAGCACGTGGATGTAATGTTTAAAATACTGATGATGTATAGCTAGCAACGAGTTAATGGAAGGAGTTATCGACTAAGCATGTGAGATGATCATAGGTTTATAGATAGGTCTATCAACTATCTGATCGAGTCACCAATCTTGATGGATGTAGACGAGTGGCTCTTAAAAGTGTGGCAGGTAATTTATGTTATAAGGCAAGTGATCTTCATAATGGGGGCACATGATCCTCATAACTATGATGAGTTAGTATAATTCTAATGAGTTTAATATGATTTTGTTGAGCTCATTATGTGAGTTCAATTTGAATCTATCGACTTCATCATGATCGACTAGTTCAATATGATTTTAGAGAGCATAATGATGAATTTAGTATGTTTCTAGCAAACTCGCAGTGACTATATCAAGTTCATTATTACTCTAGTAGGTTCAATATGACTCTAGTGAGTTCATAATGAATCAAGAGAGTTCATTTGTTTCATTCTTTTTTACTCGATAGGATTATGTTAAAATTTGAATTAGACTTACTCGAATCTAATTTATGAAATATTTAAGTATTCACTAAGTTAATTGATTCACTTATATCATTAGAAAGAGTTATAATCTCCATTGGACAACTTGAAATCTTAGATGAGTTGAACCTTCTCTTCGGTGACTTCAATATAATATACAATTTTCTCTTGTGCTTGCTAAACTTTAGAGATGCATTTCTATTATCAAATTCATCTGATTAGTTATCTATTGATAACAAAAGCTTGATGTCTCATGTATACTTATTTTATTTATTATGTTGTTATGCCTCTAATAATTCTTCCCTTCTAATTCTTAGCATTACTTTATACTCATCGCACATTTCAAGATATTGTATCTAAATCTATACATGACAATGCAAAAATCATACATGTAAGACTCACAAGATTCTAGAGAAACTAAAAAAATGGTAAAGAGAGAGGCTCTAAAATTCTTATTACTAGCATAAAATGACCAAAGAGATCTCTTGTGCCCACCTCCAAAATAAAATGCCCCTTTGACCTTATACTAAGGTTATAAATGTTACATAAAAAGCCATACTTTAAGCTCATAAAAAATAAAAAGTCACAATAAGACTATTATAGACACATGGGTATAATATTTAGAACTCAAATTAGTACATGTGCACAACTACTTCAGCAAGTTGGTGAAAGGAATTGTCAATTAAACTAATGAGATCATACATGAGGTTATAGATCAATACCTGATTATATGATGAAGTCTCCAACCTTGATAAGATGGCTATTAGTAACTCTTAAAAGTGGGATAAGTAATCTCAATGACAGACAAGTGATCCCCACAATAGTGTGAATGATCTCTTTAATTCTAATTAATTCAATTTAATTTTAATGAGTTCATTGTAGCAAATGTGTTTAATATAAATCTCCCAAGTTCATCATGACTAATGCATTTCATATTATTCTAATGAATTTATATGATTTTGATGAGTTTAGTGTGATTTTTCAAGTTAGTCAAAATTGATGAATTTAACATGACTCTAACAAGTTCATTATAATTGATGAGTTTACTATAACTCTAGCGAGTTCATATGAAACTTAGAGATTTCTTGATTTTTATTCTTTGTGTTGGCCTTAGTTGCTTGAACTTCAAATTGGTCCAATTTGAACTTGGTTTATGAAATATTTGAGTATACACATTTGGCTAATATTAGTTAACTGTAATTATTTTTGATCAATTGATTATTAATGATAACATGAAAAAAATATTAGGTGAAATGCAAAATATTAGTTTTTCACTATAATTGAGTTCAAATTTTAGTTCGAAGTTCAATTAAAGATTGAATCAATCTTTTTATTCAGATCAAGCTCAAATTGAGACAAAAGAGTTGAGCCATAAGCCCAACTTTTGGAATAGAATTAAGTTGGCTTTATATATATATATATATATATATATATATATATATATATATATATATATATATATATATATATATATATATATATATATATATATATATATATATATATATATATATATTGAAATCTATTCATTCTCACTTTAATATGATATAATTTTTTTTTACATATTGAGTGAAAAACATGATCACATGACCTCAAACTTACAGTCTCTTCAAGAAGAAAAAAAAACCACCAGCAACAACTGGGGCAATCAATCCTACCCAACATCAATTTATTTTCTATGTTCTACGGAGCATCCAAAAAGTCAATATGCATTTAATTCAACAAGAAGAATTGCATTCCATTTTGACTGGCAAATCTCCGAAGATTTTTTTCAAAGTAGACCATGCAAGATTTATACAAAATTCAAGAACCCCCAGTCTATGTGATACTGAGATTGAATTATCTTCAACTTTTCAAGATAATGAATCGTTTGGAGGGCAGAAGAACGCTAAACTTTCTTTGCTTTCTGAAAGCTGCTATACAGTCTGTACTATATATATGAAGTTATAAACTTCACAAAATTTAAATCATAGTCCTTGCTCCAAATATTGTTCGATCATCATCCTCTTTGTTTACTAGCCGAAAAATAAAGCCATCCGGCCGCTTTAATTACCAATTCTAACCTAGTTTATGTATACTTTCGAGAAAATTGTTCAGTTTCATTTTATAGGAGGAGCATCAGTTTTTCTAAGAACAGTGCATAAGGCCAAATTTGGTTGCTCTAGTGAAGAAAATATATTGTAAATTAATGATTTATTTAGGGCTGTTTGGGATCATTTTTTTATTTTTATTTTATTTTATTTATATTTTAATATGAAATAAAATATATTTAATAATAATTTTTTTTAAAATAGTTAAAATAATTAAAAGTTGTTTTTAGCATTTTTAAAAATAATGTGATTTATTTTTAAAATAGAAAGTAAAAATACTTTAAAAAATGCACTAAATAAATATATTTTAATAATAACATAAAAAATATAAAACAAATTTGATCACAAATTAGAACTCCCTTGTTTGTGTGAAAATAAATTTATTGTATTTGAGAGGATTCAAAGAAAATAATCTTCATTGCTAATCAGATTCAATCAAACAATTAAATTCAATTATAGCTTAAAATTATTTTTTAAACATAAAAAAAAACTAAACATATAAATGATGGTCCACAGTTACATGATTAGGGTTAAATCATTCATTCACGTGTCTTAAAAATCTCCACTCACATGTGAGAGAGAGAGAGAGAGAGAGAGAGAGAGAGAGCGATTCAAAGAAGGGTTAAAATTAGATCAAATACGTAAACAGTTAAACTTATTGTCAACCTCAAATGTTCATCTTACAAACGATGTCCTGAATCCAAAATCTCACTTATGATAACAAACTTCCTATTATTAGAGCAAGATGCGGTTGAGGATTCAAAGGTAATTGAACACCATATGAAGCCTTTCCTTCCCTCCTTCCCGCCACTAAAAATCTGGCCCCATGCAAACTATTTCTCATATTAATGCACCCACGTGCCCACATCCTTCGCTCATTCCAGCTCATTAAAGCTTCCTCTTCTTTCCCAAACTCTCTATTCTTTTAGGCATATATAATTCTCTTCATCAGCTCGCTTTACGGTTCTTAAACCGAAACCATGTCGTCAAAACTCTTCCAAGTCCCTCGGATATCCTTCTTACTTCTGTTACTTATAACTGCAGGAATTTTCTCTGGTATGAGCCGCAGGAGAATAATTAAAGAAGAAGGACAAGACAAGATGAAAGATGACCAGGTTCAATTAAGTTTTTCAACAGGTTTATTTTCGAAGATTTCACAGTCCAATGATGATGCAGACAGTGGATCCATGTATGGAGTTTCTGAGAGAATGGTGCCTCAGGGGCCAAATCCATTACACAACTGAAGTTAGTTGAGCTTTTAGGGGGTAGTTTAATGTAAATAGGAATGTTCTAGCTTCTTTATTATTCTGAGGAATGATTTAGAAGCTGTATGTAGCATTGTTCTAGCTCTTCTATGTTTTTTTTTTAAGAAAAAGATGTAACTTGGGTGTGATTATCGTTTACTTATGAGTTAAACACCATCGTCAAGAAATATTATTTTGTAATAGATCTAACTGACGGCTGTTTGATAATAAAGAAGATTAGTTAAGTACATGGTTGGCTTAAGTTTGTGTTTGCATATCTTATCTGTGCTTTCATTATGATCTCATGAGGGGCTCATGAAATGACTTATTTGTGTGATACATGTTTTGTTATAGTAATAATAAAATTTTTGGAAGTTGTTTTGAGCATTATTGATATTTTTCTTTAAGAAAAAATGAATGACCTTTCTTAAAGTTACCTTTAGCATTTTTTATTGTGAGAAATTCCTAATCATATAAATTACAAAAAAATAAAAATAAAAAAATGAATAGCCAAACAATTGTATGATAATATTTGTAAAATGAAGCTGTAGAAAAAACTACCTCAAAACACCTATAATAATATTATTATATTATATAATAACTGTTCCAATAGATATCTCAATCACATAGCTCCTTAAGAGGTCTCCAAAGGTCTAGAAAATATTACGTGCAAACTCCAATCTAAATATGACTTATGTAATATTATACATAATTTTAAATGACAAATTAAACTTATTTTGAATAATATTTACTATACAACAAGAGTGTAGAGTGAGTACAATGGAGTACACAATTGATGTACTGCATGTAGGGCTGGAAACAAACCAAGCCGAGCTGCGCATATGAATGTTCAAGCTAGTTTATCATTATAGAGTTTAAGCTCAATTCAAACTTTTTAGGATGGTGTCCAAGCTTGAGCTTATTTAAAATTATCAAGCTAAAGCTCAATTCGAGTTTGTTCACTAGCTCTGTTTAGATTAGATTATCGAGTCTGTTAACGAGCAACTCGATTAATAAAATAAATGAGCTTTAATTAAGCTTTAACTAAGCTTGTTTACAATTAAAGTTTATTAAGCCTAAGAAAATTAAAATTTTAACAACATTGTTCACAAACAAGCCTTAATCGAGCCATAATTGAGCTTTTTAACAAGTTATTTCACAAGCTTTAAACAATATTGTTCATGAATATAAATGAACCAAACGATAAGTCATTTCGTTTTTCATTTGAAAGTATTTGAAATGTTCGCTCTCATTCAATTAGTTAATCAAACGATCATGAATGAGCTGTCATCGAGCCGAGCCATGAATAGAGCAGCTTCTCGAATGCTAAGTTCATTTGTAGCCATAACTACGTGTATCTTATATATAATTGGTTATTAGGGTATTTAAAGTTATTAGATTGATGTTTAGTGCATATTTAACCTATGATTTAATTATTTAACTAAGAGTACACAAGATACACCAACTGCATCCTCCATTGTACAATCCATCCTTTTGCCACCAGCACAGACCCTCCCAAAAAGTTCTCTCATAATTTCGCGCTACCAACTTTTAGGGTCATTCCCAATAGAATTCGGATCACTAACTTCAACCTTCTCTAATGTTGGATCAATTGGAGGATCAAAGTGCCCTTAACTTAGGACATTTTATCTCACAGGAATCTCAAAGATGAAATGATTTATCTAGCCACTATATACGTCATTAAAATATCAAAATACCCCATAGGCTGTATAACGCAAAGTGAGGTCTCCCTCTTCTAGTTTTTTTAATTTATTATTATTGTTATTTTAAAGAGAGCTCTCACATTCCTTTTTGCCATCCCACTGCATCCCAAAAGTGAAACTCTCACCCTATAAGGCAGTTCCTAAATTATCGAAGGGGCTTCCCAGGACCAACAAAACGAACCTTCTAGCAAGATTTTAAATAAATAAATCTGTTTTTGAAGCACGAGGCTTGCCAAGTTCTTATTGGAGAAATTTGCAAATCAATCAAAATAATAATAATAATAATAATAATAACTGCAACAAATATATTGAGTTTCACCCCATATTTCGTGACGCTGAAATCCATCCTTTTATGCATGCATTAATAACGAAAAAAAAGCTATAATCTAACGCATGAAAACTCTCTTAAAAATAAAATATAATAAGTTAATACTCACAATATTATCCATATCACAGATATCTTGATCGGAACGAGAACAGTTATAAGATTCTATCTTTATCTAGTGATTAAATCTGAACTCGAAGTTTCTGTCAGAAATACATTGCAATCTAAGAGAAAGTAATCGCCATTCTCTGCCACGATGGAACACAGTAATGTCCATTTATAGCTCCATTAATACATTAAATTCTCACGTCATTGTTTGCTGGACTGAAAAAAAAATTAGATTAAGATATGTCGCAATCATTTTTAATTTCGTTCAGTTGAGCTGGGCCTTTGTTTTGTTAGATCATTAAGATGGACGGGCTGGTTTCATGCCATTGCCGAAAGTTAAGGGAGTTATTTGTAATTGCTGCAACAAGTTATTATAGTATAAAAAAGGCAAAATTTTTAAAATAGTCACAATTTAACCTTAATTAGGCGTTTAGATATGAAAAACTTTTTTTTAAGAAAATAAAAGATCCGTTTATTTGATGGACGTCGACGCGATTATCGCCATCGTCAGACGACGATATAATTAAAATTTTTTTTCATGGTTTTAGGAAGCACGTCTAGAGAGAGAGATTTTATTAATATTTTTTAATTAATATAATTATTTAAAAATATTTTTTATAAAATATTTAATAACTAAATATTTATATATTTAGTTATTAATTTATTTATTTATATATATAATTAAAAATATAATTTAAAATATTTTAATTATATATATAAATACAATTTATTTAATAATTTTTTATTAATTAATATAATTATTTAAAATATATAATTTTTTATTAATTTTTGATAATGAATAATTTAAAAATATTTAAAATATATAAATAAATAATTTTTAATAAATAAATAAAGAAAGAAATAAATTATATAAATAAAGTAATTATATATATATATATATATATATATATATATATATATATATTATTATATATTTATAATATATATAAATTTATTTAGTTATTTATATATTTAAATTATATAAATATTTTAAGTTACATAAATAATTTAAAATATTTAAAATATATAAATAAATAATTAGTTATATATATTTAATTAGTTATTTATTTATTTAAAATATTTATTTATTTAAAAATATATAATTAGTTAAATAAATAAATAAATAAATTTTAAATTATATAAATATTTAGTTATTTATATATTTATAAAATATTTTAGTTATTTATATATTTATTTTATTTATTATATATATATTTATTCCTTTATCTTATTTTATTAAAAATTATTTTAAGTTATATATTTTAAATTATTTATATAACTTAAAATATTTATATAATTTAAATATATAAATAACTAAATAAATTTATAAATATATATAATTACTTTATTTATAAAATTTATAAAATATTTATATAATTTATTGGTTTATATAATAAATAAATAAATATATAATAACTAAATATTTTATAAATATATAAATAACTAAATATTTATAATTTAAATTTTTTTTATTTATTTAACTAATTATATATTTTAAATAAATATATAACTAATTAAATAAATAAATAAATAAATATATATATATATACATATATATATATATATATATATATATATATATATATATATATATATAAAATTACTTTATTTATATAATTTATTTCTTTCTTTATTTATTTATTAAAAATTATTTTATTTATATATTTTAAATATTTTTAAATTATATATTAAGAAAAAATTAATAAAAAATTATATATTTTAAATAATTATATTAATTAACAAAAAATTATTAAATAAATTCCAAATTTATATATATAAGTAAAAATATTTTAAATTATATATTTAATTACATATATATATATATATATATATATATATATATATATATATATATATATATAAATTAATAACTAAATATATAAATATTTAATTATTAAATATTTTATAAAAAATATTTTAAATTAAATATTTTAAATATTTTAAATAATTATATTAATTAAAAATATTACTAAAACCTCTCTCTCTCTCTCTCTCTAAACGCTACTTTATCGCCGCCGTCCATCAAACCACGACTATTATTTTCTTAAAAAAAAAATTTTCTTCTAAACTTTAATTAAGATTAACATTGTGCCTATTTTAAAAATTTTGCCTATAAAAAATAAATTAAAGTTGAATTGTCAAAGCTATAAACCAATATTGTTTTTTTTCAAAATCTGTTTTAGAAAGATTACTTTTGGAAAAAATAGTACTCATGTTGGTTGACAAAATAACATTTTAAATTTTTTTTATAAAAAAAGAAAAAATTAAAGTGCTAGAAATAAACCCTAAAAATTTAAATAGATATTTTTTTAACTTTAAGCAAATTTAGACAAACTCACAATTTTAAGATCTCACAGTCAAAGAGTATATAGACAACAAGCCGACAATTTTGATAATAATATATATATATATATATATATATATATATATATATATATATATATATATATATATATATATATATATATATATATATATATATATATATATATATATATATATATACATATATATGCAGTCCTTTATGGTGGCTTGAAGAAAGAAAATATGTTTTAATTAAAAATTAAAATTTGGATTTTAGTATTTGATTGGATCTAAATATAATTAGAAAACAACAATAATTTTAATTCTACAAACTTGTTGCATGTTGATGTTAGTATACCAAGATGATGAAAGAAGAGAGTTCATTGCCATGAATTCAAAGGGTGAATATATTGAAAATTTTAAATACTATGCACAAATGTTAGAGGAATTTTTTATTAAAAGTTAGAGAAAATTCTAAATCAAACATGGTAAAAAAAATTTCTACTAGTTATACTCCTAAATTTCTAAGGCCAGTGATATATTTTCTTAGAATTAAACTAATGAAACATTAGTGAATTGTGGGCTCCGAAAATTTGCCACCAACCTCTCAACATTTGAAAAGAGTATGAATTAACTGTCAGTGTAATTTTCAGAAGGCGGATGGAATAGCAGATAAGACACTACCTAGAGATTTCACCCTCATTTGATGAGGACTTTAGATCTGGTTTCAAGTTTCCTATAGGCGCAAGCACCTATAGTTAATTAACCCTCTCAATATTGAGAGAAAACTTTCGATTAAGGCTAGTAGTTGGATCACTGAATGCGTAGCATATAGTAGTAGCAAGTGGAGTTTAAAATTTGTGATTTAGAATTTATGAAATTCATCATCATTAGCTTAAAGTGGATGGTTGGGGGAATGATGACATGCTCGATCTAGATCCCATGGTTCCATCATCCCATCGTCGTCCCTACTTAGTGAGGAGGTAACACCCAACGACCAAGGATCCTTATCAGCAACACATAGGTTACGTCGTCCAAGAAATTCTTGTAGACCTGAGATGCTATTTGTCTAATGACACATACTTAAGTCAACCTTAGCTAACAGAGGGCTTTTTATTCTTTCAAGTGTACCCTATGATTCACAACTCAAATGGCAGAACCATTGGGGAGCATGCGAGCTACTGTCGTGATCGTAATATAATGGTTCTATTTGGCAGTAACCACCCAATCATAGGACTCTAGTCGAAACTGTATCATATGTGGAGCTTACTGGCCAAGCAACACAGTTAGAGGACACGAGCCACATTCTTATTGGCGTGAGATTGATTGAGAGTGAACATAGTAGAACACTTGATTTGACTTTGGCTCTTTTGTGAGCTAGAGTTTTCTTAATTTGTCACCTTCACCAAACTGTTGCAGAAGATGGATTGGGTTAAATTTTAGTTTAAGTTTTTAGAGATAGAATTTCATTTAAGCATTTTTAGATTAATACTTAATCGAGTTAATTTGATTTAAAATTAGAATCATAATTTGATGGAAGTATCTCCTCCTGTTGAAATCATCATTCAACACAGCCATCATCGGGATAGATGTATTATTTTGATCATTTAATTACTGGTGTAGATCCTGTTGACTCTATTAATTTAATAATAAAGAATCACATCTACTATCATATGACAAAATTAGCTTCTGAGATATTTCAATAAACTGAAATTCTTATAATAATTATATTTTTAGGTTTTGTTAACTGCCCTGCTCTTAAGACCAAACTGGAAGGACCGCAAAGATCCTACACTAAGTTTAAGCATTCAAAGATGTTCCCATCATGCGTGTATTTAATAATTCAGATAATTTTATTTATAAATCAAGAGATTGATTTTATATTTTCATATAATTTCAACTTAGCTTGAGCTTTTTTAGATATTAAAATTTGCACTTTAAATCTTCATGTCTAAGCACATGCAGGTGTTTATGACTTAGACAATTTCATCTAATTAATGAAATCATTAATTTTAAAAACTATAATTAGAATAAAATACCTTAATTTTTGATTGAAGGAAGTCCTATGATTTGTGTAGAATTTAATTTAGTGTCATATTCTGTTTGCTTGTATGAAGAGTTATAGATCCGGTGGCATAGATTTCAACTTTATATTTTCGATTCAAAGTAGTGTAACTTTACTTATACTTAACTTGATAGAAAAAAATAGAACGATTATTTAGCTTATGCATATTGATAGGATTTTACATCTTTGCTAATCATCATATTCAACTTTTTCTCTTGCACAGATAGTTTTTTATGCATACTTTAAGCAAGCTTATTTGAATTCAAGCTTCTTTTGAATACAAGATAATTATTCATTAAGAAGTCTTGCCTACACTTGCTAATAGGACATTCAATTATAGTGAAAATCTCTTATGAATTTTAGTTGGATCCTATTGGTTTTGAAGATAGACACTTAAATATATTACAAATCTTATTGTGTTTCAAAATTCAACTTTAAATGCAACACCCAAATAGTTCTTTTAAAGGCTACATTCATGAATGATCATGAGTTTCCTAACTGAATTTATGCTTATAAGAAAACTATCAAATTTCTTACACACTTTATTCTCAATTTGGAATTAACATTTATACTTACCACCAATCATTTGTCATTTAATATTTAATTGAGATATTTACTTCATTTGACATTAAATATGATTTATTCACATAAAAAAACTTCAGATCTGATATGAATTCATCCTCAACTCCAAATCAAGTTTCATATTTATTTAGTAACTAGACTTCAAATTTATCTTAAGTCTCTTATAACTTTTGGTTCATGTATATCAAAAGAATTTAAGTTTATTTCAAGTTTTATAGGTTCACTTCAATTTGATCCCTATTTTTTTATTTAAAATATGATTTTTAAATTTATTTGTGCTAAAGTATCTTTCAAATTCATTTCAAGTTTATTTATATTTAATTTCCAATTCATTTCTTTTGGACCTTATATTTTATATTTAACATAAAGTTAAATCATTTTTTTTGTTAAGTCTCAAAAATTTATTGAAATTTTGGCAGCACTTCGGTAGTATTCTGGCGTCATCCCCATGTAGAGGGCTATGTTGAAACTATTTTGGCTTAATCGTCACGCCCTGATGAGCGTGATGGTGGCATTTTGGAGCACTTCGGTCGACTTTCAATCTCATTATGCCCTAATGAGCATAACAAAGTCTTCAATCACCTGCATAAAAGCAAATATATATGTAAATATTCTTTCCCCCCCCCCATTTTTTAAGTCATAGATTTAGTCAAAATTTCGGCAGCATTTTAGCATTGGAGGATGCATCTAATAGTTTTGGCTTACTTGGTATGCCCTAATGAGCATAACGAGTGGTATCTTGTGACACCACAACCGTCTCTTACACCCACTATGCCCTATTGGAAATTAGCAGGATCTTGAAACCTGTAAAAGAAGCATAAGCACATATTCCATATACACATTCAAGCTTATTTTGTTGCACATTCATAATCAGCTCCGATTCTGTAATTCACCACTCTTTTTAGTTTCCCAGAAGTTGATGAGAAGGCCACCGTTTCATTATGAGATACTGATATAGTAAACTATGGCAATTTGAATTACTTCCTTTCTCTTCAGTTGCTTTTGATATAAAATAAGTATTCCATCCCAATGGTGGCACAAGTACTTTAAATACAAGCTAGGACTTTGGAGAATTCTTTGGTAGCTCTCCAATGTATGCCTTGACATAAAAATTTCTTATTTCCATGACAATTTTGTCCATCTCAATAAAAATCACCTTGCTTTCTCTTTTAATTAAATTTCTTATTTCCTTTCTCTTTAGTTGAAACCAAAAGGAGATAAGTAGGAGATGTTGATGATGCTAGGAAGCCTAGCGAGCATCCCAAACTATCTTATGGTTGGGCTTTATATTTTTGAAGTTGAGGGAAATTATTTGTTTGAGTTGAATTTTTATTAGAAATTTAGGACTTATAATTTCACAACACAAGATCATGGAAATGCCTAAGAGGTGAGGATTTATGCTTGTAGCCCACAAAGAGAAGTAGCGACCTCTAGACCTAAATCTAGGGAGCTTTGAAAAGGGCCAAAGCATGACCAAAATCTAAGGTGAAAATGGGCATATGGTTTACCTCCATGAGAGAGGGTAAACCACCCGACTGTTTGGACTTACAACTTCCTGGGGGTGGCCGCTAACTAACTCCTCCTACAATTTTAAATACATGTAGGTAAGTCATATGCTTTTGAAAGATAGCTAAGTTATTATTTATTTAGAAAGAGACTAAGTCTTTAAACAGACTCCCTAAGAGACTAGATCATGTAGGGCATGATTTAATAACTTAAATCTAATGAAAATTTTGTTATCTTTTATTTTTATTTTTGGACAATTGATTTGACACACACTATGGGATTCATATGACTAATGCATGAGAAATTGGATTATGGGCCAAAATCAATAAGAAGAAGGTGTGTTTTCACCATGGATCTTAAAGGTCAAGCTAAATTCCCTGGCAAAGGTGGAAGCCCTCCATAAGCAAGAGTGAAGCAAGGTGATTTTTATGCATGATATGAAACATACAACATCGATCTAAGGGGTTGCTAAATATTTTATCTTATTTTATAACTTAGGCTTTAGTGAGGTTACGAGTTATTAATTTTTAGTTTTGAGTTGATTTATTGGATAGAAAATTTATTTTTCTCTAAGAGCCTAATTGTATCTAGACCATTCATCAAAGCAAGGAAGAAACTAAGAAAAATATGCCATCTTAATGCACAAGCTAAACAAACATCAAATAATTTCTAAAGCTAGTGCGAAAGAATAAGAGGCCTTTTGTGGTCGGGCTTCACTGCACATACCCGAACAAAAATTGGATAGCCGAGCTCTACCCTTACACAACCCAAATTTACAAATGAATTAATTATAATCAAAAGGGAATTTATGTTATGGGGGTCTTCATTCTTCATTTCTTCATTTCTTTCTTCTTTCTTCTTTCTTCTTTCTTCTTTTGGTTGATTGGAACATGGTTACTCCAAAGGCTTCACATGGTGCATAAGACATAGCCTTATGACCAATGTTCATCCCAATACCCCATAACATTCATTCTAAATTCTAATCACAAAAATTACATGAAAATGAGAAAAGTAAATTTAATTAAAACTTACAAAATAGAGATTAGCTAAATACATCACACAATCTCAAGCATGTATATGAATAAATTGGACTTAGCACCCCACACATGAGTAACCAAGTCCACCTAGCCTATTTTGGATTATGCTTAGGGGTATAAGCAACCTGCATAGTAAAAGTATTTATATTTTTATTATAATTCCCCTTAAGCATAATCTCTAGAAGACAATGGTTAGACTAAGATCGCCCTACCATTCAGTCTATGCACATAAACCCTAACATCCAGACTAAAACATCACATCACAAAATTAAACTATGCACGCTCTAACATAGAGCTAGAAGGTGACTTAGCCTAATATGTGTGTGTCATTTAAGGCTTGTGTGGTGTGTCTTAGCTAGGCTTTAAGTTTAGATTTTTCTAAATATGAAGGTTTCAACATAGAGGGTGGTTTCATTTAAGTGATTTCGTTGATTTGGTTGATTTTATTTGATGATTTGATTTGGTTTGGGTGAACCTACACTTAATTACTAAGTTGTAAAGAGAGAAAAAGGGAAGAGAACTTCTCTTTCCTCCCGACCTTAAGTAATCTCTAAGGTAGATTCATAAATAATTTTTCTTCAGTGAATATTTTATTATGTGTTTTAATTAATCCTAAGTTTAGAGTTACTCTAAATCAACCTATTCAAATAAGTAAGGTATTTTTGGATTAATTAAAGTGAATTACCATCACAAAACACACAACCATTTATTTCTTTCCAACATGTGTATCATGCACATGAAATGATCCTAAGCATATCTATACATGCAAATGTAAATAATTAACTCACCTTAATGATGAATGCTAAGGGGTATTGCTTAAGAAAATTTGGATGCTTCATGATGCATGATTTTGTTAAGTAGAAAAGAGAGGGAATCTTTTATCCATTAATCAAATGCATATTTACATGTATGAAAGACATAAGTGAGTACGACACCATTATTTACTATACCAAGGGTGTAAGGTGCAAAACTTACTTGGGGCTACTTAAAGCCTCGCATCCCCGGGGTGTCTAGACTAATATACTACTTTTCTTAAATACATGAGCACGTACAAAAAGGAAATGAATGGAAAAAGAGTAATGCAAAAGATTTTTATGTTTGATTTGGTAATGCAATTTATATATGTAAATGTAAAGATTTTTTTTTAAAGGTTAACATAGGAATGAATAGGAATGGATTTAAGCAAGTGTTGTGTTCTTTTCAAATGAACTATATACTTTGTGAATCCTATTCAAAACTATGTTAAAAGGGAAGAGAAGGAAAAGTCACATAATGCACATCTTATGTTGTATTCACATCACATGCAAGTTTATAAGTAATTATAAGCAGCATGTCTTTCATTTGTCATTTTTGATTTATAATTTTTGAAAATAATTTTGGATTTAATAGTGATAATAGCCATTCATATTCTTACTTTAGCCAAAACATGCAATTTGACATAAAAAAAATATTTCATTTTTAATTTATTTTTAAAAGACATGAATGCATGATTTCATATGACATACACCATTTAGCATGCTAGGAAAGAAATAAAGTGATACAAGCATGTAACTTCCCTCACCCTAATTAATTCCTAAAGATAATTCTATGGAATAAGATCATTTAAAGTGAATCAAAGTTCTTTAAAGAGATTTTATTTTAATTTTGAGTTTGATTTGATTATTAGAAAATGTGAAAAGGTTTGCTGATCCTAACCCATCTCCCACATATGTGTGTTGTTTTAGTTTAATTTTTGAACCATTAGATTAATTTTATGTTTTGCTTAGGTTAAGGTGTGAATTAAGCTAATTAATTACCCCTTACTTACGCCTCCTTAACATAATTAGCCTAACAATTATGAGCCAACATATGATATGCAACCACATTAAATTTAAATTAGCAATGCACCCTAAGAAAGAAAGGGTCTAATGCAATTGACTCATAATTATTGATTAATTAAGCTAAAGGGTTTAATTAAGTACTTTCATAACCTTCCCACACATGTGAGTTGGAAATATTTTCCTTAAGCTTACTTAGGTTATTGAACACCTAAGTATCTACCCAGCAAAGGATTGATTAAGTTCAAATTGATTTTAGAAGTTTGATTAAGCTAATTAAGAAGATCATTAGCAGATTAATCTTTAATTAGGTTTGGATTAAGGAAGAAAGGGAGTTTAGAGAATAGCTTAAGAAAAATATCCCAAAATTATTCCATAAACCTCCTAACCCCTTAAATAATATTTAATTATCTTAATTAAGTGATTAAATCATTGGTCACATGCTTAATTACCCTTAAGTACATTAAGAGAGTGATTAGAGATTCATTAATTGATTTTTCTAATTAATTCATTAATAAATTCCAAGAAAATTAGGCGAGGTAGAAGTCATCCCCTTAAATATGCCTAAAAAATTTGGAATTAATTAATGAAATGATTATGGAGTAATTAGAGTTATTAATTTTTCAAATAAATCCTAATTAAGGAAAAGTTCATTATTCAAAATCAATTAGAAATAATTTTATATTATTCCTCACTGAATTATCTTTAAAATGAGCCATCATTCATATTTTTCTAATTTTTCTACATTTAGTTATGTATTTTTGAAGTTTCAGTGATTGATTATTTAAGTTATCAAATCGGGATTGGTTATTTAAGTTGTCAAATCGATTGCACAGTTAGCCGACGGTGCTACACATTTTCTCCCTAGACCGTCCAATCAAAGATCGAACGTTCAGTATAAAACCCATGGATCTAAAGGGATTAAAATGCAGGATCTAATCAAATTAATCAGGACCGTCCGTCCAAAACACGCGGGATGGACGGTCCATGGTTCATCCCTGCCCTCGCCTGTGATAGATGGTGACCGTCCATCCTCTAAGGCTTGATCGAAGCTCACTTGAGCTCAGATTAAGTAATGATTGAACACACACCATCTAAGAGCGAAGAAGGAAGACATCCAACGATCAATTTCAATTAGGATGATACTTTCCTTCACAAAGGACCAAAGAATTCTATACCTAAGCTCAATTTTAAAGCATACCTCACTAGAGGTTATCACCGGTGCTCCCAACTATCGAGGTAGCTTCATCTAGTAGAGACAAAGCCTTATTGAATGTTTGAAGGCTTGAGGTGAAGTGGATCTTCTATTGGCCAAAGCTTCCTTTAAAGGATTACTACTTTGGTCTAGCTCTCTCTTCCCATGGCTTAGATGCTTGGAACTTGACTTAGGTGAGCTCGATTAGGTCATCTGATGGTGCTTGCAAGAGGAATTGGCTTTTGGTAGAGTGATGAATGAGTTAGAATTTCTTCCTACCTCCCTTAATTTCGGCTTAAGGAAATCAAGAATGGAGAATTAGGAAGAGCTTGGGGATTGCTTCAGAGAGCTTGGGGAGCTTACCTTAGGTCTCTTTGGCTCAATCAATTGCAAGTCATCTCAATTGGAGTAAAATTAAGGGGAGTATATCTCCCCCTACTTAGATCTGACAATGAGCTATCCTTCCATTTTGATCAGATTGATCACATGGAATAGGTTTGTTAGGCTGTTATGGATGCCATGTGATTCAGTTTTGGCAGAGAAGAGTAGTGGAGGAGTTTCCCATGTGTTAAATGAGGGTATGGGGGTGATTCCATGTGCTCATTTTCTATTGGGTGGTCAGTTTTGGTCTTGGGCTGGGTTAGGCTGACCCAAACCTATTGGGTCATGTGCACCACACTCATTAGTGTCCACTTGGTCCACTAAGAGGGTGCCAAGTGGCCATGTAAAGAATTTGACCAAATTCCAAGTGGAATTGGTCATAGGTTACCCATTGACCTAGGGGTAAAATAGTCATTTGGCTTTAATTTCAGTTTGGAAAGATTTGAAATAGTTTTAAATTGGGTTGGGCCAAATTTCAAAGAATTTGGAGTTGATTTGATATCATTTGGCTCATGTTGACCCATTTAGGTCAAAATGGGTCAACTTGGGTCAAGTTGACCAATTGGTCAAATTGGATCAAACCAATGGTTGGGTCAAATTTATATGGACATTTGAAATGTTTTTGTATCATTGGTTTGGTTCAATTTGGTTTATATTTGATTTTGGGTCATTTGATTTCATTTAGGTCAAATGAGTCAAGTTGACCAATTTGACCTATTTGACCCAATTAGATTAGGTCATGGGTTGGTTTATTTGGTTGGTCATTTGAAATGTTTTGCAAGCTTTGGTTTCAATCAATTTTGGTTAGGATTGATTTTAGCTTGATTTGTCCTTTCATGTCAAGTTGGGTTCATGGTCAATTGAGCTAAGTTTGGTCTAGTTGGCCAATTGAGACTTTGGTCAAGTTTAATAAGTGATTTAGAATGAACTTGACCCATTGGTTGCAATTGATTTGGCTTAGATCAAGATTTGATCCATTTTGACTTTTTAGGTCAAGTTGGGTCAACATGGGTCAAGTGCCCAATTGGTCTAGGTTAGGCTCAAATGATGGTTTGGTCAAGTTCAAACATTGATCATGAACTGATTTATATCAATGGTTTTAATCAATTTGGCCTATGGTAGATTTTGGCTAGTTTACATTTTATTTAGGTTAAGTATTGACTTTGTCAACTCTTAGGTTTGACTTAGTTTGACCCAATTTGAGTGATTGGTCATCCTATGATGATTGTTGCTCACAATGTGAGGCTTAGGTGGGCTTAGTCCAATTCAATTTGGGTAGGATTAGAGTTTGGCTCAAAAAGATACTTTAGGTCACTTTGGGTCAAGTGAGCCGAAGTCGATCAATTGACTTGATCAAGGCTTGATTCAAGTTTGGTTAAACTCACATATGGACTTATGATCGAAATATAAATCCATTTGCAAGTGATTTGGAGTCAAATGAGTTTTAATTTATTTGATAATTTCAAGTTCCAAGAATGAACATGTGTTTGATTTGGGTTTGAGTTTTGAATTTAGTTTTAGTTGGATGATTGAAGTTTATGTTTATATTTGGATTCATGATTGAAGGGTTGATTGAATCATGAAGAAATCCAATGGTTTGAATTGATTTGAGTTTGATTTAGCTAAGTTCAAGAATTTGACTTGGAAGGGTATAGGTTGGTTTTATGTTAGATTTGGGTTTGTGTTTTGAACTTAGTTTTGGTTATTTGAATTTATATTTGTAAATATAAATGAGAATATAAATGGGTTATGAGAAAATATCTTGAATTTAAATTGATTTGGATTTGATTTGAGGTAAGTCCATATGATGGAATTAAAGTGACTTAGGAAAGATTTTAGATTTGGACTTGAGTTTTAGATTTAGTTTTGGTTATTTGAATTTATATTTCATTTATATTTATGAATATAAATGAGAATATAAATGGGTTATGAGAAAATCCCTTGAGTTTGAAGTGATTTGGATTTTATTTGAGCTAAGTCCATAAGATGAAATCAAAGGACTTAGAAAAGTTTTTTTTTTTGAATTTGGAATTCAATCATGGGTTTCAATCATTTGGAAATGATTCCTCATTTGAGAAAATCCATTGGAATTGATTTAAGTTTTGTTTTGGAATTGAAGTTGATTTAAGTTTGAGGTTGATTTGAATTTGAGTTTGATTTGAAAGAAGGAAGTAAGGATTTGGTTCAAGCTATAAGATAGGCAAGTTTTCCTAACACCCTTAAGGCATGACCTAGTCTTTAGGGTTAGGTTAAGTGTTCACCTAATCACTTGAAGTGTTTGTGGTGAATTATTCTTATCTTCATTTAAATTTTTGGAAAGGATAAATGAAGACAAAAAATAATAACCACTTAGTTTGGGACACCACGCAGATCCACAGATGTTCTTATTAGGGTGATCGGGTACGACAATGAGAAAATGTGTACTATCTCGAAAGATAGAAGTCACCACCCTATAATGGACCTAATCACCTCAATAAGGACTCCTAAAGACTAAGTCTTCGGAATGTACCAGAGATTTTTCTCGTACTTTATATGAAAAAGTAAAGAAGGGTTTATTTTAAACCAGGTTAGTTAAGTTCCCTATGAAGGCAAGCCCCCATAGTTTTACATCCTAAGAAATGAGATTTCTTAAGAATACTCTCGATTAAGGTAAATGATCATTGTCTCCAAAAATTTCAAAGATAGGACTATCAATTAATTGGTTTATTTTTAGAAGATCAAGTGGGATTGATCAAGAAGAGGGAGTTATTATCGAAGCCAAAGGAAGATAAGTAGGGGATGTTTATGATACTAGAAAGCCTAGTAAGCATCCCAAACTATCCTATTGTTGGGCTTTATCTTTTTGAAATTAAAGTGATTTATTTGTTTGAATTGAATTTTTGTTAGAAATCTAAGACTTACAATTCCATGACACAAGATCATGTGAATACCTAAGAGGTGAGGATTTATGCTTAGTCAAAGGGAAGTAGAAACCTCTGAATCTAAATCTAGGGAGTTTTGGTGAGGACTAAAGCACAAACTAAATTTAAGGCAAAAAATGAGTATAATGTTTACCTGCACAACAGAGGGTAAACTACCTGACTGTTTCGACTTACAACTGTCTGGCGGTGGCTGCCAACTATCTCCTCCTACTATTTTAAATACATGTAGGCAAGTCATATGCTTTTGCAAGATAGCTAAGCTCTTGTTTATTTAGAAAGAGACTAAGTCCTTCAACACACTCCCTAAGAGACTAGATAATGTAGGGCATGATTAATGACTTATTTCTAATGCAAATTTTGTTATATTTTATTTTTATTTTTGGATAATTGATTTGACATAGGCTATAGAATTCATATGCCTAATGCATAAAAAATTAGATTATGGGCTAAAATTAGCAAGAAGGAGGTGTGTATCCAACATAGCTCTCAAAGGTCAAACCAAGTTCTGCAAAGGTGGAAGCCCTCCATAACAAGAGTGAAACTAGATGCTTTTTTATGTATGATGTGAAAATATACAACATCCACCTAAGAGGTTACTAAATCTTGTATCTTGTTTTATACCTAGGCTTTATGTGAGGTTATGAGTTGTTAATTTTTAATTTTGAGCTAATTAGTTGGATAGAAAATTTATTTTTCCATAAGAGCCTAATCGCATCTAGGCCACTCATCAAAGAAAGGAAGAAACTATGAAAACATGTCATCTTAGTGCATAAGCTAAACAAACATCAAATAATTTATAAAGCTAGCACAAAGAATAAGAAGCCATTTGTGGTCGGGCTCCACCGCATAAACCCGAAAAGAAATTGGGTAGCCGAGCTCTACCATTATACAACATAGTTTATAGATGAATTAATTACAACCAAAAGAGAATTCATGTTATGGGGGTCTTCATTCTTCATTTCTCCTTTCTTCTTTTCTTTCTTCTTTCTTATTTCTTATTTCTTCTTTTAGTTGGTTGAAATGTGGGTGTTCCAAAGGCTTCACATGGTTCATAAGACTATATAGTCTTATGATACATGTTCATCCTAATACCCCATAACATTCATTCCAAGTCCTAATTTACAAAAATTACATGAAAATGAGAAACGTAAATCTAACTAAAACCTGCAAGACAGAGATTAACTAAATAAACCACACAATCTCAAGCATGTATATGAATAAATTGAACTTAGCTAACCAAGTCCACCTGACATATTTTGGATTATGCTTAAGGATATAAGCAACCTACAAAGCAAAAGAATTTATATTTCTATTACAACGCCCCTTAAGAACAATCCCCTACAGAAGATAATGATTAGACTAAGATCGTCCTACCATTCAGTCTACGCACATACACCCTAACATCAAGACTAAAATATCACATCATAAAATAAAATTAGGCATCAAATAATGCACCGCCCTAACATAAAGCTATAAATGGTGACTTAGCCTAATGTGTGTCATTTAAGATTTGTGTGGTATGTCTTAGTTAGGCTTTAAGGTTTGAGTTTTCTAAGTGTGAAGTGTTCAACTTAGAGGGTGGTTTAAATGACTTAGTTGATTTTTGTAAATTGTATTTGATGATTTGATTTGGTTTGAATGAACTTATACTTAATTACTAAATATTGTAAAGAGAGGAAAAGAGAAGAGAACTTCTCTTTCCTCCCTACCTTAAGTAATTTCTAAGGTTGATTCATTAATGACTTTGTATTTAATGAATATTTTATTATGTGTTTTAATTAATCCTAAGTTTAGATTTTCCCTAAAAAAACCTATTCAAAGAGAAAGGCATTTTAAGGTTAAGTAAAGTGAATTACTATCACAAAATGCACAACACTTTATTTCTTTCCAACATGTGTAACATGCATATGGATGAACCCTAAGCATATCTATACATGCAAGTGGAAATGTTAACACACCTTAATGATGAATTCTAAGAGATGTTGCTTAAGGAAATTTGGAATGTTTCTTGTATGCGTGATTTTGTTAAGTAAAAAAGAGGGATTCTTTTATCCATTAACATTTACATGTATGAAAGACATAAGTGAGTAAGGTGCCATTAGTTTTTATACCGGGGGTGTAAGGTACAAGACCTACTTGGGGCTACTTAAAGCCTCGCAACCCCGGGATGTCCAGACTAATATACCACTTTTCCTAAATACATGTGCATGTATAAAAAAAATGAATGGAAAAAGAATCATGAAAAAGGTTTGTGTTTATTTGTTTGATTTGTTGGTTGTTTAATTTATGTGTGCAAATGTGAAGATCCTTCTTAAATGATAACATAGGAATGAATAAGAATGGATTTAAGCAAGTGTTGTGTTCTTTTCAAATGAACTATACACTTTGCAAATCCTATTCAAAACTATGTTAAAAAGAGAAGAGAAGGAAAGCCACATAATGCACATCTTATGTTATACTCACATGCAAGCTTATAAGTAATAATAAGTAGCATACATTTCATTTGTACTATTTTATTTATATGTTTTGAAAATAATTTTGTATTTAGTAGTGATAATAGCCATTCATATTCTTACTTTAGCCAAAATATGCAATTTAACATAAAGGAAATATTTCATTTTAATTTATTTTTCAAAAGACATGGATGCATGATTTTCATATGGCACACAACATTTAGCATGCTAGTAAGGAAATAAAGTGATGTAAGCATGTAATTTTATTCATCTTAATTAATTCCTAAAGACAATCCTATGGAATAAGATCATTTAAAGTGAATCAAAATTGTTTAAAGAATTTTTTTAGTTTTGTTTTGAGTTTGATTTGAATTTTGGAAATGTGAAACGATTTGTTTATCCTAACCCATTTTCCACATATGAGTGTTGTTTTAGTTTAATTTTTAGAACTATTAGATTGATTTTATATCTTGTTTAGGTTAAAGTGTACATTAAGTTCATTAATTACCCCTTACCTACAACTCTTTAACATAATTATTCAAACAATTATGAGCCAACATATGATATGCAATCATATTAAATTTAAAACAATAATTCATCCTAAGAAAGGAAGGGCTTAATGCAATTGGCTCACAATTATTGATTATTTAAGCTAAAGAGTTTAATTAAGTACTTTCATAACCTTCCCACACATGTGAGTTGGAAATGATTTTCTTAAACTTACTTAAGTTATTGAACACCTAAGTATCTATCCAAGAAAGGATAGATTAAGTTAAGATTGATTTTTTGAAAATTTAATTAAGCTAATTAAGAAGGTTATTAATAGATTAACCCTTAATTAGATTTGGATTAAGGAAGGAAGGGGGTTTAGGGAATAGCTTAAGAAAAATATCCCAAAATTATTTCATAAACCTCCTAATCCCTTAAACAAAGTTTAATTATCTTAATTAAATGATTAAACCACTGTTCACATGCTTAATTACCAATAATTACATTAAGAAAATAATTATGGATTCATTAATTAATTTTCCTAATTAACTCATTAATAAATTCCAAAAAAATTAGGGGAGGCAGAGGTCATCCCCAAAAACATGCCTAAGAACTTTGGAATTAATTAATGAAATGATTAGGGAGTAATTAGGGTTATTTAGATTTCAATTAAACCTAAATTAAGGAAAACTTATTGTTCAAAATCAATTAAAATTAATTTTATATTATTCCCCCTTTAATTAACTTTAAAATGAGCCATCATTCATATTTTTCTAATATTTCTATATTTAGTTATGTATTTTTGAAGTTTTAGTGATTAATAGATCATTAAATCCTTAATTATATAACTAATCTCGTCGGTGCCACGTGGACCGCAGACGCGACACGTGCTTTCCACATGGTGTGACGGGATTCATTATTTAAGTTTTCACATCAGCTACATAGTCATCCAGTAGTGCTACGTGCTTTCCCTTGGACCGTCTAATCAAAGATCGGACTGTCCGGATTAAACTCGTGGATCTAAAGGGCTTAAACAACGGATATAATGTGGATTAATCAGGACCATCCATCCAAAACATGTAGGATGGACGGTCCATGATTCATCACCCTCGCTTGCGAGAAATGGTGACCGTCCATCCCTTGAGGCTTGATCAGAGCTCACTTGAGCTCGAATTGAGTGGGGATTTAACACACACCATCAAGAGGCAGTAAAGAAGACATCCAATAGTCAATTTCAATTGAGATCACATTTCTCTTCACAAAGGACCAAAGAATTTCTACACTAGGCTCGGTTTTGAAGCATACCTCACCGGAGGCTATCACCAGTGCTCCCAAACATTGAGGTAGCTTCGTCTAGTGGAGACGAAGCCTTGTTGAAGGTTTGAAGGCTTAAGATCAAGTGGATCCTCCTATTGGCCAAGATGAGCTTCAAGTGCTTGCACTTTTGGTCGAACCCCTCCTTCCCATGTCTTTAGTGCTTGGGATTTGAGTAGGTGATCTTGACTTGATGCCTTGAAGGTGCTTGCAAGAGGAATTGGCTTGTGGTGGTGAATTGAACAAAGTGGAATTTCCAATGAGCTCCCCTGTTTCGACTTTGAAGAAATCCAAAAATGGAGAATTGGAAATAGGTTGACGAAGCTTGTAGGAACTTGGAGAAGGTTGCTCTGAGTTCCTATGGCTCAATCGAGTGTGAATCCTTACAATTCAAGTGGAATTAGAGGGAGCATATATCCTCCTACAAGGATCAAATGGTTGAGCTTGTCTCTTCGATTTTGATCAAATTGATCATAATGAGTGGATTGGTTAGGCCATTTTAAGCTCCACATGGTTCGATTTTGGTAGAGGAGTGGAGTGGTAAAGTTTCCATGTGCTCATTTGAGTGGAGGAGTGATTTCATGTGGAGAATTTCTTATTGGGTGATTGGTTTTGGCCTTGGGTTGGGCTTGGCTAACCCAAACCTATTGGGTCATGCGCACCACACTCATTAGTGTCCACTTGGTCCACTAAGAGGGTGCCAAGTGGCCATGAAAAGGATTTGACCAAATTCCAAGTGGAATTGACCATAAGTTATCCCTTGACCTAGGGGTAAAATGATCATTTGGATTTGATTTCACTTTAGGCAGATTTAAAATAGTTTGAAATTAGGTTGTGCCAAATTTCAAAGAATTTGGAGTTGATTTGATATCATTTGGCTCATTGGTTGACCAATTGGCCAAATTGAGTCAAAATAAGGGTTCGGTCTAGTTGGTATGACCATTTGAAATGTGTTGGCATCATTGGTTTGGTTCAATTTGGTTTATATTTGGTTTTGGTTCATTTGATTTCATTTAGGTCAAATGGGTCAAGTTGACCAATTTGACCTATTTGACCCAATTGGGTTAATTCATGGGTTGGTTTAGGTTTGTTTGGTCATTTGAAATGTTTTGCAAGCTTTGGTTTCAATCAATTTTAGTTTGGTTTGATTTTGGCTTGATTTCACCTTTTAGGTCAAGTTAGGTTCATGGTCAATTGGGCTAGGTTGGGTCTAGTTGGCCAATTGAGGCTTTGGTCAAGTTGAATAAGTGGTTCAGAATGAATTTGACCCATTGGTTGCAATCAATTTGGCTTAGATCAAGATTTGACACATTTTGATTTTTTAGGTCAAGTTGGGTCAACTTGGGACAAGTGGCCAATTGGGCTAGGTTAGGCTAAAATGATGACTTGGTCAACTTCAAACATTGATCATGAATTGGTTTTGATCAATGGTTTAAATCAATTTGGCATATGGTAGATTTTGGCTAGTTTAGATTTCATTTGGGCTAAGTGTTGACTTGGTCAACCCTTAGGTTTGACATGGTTTGATCAAATTTGAGTAATTGATTATCTCATATGATTATTGCTCACAATGTGAGGCTTGGGTAGGCTTAGTTTAATCCAATTTGGGTAGGATTAAAATTTGACTCAAAAAGGCACTTTAGGTAACTTTGGGTCAAATGAGCCTAAATGGGTCAGTTGACTTGATCAAGGTTTGATCTAAGTTTGGTTGAACTCACATATGGACTTATGATAGAATATAAATTCATTTGCAAGTGATTTGGAGTCAAATGAGTTTCGATTCATTTGATAATTTCAAGTTTAAAGAATGAACATGGGTTTGATTTGGGTTTGAATTTTAAATTTAGCTTTGATTTGATGATTGAAGTTTATGTTTATATTTGGATTCATGATTGAAGGGTTGATTGAATCATGAAGAAATCCAAGGATTTCGATTGATTTGAATTTGATTTGGCTAAGTTCAAGAATTTTCCTTGAAAGGGTATATGTTGGTTTTAGGTTAGGTTTGGGTTTGAGTTTTGAATTTGGTTTTGGTTTGATGATTGAAGTTTGTGATCATATTTGGATTCATGATTGAAGGATTGATTGAATCATGAAGAAAATTCAAGGGTTTGGATTGATTTTCATTTGAATTGGCTAAGTTCTAAATTTTGACTTGAAAGGGTATATGTTGGTTTTAGATTAGATTTGGGTTTGAGTTTTGAACTTGGTTTTGGATATTTGAATTTATATTTCATTTACATTTGTGAATATAAATGATAATTTAAATGAGTTATGAGAAAATCTTTTGAGTTTGAATTGATTTGAATTTGATTTTAAGGAGTTCAAGGGTTAATCTTGTAAGAGTTTAGGTTGGATTTTGATTGGATTTGGATTTGAGTTTTGGATTTAATTTTGGTTATTTGAATTTATTTTTCATTTATTTTTGTGAATATAAATAAGATTATAAATGGGATATGAGAAAATATCTTGAGTTTAAATTCATTTTGAGCTAAGTCTATAAGATGAGATCAAGATGGCTTAGGAAAGATTTTAGATTTTGACTTGAGTTTTGGATTTAGTTTTGGTTATTTGAATTTATATTTCATTTATATTTATGAATATAAATGAGAATATAAATGGGTTATGAGAAAATATTTTGAATTTGATTTGAGCTAAATTCATAAGATAAAATCCAAGGAGCTTAGGAAAGATTTTGGAGTTGGAATTCAATCATCAGTTTCAATCATTTGGAATTGATTCATGATTTGAGAAAACCCATTGGAATTGATTTAAGTTTTGAGAAAATCAATTAAGTTGGAAGTGATTTGAGTTTGAAGTTGATTTGAATTTGGAGTTTGACTTGATAGAAGGAAGTAATGATTTGGTTCAAGCTATAGGGTAGACAAGTTTTCCTAACACCCTTAAGGCATGACCTATTCCTATGGCTAACTCTTCTAAGTCTCTAGGGTTAGGTTGAGTGTTCACCTAATCATTAGAAGTATCTTAAGACTAAGGAACTCTTTGTATCTAAGAGGAGTCCTATATCCAAGATGGAGGGGTTGAGAGCTCATTCTATAAATGATATCAATAAAGGGCGCCCAATAGGTGTGTTGTGACTGACACGGTACACCACACGTATTGGTGTTGACCGAGATGATCAACAACACCAAATGATCACAAGCATTAACATAAATGATCTACTGCTAACCTGAGGTGTAGAAGGAATCAAGAGCTTAGTTCAATGTGACTCTACTCATGTTAACAACACAAGAGAGTGAAGGAGAAATCCACTAGGGATTGAGTATGTGAACCTTCCACTAAGGAAAGAGATTCAAGTCATCTTCTAGGGGATGAGAGGTTTGATTTGATTTGAGTCTCACTGGAGAGAAATTTGATTTAAGTTGTTGATTTAGGATTTGGTACTCCATTAGGAATGAAGAAGTGAACTCTCTACTAGGGGAGCAAGTTCAAGTCATCCACTAGGGAGAAGAGGTTGTGAAATCCGTTGAGGGATTAAAATTTGAGATCAGCCGGGGAACCAGAAAAACTTCATCTCACTGAGGAGAGGTAGATTGATTTGATTATTTTGATTAGTTTGATTATTTTATTATTTAATTATTTGATTAATTTGGCTATTTGATTTGTTTGATTATTTTTGTTTTAACTCCACTGAGGGAGGAGGGTTGAATTTGTTTCAAAATTTTAAATTTTGAATTTTAAGATGGACCATGTTGGTTTGCGATGGATCTCACTGAGTAGGAGCCATGTCAGCCTTTATCTAGCTCAGATTCACCAATCCAAAGGTGTAGTCTACTATCCACATAGAGGACTAAATAACCAAAGGGATTGCCTTTTGATTTACAATGGTTAAGTTTGAGGAAAAAGCGTAGGGACTCACATCTTCCAAAATAAGGAATCACTAGGATGATCGACTGCTTATACAACAAATTGAATTCGGCCTAGGGCTGACTATTGAGTGAATGCCACTGGGGGACTTACATCAACTCAAAGATAGTCAAGATTAATTTAATTTTTCTTTATATTTTTAATGGATCCCATCAGTTTGCGATGGAGTGCACTGAGTAGGAACCATGTTGGCCTTGATCTAACATAGATTTACCAATCTAAAAGGAGTAGCTTCTCGGACGAGGGGAGAACTATCCAACCAAAGGGGTGCCTTTCGATTTGCAACAGCTGATTCAGGGAAGAAAGCTTGAGGACTCACTTCTTTCACTACAAAAAGTCACTAGAGTGACATATTAACAAGGTAGCATGTCAGCTCGACCTAGGGCTGCTTGTTGATTTACAACAATCACGCTAGAAAGAATACGTAGTAGACTTACATCTTCCAAAGCGAAATGATTGCCAGGGTAACCTGCTTGTGGCAAATAGATTGAACCTGACCTAAGGGAGACTACTGAGGGAGTGCCGACTCGAGGATTTATCTCAACTCAAGTAGTTAGGCAATTCCTACAGGGAGTTATGCTGACACTGCCCTAAAGATAGGATGCTTGTTTGGGAAAAGGATCCCTTTGGGGGCTTGAATTCTTAATCCACAAGCAAATATTTTATTTATTTATTTTGTTTGTTTATCGTGAACCCTATTAGTTTGTGAGGGATCACACTGAGAAGGAGCTTATATCAGCCTAGTCCTATCTCAGATTTGTTGAACCAAGGGAGAATCTATGCATCCACTGAACAAATTCTCCAACCACAAGGGTGGCTACCAGGAAAGTGGGACTGCCCAATTCAAAAGTAACCCGGGTAGTGTCTAAATGGGTTTGCAAAGAACGTGATCCAAATAGAGTGCCCGTAGGGAGAGGGGCCGCTAAGGGCATTATCCAAAACCCTGGGGAAGATAATTTGTCTAGGTATTTGATGGCCAACTTAGGGAGAAAGCACGGGGACTCACATCTACCAAGAGTGGCGTATCCATTGGGTGAGTTCCTGTTAGCATATGGAACATCAACCAACCTAAGGTTCCCATTGGTTTGCTACAATCAACCTAGGAAGAAAGCGTGGGGACTCACATCCTCTTATAGTTGAACTGATCTTCGAGATAATCTGTCTTTGGCTCAACAGGTGCTATCCCACCTAGGGTGACTACTAAGTGAATGTCACTAGAGGACTTATATCAACTCAAGGGTAGTCAAGAGGAAAGAAGCCTCTGGCAAACTTATCCTAAACCTCAAATATACTTGACCTAGTCAGTGCATGTTGGTTAGTTTAAGAAGAAAGCACAGGGACTCACATCTTCTTAAACAAAATCAGCATGAGGTAGCTTACTGGTTGGGAAGTGAAGCTTACTAAACTAACAAGGCACTCGTTGGTTTGCAATGGTCAAGTTAGGAAGAAATCATGGGGACTCACATTGGCCCAACAAGTGACCACTGGGGTGATAGACTAACAAGGTAGTTTGTCAGCCCGACCTAGAGCAGCTAATGAGTGAGTGCCAGGGGGGCTTGCTTCCACATCAAAATAGCTTGAGATAAAAGATATGTGTTTGTTGTTGTGCTTGTGTGTGGTGAAAAATATATTCTTCTTATACATTTCTTGCCTTCATCTATCCACACTCCTTTTTGAAAAAGTAAGATAAATGAAAATAAAAAATATATAAAAAGTATATATGTCTTTTTGGGACACCACGTAGATCCGCAGATGTTCTTATTAAGGTGATCAGGTATGACATTGAGGAGAGGTGGAGAGGTGTACCTCGAGAGATAGAAGTCACCACCCTACAATGGATCTAATCACCCGAATAGGGACTCCTAATGACATTGGGTCTGCATATGTACTGGAGATTATTTTTTTACTTTACATAGAAAAGTAAAGCAGGGTTTAGTTCGTTAAGTTCCCTAAGAAGGCAAGCCCCCATAGTTAATTACATCCTAAGGGATGTGATCCTGTAGGAATACTCTCGATTAAATTAAAAGATCGTTGTCTTCAAAGATTTCAATAAGAAAGGGCTATCAATCGATTAGTTCATTTTTGAAGATCAAATGGGATTGATCAAAGAGAGGGAGTTATTATCGAAGCCAAAAGAAAGATAAGTAGGAGATGCCCACGATGCTAGGAAACTTAGTGAGCATCTCAAACTATCCTATGGTTGGGCTTTACACTTTTGAGATTGATTTAATTTATTTGAGTTGAATTTTTCATTAGAAATTTTGGACTTATGATTCCATAACACAAGATTAAGGAAATTCCTAAGAGATGAGGATTTATGCTTATGGCCCATAAAGGGGAGAAGCAATCCCAAAACCTAAATATATGGAGCTTCAGTGAGGGCTGAAAGCACAACCTAAATCTAGGATGAAAATAGGTATTTGGTTTGCCTCTATAAGAGAGGACAAATCACCCAACTGCTTGGACTTACAACTGCCTGGGAGTGGCCGCCAACTAAATCCTCCTATGATTTTAAATACATGTAGGCAAATCTTATGCTTATGCAAGATAACTAGACTGTTATTTATTTAGAAAGAGACTAAGTCTTTAAACTCACTTCCTAAAGAGACTAGATCATGTAAGGGCATGCTTAAAATGACCTAAATCTAATGTAATTTCAATTTCATTTTATTTTCATTTTTGGATAATTATTTTTGACTCAGGCTAATAAGATTCATATGCCTAATGCATGAGAAATAAAGTTATTGGCCAAAATCAGTGAGAAGGGAGGAGGTTTGTTTCTACTATGACTCTCAAAGGTCAAACCAAGTTTCTCTAGCAAAAGTGGAAGCCCTCCAATCAAGAGTGAAAACAATATGCATTTGTGCATGATGTTATAAAATAAGTACTCATAAAATTCTTTTATCTTGATTTTAAATCTAAGCTTTAGGTGAGGTTATGAGTTCTTTATTTTTAGTTTTGAATTATCAGATTTGGTAAAAGATTTATTTTTCCCTAAGAGCCTAATCCACATATAGGCCATACATAAAGCAAGGAAGAAACTAAGAAAAGGATGCCACTTAATGCACAAGCTAAGAAAATCATCAATCAATTTATAAATCTAATCACAAAAAGAATAAGAGGCCGTTGTGGTCGAGTATCACCACACAAACCCGAAACTAAATTGGGTAGCCGAGCTCCACCCTTATACAACCCAGATTACAAATGAATTAAATACAATTAAGCAAGGAATTCATTATTATGGGGGCCTTCAAGCTTCATTTCTTCATTCTTCTTTTTTTCTTTCTTCTTCCTTTCTTCTTTTTTCTTTGGTTCCTTCTTTTGGATGGTTGGAAAGTGGATGCTCCAAAAGCTTCACATGGTGTATAAGATGAGATCTTATGACCAATGTTCATCCTAATCTCCATAACAATCATTCCAAAATTCTAATTGCAAAGTTTACATGACAAGGAAAAGTAAATCTAGTTAACACCTGCGAAACAAATGTTAACTAAACAAACCACCAAATCCCAAAATGTATATTGGACTTATCACCCCATACATGGGTGACTAATTCCACCTAGCCTATTAGATTATGCTTAGAGGTATAAGCACATGCACAACAAAAGTATTTATATTTTTATTTATTACATTTAAATACAATCCCCTGCAGAAGATAATAGTTAGACTAAGATCGCCCTACCATTCATTCAACATACATACATCCTGACATCCAGTCTAAAACATATATCACAAAATAAAAGCAAGCATCAAACTATGCACCGCCTTAACCTAAAGCTTGAAGTGGTGACTTAGCCTAATGTGTGTGCTTTGGAGGTTTGTGTGGTATGCTTAGCCTTGGCTTTAAGTTAGAATTTTCTAAGTATGAAGCATGTTAAACTTAGAAGAGGTTTTCATTTAAGTGATTTAATTATTTTGGGTTGATTTTATTTCATTTTTTGATTAGGTTCAAGTGAATCCTACAATTAATTACTAAGTTATAAAGAGAGAGAAAGAGAAGAGAACTTCTCTTTCCTTCCCTAACCTAAGCAATTTCTAAAGTAGATTCATATTTTAATTTTATTTAGTGAATTTTTTAATTAAGTATTTTAATTAATCTTAAGTTTAGATGAACTCTAAACAAACATATTCAAAAATAAAGGCATTTTATGAATAAATAAAATAAACTAAACTCACAAAACATACATCACTTCATTTGTTTCCTAACATGTATAACATGCATATGAATGAGTCTTAAGCATATCTATACACATAAATGAGAATGTTTAACACACTTTATGATGCATGCTAAGTGATTCATTTAAGAAAATTTGAAAGTTTATGATGCATGATTTTCATTAAGTAGAAAAGGGACTTCTTATCCAATTTTCACATGCACACATGAAAGTAAGAAAGGCATAAGTGAGTACATGGTCATTGTTAACCAAAGGTACAAGGTATAAGACCTACTTAGGACCACTTAAAGCCTCACAACCTCAAGGTTGTCCAGACTAATTTATCACTTTCCTTAAATACAAACATATGTACAAAAGAAATGAATGGAAAAGAAAGAATGCAAAAAATTTGTATTAGTTGATTTATTTTGTTTATGCAATTTATATGTGAAAGCATAGGTATCCTTCTTAAGTGATAGTATAAGAATGAATAGGATATGGAATTAGGCAAGTGTTAGGTTCTTTTCAAATGAACCACACAAATTGCCAAATCCTATTCAAAACCATACTAAAAGAGGAGAGAAGGAAAACCTACTAAACACATCCTTATATTTTATTCACATGCAAACTTATAATTAAGATATAAGCAACACACTTGCAATTTTAATAATTGATTCATATATTTTAAAAATAATTTAAATTTAATAGTCATAATAGCCACTCATATTTTTAACTTAGCCAACACATGCAAATTTGACCTAAAGTAAACATTTTCATTTTAAATTTAAATTTTGAAAAGTATTAATGCATGAAACCACATGACACACATATTTAGCATGTTGGGGAAGAATTAAAGCAATGGAATCATGTAAATACATTCACTTTAATTAAATCCTAAAGACAATCTTATGAAATAAGAAAACTTAAAGTAAATCAAAGTCTATTTAATATAATTTTTGTTTGATTTTAAATTTGATTTAATTTTGAAAATGTAGATTGTGTTTGCTGTTCCTAACCAATTCCCACATGTGCTTGATATTTTTGTTTAATTTTTAGATGATTAGATTGATTTTATACTTTAATTAGGTTAAGGTATTAATAAAATATGTTATTTAACCCTTACCTACACCACCTTAGCATAGTTTACCAAGAAATTATGAGCCAATGAGATGACATAAAATCTCACAATGAATTTAAATTTGCAATGCACCTAGGAAGAGAAGAGCCTAAAGCAATTTGACTCATGATTAATGGTTAATTAAGCTAAGAAGTTTAACTTAAGTAATTTCAAAACACCCCTCACACATATGAGTTGGGTTTTGATTTCCTTAATTAAACTTAGGCTCTTGAACACCTACGCATATGCCCAAAGTAGATTAATTAAGTTATGGAAAGGTTTAAAAATTATAAGAAATTAATTAAGAGGGTAATTAATGAATTAGCTCTTAATTAAGAGAGGATTAAGGAAAGAAAAGGGGGTTTAGAGAATAACTTAGGGGAAATACCCCAAAATTATTCCCTAAGCCTCCTATTCACTAGATCAAACCTTAATAAACTTTAGTAAGGGATTCAAACACTAATCAAATCCTTTAATTATCCTTAATTATATAAAGGGGGTAATTAAAAAATGAATTTGCAATTCCCCCAATTAAGCTGCCAATAAATCCCAAGAAAATTAGGGGAGGCAGAAGTCATCCCCCAAAATATATCCAAGAAATTTGAGATTAATCAAAAGATTAATTAAAGAATATTTAGCAAAATAAGATTTCAATTAAAGCCTAAAATCAGAGAAAGATATAACTCAAAATCCATTAAAACCAATTTTAGAATATTCTAGATTGAATTATCTTTTAGTGGCAATTTACCTCATAATTTTTTTATTTTTATTCAGGGAGATATAAATTTTTAAAGCTTAAAGGATTAATTAGAATTAAGTAAAACCTAATTAAATCCCTTAATCAACAGAACAACACGCGGTGGCGGCGGTCAAGTGCACTTTCCACGTGTCGCGCAGGGAACGACCACATAAACGTCCCGTCACCACATGTGTGGCGGCGGCGGCACGCGGTTTTACATCCGCCATTTGATCAAGGTTGAATAGACAGGAATAGCCCCGCAGTTTTAAAAGGATAAATCAAATATAAAATGTTCATTTAATCTCATCCGTCCATCCAAAATGTGATAATGGATGACCAGAGATCCACACCTACCAAGCTCTATGAATCATGGAGGTCGTCCATGTTCTAGAGCAAGATTCGAGTTCGATTGAGCTCAGATTGGGCTAAAATTTTGTACACACCATCATCAAGCAATGTAGATCACATCCAATGCTTGAATCTTCATGCCATTACACTTTCTTTTACAAACGACCAACACATCGTAAGTCTAGTGATCAAAAAATGACATCCTTACAAGAGGTAATCAGCAGTGCTCGATTCCCTTGGAGGAGCTTCGTCTTATTGAGATGAAGTTATGGTAAAAGAATTAGCTCCTAAGGTTGAGTAGATTGCTCTATGGACCAACCCCTCCTCCTTGTGAGCTCGATTTTAATTGAAGTGGATCTCCCTGAGCTTGGGAAAGAGGTTGGGCAAGCTCGAATTGAGTTTGATTGAACTGGGATTATGATTGAAATATAAATCCATTTGCAAGTGGTTTGAAGTCAAATGGGTTTTGATTCAATTGATGATTTCATATTCAAAGGAAGAACATGAATGATTTGGGGTTTGATTTTTTGAATTGGATTTTGGTTAAGTGATTGAATCTTGTATTTATATTTGGATTCATGATTGTAGGGTTGATTGAATCATGATGGAAAATCTGAAGTTTGGCTTGATTTTAAGTTGATTTTGCTAAGTTCAAGATTTTGACTTGAAAGGCTTAGGTTGGATTTTCATTGGATTTGAGTTTAATTTTTAGGAGTGGTTTTGATTGTTTGAATTTATATTTCATTTATATATGTGAATATAAATTAGAATATAAATGGGTCATGAGAAAATTTGATGAATTTGGAATGATTTGATCATGATTTTGGCTAAGTCCTTAAAAGGGAAATTAAGGACTTAAGAAGGATTTTAAATTTAAAATTTAATTTTTGGATTTGATTTGATTAATTTATATTTATATTTCATTTATATATGTGAATATAAATGATAATATATATGAGTTATGAGAAAATTCCATGAATTTGAATTGATTTGATCATGATTTTGGCTAAGTCCTTAAGAAGGAAATTAAGGACTTAAGAAGGATTTTGAATTAGAATTTGAATTAGGAATTTGAATTTTAAATTTAATTTGATTGATTTGTATTTATATTTTATTTATATATGAGAATATAAATGGAAATATAAATGAGCTATGAGAAAATCTCAAGGATTTGATTTGGTTTGATCATGATTTAGGCTAAGTCTTTTAAGAGGTAATTAAAGACTTAGAAGATTTTTGGAGTTTGAAATTTCTTTCATGGGTTTCAATCATGGATTTCAATTATGGATTTTAATCACATGGAGTTGATTTTGAGTTTGGAGAAAATTAAATCAGATTGATTTAGAGTTTGACTTGAAGGAAGGAAGGTGAGGAATGGTTCAAGCTAAGGTTAGGAAACTTTTCCTAACATCCCTAAGGCATGACTCATTCCTATGGCTAACTCTTCTAAGTCTCTAGGGTTAGGTTAAGTGTCCACCTAATCACTAGATGTGTCTTAATACTAAGGAACTCTTAGTCTAAGAGAAGTCCTATGTCCAAGATGGAGGGCTTGAGAGCTCATCCTAAAAATGAGGTTGTATGTCAGCCTGACCTATAACAGCTAATAAGTGAGTGCTATGGGGGGATTTCTCACACATCAAAATAGCTCGAGACAAAAGATATGTTTTTGTTATTGTGCTTATGCTAAAGGGAATAGGATGTCTCTCAGGTTCTCTCACATACCCTAAACACGCTTGTGGAATTTGATGAAATGATTCCACGGATAGCAGATGAGATTCCGCCAAGAAAGGATGTCGCTTGGGTTCTCTTACACCTAACTTAGTTATGCTAATCGAAATAAGATGCCTCTTGGGTTCTCTCACACCTATCCTAGTAATGCTAAAGAACTGTGTTTTATTATGTTTATGTTATGAAAGAGGGATAGGATGCCTCTTGGGTTCTCTTACACCTAGCCTAAACACGTCATGGCGGATTCGTAAGATAAGCAAACAATGCTTTGAATGAAGAGACAATTTTGAAGAATTGGAAATAAATTTTGTTCTTTTGATGATAATTGTTTTCAAACATGTTTTTATGGGTAATATTTCTTCATAATGAGCCTATTAATTGGAATCATTGGGTGTTTGCAATAAACTGATATGATCCTCCTTGGTAGGCCATTTCTATGACAAAGGGCCTTCCCAAGTGGGTTCAAACTTACCTCTCATCTTTCGATGGGCAATAATTGGTCTCTTTAAGACTAATACAAGTTCTCCTACTTGAAAAGCCCTAGGGAGAACCAGCTTATTGTGAGCTTGAATCATTTTGGCTTTATACAACTTGAGATTCTGGCATGCCCATAGGCATGTCTCTTCCAAACCTTCGAGCTCTTCTAACTGTAACTTGGCATTCTGCTCTGTAGTGATTTGACTACCCATTGCTATCCTTAGTGATGGGAGCTAAACTTCTAATGGTAGAATGACTTCAGATCCATACACTAAAGAGAAAGGGGTAAATCGAGTTGGAGTTTGATGTGGTGTGGTATGCTCACAAGACTTCAACTAGCTACTCATGCCACTGTCGCTTGTTATCGTCGAGCGTCTTCTTTAATATCTGGATGGGAGTTTTGTTGAATGCTTTGACTAGGCCATTCGCTCTAGGGTAGTAGATGGTGGAGTATCTCCAATCAATATCGAGTCTTCTAGCAAAACTGTTGATCTTGGTGCTCTTTAATGCAATACCATTATCAGATATAATTTGTCGAGGCACCATGAACCTATATACAATATGGTTCCCGAAAACCTGAAGCACATGCTGAGCTGTGACATATCTAAGTGGGATTGCTTTTGCCCACTTGGAAAAATAGTCAGTGGCAGCTAAGATGAACCGATGACCCTTAGAAGAAGGAGGATCGATAGGACCCACAATGTCAATAACCCAACACTCAAATGGCCATGAAGCTAATGTAAGATGTAGAATGTAGAATATTGGGTGGATGATGTAAGACCACACCATGTACCTAACACTGATGGCATCTTCTAGCCACGTTCATGCAGACTGTAAGCATCGAAGGTCAGTAGTATTCTAGTCTCTTGATCTTTTCTTACATCTTTGGACTGTATTGATGTGCTCTGCATAAACCTGAATGTAGCTGGGTCACTATCCTATGGGCTTCATGATTGCCCAAAAACCTAACCACATTTGATCAAAAGATCGACACAAGGTGCCATCCACGAGAGCATAGGAGAGAGCTCTCTATTTTACATGATGGGCTTGTGATTTCTCTTGAGGTAGTTTGTTGGCGTTCAAGTAATCTATGAACGGTTACCTCAAATCCAGTTCCTCATCATTATTGGAAATTGCAACCTCCCCTTCAAGAGAAAGTTCTCAACAAGTTCAACATCATTAAGGGATAGGACTTATCTATTTTGGACCCTTATTGATATGCACTCATCTCCGTACATGCCAATTCCTTGGCGAGTTTGGCCAAAGCATCTGCTACTATGTTCTCTCCACGAGGGACCTTGTAGATGGTGACCTCAAGAATTTGGGCCAACCCCATGGTATACTCGTGGTAATGACGAAGCTTGGGTTTGAGAACCTTATAGGACCCGATAATCTGGTTGATGACCAACTAAGAGTCCCCATAGATGTCGATTCTTTTGACACACATTATAATGGCTAACTCTAGATCGGCCATCAAAGCCTCATACTCAGCTTCATTATTAGTGCATGGGTTGGAGAGATAGTATGAGAATCTCATCACATTATGGTCTGGAGTTAAGAGAACTAATCCTACCCCTGCCTTTCCTGAAAGAATAGATTATGGTTCTTCTCCTTTATGAAAGGAAGCCACACCATCAAAATACATCTCCCAATGGTGATTTTCAACCTCCCCTAAGTTAATGATTTGTTCATCAGGGAGATCATTACTAAGCGAAGAGTCAATAAGAAGTGGGTGTGCTGCTAAGAAATCTGCTAATGCCTATTCTTTCACATCACAGAGGGGTACAAATGAGATAATGAATTGCAATAGAATCACGAACCAACATGCCAAACATCCGGATAGTGTTGGTCATGTGATGAGATACTGTAGTGGATTAAATCTTGAAATAAAGTTCACTTTATGAGAAATCATGTAGTGTCATAGCTTTTGGGATGCAAAAATTAAAGCTTGACAATGTTTCTCAATAGGTGGGTAGTTTGCTTCAGCAGGGATCAGACAATGGCTGAGGTAGTAGAGAGTGTTCTCCTTCCCTTCATCATTGGCTTGGGCCAACAATGTGCCAAGAGAGTCATCCAATGTAGCAATGTAGAGGATCAATGGTCTGTCTAGGATAGGGGCTGCTAGAACTAACGACTTCACCAAATACTACTTGATTTCTTTGAAGGCATGCTAACACTTGTCATCCAACTTGATCATGGCATCCTTTTTTACAAGTGTTGAAAATGGTTTGTATATTTCGATAGGTTGGAGATAAAGTGTCTTAGATACCTAACCACCCTTGAAAAGATCTGAGTTAAGTTAGACTTTTAGGGGGTGTCATTTCTAAGATAGCTTTGATATTTTATAGATCTATCTCTATTCCTCGGTGTCAGACTACAAACCTAAGAAATTTCCCTGAAGCTACTATGAATGCACACTTAAAGGGGTTCATTTTGAGGTTGTATTGTCTTAACCATTCAAATCAAGTCAAAGAAATGGTCTTCCTTTTCTCTGCTACAAGATCATCAACATATCACTCAACCTGATGATGGATGAGTTCATTGAAGATTTGAGTCATGACCCGTTGGTATGTACCACTAGCATTTTTAAGGCCAAAAGGCGTGACATTATAATAATAGATTCTGATTAGGGTTCGAAAAGCAGCATTTCTTTCATCCTCGAGGGCCATCTTGATTTGGTTGTAGCCAGATGACCCATCCATAAAGGAGAATACTGCATGAGATGAGGTGATGTCCACCATTAATTCTAGTATATAAAGAGGGAACTCATCCTTAGGATGCCTTATTTATGTTTCTGAAATTGATGTATATGAGAATATGATCATTCTTCTATTTAACTGGGATGACACTGGCTAACCAGGTAGGGTATTTTTCTTCCCTGATGTAATCAACATCGATTAGTTTCTTGACTTCAGAAATGACATGTTGTTCAATTTCTAATCACATGCATCTAGGAGCTTGCTTGATAGGGTTGACATCAGGGTCTATTGCTAGTTTGTGGACTGCTACGTCAGAAGATAATTCAGGCATCTCTTCATAACTCCATGCAAAGCAATCCTTAAACTCAATCAATAGCCTAACTAAGTCATTGGTTTCTTCTTCATTCAATAACAAACTAATGTATCTCGAGTGAGGATGTTCTTCTATCCCAAGGTTGATTTCTTTAAGCTTGTCAATTATTGAATGGATCTCCTCTTCAAATTTTGGTAGTGAATTTTTGATTTAGAGATCATCTGAATCATTTGAAGTTTCTAAACACACATTCTCATAATAGCTAGTGTGGTTTGAGAAAACCTATCATTCCGATGATGATTAAGAAGTAATTATCATCATCGACCGATCCACAGAATCAATAGTCCTAATCTTGACTGTGCATCCTTGCCTCTATTGTTCCATAGCTTTTTGAAGTATTATGACCTATGCTTAGAACATGTATAAGGAATCAAACCTTTCTTTGCAATATTAAGAACACAAGGCGAGTACCAATCAAAAGGTAATTCCATTAATTCTTTATATGAATCATCCTCAAGTCTACATCAGCTTCAGGACTTGAGGATGATGATCCCAATAGGAATCTCTTTAACTTCATTTCAATGGAATACTTAGGGGCTTCTTTAACTACTAAACCTTCAATTTTTTGAGAATAAAGTGAGATTAGAGCTAAGGTTCCCAACTGCTATCTAATAATTTCACATAAATTTGATTCGAATACATTTGTGTTGTGCTTAGAGGCCTGGTCTTCATAATATTCCAGCTTGAGTGTCACCTCCAATGAAACCCACTGAGAGGGGTTGGCTGGTATGCTAATCACATGAGGCTCATCCTCTAAACTAAATTTCAAGTTTATGTGAATAGTAGGGGTACTCCTATGAACTAGAACATAACCCTGTTGGCTGGCTTCCAATCAGGGTATCTTCCACCTCTGAAAATGCCTCTATTTCTACCTCTCCCTCTTCTTGGTGGAGGTCGAGTCATCCTGCCCATATGTCCATATGATGGAATGAACTGTGGGTGGAATGTGACATGCGGCTCTACTTTCTCCTCAATGTCCTTTTCTCGTTCAGTTGAACTTTCAATTTCCTTTTCTCTTTCTTTTTCTTTTTCTTTTTTCTTTTTCTTCTTTTTCTTTTGTGTTTGAGTTTTGATGAAGTTCATGAGAAAAGGTATTTTGAGAAAGATAGTAGGTCGCGTCCTCGTATATCTCAACCTCTTTGATTGAAAATGGCTTTTCATCACCTTTAACATAGTACTCGATCCCATCCTTTCTGAACTTGATGCACTAATGGAGGGATGATGGAATCATCTTATTCTGATGTATCCAAGGCTTATCGAGCAAAACTATGAATGAAATATTTAAATAAATTATGTAGAACTTGGATTCAATCTTCCATTTACCTATCTCCAAAGGTAACACTATAGAACCCAAGGCCTCTAGCCTTGTTCATTGAATCCTCTCAACATCATTTGATCTCCTCAAAGTGCGGAGATGTTGATCCTCAAAAAGGATAGGTTCTTTAGACTCATAATGTTCATCGATGCACTTGGATCAACAAGAACCCTAGAAAGTCTAAATCTACCCATGTACATTGTAATGTAGAGGGGACGGTTATGCTCCATGTCTCCTAGAAGAAGGCCTTCATATGTGAAAGTGACTCCTTGGGCTTCTCTGGAATAATGTGCCTCCTCTCCAACAACAGTCAGCTAAGCTAAGGAAATTTCAGGATCAAGAAGAGCCTTGATTAATGACTCCCTCATCTCCTTGGATAAGATAAGGACATCATATATGCTTAGCTTAGATGGCAACTTTCTTAGGTGAGAAAGGATATTGCGATCCACTCTGGGTAGATCCTCCATAGCATATCCAAGGGTTGGGGATCCTATGGAGGGGCTTCTTGATCATCTGAACCAATGACATATTTCCCTTTATCTTCAGGTGCTGCCCTAGGAGGTAGAACCTTACCACTACAGAGGTTGACTTTGGTGATCTCTTGTGGCAAGTTTATGGAAGGTTCTACCTGCTCATCAGGCTTACCTACAGCTTCTCCTATAGAATCCTCAGAATCAGATGATTCCAAGTTTATCTCAAGAGGTGAACCCATAGTATTCAGAGAAGGAAAGTCCAACTCTGAATCAGAAAGAAGAAGATCAAAGTTATTTTAATTATTATTTAAATTGGAGAGCTTTCTAAAAGAGTAGAGTTAGATAACCCATCAAAAGTGACACAGATATAATTCAAACTACATTTATTCCTTGATTTCTTGGATTTTGAAGGAGGTACATAGTAGAAATCTAGTAAAGTAAGTGAGGTGAGGGATTTGATTCCCTCATCTATCGATACAAGATATCTACTACAGGAAGAGCTAGCTGAAGTAGAGGTGCTCATTGAAGTAATAGCTGCAACTATGGTCAGGGCTCACGGTGTGGCAACTTGTCTATCCTAGTCATGAGCCGGCCGAGCTCCCCTTTCCCAAGTTATCTTTGGCAACTTGCAAACCTTCCTTGATGTTGGAGGTTCGAGCTACCTCAGGAACTTATAAGGAAAGTTTCTTGATTTTGAAAATAATTTTCTTAGAGGTTCGGGATAAGGAGATATCCCAACCTTCTTTGGTTTTAAGAGGATTGCAATTATCCCCAAGGATTACCCTAATGGAACTGGATGGTTATTCCACAAGATATTCCTTTGGGATAACTATGGCACCTGTCTTGAAGCTATGCTCAAGCCAATCCTTGAATGTAAAGCAATCCTCCAAAATATGGCCTAGCATGCGATGGTAGGGGCAAAAGTTAGTTGCTCTTGCGCACAACCTCCAGCCTTCTAGGCTTTAACTGAAAGTCAGATTTCTTTAAGAGATTCTTAGAGATTTTTCTAACTACCTCCCTCTTAAATGAATATGGTTTCTTTAGTTTATCCATAAGAGTATGTGGATGGTAGTTACCTAGCAGCGAGTATGTGTACTGCTGTTATGGATGTGGATGAGGATGAGGCGGTGAAGGTCATGGAGGCTGCTGTGGTGGCTAGTAGGATGGCCTCAGTGGTGGCAGAGGAGGTGGAAGTGATGGCTGTGGAGCTCGAAGTCTCTCATACTTCTCTATGGCCAGTTGTTTCCCCTTGTCTACTACTATCACTGCCCCTGGTTTCTTCTCATAAGATTTCTAAGGCTTTGGCTTTGTTGATTAATCCAAAAAAGGCAATTGTTTGGCTTCTCCTTGTAAGCTAACCACCTTGTTGATTAGCTTCTCAAATATTTTGATGGTGAAACCTTTGAGCATGAAGGCCACCGAGCCATGAATATTCTTCAGCAGAATTTTAATGGCATGTTGTTTAGATAGCCATGGTTCACATTTTATACTCAAATTATTCCATCTGAGAATATAGTCAACTAAGGACTCAGCAGGATATTGTTGAGCCACAACGAGATCGCCTACAATCACCATTTGCTGAGCTCCAGCAAACCTCTTAATGAAGAGTTGCTCAAACTTAGTAAAAGTCTTCACTGAATCATTGGGGAGTTTAGCGTACCAATCGAGGGCTATGCCTACTAAGCTATTGATGAAAATTTAGAAGAGTAACACATCACTGCCACCAGCATTGCAATAGCTGGCTTTGAAGTGAGCAATGTGCTGCCTTGGGTTTCTGCTGCCATCGAAGCTCTTGAAAGATGGTGGCACAAAACCCTTAGGATACTGGATGTCATCGAATTGCTCTAGGTAGGCTCCACCCTTTGGAATCGATGATCCTCCTCGGGCTTGAGCCAATACTTCTCTCACTTGCTGCACAACCATGGTTTTAATATCTTTGTCCTGTATAGAGGCACTATCCATTACCTTTCTATACAAGCTGGTGTTGTCCTACTCTACTGGAGGTAAAGTCTTGGCTCGATCCAAGACATGTAACAACTCTAGATGACTAGTCTCTACTATAAGATGCACTGTCGAGGCTTGGTTCTGAAGTGCAAAGACTACTACTAGCAAATCCTCAAGCTTCTTCCCCATCCTATCTATTTGTTCATTCTTTTTCTTTAGTTGCTAAAGGAGGTGTTGGGTCGAGTAGGCTGTGTCATCCTGCTCAGCCATATTACCTTCCAAATTCTACAGATCACAAAGAAGAGAACCCCTGTTATCTATCATGTGAACTCTCACTAAATTCTCTAATAGATCATCCTCATTAGAATCAAAACTGACCTTATCCCCCTCTAAGTCGGACAAGTTGTATCCTAAGATCTCCTTCTTCTCCACCAAATATTAAGCTACGATGTCATCTATGGATCGATCCATCTGAACAGGTGCAAAAGATCAAGACTGACCGATAGTAGGATCATTATCTTGAATAGGAAGACATCTAACCTATACTACTACTAGATAGCTAACCCTATGAGGTCTACACTCGCTAGAAGAAAGATGCTCCTGGCTGTCACTAGATCTGGATGGAGTGGTACTCCTAGGAGGATCTATGGCCATGGGGGTAACGAAACTATCTCCTCCACCGTCGACTTTTATTATTTTCATAGCCAGTTGTGATAGTGGTGGTGATGGAATGACTATAATACTCCGAGGTCACCATTCCCTCCTCACCATGGTCGAAGAGCTCTACCACCACACAAAGGTGATGGAACGATCTCTTCACCGTAGTTGGATCACTAGTGGGGCTCTCTTCTCGATGTGTAGCCTTCATGTATTTTCACGCAGAGATGATGGAACTGCACTGAGATGGTGGGCATGGAGTAGATCGGTGGAGGCACCACCAACTCTTTCTAGGAGCTCCTCCTATGGGTAGTACCCGCCAAGAGGGATGATGTGTGTAGCATGCGACGGAAAGTCCACAGGCCGAGGTGGTCATCCCTATTGTACCTCCGCCTCTCTCGATTAATGATATGTACTAATGTATGGGCCTCCCTGGCCTCTCTTGTCTGATGTGTCTGCCCACACTGTGGGAAATAGCTGTTCTCAAATCAAATTGAGCCCCGATCATCCGTAGGCTCCATCAACTTGGTGAAGAATCGATCTAAGGCCATCATATGACCTTCTCCTCTCTCTGATAGGAGCCTGATAATGAACTGCATGTGGAGGTGAAGTTGAGATCCTCCTAATGTCCTCCTCTCCATCAGATCCAGAGAGGGGGTGAAACTTATTCTCTGTAATAAGAGAAGACACTACCCTAGGTAACACCTCCACAACAGCTTGAGAAATTATCTCCACCTCCATAGCTATGCAGGTGTGATACCGCTTGATCATGTGGTTCTTGTTTTGGCATTGAGTCCTGGTAGGTCGAGCAGTATGGGAACTAGACCCAACCTCGATGGCAGAGGAGACAATCCCTGAAATTAAGAGAGCCTTCCCCTTGGAACATGCCAATGACTGGGTGCTAGCCCATAATGGGGCAGCAAGGGGAACAACTGAGCGCACTGGCGCTAACACTGCTACTATTGTGGGAACTGCCACAACCTTCCTCTTCAGGGCATCTCAGTCGATGGCATCTCGGATGACCTTGCCTGGCCACCACGCCTTTCCTATTGTGAGGGTGATCCCCTCACATGTGATCCTAGCCCCCTCAAAGTCTCGGCCAAAGTGGATGAGGTGGGCAAAGTTAGACTGCAGAAGTTTGGCCCGATCCAAGGCCAAATCCATCCCGAAAGGAAATGTAAAGACATACTTCTATGCTGCCATTTGAAACTGAGCTAACTAGACTAGAACTAATTGAAAATTGACTGAAAGTCTACAATGTTGAAAAAAACAAGTTTGAATCAGATTTTTGCTTTATTGATTTTTGAATTTTGATTTAAAATTTGAACCCACACTCAACAAGTTGAAAGTGTTAAGTGCGGCTGAAATGAATTTCGAAGAGAGAATTTTGAATTTAGGTTTGAAGAGGAGATTTTTTGTGTGTTTAGAATCCATTTTCAGTAAATTTGTGTACGTTGGAAATGGGTTCAAATATTTTTGAAGAGATTGATGCTTCCATAGGTTCATATTTGAATTTGATTTTTGAGTTTGAGGACCCTTTATTTAACAAATTTGAGTATGTTAAAGTAAAGGGTCAATTGATTTTGTTTTGATTTGTGATTTTGGAATTTACTCACTTAGAAAATTTAAGTATGTTAGGTGAGGTGTTTGAAAGCGATTTTCTTCTTCTTTTGCTTGTTTGTGAATCATGTGTGAATTTGAAATTAAAATCTTTACTTTAGCAAATTTGGGTATGTTAAATGAAGAATCCAAATGTTTTTGTTGTTTTTAAAAAGAGGATCTTTACTTAGCAAATTTAAGTATGCTAAATGAAGGATCCATGTGCTCTATTTTCATGATTTTGAAAAGAAGACTCTTAGAAAATTTAGGTATGCTAAGGAAATCCAAATGTATTTTATGTTTTGATGATTTTGAAAAGAGGATTCTTAGCAAATTTCGATATGCTAAGGAAATCCAAATGTATTTCATATTTTGATGATTTTGAAAAGTCGATTCTTAGAAAATTTAGGTATGCTAAGGAAATCCAAATGTGTTTCATGTTTTGATTTTTTTTTGAAAATACGATTCTTTACTTCGTAAATTTAGGTATGCTAAATAACGGATCCAAATGTGTTTCATTTTTGTGATTTTGTTTTTTTTTTAGATCTCCAATTAGCAAATTTGGGTATAATAAATGAAAGATCCAAATGTTGTTTGAATTTTGATTTTTTTTTTAATTTTGAAAAGTGGATCTTCACTTAACAAATTTGGGTATGCTAAACGAAAGATCCAAGTGTTGTTTGATTTTTGAAAAGAGGATTTTTATTTAACAAATTTGGGTATGCTAAATGAAAGATCCAAATGTTGTTTGGATTTTGAAAAGATGATTGTTGATTTTGAAAAGATTATTATTGTTTTTTGTTTTGAAAATGAAATCTTCATCCCAGAGATTGAATGAGGATGTTCATTTATGCTTTTTGAAAATATGATTTTGGATTTTATTTTAGAAAAGATGATTATTGATTTTATTTTGAAAACATGATTGTTGATTTTATTTTGAAAATGATCCTACTTACAACAATCATGAAGATTATTAGATGAGGTTGATTTATGAAAATTTTTGTGCAAATAATTTATTATGGCATTTTGAAAAAGTGCTTTTTAGAAATTGGTGTTTTTATAAAGGATTTATTTATTTTTATTTTTGGAATGAACCTTTCCTTACCAAAAAAAAATGGTAAAGAGAAAGCCTTTAATTATTTATTTTTATTAAATTTCTATTTTCACCTATTGGGGAACCCAATAGGGGTTTTAAGACCATCACGGAGTGAAGCCCTAAAACCTAAAGGATGTTGGCTAGCTTAGCTTAAGGATGAAATAAACTAAGTGCCAATGGAAAAGAAAGATAGTCTCGAATTCATATAAAATACAAACCCACTATCGATACTTGGAGACAACCGATCATTTATAAAAGATGGAGAGAGGAACCCTCCCCAGCGGAGTCGCCAAAAAAGTCTGCGGTGAATTATTCTCATATTCATCTATCTTTTTGGAAAGGGATAAATGAAAACAAAAAATAATAACCGCTTGGTTTGGGATACCACGTAGATCCACAGATGTTTTTATTAGGATGATCAGGTATGACATTGAGGAAATGTGTGCTATCTCAAAAGATAGAAGTCACCACCCTACAATGGACCAACTCACTTCAATAAGGACTCCTAAGGACTATGGGTCTTTGGAATGTACTAGAGATTCTTCCCCTAGTTTACATGAAAAAGTAAAGTAAGGTTTGTTTTAAACCAGGTTCATTAAGTTCCCTGTGGAGGCAAGCCCCCATAGTTAATTACATCATAAGGAATGAGATTCCTTGAGAATACTCTCGATTAAGGTAAATGATCGTTATCTCCAAAGATTTTAAAGATAGGACTATCAATCAATTGGTTTATTTTTAGAAGATCAAGTGGGATTGATCAAGAGGAGGGAGTTATTATCGAAGCCAAAAAAAAGATAAGTAGGGGATGCTTATGATACTAGGAATCCAAGTAAGCATTCCAAACTATCTTATGGTTGGGCTTTATCTTTTTAAAATTGAAGTGATTTATTTGTTTAAATTGAATTTTTGTTAGAAATCTAAGATTTACAATTCCATGACACATGATCATGGGAATGCCTAAGAGGTGAGGATTTATGCTTGTAATCAGCAAAGGGAAGTAGCAACCTCTGAATCTAAATCTAGGGAGTTTTGGCAATTGCTAAAGAACGACCTAAATCATAGGTGAAAATAGGTATATAGTTTACCTCCACATTAAAGGGTAAACCACCCGACTGTTTGGACTTACAACCGCCTAGGGGTGGCCGCCAACTAACTCCTCCTATATTTTTAAATACATGTAGACAAGTCATATGCTTTTGCAAGATAGCTAACCTGTTATTTATTTAGAAAGAGACTAAGTCCTTAAACACACTCCCTAAGAGACTAGATCATATAGGGCATGATTAATGACTTAAATCTAATGCAAATTTTGTTATGTTTTATTTCCATTTTTGGATAATTGATTTGACATAGGATATTGGATTCATATGCCTAATGCATGAGAAATTGGATTATGGGCCAAAATCAACAAGAAGGAGGTGTGTTTCTACCATGGCTCTCAAAGGTCAAGCCAAGTTCCCTAGCAAAAGTGGAAGCCCTCCATAATAAGAGTGAAACAAGATGCTTTTTATGCATGATGTGAAAACATACAACATTCAGCTAAGGGATTGATAAATCTTTTATCTTATTTTATAACCTAGGCTTTAGGTAAGGTTATAAGTTATTAGTTTTTAGTTTTGAGTTGATTAGTTGGATAAAAAATTTATTTCTTTCTAAGAGCCTAATCGCATCCAAGCCATTCATCAAAGCAAGGAAGAAACTAGAAAAATATGTCATCTTAATGCACAACCTAAACAAACATCAAATAATTTATAAAGCTAGCGCAAAATAATAAGAGGTCGTTTATGGTCGGGCTCCACTACACAAACTCGAAAAGAAATTGGGTAGCCGAGCTCTACTCTTATACAACACGGATTATAAATGAATTAATTACAATCAAAAGGGAATTCATGTTATGGGGGTCTTCATTCTTAATTTCTCCTTTGTTCTTTTCTTTCTTCTTTTTTCTATCTTTTTTCTTCTTTCTTCTTTTGGTTGGTCGAAATTTGGTTGCTCCAAATGCTTCACATGATTCATAAGACATAGTCTTATGACCAATGTTCATTCTAATACCCCATAACATTCATTCCAAATTCTAATTTACAAAAATTACATGAAAATGGGAAAAATAAATCTAACTAAAACCTGTAATATAGAGATTGGCTAAACAAAGACACAATCCCAAGCATGTATATGAATAAATTGGACTTAGCACCCCACACATGGGTAACCAAGTCCACCTGGCCTACTTTGGATTATGCTTAGGGGTATAAGCAACCTGCACAGTAAAAGCATTTATATTTTTATTACAACGCTCCTTAAGAACAATCCCCTATAGAAAATAATGATTAGACTAAGATCGTCCTACCATTCAATCTATGCACATACATCCTAACACATAAACTAAAACATCACATCACAAAATAAAATCAGGCATCAAATCATGCACCACCCTAACATAAAGCTAAAAATGGTGACTTAGCCTAATGTGTGTGCCATTTAAGATTTGTGTGGTATGTCTTAACTAGGTTTTAAGATTAGAGTTTTCTAAGTGTGAAGTGTTCAACTTAGAGGGTGGTTTCATTTAAGTGACTTAGTTGATTTTTGTAAATTTTATTTGATGATTTGATTTGGTTTGAATGAACCTATACTTAATTACTAAATGTTGTAAGGAGAGGAAAAGAGAAGGGAACTTCTCTTTCCTCTTTACCTTAAGTAATTTCTAAGGTAGATTCATTAATGACTTTTTGTTTAGTGAATATTTTATTATGTGTTTTAATTAATCCTAAGTTTAGATTTCCCCTAATCAAACCTATTCAAAGAGAAACACATTTTAAGATTAAGTAAAGTGAATTACTATCACAAAACACACAACACTTTATTTCTTTCCAACATATATAACATGCATATGGATGAACCCTAAGCATATCTGTACATGCAAGTGAAAATGTTAGCACACCTTAATGATGAATGCTAAGAGAAGTTGCTTAAGAAAATTTGAAATGTTTCATGTATACATGATTTTGTTAAGTAGAAAAGAGGGGTTCTTTTATCCATTATTCATATGCACATTTACCTGTATGAAAAATATAAGTGAGTACAGTGCCATTATTTTTTACACCAAAGGTGTAATGTAAAAGACTTACTTGGGGCTACTTAAAGCCTCGCAATCTCAAAATGTTCAGACTAATATATCACTTTTCTTAAATACATGCACATGTCCAAAAAGAAATGAATGGAAAAAAGAATCATGCAAAAGGTTTGTGTTTATTTGTTTGATTTATTGGTTGTTTAATTTATGTGTGCAAATTGAAGATCCTTCTTAAATAATAACATAGGAATGGATTTAAGCAACTGTTGTGTTCTTTTCAAATGAACTATACACTTTGCAAATCTTATTCAAAACAATGTTAAAAAGAGAAGAGAAGAAAAGTCACATAATGCACATCTTATGTTATACTCACATGCAAGCTTATAAGTAATTATAAGTAGCATGCCATTCATTTGTAATGTTTGAATTATAAGTTTTAAAAATAATTTTAAATTTAGTAGTGGTAATAGCCATTCATATTCTTACTATAGCCAAAACATACAATTTGACTATTGACCTCATTTTTAGAATGAGCTCTCAACCCCTCCATCTTAGACATAGGTCTCCTCTTAGACTTTAAGAGTTCCTTAGTATTAAGACACATCTAGTGATTAGGTGGACACTAAACCTAGCCTTAGAGAATAAGAAGAGTTAGCCATAGGAATAGATCATGCCTTAGTGGGGTTAGGAAAATTTGTCTACCCTTAGTTTGAACCATTCCTCGCCTTACTTCCTTCAAGTCAAACCCCAAATCAATCTCATTTGATTTTCTCCAAACTCAAATCAACTCCATATGATTGAAACCCAAGAATTAAATTCCAAACTCCATAATCTTTTCTAAGTCCTTAATCTTCTTTTAAGGACTTAACCTAAATCATGATCAAACCAAATCAAACTCATGAGATTTTCTCATAATTCATTTATATTCTCATTTATATTCACATATATAAATGAAATATAAATTCAAACTAATCAAATCAAATTCAAAAATTCAAGCATTAAACTCTAAAAATTTCTTAGGTACTTTAAATTCCCTTTTAATAGACTTAGCCTAAATCATGATCAAATCACTTCAAATCCTTGAAATTTTCTCATAATCCATTTATATTCTCATTTATATTCACATATTGTTGACCTCATTTTTAGAATGAGCTCTCAACTTCTCCATCTTGGACATAGAACTCCTCTTAGACTTTAAGATCTTCTTAGTCTTAAGACACATCTAGTTATTAGGTGGACACTCAACCTAGCCCTAGAAGACTTAGAAGAGTTATCCATAAGAATAGGTCATGCCTTAAAGGTGTTGGGAAAAATTGCTTACCTTTAGCTTGAACCATTCCTCACTTTCCTTCATTCAAGTCAAACTCCAAATCAATCTTATTTGACTTTCTCCAAACTCCTATCAAATCCATGCTTGAAATCCATGATTGAAATCCATGATTGAAATCTATGATTGAAACCCATGGATGAAATTCCTAAGTTCAAATCTTCTTAAGTCCCTAATCTTCCTCTTGAGGACTTAGCCAAAATCATGATCAACACCAAATCAAATCTTTGAGACTTTCTCATAATTCATTTATATTCTCATTTATATTCTCATATATAAATGAAATATAAATTCAAACCAATCAAATAAAACTCAGAATTCAAAATCAATTCATGAAATTTTTCTAAGTCCTTTTAGTTTTCCCTTAAGGACTTAACCTAAATCATGATCAAATCAATTCAAATTCTTGGGATTTTCTCATAACTCATTTATATTCACATATATAAATGAAAAATAAATATAAACCAATCAAATTAAATCCAAAAATCAAATTTCAAATCTAAAATCTTTCTTAAGTCCTTTAAGTTTCCCTTCATGGACTTAGCTTAAATCATAATCAAACCAAATAAAACTCATGGGATTTTCTCATAACCCATTTATATTCTCATTTATATTCACTTTTATAAATGAAATATAAATATAAATCAATCAAACCAAATTCAAAAATTCAAGCTTCAAACTCCAAAAAATTTTCTAAGTCCTTTAAATCCTTCTTAATGGACTTAGCCTAAATCATGATCAAATCATTTCAAATCCCTAAAATTTTCTCATGATCTATTTATATTCTTATTTAGATTTGCATATATTAATGAAATATGAATTCAAACAATCAAAACCAATTCCAAAAATCAAACTCAAATCCATTCAGAAGTCCAACCTAAGCCTTTCAAGTCAAAATCTTGAACTTAGCCAAATCAACTTCAAATCAAGCCAAACTCTTGTTTTTCCTTCATGATTCAATCAACCCTACAATCATGAACCCATATATAAATACAAACTTCAATCACCAAATCAAAAATCAATTCAAAAATCAAACCCCAAATCCTTTCATATTCTGCCTTTGAATATGAAATTGTCAAATGGATCAAAACCCATTTGACTTCAAACCACTTACAAATGGATTTATATTTCAATCATAAGTCCATATATTAGTTCAATCAAACTCAAATCAAGCTTTGACCAAGCCATTTGACCCACTTAGGCTCACTTGACCCAAAGTGACCTAAAGTACTCTTATGAGCCAAAATCTAATCCTAACCGAATTAGATTGAATCAAACTCACCTATACCTCTCATCATGATCGACAATCATCATGAGATGATCAATCAATCAAATTGGGTCTAACCAAGTCAAACCTAAGGGTTGACCAAGTCAATGCTTAGCCCAAAATGAAACCTAACAGAGCTAAATTCCACCATAGGCCAAATTGATTGAAACCAATGATCTATGTTCATTCATGAACTATGTTTGAACTTGACCAAGTTAACATTTTAGCCTAACCTAACCCAATTGGCCACTTGACCTAAGTTGACCCAACTTGACCTAAAGGGTAAAAATGTGTCAAAACTTGATCTAAGCCAAATTGATTCAAACTAATGGGTCAAGTTCATTCCAAATCACTTGTTGAACTTGACCAAAGCCTCAATTGGCCAACTAGACTTAACTTAGCCCAATTGACCTTAGACCCAACTTGACCTAAAGGGGTCATGTTGAGTCAAATTTGAACATAACCAAAATTAATTAGAAACAAATATACTAATCCACTCCATATGACTAACCTGACCTAAACATACCCTTGACCTAGCTCAAATAGGTCTAATGGGTCAAGTAGGTCGACATGACCCATTTGACCTAAATGAAGTCATATGAGACAAATTCAAAACTAATCCAAACTGAACCAAACCAAAGCTACCAAAACATTTCAAATGGTCATATGAGCTTGACCCAACCCTTAGTTTGACCCAATTTGACCAATTGGTCAACTTGACCCAAGTTGACCCATTTTGACCTATATGGGTCAACATGAGCTAAACCATATCAAATGAATTCCAAACCTCATGAAACCTAGCCAAACTTAGTTTCTCCACATACCCAGCATATCCAAATTGAAAAATTAGTAAAATGACCATTCTACCCCTAGGCCATAGAACAAAATTTGGCCTAATCCATTAGTAATTTGGTCATGCCCTCTTCATATCCACTTGATACCTTCCTAATACCTCAAGGGGCCTAATGAAGAGTGGTGCACCCAACCTAATGGGTTTGGGTCAGCCCAAATGGACTCAAGGCCAAACTCGACCCCATGGGTCAAAATCATTCTAAATCCTTCTTCCACTAAATTTGAGGCACATGGGAAGTTGGCAATCCACTCAAGGCCTCAAGCCGACCATGTGCAAAGAGATAACAGATCAAACAACCTCTCCAATTTGGTCAATTGGATCAAAATGATAATGGAGGTGTCGACCGTCAGATTGCCATAAGTGGAGATATACTCCCCCTAATTCAATTTGAAACAATCATTCCCTCATTCAATTGAATCCTAGAGAGTGTTATGAAAGTTTAGAGAGCCATCAAAAGCTTTCTAAGAGGGATTTGAAAAGTGATCTTCTCAATTTTTATCCATTGAAAAATAGAGGAGCTCACTTGAACCTTCAACTTTCTCTATACTCAAACCCATTCCAATTCCTCTTGCACATTCCCTCAGAGGATCAATCCGAGTGCACTCAAGCTTTCATTTGAGTACCCAAAGCAAGGAGAGCCTCAATTGGATCAAAGCCACAATGGAAGTGAAGTAGTGTTAGTCCATAGAGCAATCTAGTCAACCCCAATGCCTGAAAATTTTAACAGGGCTTCGTCTCCACTAGACGAAGCTACCTCATCGAGCTCGAGTGTTGGTGATCACCTCCAATGAGGTATGAATTTTTTTGACCACTTTGCTTAGGGGGTGTTGGTCTTTTGTGAAAGAAATTTTTAGGTCATGTATCCACCATTGGATAAGCTTCACTTTAGCTTTAGATGGTGTGGGAACAATCTTGTTCCAATCTGAGTTCAATCGAGCTTGAATATTCCCTAAGATCATGGATGGCCTCTATTAATCCTAAGGGAAGAACTCGGGTGATCATAGTTGTCCATTCACACATTTTGGATGGACGGCCATGAATTATTCCCATGTTTAGAAAATCTTTTATCCGATAATGATCCGTCCCATCTTTGATCGAAAAGTGGGATCAAAGCGTGTCCCACCACCGCGTTGCCATTTAGATGGGACGTTTAAGTAACGAGCCCATAGCACGACACGTGTAAAGTGTGTTGACCACCACCACCGTGTGTCACGCTGTGAGATGAGTGATTAGTTTGGGAATTTAATTCATGATTAATTAATCTCCTCATCTTCTAAATTCATATCTCTCTCAATAAAATTCAGAAAACTATGAGGTAAAATCCTATGGAAAGATAATTCAACCTAGAATATTTTAAAAATAATTTCAAGGAATTTTGAATGATCCTTTTCTCTAATTTTGAGTTTTATTATAAATAATATTTTGTTAATTACTTCTTAATTAATTCTTTGATTAATCCCAAACTTCTTGATTATGTTTTAGAGAATGACATCTACCTCCTTTAATTTTCTTGAGATTTATTGAAGGATTAATTGGGGGAATTGCAAATGTGTTTCCTAATTACCCTCCTTATGTAATTAAGGATAATTAGAATTTGGATTAGTATTTTAATCCATTATTAGAGTTGATTAAGGTCAGATCCAATAGATATAGGAGGTTTAGGGAATAATTTTGGGGCATTTCCTCTAAGTTATTCCCTAACCCCTTCCCTTTCTTTCCTTAATCCTCTCTTAATTAAGGGTTACTTCATTAATTATCCCCTTAATTAATTTCTAAAAATTATAAAAAGTTCCAGAACTTAATTAATCTACTTTGGGTAGATGCTTAGGTCTTTAAGAGCCTAAGTTCAATTAAGAAAATCAAAACCCAATTCATATGTGTGAAGGGGTGTTTTAAAATTACTTAAGTTAAACCCCTTAGCTTAATTAACCATTAATCATGAGTCAAATTACATTAGGCCCTTTTCTTTTTAAGTGCATTGTAAGTTTAAATTCCTTGTGAGTTTTTATGTCATCTCATTGGCTCATAATTACTTGGTTAACTATGCTAAGGTGGTGGTAAATTAATTGCTTAATTCTTAACCTAATTAATACATAAAAATGAATCTAATCATATAAAAATTAAACAAAAATATCAAATACATATGGGAATGGGCTAGGAATAATAAACTCAACTCACCTTTTCAAAATTAAATCAAACTTAAAACTAAACAAAAAAAATCACATTGAATTCACTTTGATTTATTTTAAACTTTCTTATTCCATATGAATGTCTTTAGGATTTAATTGAAGTGAATGTTCTTACATGCTTTCATTGCTTTGATTCTTTCCCCAACATGTTAAAATTGTATGTCATGTGATTTCATGTATCCATATTTTCCAAATTCAAATTTAAAAATAAAATTGTTTACTTTATGTCAAATTTGCATGTGTTAGCAAAAGTAGAAATATGAGGGCGATTATCACTACTAAATTCAAATACTTTTGAAAACATAGAAATAAATTATCAAGTCTGAAAGTGTGTTACTTATATTTTAATTATAAGCTTTCATGTGAAAGAATACATGGATGTGCTTAGCATAGATTTTCTTTCTCTCTTATGTTTGTATTTAAGGAAAGTGATATATTAGTCTGGCAGCCCTAAGGTTGAGACTTTAAGTAGCCCTAAGTAGGTCTTGTACCTTACACCTATGGTTAACAATGATGCTATTCTCACTTATGATTTTCTTACTTTCATGTGCATGTGAAAATTGGATAAAATAATACCTTTTCTACTTAAAGAAAATCATGCATATTAAACTTTCAAATCTCCTTAAATGAATTACTTAGGATGCATCATAAAGTATGTTAAATATTCTCATTTGTGTGTACAGATATGTTTATGATTCATTCATATGCATGTTATACATGTTGGGAAAGAAAGGAAGTAATGTGTGTTTTGTGAATTTAGTTCATTTTATTTAAATCTTAAAATGTCTTTCTTTTTGAAGGGTTTGTTTAGAGTTCATCTAAACTTAGGATTAATTAAAATATTTAATCAAAATATTCACTAAACAAAACTAAAAATGTGAACCTACTTTAGAAATTAATTAGGTTAGGGAAGGAAAGAGAAGTTCTCTTCTCTTTCCCTCTCTTTATAACTTAATAATTAATTATAGGATTCATTTGAACTAAATCAAAATATGAAATAAATCAATCCTAAAATAATTAAACAACTTAAATGAAACCCTCCTCTAAGTTGAACATGTTTTCATATTTAGAAAATTCTAACTTAAAGCTATAGATAAGCATACCACACAAATCTTCAAAGCACACATATTAGCCTAAGTCACCACTTCTAGCTTTAGGTTAGGACAGTGCATTGTTTGATGTTTGTTTTGTTTTGTGATATATATTTTAGATTGGATGTTAGGTGTATGCTCGTAGAATGAATGGTAGGACACTCTTAACCTAATCATTATTTTCTGTAGGGGATTGTGCTTAAGGGGAGCTATCATAAATAAAAATATAAATGCTTTTACTGCGTGCTTTATACCCCAAGCATAATAATATGGACTTAGTCACCCATATGTGAGGTGATAAGTCTAATATACATGCTTTGAATTTGTGTGGTTTGCTTTAGCTAATCTCTATTTTGCAGGTGTTAGTTAGGTTTCCATTCTTTTCCTTTTCATGTAAATTGGTGTAACTAGAATTTTGGAATGATTATTATGGGGATTAAGATAAGCATTGGTCATAAGATCCTATCTTATGCACCATATGAAGCCTTGGAGCATCTATCTTCCAACCATCCAAAAGAAGGAACCAAAGAAGAAAGAAGAAGAAAGAAGAAAGAAGAAAGAAGAAATGAAGCTTGAAGACCCTCATACAAATGAATTCCTTACTTAATTGTAATTTAATTCATTTATAATCTGGGTTGTATATGGTAGAGCTTGGCTACCTACATTTGTCTTTTTGGGTTTGTGCGGTGGTACCCGACCACAATGACCTTTTATTCTTTTTTGCGATTAACTTTATAAATTGATTGATGATTTATTTAGCTTGCACATTAAGTGGCATCTTTCCTAGTTTCTTGCTTGCTTTACGTATGGCCTAGATGTGGATTAGGCTCTTTAGGAAAAAATAAGTCTTTTACCCAACTTAACAACTCAAAATTAAAAATAAAGAACTCATAACCTCACCTAAAGCTTAGGTTTAAAATTAAGATAAAAGAATTAGCAACCCCTTAGCTGGATGAGTATTTCTTTTATAATATCATGCACAAATGCATCTTATTTCACTCTTGATTAGTGGGCTTCCACCTTTGCCAGAGAAACTTGGCTTGACCTTTGAGAGCCATGGTGGAAACATACCTCTTCCCTTCTCACTCATTTTGGCCAATAACTTTATTTCTCATGCATTAGGCATATGAATCCTATTAGCCTAAGTCAAAATAATTGTCCAAAACTAAAAAAAAAATGAAATTTGAATCGTATTAGATTTAGGTCATTTGAAGCATGTCCTTACATTACCTATTGTCTTTAAGGAGTGAGTTGAATGACTTGGTATCTTTCTAAATAAATAACGGCCTAGTTATCATGCATAAGCATAATGACTTACTTACTTGTATTTAAAATCATTAGAGGAGTTAGTTGGTGGCCACCCCGTGCGATTAAGTCCAAGTCGTCGGGTTTTGTCCTCTGAAGATAAACTAAAATCGATTTTGCCTTAGATTTAAGTTGTGCTTTTGGCCCTCGCCAAAGCTCCCTAGATTTAAGTTTTGAGGTTGCTTCTCCCCTTTGTGGGCCATAAACATAATTCCTCACCTCTTAGGCATTTCCTTAATTTTGTGTTAAGGAATCATAAGTCCTAAATTTCTAATGAAAAATTCAACTTAAATAAACTAAATCAGTTTCAAAAATGTAAATCTCGACTATAGGATAGTTTGAGACATCATTGACATCTCCTACTTATCTTTCTTTTGGCTTCGATAATAGCTCCCTATTTGATCAATCCCATTTGATCTTCAAAAATGAATTAATCGATTGATAGTCCTTTCTTATTCAAATCTTTGAAGACAATGACCATTTACCTTAATCGAGAGTTTTCCTAAGGAATCCTCATTCCTTAGGATGTAATTAACTATGAGAGTTTGCCCCTCTAGGGAACTTAATGAACCCGATTTAAAATAAACCCTGCTTTATTTTTTCATGTAAAGTAGGAGAAGAATCTCTGGTACATATGCAGACCCATCGTACTTAGGAGTCCTTATTGAGGTGATTAGGTCCATTAAAGGGTAATGACTTCTATCTCTTAAAATAGTACATTATTTCCTTGATGACGTATCTGATCACCTGAATAAGTACATCTACAAAGCCGTGTGGCATCCTAAAAAGATGAATTCACATATTCTTGCCTCTTCATTTCTAACCAACAGATTTGAAGGCAACTTCATAGAAACTTTTCACCATATATATATATATATATATATATATATATATATATGAGATATAAATTCGAACAATCAAAACCAATTCCAAAAATTAAACTCAAATCCACTCAAAATTCAACCTAAAGCCTTTCAAGTCAAAATCTTGAACTTAGCCAAATCAACTTCAAATCAAGCCAAACTCTTGATTTTTTCTCATGATTCAATCAACCCTACGATCATGAATCCAAATATAAATACAAACTTCAAGCAGTTAATCAAAATCCAATCACAAAATCAAAAGCCAAAATCCCTTCATGTTCTTCCTTTGAATATGAAATTATCAAATGAATCAAAACCCATTTGACTTCAAACCACTTGCAAATGGATTAATATTTCAAACAGAAGTCCATATACTTCAATCAAACTCAAATCAAGCTTTGACCAAGTCATTTGACCCAAAATGACCTAAAGTACCCTAATGAGTTAAATTCTAATCCTAACCAAATTGGATTGAATCAAACTAACCTATGCCTCTCATCATGATCAACAATCATCATGGGATGATCAATCAACCAAATTGGGTCAAACTAAGTCAAACCTAAGGGTTGACCAAGTCAACACTTAGCCAAAAATAAAACTTAATAAAGCCAAATTCTACCATAGGCCAAATTGATTGAAATTATTGATCTAAGTTCATTCATGACCTATGTTTGAACTTGACCAAGTCAACATTTGAGCCTAAACCTAGCCTAATTGGCCACTTGACCCAAGTTGACCCAACATGACCTAAAGGGTCAAAATGTGTCAAAACTTGCTCTAACCCAAATTGATTCAAACGAATGAGTCAAGTTCATTTCAAATCACTTGTTGAACTTGACCAAAGCCTTAATTGGCCAACTAGACCTAACCTAGCCCAATTGACCTTGAACCCAACTTGACCTAAAGAGGTCATGTTGAGCCAAATTCAAACTTAACCAAAATTGATTAGAAACAAAAATACCAATCCACTCCATATGACTAACCAAACCTAAACCTACCCTAGACCTACCTCAAATAGGCCAAATGGGTCAAATTGGTCAACTTGACCCATTTGACCTAAATGAAGTCATATGAGCCAAATTCAAACCTAAACCAAATTGAATCAAACCAAAGCCACCAAAACATTTTAAATGGTCATATGAACTTGACCCAACCCTTGGTTTGACCCAATTTAACCAATTGGTCAAGTTGACCTAAGTTGACCCATTTTGACCTAAATGGGTCAACATGAGCCAAACCATACCAAATGAACTCCAAATCCAATTAAACTTGGCCAAACCCATTTTCTCCACATACCCAACATATCCAAATTCAAAAATTAGCAAATAACCATTCTACCCCTAGGCCATAGAACAAATTTTGGTCTAATCCATGGGTAATTTGGTCAAGCCCTCTTCATATCAACTTGATACCTTCCTAAAGGTCAAGTGGACCCAATGAAGAGTGGTGCACCCAACCCAATGGGTTTGGGTCAGCCCAAGTCCAAACTCGAACCCCTAGCTCAAATTGGCTAATTCAAAATCCTCCCTCCACTTGATTTGAAGCACATTAGAAGTTACTAATCGGCTCAAGACATCAAATTGACCATGTGCCAACTCCAAACATATCAAACAACCCTTTCCATATGATCAATTGGATCAAAATGACAACTTAAGGTTCGGTCATCCAATTGCCATAGAGGGAGATATACTCCCCCTAATTTCATTTGAATTGATGACCCCCATTGTCAATTGAGCACTAATGAGTGTTAGGAGCCATCAGATAGCATTCCTATGCTTTCTAAGAGGGATTTGAATATTGCCTTTCTCAATTTTCTTCCTTAAAAAATACGAGAGCTCATCTCAATTCCCAACTTCTTATACACTACATTCTACTTCAATTTCCATTGCACACTCCCTCAGGGGATCAAGTCAAGTGCACCCAAGCTCTCATGCAAGTTCCCAAAGCAAGGAGAGGTTGAATTGGATCAAAGTCGCAAGCAAGGAGAAGATGTGTTGGTCCAATAGGAGATCTACTCAACCCAAGGCATCAAACTTTCAACAGGGCTTCATCTCCACTAGACGAAGTTACCTCATCAAGCTCGAGCACCGGTGATCACCTCCGACGAGGTATGGAATTTTTTGACCACTTAGCTAAGGAGGTGTTGGTGCTTTGTGAAAGAAATTGTTATGTCACGTGAATTCCACCGTTAGATAAGCTTGTCATTAGCTTAAGATAGTGTGGGTAAAGTCTCATTCTAATCCGAGCTCAATCGAGCTCAAATATTCCCTTAGATCATGGACGGTCTCCATTGATCCTCAGAGAAGAACTGGGGTGATCCTAGCCATCCATCCGTGTATTTTGGATGGAGTGCCTAGATTAATCGCACATTTTAGAATTTGATTTATCCCTTTTAAAAACCATGGGATGATCCCTGGCTGTTCGATCCTTGATCGAATGACAGGGATCAAACCGGGTCCCACCGCCGTGCCACCTCTGTGATGCGACATTTAAGTAATCCCCTCACAACGCGACACGTTTAAAGCACGCAAACCGCTGCCATTGCATGTCGCGCTGTGAGCTAAAGGGATTAGTTAGGGATTTAATTAGTTTTAATTAATCTCCTAACCTTCAAAAATCCATATCTCCCTCAATAAAATTTTGAAAAACATGAGATAAATTTTTATGGAAAGATAATTCAACCTAAAATATTTTTAAAATAATTTCAATTGATTTTGAATTATACTTTTCTAAAATTTTGGGTTTTAATGGAAATCTTATTTTGCTAATTACTTCTTAATTAATTCTCTGATTAATCCCAAACTTCTTGGGTATGTTTTAGAGGATGACCTCCACCTCCCATAATTTCATTGGGATTTATTTAAGGCTTAATTAGGGGAATTACAAAGGTATTTCCTAGTTACTTCTTTAATGTAATTAAGAGTAATTAAGGTTTGTATTAGTGTTTTAATCCCTCATTGGAGTTGATTAAGGTTAGATCCAGTGAATAGAAGACTTAGGGAATAATTTGGGGTATTTTCCCTAAGCTATTCCCTAAACCCCCTTTTCTTTCCTTAATCCTCTCTTAATTAAGTGTTAATTCATTAATTACTCTCTTAATTAATTTTTAAAAATTTTAAAAGCTTCCATAACTTAATTAATCTACTTTGGTTAGATGCTTAGGTATTCAAGAGCCTAAGTTCAATTAAGGAAACCAAAACTCACCTCACATGTGTGAGGGGTGTTTTGAAACTACTTAAGTTAAACTCCTTTGCTTAATTAACCATTAATCATGAGCCAAATTGCACTAGGCCCATTTTCTTCCATGGTGTATTGTAAATTTAAATTTTTGTGAGTTTTTATGTCATCTCATTGGCTCATAATTATTTGGTTAACTATGCAAAGGTGGTGTAGGTAAGGGTTAATTAACTTGCTTAATTCATACCTTAATCTAATTAAAATTTTAAAATGAATCTAATCATCTAAAATTTGAACAAAAAATGTCAAACACATGTGTGAATGGGTTAGGAACTGCAAACTTAACTCACATTTTCAAAAATAAATCAAAATTAAAATCAAACCAAAATCATCTTAAATGAACTTTGATTTATTTTAAGCTTTCCTATTTCATAAGATTATCTTTAGGATTTAATTAAAGTGAATGTGTTTACATACTTTCATTACTTTGATTCTTTTCCCAACATGTTAAATTTGTATGTCATGTGATTTCATGCATCCATACTTTTCAAATTCAAATTTAAAAAATGAAAATATTTACTTTATGTCAAATTTGCATGTGTTGGCTAAAGTAATAATACGAGTGGCTATTATCACTATTAAATTTAAATTATTTTCAAAACATATAAATAAAATGCCCAAAACCAAAAGTGTGCTACTTATATTTTAATTATAAGCTTGCATGTGAGAGAATACAAGGATATGCTTAGTATAAGCTTTCCTTCTCTTTACTTTTAGTGTAGTTTTGAATAGGATTTGGTAATATGCATGGCTCATTTGAATAGAACCTAACACTTGCATAATTCCATATCCTATTCATTCCTATACTAACACTTAAGAAGGTTACCTATGCTTGCAAATATAAATTGTATAAATAAAACAAATCAACTAATACAAATTTATTATTTCTTTCTTTTCCATTCATTTCTTTTGTACACAGGTTTGTATTTAAGGAAAGTGGTATATTAGTCTGGACAACCCCGAGATTGCGAGGCTTTAAGTAGCCCTAAGTAGGTCTTGTACCTTACACCTTTTGTTAACAATGGCGCTATACTCACTTATGCCTTTCTTACTTTTATGTGTGCATGTGAAAATTGGATAAGAAACCCTTTTCTACTTAATGAAAACCATGCATCTTAAACTTCCAAATTTTCTTAAATGAATTACTTGGCATGCATCATAAAGTGTGTTAAATATTATCATTTGTGTGCATAGATATGCTTAGGACTCATTCATATGCATGTTATACATGTTGGGAAAGAAATGAAGTGATGTATGTTTGGTGAATTTGGTTCATTTTATTTAATCTTAAAATGTCTTTCTTTTTGAATCGGTTTATTTAGAGTTCATCTAAACTTAGGATTAATTAAAATACTTAATCAAAACATTCACTTAAAAAAACTAAAATGTGAATCTACTTTAGAAATTACTTAGGTTAGAGAAGGAATGAGAAGTTCTCTTATCTTTCCCTCTCTTTACAACTTAGTGATTAATTGAAGAATTCATTTGAACCTAATCAAAACATGAAATAAAATCAATCTAAAATAATTAACAACTTAAATAAAACCCTCCCCTAAGTGGAACATGCTTCACACTTAGAAAATTTTAACTTAAAGCCATAACTAAGCTTGCCACACAAACCTTCAAAGCACACACATTAGGCTAAGTCACCACATCTAGCTTTAGGTTAGGGCAGTGCATGGTTTGATGCTTGGTTTTATTTTATGATATATATTTCAGACTAGATGTTAAGATGTATGCTCATAGAATGAATGATAGGGCGATCTTAGTTTAAGCATTATTTTCTATAGAGGATTATGCTTAAGGGGCGCTATAATAAATAAAAATATAAATGCTTTTGCTTGCAAGTGCTTATACCCCTACGCATAATCCAATAGGCTAGTTGGACTTAGTCACCCATGTGTGAGGTGATAATTCTAATATACATGCTTGGGATTTATGTGGTTTGTTTTAATTAATCTCTATTTTACAGGTGTTAGTTAGATTTCCATTCTTTTTCTATTCATGTAAATTATACAGTTAGGATTTTGGAATGATTATTATGGAGATTAGGATGACCATTGGTCATAAGATCCTATCTTATGCACCATGTGATGCCTTGGAGCATCCACCTTCCAACCATCCAAAAGAAGGAACCAAATAAGAAAGAAGAAAAGAAAAAGAAAGAAGAAAAGAAGAATGAAGAAATGAAGCTTGAAGGCCCCCATAACAATGAATTACTTAAAAGTATTTATTATACTTAAATTATTTCCTCCTTGTTACCAATTTGTTATTTTCAGGTTTGTGTGGTGGTCCCCAACCACAATGACCTTCTATTTTTTTGCGATTAGCTTTATAAATTGATTGTTGATTTATTTAACTTGTCCATTAAGTCGCACATTTTTCGAAGTTTCTTCCTTGCTTGATGTATGGCCTGGATGTGGATTAGGCTCCTAGAAAAAAAATAAATCTTTTACCAAATCTAACAACTCAAAATTAAAAATAAAGAACTCATAACCTCATCTAAAACTTAGGTTTAAAATTCAGATAAAATAATTAACAACCCCTTAACTGGATGAATATTTCTTTTACACTATCATGCACAAATGCATCATATTTCACTCTTGATTGGAGGGCTTTCACCTTTGCTAGAGAAACTTGGCTTGACCTTTGAGAGCCATGATGGAAACACACCTCCTCCTTTCTCGCTGATTTTGGCCAATAACTTTTGTTGACCTCATTTTTAGAATGAGCTCTCAACCCCTCCATCTTAGACATGGAGGATTTTAAGAGTTCCTTAGCCTTAAGACACATCTAGTGATTGGGACACTCAACCAGCCCAGAGACTTAGAAGAGTTGGCCATAAGGGGTCATGCCTTGGGAAATTGGAAATGCCTACCCTTAGCTTCATTAGTCACATTCTTTCCTTCAAGTAAAACTCCATATCAATCTGATTTGATTTTCTCTAAACTCAAATCAACTTCATGTGATTGAAATCCAAGATTAAAATCTATCATTGAAACCCATGAATGAATATTCCTAAGTCCAAATCTTTCCTAAGTCCTTAATTGCCCTCTTAAAGACTTAGCCAAAATCATGATCTACACCAAATAAAATCCTTGAGATTTCTTCATAATTCAATTATATTCCCATTTATATTCGCATATATAAATGAAAAATAAATTCAAACCAATCAAACTAAACTCATCAAAATCAATTCCAAATCTAAAATCCTTCTTAAGTCCTTAATTCCCTTTTAATGGACTTAGCCAAAATCATATTCAAATCAATTCAAATTCATGGGATTTTCTCATAACTCATTTATATTCACATATATAAATGAAATATAAATACAAATCAATCAAACCAAATTCAAAAATTCAAGCTTCAAACTCCAAAAATTTCCTAAGTCCTTTAAATTCCCTTTTAATGGACTTAGCCTAAATCAAGATCAAAGCATTGCAAATCCTTGGAATTTTCTCATGAACCATTTATATTCTCATTTATATTCACATATATAAATGAAATATGAATTCAAACAATCAAAACCAATTCCAACAATCAAACCCAAATCCACTCAAAATGCAACCTAAGTCTTTAAAGTCAAAATCTTGAACTTAGCCAAATTAACTTCAAATCAAGCCAAAATCTTGATTTTTTTTTATCATGATTCAATCAACCCTACAATCATGAACCCAAATATAAATACAAACCTCAATCACTAAATCAAAATCCAATTCAAAAAAAAATCAAGCCAAAATTCATTTCATGTTCACCCTTTGAACTTGAAATTGTCAAATGAATCAAAACCCATTTGACTTCTTTAAATGTCAATCATAAGTACATATAAAGTTCAATCAAACTGTCATTTGACCACCCATTTGATACTTAGCATGACCAAAAAATTTATGAGCCAATCCTAACCAAATTGGATTGAATCGAACTCACTATGCCTCTCATCATGATCAACAATCATCATGGGATAATCAATCAACCAAATTGGGTCGAACCAAGTCAAACCTAAGAGTTGACCAAGTCAACACTTAGCCAAAAATAAAACCTAACATAGCCAATATCCATCATAGGCAAAATTGATTGAAACTATTGATCTAAGTTCATTCATAACCTATGTTTGAACTTCAAGTCAACATTTGAGCCCTGCCCACTTGACTTGACCTAAAGTCAAAATGTGTCAAAACTTGATCTAAGCCAAATTGATTCAAACCAATGGGGCAAGTTCATTGTTGAACTTGACCAAAGCCTAAACCAACTAGACATAACCTCAATTGACCTTGAACCCAACTTGACCTAAAGGGGTCATATTGAGTCAAATTCAAACTTAACCAAAATTGATTGGAAACAAAGATATCAATCCACTCTATATGACCAACCAAAAACCTTTGACCTATTAGGTCAAATGGGTCAAATTGGTGAACTTGACCCATTTGACCTAAATAAAGTCATATGAGCTAAATTCAAAACTAAATCAAATTGAACTAAACCAATGCCACCAAAACATTTCAAATGGTCATATGAACTTGACTCAACCCTTGGTTTGACCCAATTTGACAAACTTGATACCCATTTTGACCTAAATGGGTCAACATGTGCCAAACCTTATCAAATGAACTCCAAATCTAATGAAACTTGGCCAAACTTATTTTCTCAATATACCCAACATATCCAAATTAATAAATTAGCTAAATGACCATTCTACCCCTAGGCCACAAAATAAATTTTGGTCAAATCCAAGGGGAAATTGGTCAAGCCATCTTCATATCTACTTGATACCTTTTTAATAGGTCAAGTGAACCCTATCGAGGGTGGTGCACCCAACCCAATGGGTTTGGGTCAGCCCAAATGGACCCAAGGCCAAAATCGATCACATAACTCAAATTGGCCAAATAGAAAACTTCCCTCCACTCAATTTCAAGCACATGGGAGGTTACCAACCCACTCCTTAGCCCAAATAGACCATGTACCAACTCTTAACAGCTCAAACAGACCTTCCCATATGGGCAATTGGATCAAAATGGCAAAGTTAGCTTCGACCATCCGATTGCCTTAAGGGGAGATATACTCCCCCTAATTCACTTCAATTTTTAGATGCTCATTATCAATTGGGTGTTAGAGAGTGTTAGGAGCCATCAGAGAGTAATCCTTTGCTTCCTATGAGGGATTTGAATCTTGCATTTCTCAATTTTCTTCAAGAGAAAATAGGGGAGCTCCATTGATTTCCATACCTCCCCACACTACAATTCAACTCAATTGCCTTTGCACACTCCCTCAGGAGACCAAATCGAGCTTGCCTAAGCTCTCCCTCAAGTTCCAAAGGCAAGGAGAAGTCCAATTTGATCAAAGCCGCAAAGGAGATAAGGAGGGGTTAGTTCATAGAGCAAACTACTCAACCTTTGGAGCTGATTCTTTCACCATAGCTTATGAAGCTCCTCTAAGAGAATCAAGCTCCAATGATCACCTCTAGTGAGGTATGGTATTTTTTGATCACTAGACTTAAGGTGTGTTGGTCCTTTGTGAAAGAAAGTGGAATGGCATGAAGATTCAACCATTGTATGTGATTTACATTGCTTTATATTGGTGTGTGCAAAGTTTTATCCTAATTCAAGATCAATCAAGCTCGGACCAAAGCCTAGAACATCGATGATCCCCATGGATCATAGGCTTTGGCAAGGATAGATCTATGGTCATCCATCTGCGCATTTTGGATGGACACTGAGATTAAATGCACATTTTATATCTGATTTATCCTATTAAAATTGTGGGGTTATTCTTTGCCTTTTGATCCTTGATTGAACGACGGATGTAAAATCATGTATTACCGCTGTCACACCGCCGTGATGTGACATTTAAGTGATGGCTCACTGTGCGACGCATGGAAAGTGCACATGACCACCTTCACCATGTGTCACACTATGGATTAAGGGATTTAATTAGGTTTTAATTAATTCGAATTAATCCTCTAAGCTTTAAAGGATTCATGTCATGATTATTTCGACAAGTTTTACGTTGGCTATCAACTACTTATCACAACCCTCCACTTTTCACTAATGGACTTGGGGCCGGCAAAGGTAGAGGAAAAATAAATCAAATTATTATCCTAGGATTATATGGGGACACTTAAAGAACACAAATAGAAATATTTTTAAGAGCAAGCTACAAGTGCTTAGAATTTGGGATGTTTATAGGCAAGCTAATGTTATGTGAGAAAAAGTAGCAAGTGAAATTAAGCAAGTTGCTAAAAATATGCTTGGAGAATCAAAAGAAAAAGCTTCTTTTAATAAAAATAGTTCACGATGGAGTCAGATTGTGCAAGAAAAGATAATAAATAAGAAGTAATATTATAAAACTTAATTCAGATGTAAAAACTTAGAAAATTGGGAAAGATATAAAGAGGTCTGTAGAGGTTCTAAGAAAGCAATATATAATGCAAAAAATTTAGCTTTTAGCAATTTATACAATAGATTAGATACCAAACAAGCTGAAAGATATATGTATAAGTTAGCCAACCAAAGAGATAGGAGAAGTAATGACCTAGTTTAAGTGAGGTGTATTAAGGATGAAAATTATAAAGTACTTTTCTTAGAAAAGGATATTAAAAATAGGTGGATGAGATATTTTGATAAACTTTTCAATGAAGGATCTAAAAGTACAATTGATTTTAGCAACCTTAATACCCTAAACAAAAATAGAAAATTTTGTTTTTATCATCGTATTAGTAAATATGAAGTTAGAGATGCTTTAAAGAAAATGAAATGTGAAAAAATAGTAGGACGTGATGATATTCCAATAGAAGTGTGGAAATTTTTAGGAGATCAAGGAATTTCTTGGCTTACAAATCTTTTTAATGTTATTTTAAAGATGAAAAGATGTCAGATGAGTGGAGGAAGAGTTGTTTTTGTTCCTATATTTAAGAATAAAGGTGATGCACAAGAGTGTAAAAATTATAGAGGAACTATATCAATATGTCATACATTAAAATTATGGGAGAAAGTAATTAAGAATAGGTTACGATGTCATACAAAATTTTCTCACAATCAGTTTGATTTCATGCCAGGTAGATCTACTATGGATGCTATACATTTGTTAACAGGTTTTATGGAGAAGTATAGAGAAAGTAAGGAAGATCTATATATGATATTTATTCATTTAGAGAAAGCTTATGATAAAGTTTCAAGAGATGTTCTTTAGAGAGTTCTAGAACATAAAGGATTTAATATTGGTTATATGCAAGTCATTAAGGATATGTATACTAGAGCTGTTACTTGTGTTCATACACAAGGAGGATTGACAAAATATTTTTCCTATTTCGGTTGGATTACATCAAGGATCAGCTTTAAGCCCTTATCTTTTTTTCTTTAGTTATGGATGTTCTTACTAGGCATTTACAAAAAGATGTACCTTGGTGTATGGTTTTTGCTGATGGCATTCTTCTTATTGATAAGACTAAAGAGGGAGTCCAAGAGAAACTTGAATTATGGAAGTCAACATTGGAGTCTAAAGGTTTTTATTTAAGTAGATCTAAAGCTAAATATATAGAGTGTAATTTTAGTTGTAGAAGTTCTAGTGGTAGTGACATTAGAACAAGTCATTAATAAGAGTGAGTGATTGAGATATTTAGGCTCTATTGTTCAAAATGATGGTGAAATTGATGGAAATGTTATTAGTAGAATTCAAGTTGGATGGTTGAAGTGGGGGAATGCATCTGGCCTATTGTGTGATAGAAAAGTTTGACTTAAACTTAAGGGAAATTTTTATAAGATAGTAGTGAGACCTGCAATGACTTATAGTGCAGAATGTTGGCCAATAAAAGAGAAGCATAAGAGTAAGTTAAGTGTTATAGAGATGAGGATGCTCAGGTGGATGAGTGGCTTTACTCTTATAGATAAAATGTGAAATGAGTATGTTTGGAAAAAAGTTGGAGTAGCTCATGTGGCAGATAAGATTAGAGAGGGTCACCTTAGATGGTTTGGCCACATAAAGCGACAGTCGTCTGATGACCTGGTTAGGAGAGTAGATGCATTAGATTTCCCTTTGTTAAGAAAGGTAGAGGTAGTCCTAAAAAGAATTGGTTAAGATGTATAAAAAATGACATTTGTATACTTGAATTAAATGAGAATTTGACACATAGTAGGACACAATGGAGATGAAGGATTCATGTAGCCGACCCCACTTAGTGGGATAAAGGCTTGTTGTTGTTGTTGTTATTGTTGTTGTTGTTGTTGTTGTTGTTGTTATTGTTGTTGTTGTTGTTATTATTGTTGTTGTTGTTGTAATCCTCTAAGCTTTAAAAATTCATATCTCCCTAAATAAAAATTAGACAAATATGACATAATTTTCCACTGAAAGATAATTCAATCTAGAATATTCTAAAATTGGTTTTAATGGATTTTGACTTGTATCTTTCTCTGATTTTAGGTTTTAATGGAGATCTTAATTTACTAATTATTCCCTAATTAGTCAACTGATTAATCTCAAACTTCTTGGGTATATTTTATGGGATGACTTCAGCCTCCCCTAATTTTCTTGGGATTTATTGATGGCTTAATTGGAGGAATTGCAAATTCATTTCCTAATTACCCCCTTTATGTAATTAAGGATAATTAAGGGTTTTATTAGTGTTTTAATCCCTTATTGAAGTTCATTAAGATTTGATCCTGTGAATAAGAGGCTTAGAGAATAATTTTGTGATATTTCCCCTAAGCTATTCCCTAAACCCCCTTTTCTTTCCTTAATCCTCTCTTAATTAAGGGCTAATTCATTAATTACCCTCTTAATTAATTTCTTAAAATTTCTAAAACTTTCCAGAACTTAATTAATCTACCTTGGGTAGATGCTTAGGTTTTCAAGAGCCTAAGTTCAATTAAGAAAATCAAAACCTAACTCATATGTGTGAGGGGTGTTTTAAAATTACTTAAGTTAAACCCCTTAGCTTAATTAACCATTAATTATGAGCCAAATTGCATTAGGCCCTTTTTTCCTAGGTGCATTACAAATTTAAATTCCTTGTGGGTTTTAAGTCATCTCGTTGGTTCATAATTATTTGGTTAATTATGCTAAGGTGGTGTAGATAAGGGTTAATTAACTTATTTAATTCATACCTTAACCTAATCAAAATCTAAAATAAATCTAATCATATAAAAATTAAATAAAAATGTCAGACACGTGTGGAAATGGGTTAGGAACAGCAAACTCAATTCACTTTTTCAAAATTAATCAAATTCAAAATCAAATAAAAATCATATTAAATGAACTTTGATTTACTTTAAGCTTTCTTATTTCATAGGATTGTCTTTAGGATTTAATTAAAGTGAATGTGTTTACATGCTTTCATTACTTTAGTTCTTTCCCCAACATGTAAATATGTAAGTCATGTGATTTCATGCATCCATGCTTTTCAAAAATTAAATTTAAAATGAAAATGTTTACTTTATGTAAAATTGCATGTGTTGGCTAAAGTAATAATATGAGTGGCTATTAACACTATTAAATTCAAATTATCTTCAAAAACATATGAATCAACTATCAAAATTGAAAGTGTGTTACTTATATTTTAATTATAAATTTGCATGTGAGAAAAATAAAAGGATGTGCTTAGTGTAGGTTCTTCTTGTCTTTTCTTTTAGTATAGCTTTGAATAGGATTTGGAAAGATGTATGGTTCATTTGAAAAGAACCTAACACTTGCTAAATTCCATATCCTATTCATTCTTATACTATCACTTAAGAAGGATACATATACTTGCACATATAAATTGCATAAGCAAAATAAATCAACTAATACAAATTTTTGCATTCTTTCTTTTCCATTCATTTCTTTTGTACACATATTTGTATTTAAGGAAAGTGGTATATTAGTCTGGACAACCCCAAGGTTGTGAGGCTTTAAGTATCCCTAAGTAGGTCTTGTACCTTACACCTCTGGTTAACAATGGCACTATACTCACTTATGCCTTTCTTACTTTTATGTGTGCATGTGAAAATTGGATAAGAAATCCCTTTTCTACTTAATGAAAATCATGCATCATAAACTTCCAATTTTCTTTAAAATGAATTGCTTAGCATGTATCATAAAGTATGATTAAAAATTCTCATTTGTATGTATATACATGCTTAGGACTCATTCATATGCATGTTATACATGTTGGGAAAGAAATGAAGTGATGTACATTTTGTGAATTTGGTTCATTTTATGTAATCTTAAAATGTCTTTCTTTTTGAATAGGTTTAGTTTAGAGTTCATCTAAACCTAGGATTAATTAAAACACTTAATCAAAACATTCACTAAACAAAACTAAAAATATGAATCTGCTTTAGAAATTACTTAGGTTAGGGAAAGAAAGAGAAGTTCTCTTCTCTTTCCCTTTCTTCATAACATAGTAATTAATTGTAGGATTCATTTGAACTAAATCAAAACATGAAATAAAATCAATCTAAAATAATTAAACCACTTAAATAAAATCATCCTCTAAGTTGAAAATGCTTCATACTTAGAAAATTCTAACTTAAATTCATAACTAAGTATACCACACAAACCTTCAAATCACACACATTAAACTAAGTCACCACTTCTAGCTTTAGGTTAGGGCGGTGCATGGTTTGATGCTTAATTTTATTTTGTGATATATGATTTACACTAGATGTTAGGATGGATGTGTGTAGAATGAATGGTAGGATGATCTTAGTCTAACTATTATCTTCTATAAGGGATTGTGCTTAAGGGGTGTTGTAATAAATAAAAATATAAATCTTTTTGATGTATAGGTGCTTATACCCCTAAGCATAATCTAATAGGCCAGGTGGACTTAGTCACCCATGTGTGGGGTGATAAGTCCAATATACATGCTTGGGATTTGTGTGGTTTGTTAGCTAACCCTTATTTTGCAAGTGTTAGCTAGATTTACTTTTTCCATTTTATGTAAATTTTGCAATTAGGATTTTGGAATGATTGTTATGGGGATTAGGATGAGCATTGGTCATAAGATCTCATCTTATGCACCATGTAAAGCCTTTGGAGCATCCACCTTCTAACCATCCAAAAGGAGGTATCAAAGAAGAAAGAAGAAAAGAAGAAGAAAGAAGAAAGAAGAATGAAGAAATGAAGCTTGAAAACCCCCATAACAATGAATTTCTTGCTTAATTATCTTTAATTCATTTGTAATCTGGGTTGTATAAGGATAGAGCTCAGCTACCCAATTTGTTTTCAGGTTTGTGCGGTGGTACCCGACCACAATGGCCTCTTATTCTTTTGCGATTAGCTTTATAAATTGATTGATGATTTGTTTATCTTGTGCATTAAGTGCCATCTTTTTCCTAGTTTCTTCCTTGTTTGATGCATGTCCTAGGTATGGATTAGGATCTTAGGGAAAAATAAATCTTTTACCAAATCTAATAATTCAAAACTAAAAATAAAGAACTCATAACCTCACCTAAAGCTTGGATTTTAATTTCAAGATAAAAGAATTAGCAACCCCTTAGCTGGATGAGTATTTCTTTTATAACATCATGCAAAAATACATCTTGTTTCACTCTTTATTGGAGGGCTTCCACCTTTGCTAAAGAAACTTAGTTTAACCTTTGAGAGCCATGGTGGAAACACACCTCCTCCCTTCTCGCTGATTTTGTCTAATGACTTTATTTCTCATGCATTAGGCATATGAATCTTATTAGCATGAGTCAAAATAATTGTCAAAAAATGAAAACAAAATGAAATATGAATTGCATTAGATTTAGGTCATTTGAAGCATGTCCTTACATGATCTAGTCTCTTTAGTGAGTGAGTTTAAGGACTTTGTCTCTTTTTAAATAAATAACATCCTAGCTATCATGCATAAAGCATAAGACTTGCCTACATGAATTTATAATCATAGGAGGAGTTAGTTGGAGGCCACCCCCAGGTGGTTGTAAGTCCAAGCAGTCTGATGATTTATCCTCTCTTGTGGAGGCAAACCAAATACCCATTTTTTTCTTAGATTTACATTGTGCTTTCAGCCCTTGCCAAAGCTCCCTAGATTTAGGCTCTAAGATTGCTTCTCTCCTTTGTTGGCTATAAGCATAACTTCTCATCTCTTTGGCATTTTCATAATCTTGTGTTGTGGAATCATAAGCCCTAAATTTCTAATAAAAAATTCAACTCAAATAAATTAAATCAATTTCAAAAATATAAAGCCCAATCATAGGATAGTTTGAGATGCTCGCTAGGTTTCCTAGCATCATGAGCATCTCCGACTTATCTTTCTTTTAGCTTCGATAATAACTCCCTCTCTTGAATCAATCCCATTTCATCTTCCAAAATAAACTAATTGATTGATAGTCATTTCCTATTGAAATCTTTGAAGACAATGATCATTTACCTTAATCGATAGTATTCTTAAGAGATCCTGTCCCTTAAGATGTAAATAACTATGGGGGCTTGCCCCTATAGGGAACTTAATGAACCCGATTTAAAATAAGCCTTACTTTACTTTTCCATATGAAGTAGGGGAAGAATCTCTGGTACATATGTAGACCCATTTTCTTTAGGAGTCCTTATTGAGGTGATTAGTTCTATTAAAGGGTAGTAACCTATATCTCTCAAGATAGTACACTACTCCTTGATGACGTACCTGATCACCTGAATAAGCACATCTACAGATCTATGTGGCATCCCAAAAAGACAAATTTTTATATTCTTGCTTTTCACCGCAGATGAAGGCGACTATATAGAAACTTTTCACCACAGATTTTTTTGGCGACTCCGTTGGGGATGGTTCCTCTCTCCATATTTGGTAAATGATCGTTGTCTTCGATAGTGGGTTTTGTACTTTGGTATGAACTGAGACTATCTTTCTTTTCATTGGCACTTTCATTCTAAAGTTGTTAGCCAACATCTTTAAGTTTTAGGACCTCACCGTGTTGGTCTTAAAACCCCGCTGGTTCTCAATGAGAAAAATAAAAGATCTAAATAAAAAAGAAAACATTTAAAGACTTCCTACTTATCATTTTTATGATGAGGAAAGGTTCATTCTAAAATAATAAAGTTAAATAAAATCTTTCAAAAAAAACCTTGCTTTTCAAAAAGCACCCTTCCAAAAATGCACATAATAAAATTTTTTCCACAAAAATTTTCTTAAATCACCCTCATTTAATAATTCGCATAATTGTTACATGTAGGAATTTTCAAAAATAAATCAAACAATCTTTTCCAAAAAGCACAAATGAATATCTTCCTTCAATTCATTTTGATGAAGATTTCACTTTCAAAATAAAATGAACAATCATCTTTCCAAAAGTCAAAAACTAAATAAAAAATAAAACTTTCAAAAATCACACATGAACCTTTCCATTCAATGCACTCACACCTATTGAATAGAAGTTTCATTTTCAAACAAAATTAATTTTTTTTCAAAAGCGCATATGAACATCTTCATTCAATATACCCAAATTTATTGAATGAAGATTTCATTCCTAAATAAAAATAACATTATTTGGAAATAGCACTTAAACATATCCCACATATAATTAAGTTGGAATTCTCTCTTTAAAAAAGCAATGATCACATACAAAACAAAATTTTTACATTTCAAAAATAAAATTGACCTCCATTCCTACATACCCAAATTTGTTGAATGGAAGTTCTCTTTTCAAAAATTATAACTTAACAATCATATTTTCAAAATTCTGACACATTTTGGAACTTCATTTAGCATACCTAAATTTGTTAAGTGGAGTCTCCAAATTCCAAAATCAAAAAATTTCAAACATATTTGGAACTTCTTTTAGCATACTCAAATTTTCTAAGTGAAGTTTCCAAATTCAAAATCCAAAATTTTCAAACACATTTGGAACTTCATTTAGCATACTCAAATTTGCTAAGTGGAGTCTCCAAATCTCAAAAAAAAAAAATTCAAAAACATTTGGAACTTCATTTAGCATACTCAAGTTTGCTAAGTGAAGTCTCCAAATCCAAATCAAAAATTTCCAAACACATTTTGGAACTTCATTTAGCATACTCAAATTTATTAAGTGAAGTTTCCAAAACCAAAAATTTTCAAGCACCTTTGGAACTTTATTCCTTAGCATACCAAATTTGCTAAGGAGAAGTTTTCATTTTCAAAACCAAAACATAAAATTTTGAACACATCATTTGAAATTTTATTTAGCATACTCAAATTTGCTAAATGAAATTTCCATTTCACAAAACTAAGTGGGACTTCATCTTTATCATACCATATTTTCTAAAGCAAAGTCTTTACTTTCAAACAAATCAAAACAAAAATGAAACACATTAGGATTTCCTTAGCATACCCAAATTTGCTAAGGATCCTACTTTTTCAAAAAATTCAAAACATCCAAAAACAAATGAAACACTTAGGATTTTCTTAACACACCCAAATTTGCTACAAATCGTATTTTCAAAAGTCACATAAAACACAGTTGGCTTCTTCACTTAGCATACCTAAATTTGTTAAGTGGGAATTCCATTTTCTAAAATCAAAACAATAATTCACAAAAAGAAATAATCATTTTCAAACACTTCACTTAGCATACCCAAATTTGCTAAGTAAAATTCCAAAATCACCTAACAAAAACAAAATTAATTGACCCTTACTTTAACATACCCAAATTTGTTAAAGGAAAGGGTCCTCAAATCAAAAGAAAATCTAAATTCAAACAAACATGAACCTATGGAAGCATCCTTCTCAAAATATTTGAATCCATCTTTCAACATACCCAAATTTATTGAAGTTGGATTCATATTCAAAATTCCTCTTTCAATCAAATGTCTAAATCTTCTCAAATCCATTTGAACCCCACTTAACACTTCCAAGTTGTTGGATGTGGGTTCAAATTTTCAATTCAAATTCAAAAAATCATCAAAGATAGAAATATGATTCAAGCTCATTTCCTATTGCAAATTCTTATCATTAGTTACAGTATAGCTATAGTGTAGTTTTTCTCAGTCTTTGTAGTTAATCTGAAATGGCAGACTCGAAAAATTTGTTTTCACTTTCCCTCATGGCATGGATTTGGCTTTGGACTAGCCAACTTCCCCTGATTGGATCATACACATCTTATCCATTTCAGTAGGGGATTCGAGGGAGTGAGGATTACATGTGAGGGCACTTCCCTCATGACAGTCAGTAGGACCATGGTGATCGGGTAGAAGCCAATCATCTGGATTGATCTACCTTCTGATTCTGACATCTCCTCATTGAAGAGGAAAGCAGTGGAAGTCCCACTAGCTTTAGTGGTGCTGAGCGCCTCCCAGTTTCAATGCCTGGTTTCTCGTCGTGAGGGCTAGCACCCTCTCATCTGTACCCTCTAAGGGTAAGGCTCCCTTGATCGGGATTGCTTTTTTTTGAGTATGGGTCTCTCCCATCCCACCGGACACATAGGAACAAAAATCGCATGATCAAGTGGTATAACATTATGATTGCAAGGGAGAAGGAGGCAGTCACCCATTCAGCTGTTGAGGAGTTTCCTATTTTTACTTCACCACTGATTACAGTAAACCAGTTTCATCCTCTCTCTGGGTTAGATCCAGCTACAGTCGAGGGATCCTACTTCATCTACACCGCCTATTATGGTAAGGTTGAGCTCTCCTACTCAACCTTCTTCCCCAGTGGTTATACGGAGGGAGTGGCGACTCCAAATTATTTTAGTCATCCCTTCACCAACTCCGACAGTTTAGCAGGATGTGGAGATGGTGGCAGTTATTTCAGAGGTTGCAAATGATAGTCCAGTTGCACAAAGGATAGTGGAACCTCCTAGGAATGTCACCCCTCTCATAGCTAGTGACAACAAGTGTCTCTCATCTCGACAATCCAATAGGATTGACTCCCAATAGCGGCGAGTGGCTCTGCACACTGTGATCACTGACGAGATCATACATTCCTGTTCAAATAGATCGTTCTCTCAAAGAGATAGTAGCTCATTATCTTATAGAGAAGAAGGAGATCTTGGGGTATGATTGGTCAGATGAGGAGAAGGTCAACTTCAGTCCCAACAAATATGGCTTATTGAGTGACTCAACTAGAGTCAGTATGGTAGATACCAGAGTATCTCTTCTCAGGAAGCAGCAAGCCATGGAAGGTGATGAGGTTGATCAGGAAGACACCGCCCAATCAGCCCAACACCTCCGACATTAGTTGAGGAAGAATGACAAGCATATAGAAAGGATGGCATGGCAGCTAAATGACTTGTTAGTAGTAGTTTTAGTGCTCCAGAAATAAGCCTTAGCAATTCATCCTACTACAGTCAACATTAGTCAGCCTGAGTTAGTGCTTGTCTTGGACCCAGCCAATACTTTACCTCTCGTTGAGCAAGGTAGCACTAGCATGTATAGGAAGGTAATGGAAAGTACCTCCATACAAGAAAAATACATCCAATCCATGGTTGAGTAGCAAATGAAGGAAGCATTGGCTCAAGCCCGGGGAGGATCATCAGTTCTGGAGGGTATACCTTACCCAGAGGAATTCGATTTAATCCAATATCCTAAGAGTTTCGTGCCATATTTCTTCAAAAGCTTTGATGGTAGTGGAAACCCAAGGTAACATATAGCACATTTCATGGCCAGTTGTTGCAACGTTGGTGGCAACGACGCTTTGCTTTTCCTCCTCTTTGTTAGTAGCCTAGCAGGGATTGCTTTTGATTGGTATGTTGAACTACCCAATGATTTAGTAAAGATATTTGCTAAGTTAGAGCAACTCTTTATCAAGAGATTTGTTGGAGCTCAGCAAAGGTTTATTATATGTGATCTCGTTGTAGCATATTAACACATAGGTGATTCCCTTATTGATAATATTCTTTGATGGCGTAACCTGAGTATGAAATGCTAGCGACAGTTGCCTAAATAGCATGCCATTAAGATTCTTTTGAAGAATTTCCATGGCCCGGTCACCTTCATGCTTAAGGGCTTCACTATCAAGACATTTGAGAAGCTAATCAATAAGGTGGCTAGTCTACAAGGAGAGGCCAAATAATTTCCTTTTCAAGACCAGTTGTTTAAAGCAAAGCCACAAAAGGTCTATGAGAAGAAGCATAGAGTAGTGACAACAATAGATAAGGGGAAGCAGCCAGCTGGAGATCAGTCCGAGATACCATGACCTCAGCAGCCTCCACCTCATTTGCCACCACCAAGGCAACCCTACCTCTCCACGGTTTCCACACCACCACCACCTCCTTAGAATATACCATACCCACCGCCTATGGTCCACCTACTCTTTTAGATAAGCTTAACAAATTGAATTCATTTAAGAGAGAGGTAATCAGGAAGATCTTTAAGAATCTCTTAAAGAAGCCTAATTTTTAGCTACCCAAGCCTAGGACACTAGAGGAAGTAAGCAAAACTCATGATCCAAATGTTTTCCCCTACCACCGTATGCTAGACCATATTTTAGAGGATTGCTTTACATTTAAGGACTGGCTTGAACACAGCTTCAAGACCGGTGTTGTAGTTATCCCAAAGGAATACCTTATGGAACAACCATCCAGCTCCATTAGGGTAAACCTTGGGGTTACATGTGATCCTTCTAAAACAAATGAAGGTTGAAATATTTATTTATTCAAAACCTCTAAGAAGATCATCCAAATGATCAAGAAGCTTTCCTTGCAGGTGCCTGAGTCAGTTAAAACCTCCAACATCAAGAAAGGTTTGCAAGTTGCAAGTGCCAACTCGAGGAAAGGGGGAGCTTAGAAGCAGCAGCAGCATATGTTAGCCTAGGATAACCCATTAGTGCAGCCACCGATCGAATCCAACCTCCAGCCTACAGTTGCAGCTTCCACACTGATGACTTCTTCTACTAGTAGAACTCTTGTATCAATGGATAAGGACATCAAATCTCTTAGCCCACTCACTTTACTTGATTTCTACTTTGTACCTCCAAATAATTCCAAGAAATTGAAGAATAAAGCTAGTTTGAATTACATCTGTGTCACTTCTGATGGGTTGTCCTCTTCTATTCCTAACGATAACTCTTTAAGTCAAAATAACTATAACAATTCTGATCTTTCTCTTTCTGATTCAGAGTTAGACTTTCTTACTTTGAATATTGTGGGTTCACCTCTTGAGATAGACTTGGAATTATCGATTATAAGCATCCCATAGGAGAAGTTGTAGGTGAGCCTGATGTGTATTACCCTGCCACAAGAGAGCACCAAAGTAAATCTCCATAGTGGCAAGGTTCTACCTCCTAGGGCAGCACCTCAAGATAGAAGGAAATAAGTCATTGGTAAAGAGGATCGAGAAGCCCCTCCACATGATGCACCCTTGGATATGCGATTAGCCCAAGGTGGACTACAATGTCCTCTCTCATCTAAGAAATTTTCATCTATGCTAAGCATATATGATGCCCTTGTCTTATCCAAAGATATGAGGGAATCATTAATCAAGGCTCTCCTTGATGCAGAAATATGCTTAGCTCAGTTGACTATAATAGGTGAGGAGGCAAATTATACAAAAGAAGCTCAGGGGATCACCTTAATCGATGAAGACTGGAAGACTGAAGCCAAATTTAGGATTGACATCTCCATACTTTGAGATGATCGGATGATGTTGAGAGGATTCAATGAGCAAGGTGAGTGGCCTTTAGGTTCCATAGTCTTACCTTTAGAGATAGGTGACTGGAAGACTGAAGCCAAATTTAACATCATTTATTCGAATACTTCATTCATTGATTTGCTCGATAGGCCTTGGATACATTAGAACAAGATAATTCCATCCTCCCTTCATTAGTGCATCAAGTTCAGAAAAGATGAGATTGAATACTGTGTCAACAGAAATGAAAAGCCATTTTCAGTTATAGAGGTTGAGATTTATGATGATGAAACCTATTATCTTCCTCAAAACACCCTTTCTCGTGAACTTGGACAAAATTCAAATGCAAACACAAATGAAAAAATAAAATGAAGGAAAAGAAAAGATAAAAGAAAATGAAAATAAAATTGAAAGTTCAAGTGAACAAGAAAGGGGAAATAAGAAAGAAATAGATCTGCATATTAGATTCTACCCATAGTTCATTCCATCATATGGACATGTGGGTAGGATGGCTCAACCTCCTCCAGGTAGAGGCAGAGGCAGAGGTAGAACAGAGGCAGTTCTAGAGGAGGAAGACCCCCTGGTTGGCCATCAGCCAATAGAGGTCATGTTCCAGTTCATAGGAGTACCCCTACTATTCACATAGACTTTGAATCCAGTTTGGAGGAAGAGTTTAATATGATTAGTACACCAGCCAACCCCTCTCATCGGGTTCCATTGGAGGTGAATTTTGATCCAGACAGAGATGAAGGCCAGGCCTCCAGACAAAGCAAAGTATTCAAATCACCTTGAAATTATTATTGGGAACAACCTTAGCTTTACCTCACTTACATCTCGTTGAAGGTTTGGTAAAGTCCCTAAGTCTTCCAGTGACATGAAACAAAAGAGGTTCTTTTTGGGATCATCATCCTCAAGTCCTAAAGTTAATGCAGAACTTGACGAGGATTCATTTAAAGAATTAATGAAATTACCATTTAACTTTTACTCGCCTTGTGTTCATAATATTAAACAGAAAAGTTTAGTTCCTCATACATGGTCCAAGCACAGGTCAGAGTATTTTGAAAAGCTCTAGAATAATACAGGCAGGGAAGCACAATCAAGAGCAGGACTAGGATTCGATACAATGGGTCCAGTCGATGATGATGATTACTGCTTAGTTGTTACAAATTATTTGAGGTTTAATAGGTTCTTCTCATACAACGTCAACTCTTATGAGAATGTGTGTTTAGAAACCTCAGATGATCTAGATGATCTCCAAATAAAAGAGGCATTGCTAGAAATTGAAGAGGAGATTTATTCAATAATTGACAAGCCTAAAGAATTCAACCTCAAGATAGAAGAAAATTCACACCTGATGTACATCAGTTCATTACTGAATGAAGAAGAAACCAATGACTTAGTTAGGCTATTGAATGAGTTTAAATACTACTTTGCATGGGGTTATGAAGAGATGCCTGGATTATCTCCTGACATAGTAGTCCATAAGCTAGCAATAGATCCTAATGCTACCCCTATTAAGCAAGCTCCTAAACGCATACAATTAGAAATTGAACAACAGACCATTTTTGAAGTCAAGAAATTGATTGATACTGGTTTCATCAGGAAAAAAAAATATCTTACCTGGTTAGCCAATGTCATCCAAGTTAAGAAGAAGAATGGCCAAATTAATATATATGTCGATTTTAGGGACTTAAACAAGGTGTGTCCTGAGGATGAGTTTCCTCTTCCTATACCAGAATTAATGGTGGACATCGCCTCATCCCATGCAATTTTCTCTTTCACGGATGGGTCATCTGGCTACAATCAAATCAAGATGTCTCATGAAGATGAAAGAAACACTACTTTTCAAACCCCAATTAGAATCTTCTGTTATAGGGTCATGCCTTTCAGTCTTAAAAATGCTAGTACTACATACCAATGGACCAAGACTCAGACCTTCCATGACCTCATCTATCATCAGGCCGAGTGTACGTTGATGATCTAATTGTTAATGGCAGAGAAAAGAAAGACCGTCTCTTTAACTTGAGAGTATTTTTCAAATGATTAAGACAATATAACCTCAAAATGAATCCCCTGAAGTATGCATTAGGAGTACCTTCAGGGAAATTCCTTGGGTTTATTGTTCGACACCAGGGAATAGAAATAGATCCAGAAAAGATCAAAATAATCTTAGAAATATCACCTCCTAAGACTTTAACTCAACTCAGATCCTTCCAAGGATGACTGGCATATCTAAGATGCTTTATCTCTTACATATCAAGAAAATGCAAGCCATTCTCAGCACTTGTCAAATAGGATGCCAATTTCAAGTGGGATGATAAGTGCCAACATGCCTTTGAAGACATCAAGAAATATTTGGTAAAGCTGCCAGTTCTAGCAGCCTCTATCCCGGGCAGGCCACTCATCCTCTACACTACTGCATTGGATGACTCTCTCAATGCTCTATTGACCCAAGCCAATGATAAAGGGACAGAAAGCACTCTCTACTACCTCATCCATCATCTGATTCGTGCTGAAGTGAACTATCCACCTATTGAGAAACATTGCCTAGCTTTGATTTTTGCTTCCCAAAAGCTATAGCACTATATGCTTTCTCATAAGGTGAACTTGATCTCTAGAACAAATTCACTATAGTATCTCATGACATCAACCAACGCGATCCGGACGTTTGGCATGCTGATCCATGATTCTCTCACAGTTTGATATCATATTTGTACCCCTCCGTGTGATAAAAGGATAGGCACTAGCAGATTTTTTAACGATACACCCACTTCCTACTAATTCTCTTCTTAGTGACGATCTCCCTGATGAACAAATCATGAACTTACGGGAGGCCGGCAACCACCGATGGGACATGTATTTTGATGGTGCGGCTTCTTTTCATAAAGGAGAAGCACCATGATCTATTCTCCCAGGAAAGGCAGGGGTAAGAATAGTTCTCCTAACTCCATACCATGATGTGATGAGATTCTTATACTATCTTTCCAACCCCGCACAATAAATTAGTAATGAGGCTTTGATTGTCTAGAGTTAGCCATCACTATCAGTGTTAAGAGCATCAACATCTTTGGGGATTCTCAGTTGGTCATCAACCAGATTGTTGGGTCCTACCAGGTTCTCAAACCCAAGCTTCGTCATTACTATGAGTATACAATGAAGTTGTTGGCCCAAATTCCTGATGTCACCATCTACAAGGTTCCCGAGCAGAGAACGCAGTAGCAAATGCCTTGGCCAAACTTTCCAAAGAATTAGCATGTCCGAAAGATGAGCCTATTTCAATAAGGGTCCAAAATAGATAAGTCATATCCCTTATTGATGTTGAACTCATTGAGAGACTTTCTCTTGAAAGGGAGATTGTCATTGCCAAAATGGACAAGGAGCTAGATTGGAGGCAATCGTTCATAGATTACTTGAACACTGGCAAACTACCTCAAGAAAAGTCACAAGCCCATTAGGTGAAACAGAGAGCTCACTCCTACACTCTCGTTGATGGCACCCTATACCGCCAATCCTTTAACCAAATGTGATTACATTGTCTAAAAAAATATGAAGCCCGTGGCATTGTAATCGAGGTACACTCAGGTCCATGCGAAGCACATCAATCCAGTCTGAAGATGAAGATGAAGATCAAGAGACTTGGATACTGCTGGCCTTTGATGATTACAGACTGCATGGACGTAGCTAAGAGATGCCATCAGTGTTAGGTACATCGTGTGTCCTCCACCAACCACCTAATATTCTACACCCTACATTGGCCTCATGGCTATTCGAGTATTGGGGTACCGTCATTATGGGTCAGATCGATCCTCCTTCTTCCAAGAGACATCGGTTCATCTTAACTACCACCGACTATTTTTCCAAATGGGCGAAAGCCATCCCACTCGTAGAGGTCATAGCTCAGCATGTGCTTCAATTTTTGAGGAACCATATCATATAAAGGTTCGGGGTGCCTCGATGAATAATATCTGATAATGGTACTGCATTCAAAAGCATGAAGATCAACAGCTATGCCAGAAGACACGTATCGATTGGAGATACTCTACCATCTATTACCCTAGAGAAAATGGCTTAATAGAAGCATTCAATAAAACTCTCATCCATATACTGATGAAAACTCTTGATGACAACAAATGATAGAGGAACAAGCAGTTGGTTGAAGTCTTGTGGGCCTACCGCACCACATACCAAACTCCAACTCAGTCTACCCCATTTTCCTTAATGTATGGATCTGAAGCCATTCTACCTTTAGAAGTTCAACTCCCATCACTATGGATAGAATTGGGTAGCAAGATACTATAGAGCATAATGCAAATTTGTGGTTAGAAGAGCTCGAAGGTTTGGAGGAAAATCGCCTACGGGCGTGCTAGAACCTCGAGTTATACAAAGCTAAAATGATTCAAGCTCACAACAAGCTGGTCTACCCTAAGTCTTTATGAGTAGGAGAACTTGTGTTAGTCTTAAGGAGACCAATTATTGCCATCGAAAGATGGGGGGCAAGTTTGAACCCACTTAGGAAGGCCCCTATGTCATAGAGAAGGCCTACCAAAGAGGATCTTATCAGCTTATTGATTGTAAAGGGGAACACTTGATGCTTCCAATTAATGGGCTCTATCTAAAGAAATATTACCCATGAAATAAATCATGTTTGAAAATAATTTTTAATAAAAGAATAAAATATGATTTCATTCATCAAATCTTCTCTTCTTTCGAAGCGTTGTTTGCTTGTCTTATGAATCCACCGTGACGTGTCTAAGGTAGGTGTAAGAGTCCCCTAGTGGTATACTATTCCTCTTTCACAACACAAACACAACCTCCTGATGCTATTAGAATAGGTGTAAGATAACCCGAGAGGCATCCTATTTTGATTAGCACAACTAAGATAGGTGTAAGAAAACCCAACCAGCATCCTTTCTAAGTGGGAATCCCAGTTGCCATCCGTGGAACCATTTCATCAAACCCCAGTGGTCACTTGTTTGGAAGATGTGACTCCCAGAGCTTTCTTCCTAACTTGACCATCACAAACCAACGAGTGCCTTGTTAGTATAGTAGACTTCACTGCCCAGCAAGCAAGCTACCTCATATTGACTTTACTTAAGAAGATGTGAGTCCCCGTGCTTTCATCTTGAACTAGCCATCAAACCCATCCCCATGCTTTCACAACCTGTTTTCCTCAGTGGATGGCTTGAACTTGCTCCCCTAGTGGAGGATTCACATTTCCATCCCTAATGGAACTCTAAATCACAAATTAAGAAATCAAATCAAATTTCTCCTTAGCAAGAGTCAAATCAAATCAAATCTATCATCCCCTAGTGGATGACTTAAACCCTTTCCCCTAGTGGAAGGTTCATGTACTCAGTCCCTTGAGGATTCTTCCTTCACTCTCTTATGTTGTTGACATGAATAGAGACACATTGCACTAAGCTCTTGATTCCTTCTACACCTTGGGTTAGGAGTAGATAGTTTCCATTAGTTCTTGTGATAGTTCGGTGTTGTTGATCATCTCGATCAACACTAATACGTGCAGTATACCTTGTCAATCACACCACAGCTATTGAGCACCCTTTGTTGACCTCATTTTTGGAATGAGTTTTCAACCCTCCATCTTAGACATAGGATTCCTCTTACATACTAACAGTTCCTTAGCCTTAATACACTGTTGACCTCATTTTTAGAATGAGCTCCCAACCCCTCCATCTTAGACATAGGACTCCTCTTAAAAGAGTTCCTTAGTTTTAAGACACTTCTAGTGATTAGGTGAACACTAAACCTAACCCTAGAGACTTAAAAGAGTTAGCCATAGGAATAGGTCATGCCTTAAGAGTGTTAGAAAAACTTGCCTACCCTATAGCTTGAACCAAATCCTCGCTTCCTTCTTTCAAGTCAAACTCCAAATTCAAATCAACTTCATTCTCAAATCAATTCCTACTTAATTGATTTTCTCAAAACTTAAATCAATTCCAATGGATTTTCTCAAATCATGAATCAATTCCAAATGATTGAAACCCATGATTGAATTCTAACTCTAAAATCTTTCCTAAGCCCCTTGGATTTTATCATATGAACTTAGCTCAAATCAAATTCAAATCAATTCAAATTCAAAATATTTTCTCATAACCCATTTATATTCTGAATTATATTCACAAATATAAATAAAATATAAATTCAAATAACCAAAACTAAATCCAAAACTCAAGTCCAAATCTAAAATCTTTCCTAAGCCATCATGATCTCATCTTATAGACTTAGCTCAAAATCAATTCAAACTCAAGATATTTTCTCATAGCCCAATTATATTCTCAATTATATTCACAAATATAAATGAAATATAAATTCAAATAACCAAAATTAAATCCAAAACTCAAATCCAAATCCAATCAAAATCCAACCTAAACTCTTTCAAGATTAACCCTTCAACTCCTTCAAATCAAATTCAAATCAATTCAAACTCAAAAGATTTTCTCATAACCCATTTATATTATCATTTATATTCACAAATATAAATGAAATATAAATTCAAATATCCAAAACCAAATTCAAAACCCAAACCCAAATCTAATCTAAAACTAACCTATGCCCTTTCAAGTCAAATTCTTGAACTTAGCCAAATCAAATGCAAATCAATCCAAACCCTTGGATTTTCTTCATGATTCAATCAATCCTTCAATCATGAATCCAAATATAAACACAAACTTCAATCATCAAACCAAAACGAGATTCAAAACTCAAAACCAAATCTAACCTAAAACCAACCTATACCCTTTCAAGCCAAATTCTTGAACTTAGCCAAATAAAATTCAAATCAGTCCAAATCCTTGGATTTTCTTCATGATTCAATCAATCCATGAATCCAAATACAAACATAAACTTCAATCATCAAACCAAAACTAAATTCAAAATTCAAACCCAAATCAAACCCATGTTTATTCTTTGAACTTGAAATTG